>CM035838.1:78054661-79254661 GCA_020510985.1 Pholidichthys leucotaenia
CTTGAATATGTTTTGGTAAACAGCTAAAATAACCAAAACTTGTGTCAGTGTCCAAGTACTATACAGTATATGGGCTTAACTGTAGATGTCATTAGTAACTCAACTCTGTTGAGTTAAACCATAATAAACATTACAGCTAATGGATCTTTATCAAGGAACAAAGAAATAAAATGGTTGCTTGAAATTTGGGCGAGCTGAATATTAAGAAAAAACTCTGCATTTATCAGTATTTATTTCCCACGTTGAACACATTGCTTCTTCTTTCCAAACTTTTTGTGGTATTGCAAACCAATTACGTGCATACTGCCACCTGCTGTATCAAACTGTGCACTTATGCGAGTGTTGTCGGGCATGGAACAACGTGACTGCTGTGATAGAGGAAGGGGAGCAGTCACACTGTGGCACCATGCACAACAACCAGTCAAGACAATTTCCTGCCAATTGACATGAGATCTTATCATCATATTTCGTCTAAACTGTGTGTATATATCTGTGATGTAAAATAAGGGTCTTTGCCTTTTAGATTTTATATTAGTCATCTACCATCGTGGACCCTTATTTGTCAAAACACAATGGATCCTGAAAGCAAATTTTGAAAATAATGTTTTTTCTGACATACTTACTGATTGTGTCAAAGTAATTACCTGAAATAAAATAAAAGGAGAAACACTGTGTGATTGCTTTGTGTTTTACTTGTCTCTGTTATCTCGGTAATCTCACTGGGAAGCTCTTTTTGTATTGACATATCTGATTCCTTTGACCTGGTCAATACCAAGGTTTATTTTAGGATTTTTTTGTGACGTAATACTCATTTCAAACGCCTGCGTAGAGATAGCATTGGGAGGCGGTGGATAAGAACTGCAGACAAATAAACATTCCCACACACAGATAAAAAGGCATACATGTGGAGAACTCCCTTACACAGAGATGTGCACAAAACAAAACATAAACCTTCAATACAGCTTCATCTCTTAGGAGAGTTTAGGTGAACTCTGTCTCACACTACACAGATTGATGCCAGATGTTTAATTCACATGATACAATATTCTGACTTGTGACAGTCAGTCTTGAAGTCATATTTTTTTTCATGCTACATGACTGTGTGGTGACCAGGGTTACTCAATACGCCATCTTTCACCCTGACTATTCTCCAAAATAACATTCTAATATGATGAGATGCATGCCTAGTGACAAAATGAAAGACTTTCAGAAACAAGCACTACAAGCTTCTTCAGCTATGATTATTTTGGGTAAACCATGGAGAACAGGGACGTAGTTTGTTCAGTGTGCTGTCCACCACAACACATCTGTGCTCTCTGACTGTACCTTTCATGTGACTGGTCGAAATATTTATGCCCCGGTGCAATGGAGGCATACAGTAATCACTCAGTGTGTGTGTGTGTGTGTGTGTGTGTGTGTGTGTGTGCGCGCGCGCGTGTGTGTGCGCATGCACACGCGCATATCTGTCTGTTACCAGCTTTTCAGCGCGCCCCATCAAAAGCAAGTGGAACTAAAGGCTTGTGTCATTATATTACCATATTTTCTCAACTTAATTTGCCAGAATTTTGAGATAAGATTTTGTTTTCAAAATGATCACAAATTTAACTCATCATTATACCCTCAATGGAGCAACGAAAAAAGGTATTGTAATAATGAAAGCACCAAGGTGCTGATGTCTCGGTGCCAGAGCCTTGGCTGAGGTATGCGTTCTGGGATCATCACCAAATGTTATGGGCTCCTCTGTAGCCCAAGGACCACCTCTGGTAAAAATTTCATCCAAATCCATCCAGTAGTTTTGGAGTATACGCATGTGCAGTGAAAATAATCTGCATTTCACATGCCCATACTGTCAACGGCAGCCAAGAGCCACCAAACTGATGTGAACAGCTGCAATCCAAACACAAAAGAAGAGCACAGTGGCAGATGTTTTAAATGGCGGAAGCGATGGAGGTACGTGAATACAATGACAATCAAGATGAACAGTGGCTTTTCCTGTTTAGTGGCAGAGGAAGAAAACAGACCGGCAAAAAGACGGACATTTGTTCACCCAGTATTGGTGGATTGCTCAGTACTTCCCTCTGGTGGGAGTTTCTGGGTGCATGCGCAGTTCACTGAATGTTAAGTTTTTAAAGAGTTTTACCTCGTCCTTGCTCTGCAAAACTAAACAATAAAACCAGTGTGAAAACAATTGATGTGATGAATAAATTGTGTAGTTGCTGAATACATATTTTTTTCACTAACCACTATTTTATAACAGTTCAGCTCTTCATGCTGTAAAAAAACATGCTGTGTTGTGCTGTAAAAAAGTCACACTGCCACCTCTAGTGGCCCGGCATAGTTATTGCAATACCTTTTCCATCAGCTGCATTGACGTTAAAGGTGAGTTAAATTTGTGTTTATTTCAAAAACAAAGCCTTATCTCAGATTTCTGGCACATTAAAAGTCAAGAAAATATGGCGATACAATGATACAAGCCTTTAGTTGCACTTAATTCTGACTGGGCGAGCTGAAAAACTGGTAACAGACAAATACACACACACACGCACACACACACCCCCACACTGACTGATTACCGTATGCCTCCTCTCTGAGGCATAACTAGGCCAGGCCAGAAGAGGTCGCACCGAGGCAACTGCACCTTGGTGCTTTTATTCCATCCATCCATCCATTTTCTACCCATTTTCCGGAGGTCCCGGTCATGGAAGACATTCCCGGGCGGTGCGGTGGAGCAGTGGTTAGCTCTGCGCCAGCACAGCAACTCACCCTTGGCCATGGGATCCCTGGTTCGATTCCAGCCCCTGACCAACAGTGATCTGTGTGGAGTTTGCATGTTCTCCCCGTATCTGCATGGGTTTACTCCGGGATTTCTCCGGTTTCCTCCCACAGGCCAAAAACATGCAGGTTAGGTTAATTGGAGACTCTAAAATGGCCCTAGGTGTGAATGTGTGTGTGAATGGTTAAGGGATAGCGCCGTACTGTGGCTGCTTCATCCATCCAGGTGGATGCCCTCAATTTCCCCTCTGGGGATCAATAAAGTATACAAAATCAAAAAAAAAATAATTTCCAGGCCAGCTGGGAGACATAGTCTCTCCAGCATGTCCTGGGTCTGCCCCGGGGTCTCCTCCCAGTGGGACATGCCCAGGGGGTATCTTGATCAGATGCCTGAACCACCTCAACTGGCTCCTTTTCATATGAAGGAGCAGCAGTTCTACTCTGAGCCTCTCCCAGGTGACTGAGCTCCTCACCCCATCTCTAAGAGTGAGTCCTGCAGTCCTACGGAGAATGCTCATTTCAGCCGCTTGTATCCGCTATCTCATTCTTTCGGTCATTACCCAAAGGTCATGACCATTGGTGAGGGTAGGAACGTAGACTGACCAGTAAATCGACAGCTTTGCTTTAGAGCTCAGTTCCCTCTTTACCACGACAGACCGGTACAACATCCACATCACTGCAGATGCTGCTCCTTGTAATTTTCTCTTTATTGACATTCTTTAGAAAGTAGGTTTAAGCCATCATTTCATTTGATAATTACATTTGAATGTCCTTTTTTTTAAATGAAAAAGAAATAAGGAAAAAAAAGAAAAAAGGGAGGGTCAGCATAAACATCTGCATATAGGGAGTAAGTGTTGATGTTCACACTCTTATATATATATTAACAAAGTCTGCTATATCAGTTCTGCAAATTGAAGGTCCGGCCTGACTGGTGTTACATATTTAGTCCATTTTTCCCATTGTGACATAAACAAATCCTTTTTGTAATTGACATAAGCAGTTATTTTCTCCATCTTATAAATATCCACTGTAATGTCCATCCATAAATCAAGAGATGGGCTCTCCTGTGAAAGCCATTTTTTTGTAATTGCCTTTCTGCTTGCAATCAGTAGAGTACATAATAAATATTTGTCCCTCTTTGACCAATCTGCGGGCACAAGCCCAAAGAATAGAGTTTTGCTTTCCAGTGGTAACTGACATCCAAAAATATCTTGTATAGCTTTATGAATTTCCTTCCAATAATTTTGAATAACATGACAGAGCCAAAATATATGATAATGATTTGCATTTGTACTACCACATTTTCTCCAACAAGTTGGGGAGTTCCCTTTGTACTGAGCCTTCTGGGAAGGTGTGATAAAGTATCTGATTAGGCTTTTCCAGCCAAACTCCCTCCAGCTCTGTGAACTACTGCATTTCCATTGATTTGACCATATTAATGTCCATTCCTCTTCCGATATTTCTATTCCTCCTTCTTTTTCCCATTTTGTTTTAACATATAGGGTTGAGTGTCTTTTCAGGTTTATAAGACCTTTATATAAACCTGAAATTAAGCTTTTATCTTTATTTGAGTTATATGCCCTTTTAAATAAATTTAGCAACAGTTTACATGATTCTGCTATACATTTTAACCTGTTATTTACAAAGTGTCTCATCTGCAAGTAGCGATAGAAGTCTTGTGATTCCAACTGATACTTCCCTTGAAGTGTTTCAAAACTAAGTAGTGTATCATCTTTCATTATCTTACATATGGCTGTTATCCCTCTATTTACCCAAACTTTAAATCTTGTGTCTGACTTATTTGGAGTGAAATGTAAGTCATATGCGCACCACTTTAAAATTACTATGTTCTCTTCTAGATTATATTTTGATACTATTTTTCTCCAAATTTTAAGAGTCCACTTAACCCATGGATTTTCTATGTTCTTGATAATGTCTTGTAGGTTACCATCAGCTATTGTTGCTTGTATAGGAGTGGGGCTCATTCCCTCTTCAATACTCTTCCACTGGGCAGTATATGAAGGATTACACCAGCAAATTATGGGTCTAAGTTGTGCTGCCCAATAATAGTCTCTCAGGGAAGGAAGGCCCCACCCCCTTTTTGTTTTGACAGTTGTAGAGTTTTAAATTGGATTCTAGGTTTCTTACCTTGCCATATGTACCTGGACAGCATTTTGTCCCATTCATTAAATTGTTTTTCACTTATCTCTATTGGCAAAATTTGAAATTGTGGAGGTCACGAATAAGTGCGGGCAGGACACGGCGAACTGAAGTTTAAAAGGGTGTTTTATTCATCCTCCATCACGAGAGTTCACCCCAGCGCTGTGGGAGCGCGCTGGAGCGAGCCCTGTGTCTCTAGTAGCAGCAAGTCATCAGAGTGGTCAAAAAGAGAGAATAAGAGAGAGAGCAAGCGATATACAGTTGACTTATATACCCAGCTAGACAATGCATGCATGGCACATTAGCATCACAGTAAACAGCAGGAAGGCATGGACATTTGCATTAGAGTCACACATATCAATAGCAGGATTACTGGCACCGGAATTAGACAAAGAGTGGCTGCCTATTGATATCAGTCCATACATCTCACTGTTCTGCTAATTGCTCCAGCTGAGCGCTCTGCTTGACCCATAGGCTGTGGGGGTCACCCACACCACTCCCCCCCAGAGGGCTCAGCAGGGGGCTGAGGTGTCGATCGTCCGGCTTTGGAAGCAAACTGCGGGAAAAGCTCTGTGCAAGTGGAGGTGGAGGGAGGGGGGTGGGGGTAGCAAGTGCTGGCCCGGGACGGCGAAGTTGTCCGGGCCGCGCAAAAATTGCATGTGGATCCACAATGTTGAGGAGCTGTCCCGTTAAATGTAGCGGCTGTGAGAAGAAACATTTGTCTCTGACTCCTCTCGCGGCTAAGTCCTGTGAGGATGCGTAGCGGCCATGAAGAAAAACAGGAGCTGAAGCTGTATGAGGGACTTGGCGTGTTGGCTTTAGGTGCGCACGCAGCCCTAAAGCCCTCGGGGACAGCTGACGGCTGAATTCCCATTGTGCGCCGTGGCTGAGACCCATACAAAGTCCTGTGTGCTGCGTGTCTGCTTCAGGTGTGTGAGCAGCCCTGAAGGTTCCGGGAAAGGCGGTCAGCCGTGTTTCTCGGGCGTGTGCAGCGGCGGAGGACGATGGCAGTCTGTGGAGCCGGTATTGTCCTGTGTGTGGTGCGCTGTCCTCGTAACCCCCCAGTGCGTGTGTGGGGGTTCGGTGCGTGGGTGGTCCACTGTCAAGAGGCAAGTCAGGGTCAGGGAGCTTGATGGAAATCAGCATCGTCGGCGTCGATGGTCCTCCCTGTTCGGGCTGTTGCTGTCGTTCGCTCGTGCCGGGTCATGGTGCGTTCTGGTCCACGCGCTGCGTTCTCCGTCCGGCCCTGGAGGTCGCCGTCGTGGAGAGAGGACGAGGTGCGTGCGCGCTCGTGTGGATGCAGAGGAGCGGTGAGAGAGAGTAGACGTTCTTTGTCCCTCGGCCGGCCCCAGCGTGGATGTCCAGATCTCAGGCGAGGGCCGCACCATGACGCTTTCTGCAGCTCTCCCGGTCGTGGATGATCTCCGAGGGAGTTCGCCTGGTTTTGGTTCTGCGTCGAGGTCTCCCGTGTGGCAGAAGGGAGGGCAGTCCATTTGCGTCAGGCAGCTGCGTTCGTTTGTCGTCGGAGTCACCGTCGGGGGCTGCGTTCGTTCGTCGTCAGCGTGTTCTTTCCTTCGGGGTCACCAATGTGGCGGCACGAAATAAGTGCAGGCAGGACACGGCGAACTGAAGTTTAAAAGGGTGTTTTATTCATCCTCCATCACGAGAGTTCACCCCAGCGCTGTGGGAGCGCGCTGGAGCGAGCCCTGTGTCTCTAGTAGCAACAAGTCATCAGAGTGGTCAAAAAGAGAGAATAAGAGAGAGAGCAAGCGATATACAGTTGACTTATATACCCAGCTAGACAATGCATGCATGGCACATTAGCATCACAGTAAACAGCAGGAAGGCATGGACATTTGCATTAGAGTCACACATATCAATAGCAGGATTACTGGCACCGGAATTAGACAAAGAGTGGCTGCCTATTGATATCAGTCCATACATCTCACTGTTCTGCTAGTTGCTCCAGCTGAGCGCTCTGCTTGACCCGTAGGCTGTGGGGGTCACCCACAAAATAAATATAATAATTTGGGGAGTATATTCATTTTACTTGAAACAATTCTTGAATTTAGGTTTAAATATGGAATTAGATTCCATCTTGCAATCTCCTCTTTGATTTTTCTTTGGGTTGGTGAATAACTGCATTCTAGTAGTTCAGAGAGGTTTTTTGGTATTATGACTCCCAAGTACTTTAAGAATTCTGTTTGCCAAGCAAATTGAAAATTATTTTTAATTTCTTCTGGTGGATTATAATTATATTTAAGCAGTTGTGTTTTACTTATGTTAATTTTGTATCCTGATAATTGACCAAAATAGTTGAATGATTCCATAAGTTTAGGTAGGGAATTTGTTGGTTTCCCCAGGTAGATCAAAATATCATCTGCGTAGCAGGCCAATTTATGCTCCTTCCCATCTACGTATAGTGATGCCTTGTATTCCTTTGTTCTGTTTAATATACTGGGCAAATGGTTCCAGATATAATGCAAATAATAATGGTGAACATGCACGACCCTGTCTAGACCCTCTTTCTAGGTTAAAGCTATTTGACAAACAGCCGTTAACTTTAACTCTTGCAGTGGGTTTATTATATAATGCCTATATTATTTTGATCATTTTTTCATGTAAGCCAAATCTGTATAAAACTTGATTAAGAAAACTCCAGTCCACAGAATCAAAGGCCTTTTCTGCATCAATAATGATTACCATTGCTGCGATATTATTTCTTTGTTTATGATTGATAATATGGAGAGTTCGGCATATATTATCTTGTGTTTGACGCTCTCGGATAAAGCCTGTCTGATCATTGTGTATCAAATATGATATGGATTTTTCTAATCTTCTAGCCAGCAGATGCTGCTCCGATCCATCTGTCTCTCGCTCCATTCTCCCCTCACTCATGAATAAGACCCCGAGATACTTAAACTCCTCCACCTGGGGCAGGAGCTTGTCCTCAACCCGGAGAGGACAATCCACCTTTTTCCAGCTGACGACCATGGACTCGGACTTTGAGGTGCTGATTCTCATCTCTCTTTACCCTCTCAAGAATCCTTGAGGGTTTGTGGGTGTTTGCCCAACCAGTCCACATGTGTTTTGTGGACTTGGAGAAAGCATTCGTCCCTCATGGTCTCTTGTTGGGGGTGCTGCGGGAGTATGGGGTATAGGGTTTGTTGTTATGAGCTATCTGGTCCCTATACGACCGTTGCAAGAGTTTGGTTCGTATTGCCAACACCCAGTCAGACTCATTTCCAGTGAGAGTTGGACTCTGCCAAGGCTGCCCTTTGTCACCGATCCTGTTCATAATTTTTATGGACAGGATTTCTAGGTGCAGCCAAGGATTGGAAGGTGTCATGCTCGGTGACCACAGGATCTCATCTCTGCTGTTTGCAGATGATGTTGTCCTGTTGGTTTCATCGACCAATGACCTACTGGCCTTGTTGGGACGGTTTGCTACTGAGTGTGAAGTGGCCGGTGCTTTCATTAAAGAAGCAAATTCCTGTTACAAGGAAAAGTGAGATGGTGATACTAGTCAGTTGTTTGACCAAGCCTTTGCATTGTTTGCACCTAGATGACAAGTGACCGTGGATTTCTATCTGACTGGGTGGTTGTTGTAGAGACATCTGACTACTTGTTAATCTCTGTTATGGTGCGGCCCTCACGGACCACTAATGATGAGAATTGGAATCCAGCTGATTGGAATCCAGCCGTCCAGCGGAGCTCCGCTCCTGACAGTCGGAAGCACCACCGAGACGCTGTCATAATAAAAGCCCGGAGGCCAAAGAGGTGCGCCGGAGAAGAGAACGGGGAACTACCGCACAACCCGAGTGCAGACAGAGTCAGCACATGGACCATGACGGTTGCCCCCGTTCCCGAGGCGGATTCCAGACACCGTGTAACATTGAGCCCCCCCACCTGGAAGGTCAACAGGACCACAGGGAGGGAGGAGGGGTTAAAAGGCCAAGGAGGGCCAGAGTCCAACCTCATCACAGAGGAAACAAAATAAAGGAAAAACAAGCTACCACAATCAGAACAGAGTATTGAATACAGGGGCAAAAAAACAAAACAAAACAAAAAAACAGGCATGTACACTGCACTTAAAGAGAACCCATGAGGAGAAGACAGCAAAAACCCAAATGGCTACAAACAGAACACTACAACCAGTCCAACAGAGCCACAGGAGGAGAAAAAAAAAAAACATCTTCACACCTCACAGAGACAACAGGAATTCAAATACAGTACATGCACAAAATGCAACGTACACCCAAAATACCAGGAAAAAGAAAAAAAAAAACTTGTGCTACAAAGCAGAGATCAGTATAATTCATCTTAGTCCAGGTAACGGGCAGCCAACAAAGAAACAACCCTCAGGCTACAGAGGAGGGAGAGAGAAAAAAAAAACACATGCTAAGGAGCAGCGAAATCAGTTCAAATACACACACACACAAGCGCATCCCAAAAGATACAGATGAGCAGAAAAAACAAAAACACAGGGATGACAGCAGGCAAAACACATTAACATGGAAGCAAACAGTTCGGGGGGCCACCCTGCGTCTAGCGTCCAAATCGCTGGCAGGGGGAAAAGGAACAGTTCAGGCGGTCTACCCCAGTCCCAGGCCAGGAAACACAATACCTCAGGCGGCCGGAACAGGTCGCCGAACAGAAAGTTCAGTTTGTCGGGTGGCCGACCCAGAACGCCAAACCAGCGAAACAGTCTTCCAGGCGGCCGACCCGCGTCATCATGCCACCAGGACCACAGGGGAGAACTCGGAGATGGCCTCCCTATGGCGAGAGGTGGCAAGGGAGAGCCGAGCCGATTACGGGGAAACCCAGCGCCCCCAGGTGGAAGGGAGAAGGGGACGGGAAAAGGGGAAGGGATCAGTCTGGCGCTGATCGGTGAAGAATCTCCAGCTCCTTCTCTGAACCCCACATGGACTGGCACTGCGCTCACGTTGGGTCCCAAGTGGAACCGTGCCACACCCATGACGGACCCCGACTGGGTCAGAGCTGCATCCATGACGGACGCCGACTGGGTCAGAGCAGCGTCCACGACGGACCCCGATTGGGTCACAGCTGCACCCACGTCGGACCCCGATTGGGTCACGGCTGCACCCACGATGGACCCCGAATGGGTCGGGACCACACCCATGATGGACCCCGACTGGGTCGGCGCACCATCAGGGACGGCCTCCAAACCTGAACCCAGAACCTCCAGTACAGTGACCGGGATCGACTCCATACCGGTGACCCTGGGAGAAGGCTCAGGAGAAGAAAAAGAACCGGGATCAGGATCACCGGCAGCGACAGATCCCAGCGAGACAAGCTCGGATGCAGCAGACGGCCGCACCTGGCTCGTCTCCCCATGAGACCGGCAAAAATGCTCTAGAACTGAGAGGAGAAAGACAAAGTAGAGCACTTGCCTGATCTCAAGTTCTGTCACCGTCCAGGACTTCGACGATCCGGGTTCCGATGGAAGAAGGTCGTCATCTGGTTCCCACTCGGCTACGGCGGGCTCCGCAGCCGGCATGATGGAGTCCACAGTCTGGAGATCCCCTGACGCAGATGTCCACACCCAGGGCCCGCACGGCGTGATGGCAGGGGCTCCGTGACCTGCCGGGTTGGACTGTCCCTCCGTGGAGCCCCAGGGATGCTTGCTCGTCGGCGCAGGCTCCAAGCCGCAGTCTCCAAGCCGCAGTCCGCCCTCCTCCTCTGCCCGTGTCATGGCTGCGGGGCTGGATCCAGGCTCTCCAGGCCCGCAGGCTCCCTCCTCGTCCAATGGCGTAGTCCACACTCAGGGGAAGGAGACACAAAGGTAGCAGGTTCATAATTAATTACTGCAGCAGGTGGAGGGAGCTCGGAGGACTGTGAACCCCGAACTCCAACCCCAGGAATCAAACAAGGCAGTTCATCCAGTGAAGGAAAAGAATGAAGAGACACTTGCCTGATCCGCTGAGGGCAGCTGGAACCCGCTACAGTGGACTTGGTTCTCCCCTTCCCCCGCTGGATGGAGACAGAGGACCCCCCGGGAAGACGAAGAGGACCCTCTTGCACCGGATCAGGAACGGGAGCAGCCGGAGACGGACTCATGGAATTCACAGCAGCTGGAGGGGGCGTCGAGGAGGCGAGAGGAACAGCCGAGGCGAACTGGGATCGAGGAGCTGACGGAACAGCGGGGACAGATGACCCGGAGGCGGAGGCAGCTGTCTTACTCCTCTGACAAGGCACGGAGGCTGCAGCTGGCTGGGAGACAGAGTTTGTGCAGCTACCCGGAACTGGATCCGGACGGGGTTCTCACTGAGGCTTACATTCTGCGTGGTGATGACGTTTACCGGCAGAGGGCGAGGCGAAGGTGAGGTCAGGGCAATGCTGCTCCTGCACGGAAACCGAGGCGAGCAGGTCAACGTATTCAGGGTATTCATACAGTTCTGGATTCCCATCCAACAGCCTGACTGCTGCCGTCACATGCTTCATGAACTGTGTGGGTTGGAAGGCGGAGCGAGCTGCAGCCACTCGGTCCCAGATTGTAGCCGCTATCAGCTGTAAATCCTCCGGGGGAATCCCGACTGACGTCTCACTCCGTCGGGGATGACCTCTGGACGGTGCGAACTCCTGGGCTGGATGAGGAACAGGAATGGAATCCCGAAGCGGGAAGCGAGGATGCCTCCTCTTCGGCTTCCTGCCGGAGTTTCCCTACAGCCCACGGAGCTTCTCCCAGTGCGCAGAGATGTCCGCCATCCTCTCCATGATTTCAGGATGGTCAGCGTAGCGAGGATGGCAGTTAAAGGTCGCCTCAGCGAAGTCCAGGTACCAGCGTGCATCGCTGGGAGTGTCGTAGAGGCGAGCGGTGAAAAGGCTTCCATCAATCTCCTCGAGGGCCCTCACCAACTCGTAGTCCAGGCTCCTAGCGTAGCCCTTGAGCGGCGCTATCTCCCAGCACACTGGTACACGGTAGTGGAAAATCAAGTCCAATTAAGAAAACTCACGGTAGTAGTAGTAGATTAGTTTATTTGACAGGGACAGTGCAATAAACATAGACAATTAATCAAAGACAATCAATCTGATGTGTTGCACATAGAGTGTATAGCTATTAGCTAATTTGCAACTCTTGTCCCTGGATGGGCTTTAGAAAAAAGAATCAAGATAAAAAATATACACAATAACCACATACATCAGTGCAGAAAAATTATAAAAACACAATTATAAATATTATAAATATTATAAATACACAAATATAACAGCCTGACTCACATTTAACATAAATATTATAAATATTATAAATACACAAATATAACAGCCTGACTCACATTTAACACATATAACATAACTCACATTTGCCTATTTCAGGCCTTCCTCCCTCCGTCACTCACTATAAACAAACACATTTATTCCTTCCCTTCATTCACTCTCACTTTGCAGACAAATAATTCATACATGAGTACATTCTTGTTTATTTTTCAGCCAGTTTTTAACATTTTTAGTGAATGTTTTAAAGTCCGTTATTATTTTAATTTCATTTGGCATTGTGTTCCAGATGTGACTGCCCTTTATAGAGAAAGCTGTTTGTCCAAATGTGGTTCTGCGGTGGAATATTTTACAGTTATTGTTAACAGAACTCCTGGTGGCTCTGCTGCTGTCCTGTCTTTGGACGAAACCAGCAAGTGGCTCGGGTGCTGATTTATGGAAACATTTGAACGTTAATTTCAGAAGACAGAGGTCAATGAAGCTCTCAAAACTCAATAGGTTGTATTTTTTTAAAACATTACAGTGATGCCACCTAATGGGCTTTTTGTCCAAGATTTTTAGGGTTTGATTATATAATGAACCTATATGTCTTATTGTGGAAGGGGCTGCTTGAGCCCAGACTGTCAAACAGTATGATATATGAGAAAAAAACCATAGAATGCATATACAGTGCAGCTGCTTCGTAAGGTATGTAATATCTAATTAATTTAAAGCAGTTCAGATTTTTTTTTACTGTTTTTGAAATTTTCTTTATATGAAGATTAAATTTGAGTTGAGGATCTAGTACAATGCCAAGGTATTTGAATTCTGTAGCTAAACTGATGTCATGATCATGTATATTAACTTTAAAATGTTGCAGGTTACATTTTTTGATTGAAAAGCACATTGAGACTGTTTTCTGAAGGTTCAGCAATAGATGGTTCTTGAGGAGCCACTCTTGGACATCAACCATACTTGTAGACAGTACATCTGCAGCCTGTGCTGGAGTCTTGGCAGCTGTGTAAATAACTGCATCATCTGCATAAAGTTGGCATGTTGCAGCTGAGCAGTGTAACGGCAAGTCATTAATAAAAATGCTGAAAAGTAAAGGACCAAGAATGGACCCTTGTGGGATACCCATGCGGTTGTTTAAAAATGAGGATTTATCCTGGTGAACTTTTACACACTGTTCTCTATTCTGGAGATAAGATGCAAACCATTCTAATGTATTTGGGGAGAAGTTAAAAGATACCATTTTGGATAAAAGCAAACTGTGGTTTACAGTATCGAAAGCCTTTTTGAGATCTAGAAAAACAGCTCCTACCACATTACCCCTGTCCAAGGACTGTTTGACGTTTTCAATAAGGCAACAATTTGCTGTTTCTGTTGAGTATCCTGGTCTAAAACCAAATTGATGTGGATGAAGAAGTTGACTGTCTTGTAAGTAGTCTATCAGCTGTGTAGCTACAACTTTTTCAAGAACCTTAGATAGGACTGGTAAGATAGAGATTGGGCGGTAATTGCATATATCGTCTTTACTGCCTGATTTATGAACTGGTATGACGACAGCTTTTTTCCAGCCAGATGGAAATGTACTAGACCTAATGGAGAGATTAATGAGATGAGTCAGTGGTTTGATTAATATTTTGCTGTGCATTTTGAGAAAGGAGGTGCTCATATTGTAGATATCATTAGTTTTTGAGTTTGACAGTGTTTTAACAATACCAGCAATTAACTTCTCATTTACCTCATCGATGTGAAAAGTATCTGTTGGAAGTATGGAATTTGTGTTGTTGAGCACATTTGGCAGCACAAAAATTTTTGTTAAGTCTTCCACAGAGCCCACAAAGTGTGAATTAAATTCATTTGCCAAAGTAGCCTTGTCACTGACGGTCTTGCCATTGATTCTAAGTTCCTTTACCCCCTTCTGATCGTTTTTTTTATTAGTTAAGTTATTTAAATGCCTCCATAGGGAACTGTTGTTACCCTTTGCATGATCTATCAGTTTATTGTAATAAGATATTTTTGATTTTCGCAGCTCATGTACCACTTTATTTCTTAAACTTTTGTACACAAGGTGATCATTTTGTAGTTTGGAGGTTAGTGATGTTTTCAGTGCATAGTCTCGCCTCTTCATAAGTTTTCTTATTTCATTATTTAACCATGGTAGGCTAATCTTCTGTTGTCTACTTTTAATTTGCTTTGAAAATTTTTCTATAGACTTTGTGATTGTTGCAGTTATAAAATTACAACAATCATCTACTTCACATGTTGCCATGAGCTGCTCCCAATTTTGATTCTCTAAGTAATGTTCAAACTCCTCATTTTTTGATTTGGGGATAATAAAATTTGATTTGTCAATATCGACTCCCCCAAAATACTGTAGTCGCTTTTTAGTAAGTTTCCTGACAGCAAGAACCATGTTATGATCTGAGAGACCAGTTACAAGATTATAGGTTCTGGTTATTCGTTCTGGTTTATTAGTAAATACCATGTCAATAAGTGTTCTGGATTGTTTGGTTATCCTGGTGGGTCCTTTGATGATTTGCTGGTAATTAAATTTAGTCATGAGGCTTTTCAGTTTTTGTTTGTCTTTTTTATCAGACCAGTTGATATTAAAGTCACCATGAATTATTGTTTCTCTGTTCTTCTCAAGTTGTTTAACCAGATCACTTAATTCATTATAAAAGGAAGAGTTGTGTGATGGTGGGTTGTACACTACTGCAATGTTGAAATTAATTACCGGAGAGAGACATACATTAACAGCTAAACATTCAAGTGAAGTATTCAAATCAACCAGTTGACATTTATATTTCTCTTTGATGTAAATTAAAACACCTCCTCCCCTCCCTACCTGCCTGTCTTTTCTAAAATACTGGTAGCCCACAATATCGATCCTATTAGTGTCTATGTTACTGTGTAGCCAGCTTTCTGAGAGACAAAGGTAGTCCAGATTTGAGTCCAACAGCAACACCGAAATCTCATCTCTTTTGGGGATTATGCTCCGTATGTTTAAATGACCGCCGAGGATCCCCTTTGGTTTAGCCTTGGTGTCCCAAAGAACTCGTGCATGATTAACAGTTTGGAAAAATAAATGTTGTTTTTGCTTTTGTACAGCTCGGTTTTGTGCTAACCCAGTGGTCTGCTGTTTAATAGTGGCAGGTCCAGGGTTAAGGTGAATATCTCCTGCCAGAAGTAGCAGAACTAACAGAACTTTAACTGTATATCCTCTGCCATATTGTGATTTTTGCTTAACAGCCATGTTTGCCTTAATTTGGAAGTTTTTGCTCAGGGCTTTTAAAGACCACATAGAGTGTAGGGTGAGATGTCCAAGCCCAAATCCATACAGATAAAACTTTTTAACTTCACCTTTGGTTGAGTTTGTCGGAAAATCCTTCTTGTTGCAGGTCCAGACACACAAAGACAAAACGAAGAGGAAGTAGAGAAGTAGAGAAGGCTTATTAGTGGTGCCCATCAGCCCACTTTTTAATCCGGTGGCAGCCATCTTCAGTCTTTCTTGGAAAGAAGGAAAAGGAAAATCTGTGGATAGTAAAATAAATTCTGCTTATATCGCCAGAATCTGATCCGATCGTCCTCGAATCCAGCTGGGCCTCAGCTAGCCAACTAGCCCCTTCCGTTGCTGGTCTCGTTGCTCATAGTCGCCGTAACTGGTCTCCCGTCCCGCTCCTCCAACCGAGTCTCGTCACACACCGCCGCTGCCACCGAGCTCCGCTGAGGTCACGGTAAATCCTCCGCTAGGCACCGCCACCTACCGTCGTCTGCCTGGGTGAAATCTCTGCTGAGCCCCGTCAACAAATAGCCGCTTGCCTGGTAGTATCTCCGCTGGGCCTCGCAGCTGGGCTTCGATTCAGGCTGGTGTAAGGTGGAATGACTGGCGCCAGCATTAAGCTAACTAGCGTTAGCTTAGCAATCGCTTCGGGTAGTCTCGTCGCACACCGCCGCTGCAGTCACGGTAAGTCCTCCGCTGGGCACCGCCGCCTACCTCCGTCTGCCTGGGTGAAATCTCTGCTGAGCCCCGTCAAACAAATAGCCGCCTGCCTGGTAGTATCTCCGCTGGGCCTCGCAGCTGGGCTTTGATTCAGGCTGGTGTTAGGTGGAATGGCTGGCGCCAGCATTAAGCTAACTAGCGTTAGCTTAGCAATCGCTTCAGGTAGGGCACATCAGTGAATCACAAGGAAGCGCTGGAATCGCGGTCACCGGCGTCTCCTTTTGGCTGCGACCTACTGTTATGGTGCGGCCCTCACGGACCGCTAATGAGATGCTGCAGGCAGCCGTTGAGTTTGTACACTTATTAAATAAGGACAGAATGACAAAATAATGAGACTCGTGGGGCAAAACACAAATAAAGACAAAACACGACATTTACATATAAACAGCGAGGACGGAACCTGAATGCTGGGAAGAACTGGCTTCGGGGATAGGGAAACCAGACTGGAAGGCAGACGAGGTCGCAGCCCCGAGCAAACAGAGCTGCTCCCTTAAATAGGGCATGACAGATTAATCAGCTGATGAAAGATCATCAGCTGATTGGAATCCAGCAGAGCTCCGCTCCTGACAGCCGGAAGCACCGCCGAGACGCTGTCATAATAAAAGCCTGGAGGGCAAAGAGGTGCGCCGGAGAAGAGAACGGGGAACTACCGCACAACCCGAGTGCAGACAGAGTCAGCACACGGACCATGACAATCTCATTATTGGGCTAAAAGTCATATAGTATGAAGTAGACTTTAATGGACTCAGCTTCCAGACCAAAATCACATTGGTTTTGATTATACTGGTTTTTCAGTTCATCCACTTTAACAAGACAACTATGCAGTCTTTGTGTCTTTCTTTTTCTCCATTATACCTCCTTTTGCCCCTTGTGATGACTGCAAACTTTTTTTGGGGGGGGGTCTTCAATTGTTATCTCTTGTGTTTAAAAAATGTTGCCTCTCTCCAGGGAAGAAAAAGTGTCTGCATGAATAGCAGGTAAAGATCTCAGAGGAAGAAAGAGAAATATCCAAACAGAGATGGAAACATACGGAGAGGGAAGAATAAAGAGCAGCCATTTAAAAAAAGAAATGCAAACAGTTTAGGTTTCTTCTTCTTTTATTTCTAAGTAGGAAATGCAAAGTTATGTTCATGTTCTAAGTTAATAGTCCATGAGAACAGTTGTGCCTGTGTGGAAAATTCCAAATAGCTATCTTACTTGATTTACACAGTGAGGAAGGAAGTGTGTCCCTGTCTCTGATTTGTTGAATTATTTCCTGGATCCTTTCGCAAAGGCAGTCAAATTTGAATGGCAGTCATCCTGGGACACACATGCACACAAGTTAAAGTGTCCGTAGCTCATTCCTACTGAGGAGAAATGAGTTGAGCCGGTGCCATGATACTGCTTCTGTCATTTGTCAGTCTGTCTTTCTATCCACCCACAGTGACCAAGAATCACAACTCCTCCTAGGCAAGGTCAAGAGATCTCAGCATTTATGTGAATAAATATAAATCATTATTCCTTCATGGCAGCTGCTCAGACGCCAACCAAACTCACTCACAAAGATCCTTAGGTGGGTCATGTTATGGAGGCTATACACTGGTCCCTGCAGTCCGTGATACTGCCTGTTTCTAGTAACATTTCACAATAGCAAGTTTCAATAGCAAATTTCACAGTAACAAGTCACTATGACTACAGCTCGCAACACTACAACACCATGTGTATGCGTAGGCACGTGTGTGAACAACTGGCCGTTGTGCATTCATCGCCACTAATTAGTCCGTCACCAAAAGATCAAGACACTTTCTGCTCTGTGTCAACACACAGTTATACGTGTGAGGCCACTGAAGAAGACGTGTGTGTGTGTCATATTTCCTTCATGTGAATGTTCCTTTTTGTATATAAGTGCATATATTGCATTTGTGTAGTTTAGGGTGTTTGACTTCTACTGACAGTTCCTACTTCTACTGACAAATCCTAAATGTCAGAACCACCTGAACCAGTCTTACTTCTTGAGAACCCTTCTTTTAGACATAAAAATGCTCTCACTTTCGCACGCACACACACACACAACCATGCCATATTGACTCAGCGGGGCTTTTCTCTCACTTGTAAAGCTGGTGGTATGTTGGGGCACGGCCTTGGGAATCATCGGTATATGATGTCACTGGAATAAGAAGAGACAAGAGATAAAACATAAGCTGCACCATGGATAACACAGGTGAAGTGAGAGGTGGAAAGGATATCATAGTGTGGTTTTGCCAATGAATGCACAGATGTTGGGATATTGTCTCTGTAATCTTGTTCAACATGGATTATTAAAGCATCACAACCCAGCATGTACTTGAATATTACAGCATGTGACCAGTAAACCAAAATGGTGTGGCTCTTCCGTCTGCGTAATATTTCTAAAATTAGGTCCATCCTGTCTCATAAAGATGCAGGGAAACCTGTCCACGCCTTTATCACCTCTAGGCTAGACTATTGTAATTCACTCTTATAAGGTTGTCCTAATAAGTCCATAGTTTCTCCAACTCATTCAGAGTGCAGCTGCACGTATCCTGACAAGAACAGGGAGAAGAGATCACATTACCCCAGTTTTAGCTTCTTTACATTATAAATAATAATATAGAATTGAATTCAAGATTTCACTCCTAACTTATAAAGTCTTTAATGGTCTGGCTCCTTCTTACCTACAAGAACTCATAGTTCCCTATCATCCATCCAGAGCTCTGTGCTCCCAATAATCCAAACTACTGGTGGTCCCCAGGGTCTCCAGAAGTAGATTGGGAGGTAGAGCTTTCAGTTATCAAGCTCCCCTCCTGTGGAACCATCTTCCCAGTTCAGTTCAGGAGGCAGACACTCTCTCTTTATTCAAGAGTAAGTTGAAATCATTTCTCTTTGATAAAGCCTATAGTTAAAAATGTTGCCACTGCCAGGCCTTCACCCGCATGTGGAGCCTAACCTGGCTTGATACTGGAAGGTCTGACTGTGAATGTTAATGTTGAATTGTATTTGTTATGTTTGTTTTGAATGTAGCTATTTCCAGGCCTCCTACTTTTTACCTCTCTTTTCAACCCAGCCGGTCGAGGCGGATGGCCGTCTTCTATGAGCTATGGTTCCGCTCGAGGTTTCTGCCCGTTAAAGGGAAGTTTTTCCTCACCTGTGTCGCCGCAGTGCTTGCTCTTAGGGGTCTCTGCTGGGTTCTATAAATTTGAGAGCGTGGCCTAAACCCACCCTTTTTTGTAAAGTGCCTTGAGATGACCTGTGTTTTGATTTGGCACTATATAAATAAAATTGAATTGAATGTCTAAGCCTTAATATTGAGAACAGACTAAACACTTCCTTCTGATATACAAGTTATGACAAACCTCTTACACCATAATAAGAGTAAAGCAAGGATAGACGAGCACAACTTTAAAGGGGGCATTGACTGAAAAATGGTGTGTTTGTAGGTTTTAACTGTCTGACATAAGTCTACTGGTCACATAATTATCAATTCTCTTAAAAAAAAAACACACACAGCCTTTATGTATCTCATTTTTCTCTCCCAGAAACGTTTTTGACTCTTCCAGGTAAATCGTATACGTGATTAGAAAAAGCCAACACACTGCTGTCCTAAAGACCCACCCGCTGCTCTATTATTAGCCCGCTTAGCCGTCCATCTTGTAGGTGGAAGGGGGTGGGGGCTGAAGGTAGCCTATTAGCCCCCGAGCTAACACTGGTACCAGGAGGCTCGCTGTAAGCGCAGCTTATATTGTCATTTTCTTCAGATCTTAGTCACCCTAATAGCCATCCCTGTTACCACCTGGTTTGCCCATCCACAGTCGACGGTGTGCTTCATGTCACTCCGGCCCATCTCTCAGTGGTTTCGTTGTGATTCCGCAGTGCTTCACCAGCACCAGCATACTGGTCACTGCAACCAACCTGGCCCAGTACCAGAGGCTGCTGGCTCTCATGGCCAGCTCCCCCACAGTCCTTAGGGGCTTCACGCAATGCTGCTCTCACGGACAGCGTAGGGTAGCTGCCTCGTGAGGGATCGTCCCCCGGCTGGATACTGCCCTTTGAGATCCCGTGCCTCAGCAGCTCGGCTCAGCAAGCTTTGCCTTGGCTCGGTCTCCGGCCAGCAGCCTCAGTCCCTAGGCCAGGTCGCTTGTGGCAATTGGGGGTCTGCCGGGCACACTCTGGTGGCATTTTGCTGTGGAGTCACTGCGAGGTTGTTGGGGTGTTGGCTGAGGTGGCGCGTGCTGCACCATCGACTGTGGATCAGTGAACCAGCACCGCTCATCCGAACTAGGACGTCAAAAGCCGAAAACTAGAAGATAGTCAGCTAATGGCTAACTGACGTAAAAGGAAGGGCGGAGATGAAACAGTGAAGGATGTTTCTTAAAGTGACAGGCTTTAAATCAGAGCATTTCAAGAAAGCTGGGGAAAATAATAAACAAATTTTCTTCAATAATTAAAAAAATAAAAAAAATGTGACAAAATATGTCACTAACACTTCATTAAGACATGACTGAACTGTTAAAATGGGGAAAAAGTGCAGCCAATGAGCCCTTTAAAACACTAAAGAAGACAAAAGGGCAGGAAACAGAAAAATGTCTTGTAACAGTAGATGACAGGCACACACAATGCATGTTTAAGTAGAGCAGTGTTTCCATTCTGTATCCTGACATAGATAAATGATGTTTGTCCTCGGCTTTGTTTTTCCAGCATCTGTTTCATCTCTGATTTTCACACATTACAATTATCAAGCCACGTTTTCCTGGTCTTCATGTCATGTGGTATCTTTTAGTCTTCCAAAATCACTTTATTCTGCCAACATATTTTAACAGTAATTTCTGAAATGTAAACATTTACAACACATTTATAATGCACATCTTTTCTCAGTAAAGTGTCTCTAAGGCTAACAGCTGCTTAGGCTTCAGGAGGATTGACAGTGAATCTCTGATATGTCCCCTAAAGGCCATGTCCAGTCACCTGCTGCATTCTTTAAATGTCTGGTGTATAGAAGGATGTCAAGTTCCAGTGTAGCCAATCAAAAAACCACAACTCTCATGTTAGCAATCATTGGCAATGCCCACTGAAAATAAGAGCTAGAAATCAGGCAGTACTCTGTGTACGACCAACTACACGAGACAAAACAGAAGTACTAACAAACAGTAGATTTTAATGTATGGCACAGGGACACAACCATTTTGGGATCTGATCGTGGGCATGTAGAGGTTAAATTAAATTCTCTTTTTGGTAGTTTCTTTTTGTTTCATCATATGACTCTCATCAACATCTCTTTCCATCTCTGTGTTCCAGTTATAGCTGCAGTGTAATCAAGGCAACAGCACATGGCTACACTGGTGTCAGACTTGAAAGACCCATTTGATTCCCTGGGTTTCCCTTACTCCGTGTGCCGCACATATTTCCATGTCATTTGTTGTGCCAGTGAGATCATCGCTGTCCTGAGATAAGCTCTTGGTGGTCTCTGGACTATTTATGGAGGCTCCATAGAAACCACCAGGCAGGGATGCAGGTGACCAGATGGGGTGTGTTATCAAAACCAGCAATGTTTTCCTAAGTTGAGCCTCTTTTTATGACCACATTTGGGGATTTACAACCATACCATAGTGTTTTCCTTTGAATATGACAACATGAAGCATGCCAAAGATGAAGTCTTGATGAAATATAGTGGCAAATATCAAGACAAACAAAATTATGGCACAAGGGAGACGAGATAGGCCAAGCAAGTATCTGTATCAGGAAACTGATGGTATTCCAGCTACTTCAGATTTACAGAAGTGAGGGACTTGAACCTCCCCGAGGAAATTTCACGAAGGCTGCACTGAAAGGAATGTGAGACTCTTGACATTTACAGTACATGTCTTAAGTTACCGCACAGCTTACTTAACTTTTAATTTATCGTAGCGTGTACCTTTTGCGTGCCCCAAAAGTCATCCAGACTGAAGTAATTAAGTGATCTGTTTGAGCTGCTCTCATCTGTTGTCTCTGTGGAACTTTTATAATGAGGTAGTTTACTTTGTCTCAACTGATACTGCTCTCAACAACTTTCCAATAATAAAATACTGTTGCATTATAAAACACACACAGACCTGAAAGGCTTAAAATATCACAGTAAAAGTACAGACGAAGTGTTTCTAACAGCCCCTTTACACAGACAGAGATTGTTGGGTGACCAGTGAGAGATCAAAAATTGACCCAATCTCTCAGTGATCTCCTAAAGCCTATAAAAAAACTTTTCTGTGTAAATGTTGGGGAGATTGTTGTACGATGTTCATGGTCTATAGAGATCTAGATATAAAGAGAAATCCGTGAGAGCTCATTGAGAGACCAGGAGAGATCATTGAGTGATCACTGAGTTTGTTCAACAACCAAAGAGGTACACAGTATATATATTTGAGAGGTTTCTGGTGCTCTGCAACCCCCCTTTACACAGGGGTGGAGAGATGTTTGAGAGATCATTGAAAGATGAAAAAATGGCCAGATCTTTCAACAAACTCTCAGTGATCTCAATGGTCCCCACAGTTGAGATTGTTTTGATTCAGTCCAAAGCAATCTTTCAACTAGGGCTGGGCGATATGGCTTTTAACATGTATTACAATACATTTAGGGTTTTATCACGATACTCGATATATATCATAATATTTTGAAACCCCTCTGAACCACAGTATAAATGTTCATTTAAAACCTTTGCATAAAATGCCAAAAACAGACCTGTGTGTTGCATTTTTTAAAATTGCATGCAAAAGGGGGGTGGGGGGAATCAAGTTCAATTAAGCAAACTTTATTGAAACAGTAAGGCAGCCCAGCTCATAAATTTGCAATAAATGAGAATAAGTAATGGTAGGCCTTCCTATTCACCTGATTCTTAAAGATGACAATAAAACCAAAACAAAATTTAAAAAAGGGCTCAAAACAAATAAAAAAAATGCATTAAACAAGAATTCTAGAGACCAATATTTCAAAACCATATAAATTAAAGTGCACTTTTTTCTGTTTAGTCATGTTTTTAACAATAGGAGCCATGTCTTTGCCATTATAATTTGTGAGTGTAGTGGTGATCTTTTCCATTTGCACTTTTGTGCAGCGCGGTGGCAGAGTGGTTAGCACTGCGGCAGCACAGCAACTCACCCTTGGCCGGGGGATCCTGGGTTCAATCCCAGCCCCCGACCAACAGTGATCTGTGTGGAGTTTGCATGTTCTCCCCGTGTCTGCATGGGTTTACTCCGGGATTTCTCCGGTTTCCTCCCACATGCCAAAAACATGCACGTTAGGTTAATTGGCATCAAAACTGAGGATTCTAAATTGTCCTTAGGTATGACTGTGAGAATGAATGGTTGTCTGTTTCTTTGTGTTGGTCCTGCGATGGACTAGCAATCTGGCAAGGGTGTACCCTGTCTCTCCCCCAAAGATGCTGGGATAGGCTCCAGTCCCCCCGCGACCTGAAAAGGATTAAGCGGAAGAAGATGGATGGATGGATGGGATAAATTTTTCAAAGGAAGAAATCACAATTATTTACCTTGGAAATCCTCGGTTCCTTAAAAGTTATTTTTCATAGGGGCTCCATGGGATTTTGACAAGTGGATTTTAATGCACTCTTCATATTGCCGTGGATGACATCTCAAGTGGTGAAACAACTTAGTGGTACTGCTACCTTTAAAGACAACGGCTATATTCGTGTAACGCCCAGCCCTACTTTCAAAGATTACCAAAAGAAAGCAATCGCTCAACAAACTCTCAATAAACTCTCAAGGATCACTCAATGATCTCATTGATCACCCACTGATCTCTCAGCAATCTTTAATAAACTCTATTAGTCTTTCATATGACGCTCAGCAACCTCTCACTGATCTCTACCTTTGGGTTTGAAAAATTTTGCATTCATTGAAAGATTGCTGAAAGATCATTGTGAGATCAATGAGATTGTTGAGTCATCAATGAGAGCTCAACAATCTCATAGATTGCCCAATGATCTCTCAGCAATCTTTCAATGAATGCAAATGTTTTTCCATCAACAGAGCAGTAGATGAAAAACCAATAGAGTTCATTGAAAGACTGAGAGATCATTGGGAAATTGATGAGATTGAGAGATTGTTTTAGAATGAGTCAAAACTTTGAGGACTGTGGAAATCACTGAGGACAATTGAGAGATCATCGAGAGATGTCGATGATCACTGAGAGATCATTGAAAGATCATTTGGAGATCTGGCCATTTTGTCATCATTCAGTGATCCTCAACAATCTCCACCCCTGTGTAAAGGAGGGAGTGTAAGTAGTTAAGGGCATGTGCCTCAGATGACCTTTATGGAAGATCATGTCTCAAGAGTATCAAATTGATTCCGAGCTATACAGACTAAAAACAGCTGCCTTCAAAAGCACACACAGATTGAAGGAGACTTCAGATTTCACCTCTAGCAGCTCAAGTTTCTTTGTTTGACAAACAGACCGTGGACACAGTGGGGCTCTTTTGGATTCTGCCATAACTGATGACAGAAACTTCACAATGTTGGTTTCTTTGCTGAAATCCTAGGTTTAGCTGTAATTGAGCATAACCACGGTTTTTTTTTTTCCTAAACGTCAGCAATGCTGAAAACGTGACAACATCTTCTTAGCACTGTGAATAAGTCTGTAACTACTAGCAAACACTGAGGAAGAGTTTGTGTAATTTTACCCACACGTCTGGATAGCAGTCACCATTGTTCAAAGAAAACACTTGAAGGGAAAAAAGCTGTGTGCCATCATAACTCACGAACCTTTCCTTCTTCTCTCCCCTCTTTTTTCAGGGCCCCTAGTGAGTCAAAACCCCCTCCTGTTGCACCAAAGGTATTTCAAAATAACTGCTCATGACATGCATGTTAGAAAGTACTGCTGTTTGGTTAAGGCGAGGCATGCCAGGTGAAAACTGTGAGGTCATTTAAGCAAAATCAGCATTTGCAGTTTATGCAGTTTAACTCTGAAACTGTGCCATTTTGTTTTCATCCTCCTGGTCAGCTGTCGACTTGGCACCAGTTGTGGCACCACAGGAAAAATACACTTCACCTGAAATGCCATGCTGTGAATGCTTCAATTAGCTTTGAATGTTTCAACATAGATTTTGCTGCATGACAATCAAATTTGCTTTTATTTGTTTTTTATAATCATTCTGAATTAGTAAAAATACTGATGTCTCCCATGTTTCAGGACAAAGTTATTTTAGTAAAAATACTGAAATCATAACCTGGGACACATCAGTGACATTTGTGCTTTGATGTGATTTACTTGTGTGCGTTTGCATGCGTTTCCTTTTTGTTTGTCCTACCGGTAGAGTGACAGATCAGACCTCGTAAAACCAGTCGCCATCACCCATCCACCTCCTCCACCCCATCTTCAGCCTCACTCCTCCAGCCTCTCTGCCGTGCCCTACAACAAGGTGCCCAGGCCTTTCGGGGGCTGCAGATCACAGACTGAATCCCCCCCTTTACAGTCCCCCTGTGCCGCCTTCATCCCCTCTCCATCCTCTGCTTTTACGCCTGCTTTCTCCCACTCCAGCCTTCCTCCTCCTCTTCCTCCCTCTCCACCTACTGCCTCTTACCCATCCTCTGCCTCCTCCTCCTCCTCCCCTCCCATCCTCATTCCGCCTCAGCCATCGGTGTACAACACACCCATCAACCTCTACTCAGCTGAGAATGCGTGTGAGGTGGCCATGGGGCAGAGGCGGGGCCTGTTGGAGACTCAGGGTGGAGCCTTATCACTGCAGTTTAATGGGTGAGTGGTGGGCTTATTAACATAGAAGCTAATTAATTCATTCTGTGTCTCTTACAGTATGTCCCTCATTATTTTCTACTGTGGATTTGTTAAACGCAGGACAAGAATGTTTACTTTTTTGCTACTGTCTCCGTCACTTTGCTGTTTTTTTATGATTGTCTGATTAGAACTTTTATTATACAGCGGGGAAAATAAGTATTGAACACGTCAACATTTTTCTCATTAAATATATTTCTGATGGAGCCAATGACCTGAGATTTTCACCCGATACCATTAACAACCCAAGTAATGTATACTTACAAAGAAATCAAGGCAACTGTGTTCACAAAACAAGTTGTATTTAATAAAGTGGAATGACACAGGGAATAAGTATTGAACACGCTTGGTGAAATTCCTTTAATATTTAGTAGAAAAGCCTTTGTTGGTAATAACAGCTTCCAGACGCCTTCTGTATGGAGAAACTAGGCGCAGGCATTGCTCAGGAGTGATTTTAGCCCATTCTTCTACACAAACTGTCTTCAAATTTTGAAGGTTTCCGAGGTTTGACATTGTTTCATCTTCAGCATCTTGGCAGATGGCAACAGGTTCTTATCAAGGATGTCTCTGGACATTTGTCCATTCATCTTTCCTTCAGTTATATGAAGTCTGTCTGAACCATGTGCTGAAAAACACCTCCACACCATGATGGGACGTGCAGTGCCATTTCTCCTCCGAACATGCTGCGTGTTGTGGTATCCAAAAAGTTCAAATTTGGTCTCATCTGACCAGACTATATTCTCCCAGTATTTTACTGGCTTGTACAAATGCTGTGCAGCAAACTTTAAATGAGCTTCAGCAAAGGAGTCTTGCGAGGAGCTCCTGGTCGTGGCCGGTTTATGGAAAAATGATGTTCTTTCCACTTGGGCTGCACGGTGGCGCAGTGGTTAGCACTGCGGCAGCACAGTTTACCCTTGGCCGGGGGATTGTGGGGATCGTGGGTTCGATCCCAGCCCCCGACCAACAGTGATCTGTGTGGAGTTTGCATGTTCTCCCCGTGTTGCGTGGGTTTACTCCGGGATTTCTCCGGTTTCCTCCCACATGCCAAAAACATGCATGTTAGGTTAATTGGCTGTTTTAAAATTGTCCCTAGATATCTGTTTCCTATAGGCCCTTAGAATAGAGGGTTAGTATTAATGAAAGCGCTTTGAGTGGTCTTTGTGACTAGAAAAGCACTATATAAGTGCAGGTTAGTTAGTTAGTTAGTTAGTTATGAATGATGGCTCCAATAGTGCTCACTGGAACATTCAGCAGTTTAGAAATGTGCCTGTAACCAATGCCATCATTATATTTTGCAACAATAAGGTTGTGAAGGCCTAGAGAGAGCTCTTTGCTTCTACCCATTATGAGTTCTTTGTGGTGTGACAATCTGATATTCACAGACCTTTTTAAAGGCTATCAGTCAGGACTTAATCAGCTGAAATTAATTTGCACTGATGGGGGATGGGATGGCTTCTTAAATTCTGATGGATTTCAGCTGGTTTCTTGGCTTTCTATGCCTTTTTGCAGCTCTTTTTCTTCATGTGTTCAGTACTTATTCCCTGTCATTCCATCCATCCATCCATCCATCCATCTTCTACCGCTTTTCTGGAGGTCCGGGTCGCGGAGGCAGCAGTTCAAGCAGAGAAGCCCAGACTTCCTTCTCCCCAGCCACCTGCTCCAGCTCTTCAGAGAGGATACCAAGGCGTTCCCAGACCAGCTGGGAGACATATAGTCTCTCCAGCGAGTCCTGGGTCTGCCCCGGGGTCTCCTCCCAGTGGGACATGCCCAAAACACCTCAAGTGGGAGGCGTCCAGGAGGCATCCTGATCAGATGCCAATACCACCTCAACTGGCTCCTTTCAATGTGGAGGAGCAGCGGTTCTACTCTGAGTCTCTCCCGGATGACTGAGCACCTCACCTTATCTCTGGGGCTGAGTCCAGCGATCCTACAGAGAAAGCTCATTTCAGCCGCTTGTATCCGCGATCCCGTTCTTTTGGTCATTACCCAAAGCTCATGACCATGGGTGAGAGTAGGAAAGTAGATTGATTGGTAAATTGACAGCTTTGCCTTAGAACTTAGCTCCCTCTTCACCACAACAGATCGGTACAACATCCGCATCACTACAGATGCTGCTCCGATCCGTCTGTCAATCTCACGCTCCATTCTCCCTTCACTCATGAATAAGACCCCAAGATACTTAAACTCCTCCACTTGGGGCAGGAGCTGTCCCCAACCCGGAGTGGACAATCCACCTTTTTCCAGCTGAGGACCATGGACTCAGACTTGGAGGTGCTGATTCTCATCCCAGCTGCTTCACACTCAACAGCAAACCGCCCCCGCAAGAACTGTAGGTCATTGCTGGATGAAGCCAGCAGGACAACATCATCTGCAAACAACAGAGATGAGATCCTGTGGTCACCAAGCATGACACCCTCCGTCATGCTAGGCTGCGCCTAGAAATCCTGTCCATAAAAATTATGAAGATCATCGGTGACAAAGGACAGCCCTGGCGGAGTCCAGCTCTCACTGGGAATGAGTCCGATCGAGTGTTGGCAATACAAACCAAACTCTCACAACGGTCGTACAGAGACCGAATAGCTCATAACAACAAGCCCGATACCCCAATCTCCCAAAGCACCCCCCACAAAAAAACCACGAGGGACACGGTTGAATGCCTTCTCCAAGTCCACAAAGCACATGTAAACTGGTTGGGCAAACTCCCATGAATCCTCAAGGATTCTCGAGAGGGTAAAGAGCTGGTCCAATGTGCCACAGCCAGGACAAAAACCACATTGCCCCTCCTGAATTCGAGGTTCGACCAACGGCCAGACTCTCCTCTCCAGTACCTTGACATAGACCTTCCCAGGGAGGCTGAGGAATGTGATCCCTCTAAAGTTGGAGCACACCCTCCGGTCCCCTTTTTTGAAGAGAGGAACCGCCACCCCGGTTTGCCATGCCAAAGGCACTGCCCCCAGCCTCCACACAATCCCCAGTCGAAGCCAACAGCGCCCTGTCCGCACCATACAGTGTGGACAGGGAGCTGCTTCCCCCTCCTGAGCCGCCGGACAGTTTGCCAGAATCTCTTTGAGGCCGGCAGAAAGTCTTGTTCCATGGCCTCACTGAACTCCTCCCATACCCGAGTTTTTGCTTCAGCAACCACCCGAGCTGCACTCCGTTTGGCCTGCTGCTACACCTCAGCTGCTTCGGGAGTCCCACAAGCCAACCAAGCTTGATAGGACTCCTTCTTCAGCTTAATGGCCCCCCTCACCACTGGTGTCCACCACTTGGTTCGGGGGTTACCACCACAAGATGCCCCGACGACCTTGCGGCCGCAGCTCTGGGCTGCTAATTCAACAGTGGAGGTGGAGAACATGGCCCATTCAGACTCCATGTCTCCAGACTCCCTCGGAAGGTGGTTGAAGTTCTTCCGGAGGTGGGAGTTGAAGATCTCCCGGATAGGGGCCTCAGCCAGACGTTCCCAGCACACCCTCACTATACGTTTGGGTCTACCAGGTCTGAATGGCATCCTCCCCTGCCATCGGATCCAACTCACCACCAGGTGGTGATCAGTTGAAAGCTCTGCACCTCTCTTTACCTGAGTGTCCAAGACATACGGTCGCAGGTCTGATGACACAATAACAAAATCGATCATCGACCTGCGACCTAGGGTGTCCTGGTGCCAGGTGCACATATGGACACCCTTATGCTTGAACATGGTGTTCATTATGGACAAACTGTGGTTAGCACAGAAGTCCAATAACTGAACACCACTCAGGTTCAGATCGGGCAGGTCATTCCTCTCAATCACCCCCTTCCAGGTTTCACTGTCGTTGCCCACGTGAGCATTGAAGTCCCCCAGTAGGACAATGGAGTCTCCAAGAGAAGCATCCTCCAGCACCCCAGTCAGAGACTCCAAAAAGGGTGGGTACTCTGAAACATCATTTGGTGCATAGGCACAAATGATGGTCAGGACCCGTTTCCCAACCCGAAGGCACAGGGAAGCAACCCTTTTGTCCACCGGGGAAAACTCCAATATAGAGGCAGCAAGGTGGGGGGATACAAAAATACCCACCCCTGCTCATCATCTCTCAACCAGGGCAACTCCCGAGTAGGCCAAGCTCCAGCCCTTCTCCAGGAGACTGGTTCCGGAACCGGAGTTGTGTTGAGGTGAGGCCGACAATATCTAGCCGGTATCTCTCAACCTCATGCACCAGCTCATGCTCCTTCACCACCAGAGAGGTGACATTCCACGTACCAAAAGCTAGTTTAGGAAGTTTGGGATCAGTCCGCCAAGATCTCCACCTTTGACCACCACCTAATCCACATAGCACCGGACCTCCATGATCCCTCCTGCAGGTGGTGAGCCCACTGGAGGGCGGACCCATGTAACTCCTTCAGGCTAAGTCCAGCTGGGTCCCATGGGCGGAAACCCGGCCACCAGACGCTAGCCATCAAGCCCATCCCCCAGGCCTGGCTCCAGGGTGGGGCCCCATTAACTCCATACCGGGCGGGGTACACTGAATCTTTGCTCTAGTATTTATCATGAGAGTCTGTTGGATCATTCTGAATCTGGCCCTTCACCTAGGACCAGTTTGTCTTGGGTGACCCTACCAGAGGCAAATTGCCCCAGACAACATAGCTCCTGGGATCACTGGGGCACGCAAACCCCCCACCACGATAAGGTGACGACCCATGAGGGGTCCCTGTCATTCCACTTTATTAAATATAGCTTGTTTTGTGAACACCGTTGCCTTGATTTCTTTGTATGTATGGATTACTTGGGTTGTTACTGATATCTGGTGAAAATCTCAGGTCAATGGCTCTATCAGAAATATGTTTAATGAGAAAATGTTGATGTGTTCAATACTTATTTTTCCTGCTGTAGTGCATCATATGAAAAACATTTTATTTTCTCTATGGGGAGATGAAAGTGTTGAAGTCTAAAATTGCTAAATGCTGCATATCATTTTCCAAAAAATATGCCCAACTCTTTCAATAGCCATTTTTGACCCCTACTAGTACAGCATCAACAATGACAAGGAACACATTTATACTAATTTATGTGGAATAATTTTTCTCCTACTATTTTAGTAGTTATAAGTGGATGAAGATTTGACAAAATGAAATTCACAATGTGGGGACAATTTGCAGCATTTTTGCCCTACAATTCCTTCAGGCTCTTATTTTTCATATTTTCAAAAATTCAGCAAAGAAACTGGCACCAAACACGTTAAAGTTGATCTTCTTTTTCATTTCAGTTATTGGAGGTGAGCATTTAGAATAAAACGAATTAGGAATAATAGCACGTCAGAATAATGAAATGGCATGCTAAAAACCCCTTTGGTTTGTTTCATTCAAGATCAACAAAGGACAAATTCAGACATTATATAGTGAACATACTGTAACGGAGACTTTTTAAATGATTGGAAGAAGAATTTAATTAAATAGCCCTGAAATGAGCATTAATTAGTCAGGGTTTTTGGATAATACATAGTAGATTAGTTTATTTGACAGGGACAGTGCAATAAACATAGACAATTAATCAAAGACAATCAATCTGATGTGTTGCACATAGAGTGTATAGCTATTAGCTAATTTGCAACTCTTGTCCCTGGATGGGCTTTAGAAAAAAGAATCAAGTAAAGATGGGAAAAAAAAAATAAAAAATATACACAATAACCACATACATCAATGCAGAAAAATTATAAATACACAATTATAAATATTATAAATATTATAAATACACAAATATAACAGCCTGACTCACACTTAACATAAATATTATAAATATTATAAATACACAAATATAACAGCCTGACTCACATTTAACACATATAACATAACTCACATTTGCCTATTTCAGGCCTTCCTCCCTCCGTCACTCACTATAAACAAACACATTTATTCCTTCCCTTCATTCACTCTCACTTTGCAGACAATTAATTCATACATGAGTACATTCTTGTTTATTTTTCAGCCAGTTTTTAACATTTTTAGTGAATGTTTTAAAGTCCGTTATTATTTTAATTTCATTTGGCATTGTGTTCCAGATGTGACTGCCCTTTATAGAGAAAGCTGTTTGTCCAAATGTGGTTCTGCGGTGGAATATTTTACAGTTATTGTTAACAGAACTCCTGGTGGCTCTGCTGCTGTCCTGTCTTTGGACGAAACCAGCAAGTGGCTCGGGTGCTGATTTATGGAAACATTTGAACGTTAATTTCAGAAGACAGAGGTCAATGAAGCTCTCAAAACTCAATAGGTTGTATTTTTTTAAAACATTACAGTGATGCCACCTAATGGGCTTTTTGTCCAAGATTTTTAGGGTTTGATTATATAATGAACCTATATGTCTTATTGTGGAAGGGGCTGCTACATCTGATATATCTAGCAAACTGAGAACTCTGATCAAGCAGCTGAGAGCTGATCTACTGTCAGTAATATACAACAGGTTAATGTCTTTAATGCTAAATCATCCGAATCAATAAAGCCAATCAAGAAAGCTCTGTCTAGTTGTCTGCCAGTCTGGGTGGTTGCTGTCATTTGTGCCACATCTGTTGCTAGACAATCAGGCTGGTCACAGTTTTCTCCTTGTTTTCTACATGTGGTAAAAATGATAAATGATATTTTGTTTAAAATTTGGTGTCACACACATCTCATCATTCACAAGATGATAAAGGGCCATTTTAATAAAAGTCATGAACTGGGAGATAGAGGGGTGTTAAAAGGGGTAAGCATGGCCCCTTGGTGGTTCTAGTGATGATGATTCTCATTGTGAGCAAAAACCTTTTTTTACAGCTTAGAAAATTTTGGAAATGATTCTCTAAGTTCTTGCAAATTAAATATATAAATCAAACACGTACAGCTCTGAGAAAGAAAAAAAAATACTTTAAGACCACTGCAAACTCTTTCCTTTATTAGTGTCTTTACATATATGGCAGCCATTCAATTTGAGTATCTGTTGAATTCCAACACGAGGACACCTCAGTCCACTTAAGAAGGTACTGATTAGGTCGTCATCTAAGCCTGGTAAGATGCATGAAAACTGTGAATAAAAATCAGAGTTATTACACAAACACAGATTTCTGAGTTCCTCCTAAGTTAAGACTTATATATTGTTGTGTTTAAGACTGAACATCATAGGTGTAATTTATGGGGGGGTTACAACCCCGCCTCCCCCCAAAAAAATCAAATCCATCCAATATAACCCCCAATAATCATATAATTATAATTAATACAAAATTTCAACAAGTGAGTATGAAGAACTTGTTCTTTTTTCATTTGCAAGCAACAAAAAGTAACATTTCTAATAATCAGACAATGTACCCCCATCCCCTTCCCTGCAGACTTGATATTGCCCAACCAGTCCATGCGCCTTCTCTGGGCAATACTCGGAGCCATTTGTAGGGGCGGCAGGTGAGGATGCTCGTCTACATCTAGAATGCATTCAGCTCACAAGTGAGACAGAATGAACAGAGCTCCACAAGGGCAACAAACCATTTTAAATTGCTGGTTGTCAAATAAAAGAACACACCCCTCTGTCCAAAAGGAGGTAAATATCATTTTATTGATTTAGCTGGTGAATTGATGTCTGAAGTTAGCTGGTTGCTAGTTTGCTAATATGAGTTAAAGCTATGGGAGTACACCACAGAATAAATGTGTCACGGTTTGTAGAGACTGGACCCAATCGCTGGACATGAGTTTAAACAGAGTTTATTTGGAGCTGGTCGCCCAGATGCAGCTTGAAGGCTAGACAGAAAATAATAGATGCAGCTCAGAAACTGCAACAAAAGCTGTGGCAAAAAACAGGTTAGACAAGGCAGGATACGGACAAAAAGCAGAAGCATGTTGTTCACGCATTCATGACGAAAGGAACCTGAAGAGAACAGAGGTGGAACCGAACTTAAATAACCAAAGGGGCAATCAACACAATACAGAGGTGGACACAGTCAGGAGCAATGGAAACCAATAATGACTGACAGCTGACACATAAGGAAAACAGATGACAGGGCGGGGTGGGGCTACACCCACGATCACAGACAGAGGATACACAGAACATGAACAGAGGATCAGGGGAGACAAGACCATGACAATCATAATGAAAATAATGACCAAACTAAACCCCTGATCATCATAATAATAATAATAATAATAATAATAATAATAATAATAATAACAGTAATAATAATGATAATCGCAGGACAAAGAACAGAATCTTGAATCTAACAAATAATAAATGCAGAAAATCCAAAAATGTAAACTCAAGGCAAGGATGAGGGTTGGGACCCAAGCCCTGGAAAAAATAAACACGCAATGAATCAGGATGAAGGCATGGGGCCCAACCCACCCCCTGACAAAACGCTGCCTGGTAGGCTTTAGCTGATCTGAGAAATGATTAGCTTTTCTCATGCAAATTTGGGCTTTACTTTGTATTAATCATTCATGAAATGTGATCAGAATAGATTTGTTTGTCAAGTGTAAGAGTGAAATTTACGTATGTTTCAGTACTCATCAAAATGTTAGCAGCTTCAAACATTTATCAAGTACAAACAAAATCTCTATGTCATTGGTCCTCAACTATAAATGCATTGAAATATTACTTATCATCCCCACAAAATTCAAGTTAACTGCTCTGTATTTTAAAAATGTCATGATTTTGATCAAATTAAAATTCAATTAAAAAGCAAGTTTTACCACTTTCGATTATAGACTAAGTCACTCTGAAGGCTATTCTTAAATATCCACATTAAAAGAAATTGATTATTTTCCCTGCAGATCATTTTCAGATCTTCTATTCTCTGTTAAAATACCACAACTGCACAAAATAGTATCTAAACAAATATATAAGAAATAAACACCAAATAGATGAATGAAAGAATAGATGCATTTCATCGGCCTGAACTTTTTAAAATATCTCATTAAGGAAAATACAGCACTCTATAAATGTTATCCATATGCATAATGTGTTAAAATGAGTTCAAAAGCACAACAATACAGCATCACTTATTTATTTGGAATTTAATTATTGAGCTGAAAATCACATTTCTAGTTTTCCATTTCCATTTTATTTAATCACGAGACAGCATCACACAAATTAGGCAGTGATCACACACTGAAATACTGATGGCTTATTATCATCACTGTATAGTGATTTAGCTCCTAGTACAACAAGATTTATCACATTAACACTATACCTTTTGAGTTTGTTGGTGTTTAAGGGTCCATTTGCAATAAAGGGAGTAGTAAAAAAAAATAAATTGATAAATGAAAAGTTGCAATGCTTCTTGCAGCATTTTTTTTTCTTGCAGCATTTGTCATCCCCAGCCTGATGCTTTTCCTGTGTGGTTGCTTCAGTACTGAATATAAGTGTGTGTGTGTACATATATATCAGCTAAAAGCATATAAACCCATTTAAAGTTAGAGCTGTCCTCACTACCAACTTTTGGGGCTCCATATATTCTGCCCAATCTTTTTTCTCCCTTAGTAAACTTCATCAGTGTTTTACTGTATGTAGCACTGTCACATTTCTAATATCAGTTTTTCGTGTGTGCAACTTTTTTGTCATAGTTTTTCAGCTTTTCTTGTAAATTAGAGACATTTTTTTTTCTTGTAAATTTGCCTGCTTTTTGTATAAAAATGCAGTATTTTCCCAATGTTGTTTTCCCCCTAAATTCACAGTTTCTCAGAAAAATGTAGCATTTTTTCTCAAATTTGCATCTTTTGTCATGGAAAATAAGCCTTTTTCCTTACATATTTGCAAAATCATTTAAACTTCTGACTTTTTTTAAAATCATTTTTTGACTATCATCAAGTTGCTACTTTCTTGTGAATTTATACTATTTTCTCCTAAATTTGCATGTTTTTTTTTCCTAGTAAATTTGGTAAAGGTAAATTTATTATTTAACTTTTTGAGGGGACAAATATCTCAATCCTAAATATGAAAACTGAATGTCATTGTAAAAAAATAAATGTCTAAATAATGAATCCAGAGTAAGTTTTTAATGCCAGGATGATTTTGTTGCAAATCTACTCCCAGATTTATTATTATTTCATGAATGAAGCAGCACACCTAAGGTGTGCTGTGCTGTATTCATAATGCCTCTGCATGCAGGATAACTGTTACTTTTGTCATAGTCTAGCTGACAAAATCACAGTAGTGTCCTTAGTTCATCTGCTTGGTAAGAAACAGCCACATGGTGGCAAGTGGTGACATCATAAATTAATAAAAAACATTAGTCCTGTTAGAATAAATATGTTAATCACCACAACTGATTAATAAGAAAATAAAATGAGTTAAGAATAATGGTGATTAAGCCTCATTCAGCCACTAGATTAACCTCAGTTAATACTGATTGCACTGTTAAGATGCTATTAAGAGGGAAGAAGGGGTAAAGAATATTGTACATCTTTACAAGTTTTTGGCATTGGAAAATCTAGCATGAATTACATCCTCCAAAATTGTCCATGAAGTACCTCTTTTAAACTGTTTGAACATTAACTGAACTGATTTTATATCAGAAGCAAGAATGTGGCAGCAGCAGGGTGAACCAAGAAGGAGAGGAGAGAGGAGGTAAAGCTAACCAGAGAATCAGCACAGGTGTCGAGAGGGGGAGAGAGACAGTACTGATGACTAGAGAGTGTCACCATGGGTTGGGATGCCGTCTCGGCACTCAGCCCATGTTTTCCCTTTTCCCATTGAGCAGCGTCTCAGCAGGCTCCCAGCTGGCAGCATTACGGACGGCTGGGGCCAATTAGTCCTCATCAGCTGGGGCGCTGCCAATGAGGATAAATAGGAGCAGCCTCGATGGCTCGGGGCTGCGACATAAGCACTGCTAGGCTGAAGCCCCTTCGTCTGGTGTCAGCCTCAACTCCCCTTGCAGCATTCCGGTGTTTGTATCCCGCTGTGAGTATGCACGTCTTGTTACCCCCATGTCCGGTACGAGCTACCTACCCCTGCGCTGTGCAGCCTGAGAATGTACGTCTGTATGAGTGTCTGTGCTCTCCTCATCCCTTATCCCTTACCCAGAATAAAACATCTCGACTCACTGGCTTGTCCCTGGCTCTGATTGCCCGGCTCCCTAGAGCCGGATATGACAGTATGTCGCAGCCAGAAGAGCTACCGGCGGCCGTGAGTCACTGTGGAAATGTACCTTTCTGTCCGGGTGTCAGCGCTGCTAGCATGCCGTTTCCCAGGAGTCACTTCCGGCGCCAGGGCGACGAGCTGAGGTCCATCTCGGAGGCTGTCGACGGGACGTTCTTCACCCTGCACGACACCTCCAACGTGAGACGCTGGCATCCGGGCCGTGCTGAGGAACTCCTGGACTGTCACCCTCACTCTCTGTACCATCTGGAGGACAGTGCCAGGATAGACGCTGCAGGTACACAGCGAGAGAAGCTCCACGGGGTGGATGGAAATCCCGGCAGGGAGTCGAAGTGGGCGACGTCTTTCCCCGCTTCGGAGTCCCGTTCCTGCCGCTATTCCAGTCCGGGAGTTCGCGCCAACCAGAGGACTTCCCCCGACCTGCGCCACGTCACTCGGGATTCCCTTCAAGGAGCCGCAGCTGACAGCAGTTATGTCCGGGGTCGAGTGGCTGTCGCGAGCTCTACTGTTTCCTGTCACCACCTTCAGGCATGTGGCGGCGGCAGTGAGATTGATGGTGAGGACTTCAGGGCTACGAAGCTTTCCCGTGCTCGACGCCTTCCTCGTCTCGATCTCCGATCTGGAGCGGCGAATCCTGGGTTTCCCCCTCGCTTCGTCCCCTGGGAGTAGTCGTCATCACATTGCCGAGTCACCTCTGCACGAACCTCGTCCGGATCCAGTTCTGGGCCATCGTCAGGACAGTTCCTCCCACGCAGCTGTCACCTCTTCGCCTCGTCTGTGTGGAGATTCTACAGCCCCGTTCCCTGAGCCTCATTTCCCCGCTGTCATTCCTGGACATTCGGGCTGGCTCACCCCGGCTGTTTTCCCCTCCTCCTCGACGCGCTTCCTGACTGCTGTGTGTGCCTGGAATTCCGGCCTGGTGAGCTCTCTGCTGGAGACAACGCGAGCGATCCTCAGACGAACTCCCGGGGGGTCCTCCGTTATCGCCGGGCGGGGAGAGGAAGAAGCAGAATCCACTACAGCAGGCTATACTCAACCTCCAGGGGGCAGGCAAGTCATTGTTTTTTCACACCTGCTTAATGATTTGCTCTGTCACATCCCTGGAGGAGAAGTTCAGGGTTCGCATCTCCCTGAACTCCCTCCACCTGCTGTAACCTGTATTCCTAATCCCGCATCCTCTGTGTCTCTCTCCGCCGAGCGGTCCCCGGCTCCGGGTCAACGTGGTGGGATATGGAGAGGGCCTGTGGTTCCGCAGCTACATTGCGGACGGAGGAGGAGGACTGACTGCTGCGTGGAGTCTACGCCGACGATTGAGCGTCCCCGGGTCTCCACGGAGGAGCGATTCGGTCCAGCGGGACGAGATTCTTCTGGCTTCACGCCGAGTGGATCGTCGGCGGGGTCACCGGAGCTGGAGGAATCCCAAGCTGCGCTGACCATCGTGCTGGCTGCGGGGCCCGACGCGGCTAGATGGGAGCCTGACAACGACCTCCTGACAACGGATCCTGGATCTTCGCAGTCCTGGACGGCGTCAGAACCCGAGATCAGGCGAGTGCTCTCCTTTCCTTTCTCTCTTTTTATCTTTGAGCACTTCAGCCTATCTCTGGGGGAGACAAGCAGGGTGCAGCCGCCCGCTGCGTCTGAGCTCGTCTCGCCGGGTTCTGGCGCTGCCGGTGATCCTGATCCCGGTTCTGTTTTCTCTTCTGAGCCTTCTTCCAGGGTCACCGGCGAGGAGTTGCTGTTCCTCGTGGTGCTGGAGGGTCCGGGTTCAACGTTGGAGGTCGGTTCTGGTGCAGTGTCCAACGTGGGTTCGCCTGAGACCCAATCGGGGTCCAACGTGGGTTCGCCTGAGACCCAATCGGGGTCCAACGTGGGTTCGCCTGAGGCCCGATCGGGGTCCGACGTGGGTGCTGCCCCAGTATTGTCCAGGTCCGGTGAGGAGGTGGCCATTTCCCTGCGGCCTGACGCCCGCCGCCCTCGTCATCGGCTCTCCCCTGAGCCTCTTCCACCGGGATCCGCTCTGATCCTTCGCCCGTCTCAACGGTCCTGGTGGTTGAGTGATGCGGGTCGACGACCCGACCCACAGAACTTTCGGTTCGGTGATCTGGTTCCCCCCACTGGTCTGTGTTTCCCTCTGGGCGGCCTGGTTCGGCTGCCGGTGGACTGGATTCCTGGGATCTGGGTCCGGAGTTCGCCATCCAAACACTTCTCTTTCCCTGATTCGCCAGCTGGACAATGGGCGGGGAGATCTCCGGAGCCATCTCGGCTATTTTTGGACTCTGCCTGCCATGCATCTCGGGTGTAGTATTTTGTCCTGTTGGTGGATTCGTATTTATAGTGCTGTTTTCCATCTCACATACTCAGCATTTTATTTTATTTTTTTTCTTGTACCATGTTTTTAGCCTCGTTTTTTGCATTGTAGAGTTATGTTTTGTTTCCTTTCAGACCATACTCTGCAGTTGTCCATTCATTCCACTCACTTTCATTTCTTTAGGTGACTGTGGGTACTTATATATTCGGGTGTGTGGGTTTTCCTTTGCCCGCACTCAGTATTTCTTTTTTATGCCCTGTCTGTTCATTATAGAGTCATGTCTTGTTTTCCGTAACACCATGCTCTGTAATTGTCCATTTGTTCCAGTCACCCTCACTTTTCTTGGTGACTGTGTGTATGTACTTAAATTAGCGCTGTGTATAGTTTCCCCTTTATTTAACCATACTCAGCATTTTTGCCCTGTACCTTTTTGGTGGTTTTTTTTCCTTGTTCTGGGTCACGCATTGTTGGTACTCTGAGTAGTGTGTAACCGGCGTGCTGACCCAGTTCTTCTCCCCATCTGCACTTGGGTTAATTATTCCCTGTTTTGTCAGTGTTGTATTTGGGTTTTTTTTTTTTCCCGCTACCCTACGTTGCCCCATTGGTGTTGTCCTTCCCTTGGCTTCTTCCCCTCCGGTCCTGCCTCCCTTCCCCCCACCCTAGGTGGGGGGGGTGGGGGGGCTGGGATGTTCCTGGTCGTTCAGGAGCCCGACCTTGAGGGGGGGCTCTGTCACCATGGGTTGGGATGCCGTCTCGGCACTCGGCCCATGTTTTCCCATTGAGCAGCGTCTCAGCAGGCTCCCAGCTGGCAGCATTACGGACGGCTGGGGCCAATTAGTCCTCATCAGCTGGGGCGCTGCCAATGAGGATAAATAGGAGCAGCCTCGATGGCTCGGGGCTGCGACATAAGCACTGCTAGGCTGAAGCCCCTTGCAGCATTCCGGTGTTTGTATCCCACTGTGAGCATGCACGTCTTGTTACCCCCATGTCCGGTACGAGCTACCTACCCCTGCGCTGTGCAGCCTGAGAATGTACGTCTGTATGAGTGTCTGTGCTCTCCTCATCCCTTATCCCTTACCCAGAATAAAACATCTCGACTCACTGGCTTGTCCCTGGCTCTGATTGCCCGGCTCCCTAGAGCCGGATATGACAGAGAGAGAGGAGGCACAGGAGGTACACATGACCAGATAACAATAGTCAAAATTTGATTTCTGCCAATGCTGAAATACTTAACACATAGGTATTAAGCAGGCCTGCTGCTTCATAGTTGCATAGACTACTACAAGGCTGAAGATTTGGTAAATCAGGGAATAATTTTTACAACTATTACTAATATGGGAATGCCAAAATAAAGAGGTAAATTAGCCTTGTCCTTTGAGCAAAGTTAATGATTTTGTGCTCTTCCTCAAGACTAGGATACATATACCGTACACAACATTCCAAATTATTATGCAAATAGGATTTTAGTGTCATAAACATAAAATTTTTTTATTTTCAATTAAACTCATGGATGGTATTGTGTCTCAGGGCTCTTTGGATCACTGATATTAATCTCAGACACCTGTCATAATTAATTTGCCAGGTGAGCCCAATTAAAGGAAAACTGCTTAAGAAAGATGTTCCACATTATTAAGCATGCCACAGGTTTCGAGCAGTATGGGGAAAGAAAAAGGATCTCTGCTGCCGAAAAGCATCAAATAGTGCAATATCTTGGACAAGGTATGAAAACATTAGATATTTCATGAAAATTTAAGCATGAAGAAATTTGTGGCTGATTCAGAGCACAGATGGGTTCGTGCAGATAAGGGCATAATGAGGGAGGTTTCTGCCAGACAAATTCATCAGATTAAGAGAACAGCTGCTAAAATGCCTTTACAAAGCAGCAAACAGGTACTTGAAGCTATTGGTGCCTCTGGAGTCCCACGAACCTCAAGATGGAGGATCTTCCAGAGACTTGCAATTGTGCATAAACCTACTATTCGGCCACCCCTAACCAATGCTCACAAGCAGAAATAATTGCAATGGGCCCAGAAATACATGAAGACTAATTTTCAAACAGTCTTGTTTACTGATGAGCGCCGTGCAACCCTGAATGGTCCAGATGGATGGAGTAGTGGACGGTTGGATGGCCGCCATGTCCCAACAAGGCTGCAATGTGAGCAAGGAGGTGGCGGAGTCATGTTTTGGGCCGTAATCATGGGGAGAGAGCTGGCAGGCCATGCATGACAATGCACCATCTCTTGCTGCAAAGAATACCTCTGTCATTGGCTGCTATGGGCATAAAAGGAGAGAAACTCATGGTGTGGCCCCCATCCTCCCCTGACCTCAACCCTATAGAGAACCTTTGGAGCATCCTCAAGAAAAAGATCTATGAGGGTAGGAGGCAGTCCACATGAAAACAGCAACTGTGGGTGGCTATTCTGACATCTTGCAAAGAAATTCGAGCAGAAACTGTCCAAAAACTCACAAGTTCAATGGACGCAAGAAATGCGAAGGTTATATCAAAGAAGGGGTCCTATGTTAACATGTAACTTGGCCTGTTCAGATGCTTTTGATTGAAATAGCTTTTGATTTCAGTAAATATGACCTCTTAGTGCTGCAAATTCAACAAATGACCATTTTCAGTTTTTTACAACCAATAAAATGTTTTGAAACTCTGTTGTGCATAATAATTTGGAGCAGTGCATTTTGAGTTTTTTAGTTTTGCAAAAAAATAGTTTTCATTGGGAGGTTTGTTCAATAAAATTTGAATTATGCTCTCATGGTTGATGACTTGTAAATTATACTGACTGTCATTTGCATCAAATATTTAGGAAAATCAGAGACAAATATCATTTGCATAATAATTTGGAGCATGGTGTCCTGTCATTTTTTGCTTAAAAAATAATTTTCCTTTAAAAATGAAAACGAGGACATTGGAGACAACTGCCTGTACTGATGGCCTGAAAGTCCTATAATAAAAAGATTTTTTTTAAGTCCTTATACGGGCAGAGATCTCAACCCCCAATGTTTGAAACAAAGTTACACCCTTGCTGAGCATGAACTTGTTTTCTTTGCATAATTTGATCTAAAAGCAACATCTTTTGGTTGTTTTGGCCTGTTGTCATTTTCTGTAAATAAATGCTCTAAATGATGATATTTTGACTCTTAATTTGGGTGAGTTGTTTTCAGTCGGTTAGCAAATAAAACAAAATTGTTGATTTTACTCAAACGCATACATATAAATAATGAAAGCAGATAAACTGATCATTTTTCAGTGGTCTCTTTGTCTCTTAATTTTTTCCAGAGCTGTATGTTACTGTGTGTGTTGGTTACAGAAAAAAGCACAAATACTCTCTGCACAATATACTTGGATTTTACCAATTTAAATCTTAGGTTTTAAAGTTGAGAGAATGTAGTGAAACATGGTCAGGACGTGAGTTGGATCCACATCCTCATCCTGTGTTACAATTTACAGTGGGGCAAAAAAGTATTTAGTCAGCCACCAATTGTGCAAGTTCTCCCACTTAAAAGATGAGAGAAGTCTCCAATTTTCATCATAGGTATACTTCAACTATGAGAGACAAAATGAGAAAAAAAAATCCAGAAAATCATATTGAAGGATTTTTAATGAATTAATTGGTAAATTCCTCGGTAAAATAAGTATTTGGTCAATAACAAAAGTTCATCTCAATACTTTGTTTTATACCCTTTGTTGGCACTGACAGAGGTCAAATGTTTTTTGTAAGTCTTCACAAGGTTTTCACACACTGTTGCTGGTATTTTGGCCCATTCCTCCATGCAGATCTCCTCTAGAGCAATGATGTTTTGGGGCTGTTGCTGGGCAACACGGACTTTCAACTTCCTCCATAGATTTTCTATGGGGTTGAGATCTGGAGACTGGCTAGGCCACTCCAGGACCTTGAAATGCTTCTTAGGAAGCCACTCCTTCATTGCCCGGGCGGTGTGTTTGGGATCATTGTCATGCTGAAAGACCCAGCCACGTTTCATCTTCAATGCCCTTGCTGATGGAAGGAGGTTTTCACTCAAAATCTCACGATACATGGCCCCATTCATTCTTTCCTTTACACGGATCAGTTGTCCTGGTCTCTTTGCAGAAAAACAGCCCCAAAGCATGATGTTTCCACCCCCATGCTTCACAGTAGGTATGGTGTTCTTTCTCCTCCAAACACGACAAGTTGAGTTTTTACCAAAAAGTTCTATTTTGGTTTCATCTGACCATATGACATTCTCCCAATCCTCTTCTGGATCATCCAAATGCTCTCTAGCAAACTTCAGACGGGCCTGGACGTGTACTGGCTCAAGCAGGGGGACTCGTCAGGCACTGCAGGATTTGAGTCCCTGGCGGCGTAGTGTGTTACTGATAGTAGCCTTTGTTACTTTGGTCCCAGCTCTCTGCAGGTCATTCACTAGATCCCGCCGTGTGGTTCTGGGATTTTTGCTCACCGTTCTCGTGATCATTTTGACCCCACGGGGTGAGATCTTGCATGGAGCCCCAGATTGAGGGAGATTATCAGTGGTCTTGTATGTCTTCCATTTTCTAATAATTGCTCCCACAGTTGATTTCTTCACACCAAGCTGCTTACCTACTGCAGATTCAGTCTTCCCAGCCTGGTGCAGGTCTACAGTTTTGTTTCTGGTGTCCTTTGACAGCTCTTTGGTCTTGGCCATAGTGGAGTTTGGAGTCTGACTGTTTGAGCTTGTGGACAGGTGTCTTTTATACTGATAACGAGTTCAAACAGGTGCCATTAATACAGGTAACGAGTGGAGGACAGAGGAGCCTCTTAAAGAAGTTACAGGTCTGTGAGAGCCAGAAATCTTGCTTGTTTGTAGGTGACCAAATACTTATTTTACCGAGGAATTTACCAATTAATTCATTAAAAATCCTTCAATGTGATTTTCTGGATTTTTTTTTTTCTCATTTTGTCTCTCATAGTTGAGGTATACCTATGATAAAAAATTGGAGACCTCTCTCATCTTTTAAGTGGGAGAACTTGCACAATTGGACGCTGACTAAATATTATTTTGCCCCACTGTATATCTCTTGTCATCAGGACATGGTCTTCAACCCACATCCTCACTTTAAGTTTATTTTCTGGGTTTCCGTATTCGCTATTGTATTTTTTTTTATCATGGTCTTCTTTGTCATTTTGATTATCATATTCATATTATATCTTGCGTTTGAATTTAATGGGTGTTTATGTTCACCTTAGTCTTGTTTGGTTTTTGTGTTGTTAATTTCCTGATTTGCCACGGCTGTTTTGTGTTCTGCTGATTAGTTTCACCTGTTATTTAAGGGACGCAGCCCCTCACCTGAGTGTTGCGTCATTAGTCATTTTTGGTGTGAACCCACACGTTTCTGTTCTGACCTGTCCTGACCTGAAGTTTGCCTGTCAAGCCTTAGCCTGTTTTGTGTTGTGGCTCCCATGCCGCTTTATTTTTTGTGTTTAATTAAGTCATGTTAAACACTCACTTCGTGCCTGAGTCCTGCTCTCTGCCCCACCGAGGCGAAAGCCATGATAGAATGACACAGCCAGTCATGGACTCAGCGAGCGAGCCCGGCAAGAGGAGGAGGAAATGGAGCCACAACAAGCGAGAGGTGATGACCGCGGTGATGGATCTGGTGGCTGCCGCTCGGAGCAGCTCATCCCCGGAAGACGTGAGGGGTTGCTGGGGAGCAGTAGCAAGCTTGATGACCGCTAGACCCAATGTACTCTCCCAGCCCCAGGTAAAGAGACCTGTGCTTCCTGCACTTCCTCCGGAACCAGCTGTCTCCTTCTTGCCAGAGCAAGAAGGAGACAGCTGGCCACCTGTTCTCTCTCCGGCAGAGCAGAGAGAGCTTCGTGGCTGCAAGTTGGCATTCAGGGGCCCCGGGTGGAAAGATGATTCGAGGAGATGCCGCTCCTCTCTTTGTTCCACCTCTATGCTTGCAGCTCCCAACCAGACGATCTCCGGAGCCACCCAGAGGGAGTCATCTGGATCAGTAGCAGCAATAGAGCGGGAACTAAGGCAAGTACCATTTCATTTTTTTAACATCATTGAATGATAGGTCTTGCCAGGTTCCTGGTGGGAAGGCTCAGCGGCGAATTCTCACCACCCGGCTCTGTTGAAACATCTGCTGCCGCTACTTCACCCTCACTGGTCTTTGCGCATCCGCCATTTGTTTTGCTGGTTTCCATTACTGAGGCTTGTAGTGGCCTGGCCGAAGATTCATTCCCCCCATCTGTGGTGGCTGTGCCGGGGGTGGATCCCGGCATCTGTGTCCCCTGAGCTAGAAATGCCTGCATCTGTGTCCCCTGAGCTAGAAATATCTGCATCTGTGTCCCCTGAGCTGGAAATTTCTGCATCTGTGTCTCCTGAGCTGGAAATTTCTGAATCTGTGTTCCCTAAGCTGGAAATATCTGCATCTGTGTCCCTTGAGCTACAAACTCCCCTGCTACTGTATGTGTCTGAATTAAGGTTTCCTTGGTTATCCCCTGAGGTTAGAGTTTCTGTACTATTTACAGTGCATAAGGTTTCTATGTTTCTACCTGAGCCCAAAGCTCCTATGAGGTTTAAAACTCCCATGTTGTTGTCCCCAGAGCAAAGGGCTTTTTTGTGGTGTCCAAAGCAGAGGTCCCCAATGTTACCTTCTGAGTTTGAGACTCCCATGTTGTTTTCTTTTGAGCAGAGGGTTCCATTGTTATCTCCTGTGTTTAAGGGTGTTATATTTTCACTTCCTGAGCTTGAGAGGTTTTTGTTGTCACCTCCTGAGGTTGAAGTTTGTGTGAGTAAAGTTTTCATGCCACTTTCTCCTGGGTATTATGCTCCTGCATTAGCGTCTGAGCACAGAGTTCCTTTGTTAGCGTCTGAGTGAAAAGCTCCTGTGTTAGCTTCAGAGCAGAGAGCTCCGGTGTTAGCTTCAGAGTAGAGAGCTGCTGTGTCAGCTTCAGAGCAGGGAGCTCCTTTGTCATCTTCAGAGTGGGGAGTTCCTGTGTCAGCTTCAGAGCAGAGAGCTCCTGTGTCAGCTTCAGAGAAGGGAGCTCCTGTGTCAGCTTCAGAGCAGGGAGCTCCTGTGTCAGCTTCAGAGCAGGGATCTCCTGTGTCAGCTTCAGAGCAGGGAGCTCCTGTGTTAGCTTCAGAGCAGGGAGCTTCTGCATTAGCTTCAGAGCAGGGAGCCTCTGTGTTAGCTTCTGAGCAAAGAACTCCTGTGTCAGTTTCTTAGCAAAGAGCCTCTGTGTTGTTCTGTGTTACCTTCTGTGATTAGGGTATCTATAGGGCCTTTTCCACTAGCACGCTTTAGCGCGACACGGGACGGCTCAGCACGCTTTGTACGCTTTTCCACAAGCCCCAACACGGTTTAACAGCCGCGATTCTCAGCCCCGCTCCAGGGCAGGGTACAGCAGTGCTGAGCTGTGCCGTGTTGTGCCGTTAACAGACTGGTCGCCGCTGATTGGTCAGGTCGTAACCAGCGCTGATTGGTCAGGTTGTAACCGCCCCTCTCCTCCTCCTCATCTACCAAATCTTCACGACCTTCTCAATAAAGTTTTTAAAAAAAAAAAAAAAAAAAGAATCTTCACGACCGCCTTTACTCAGCATGCAACCACTGTTGGCGGTTCCTTTTCAGTGTATTGCTGTGCTATTTTCATTTATTCTCTATCAAAAATGGCTTCGCGTAATAAGGGTGTTCCATGGACCAATAAGGAGGTGCAGTGTCTGCTCACTGCATTGTCAGACAAACGTATGCAGCGCGAGTTAGACGGAGCCGCCCGGAATGAAAAAATATACTGGGAGGTCTCGACATCGGAGTCCTTTAACGGTGAGTTTTAATTTTTTTTTATTGTGCGTTTTTTCGCAAATATATTCGGTAAGACGCTCAGTTTATTTATGCAATAAAAAAGCTGTTCATTTGTGGATGGATTGCTGCTTTATTGCAGCACACTGCGGACTAAAGCTTTTATTGTAATTATTCATGTGAACAATACGCTGAAATAAGCTTATGTATTCTTGTTAAAAACGATTGTCTTTTCTGTATATATTGCACTTTCGTGCTGTATTTTATTGTGTGCATTTTCCTTGTAGAATCATCCCACGCGTCCGCCGCGACAGCCCGCACGGATTAATTCAACCGAGCTTTCCTGAACCAGAGCTGGCAGAGACGCCTTCGTTCTACCGAGCCTCAGCACTCAGTGGTCGGCGTGTATAAAATGTCGATTAACCTTCATGTTGTGTTGCAAAGTTTTTTTTTATTTTAATATTTTGTATATAATAAAATGGAATTGTTTTTGAAAGTGTGGTTTGTCTGTTATAACACTGAATTATAAAACAGTATAATTACATAGAAATTCCATTGCCTAGTCTGATCAAAATGATGCTGATCATCCTGTCAGGGTCAACCATTGTAAAGGTAATGTAATTTTTAACTAGACCAAAAAAAGAAATCTTTTTGTAAGCTTTCTGTTCTTTTTATTGAAATATCGTAAAAAATTAGCACCAAGTCAAAGGTACAAGTACAGTATATGTAAATTGAATGTTCTATCGGCATTCCAAATTCAGAGATTTACAATACTTTAGAAGGAGTGTAGCATCATCTAAATGGAAAATAATAATACTGTTGTTCCAAACGTTGACCTGAAGGTGAAAAACATGAATTTTTTTAATTCAGTACATCCGAAATGCCCTAGGATGTAAAAAATAATACAATTTGGTGCTGGACAGTGTGCCACCGTCTCATTATTTAATACGAATAAAAACAAGTTTCAGCTCATTATTTCTAGGTCATTTGGCAGTTAATTCAAAACAAAAGTGACTTGTGTTGTTGCAGCTTAATTATGAGATAAAATTAATTGTGAGATAAAACCACAGAGCAAGCAAGGCAATAATCCTTGGATCCTCCATTTTTTGTCTCGTGTAAATAAGGACTCAGTCCGGTGCGTAACGTCACGGGAGTGTGGCCCCGCCTCGCTGAGAATCTGCTGCTGCCCCGCTTCTAAAACCTCCTAACACAAACCATCACAGCACAAGCACAACACCGTGCTAATGGAGACAGAAGCATTCCGAGCCGTACTGAAGTGAATCGAGCCGTACCGAGGTGTGCTGGGCTAGTGGAAAACAGGCTTATGACGTCTCCAGAATTTGGGGTTTTCACGTGGTCATCTCCTGAATTTAGAGTTTTCATGTTATCATCTCTTGTGTTTAAGGGTTCTTTGTTATCAGCTCCTCTTTTTTAGAAATTCAATGTCATTTCTCCTGAGTTTAAAGTGCCCCTGCAGTTATCTCTGGACCCGCTCTGTGCTCTGGTCTGGGGGTCCAGAGACTCTGGAAGACCGCCTGAACTAGATAAGATAAGATAAACTTTATTGTCCCACAAGGGGGAATTTGTCTGAACTGCCTGGCTTTCGGGTCCGGTGGCCCTGGGACTTTGGCAGGCCACCCAACCCGCCTTGTACTCTGATTTGGGGTCCGGGGGACTCAGGTAGACCCCCTGAACTATTTTGTCCGATGATCTGGTGGCTCAGGGATGCTGGAAGGCTGCCAGATCCACCTTGCTTTTCGGTCCGGTGGTCCGTGGGCTGGGGTAGACCACCTGACCCGGTTTGTGTTGAACTTTTGGGTCTTGGCTTGGGTACCAGAGGGATGTTTGATTTTGGACTCTGCGGGGGGGGGGGGGGGTTACAGTTTGTTTTGGCCCACCTGGCCTTGAACCTCCACCACCTACCCTGGGAGGGTGCTTTTCTGTTTTGTTTTTTCGGTGTTTCCTTGGGTCGTCTGAAAGCCGCCCCTTAAGAGGGGGTTACTGTCAGGACGTGGGTTAGAGCCACATCCTCACCCTGTGTTATAATTTATTGTATATTGCTTGTCACCAGGACGTGGTCTTCAACCCATATGCTTAAGATATGGGTTATGAATGCTGGGTTTCTGTATTCAATTGTTTTTTTCTCACGGTCTTTTTTGTCATTTTGATTATCATGTTTATATTATATCTTGGGTTTGAATTTAATGGGTGTTTATGTTCACCTTAGTCTTGCTTGGTTTTTGTGTTGTTAATTTCCTGCTTTGTCACGGCTGTTTCGTGTTCTGCTGATTAGTTTCACCTGTTATTTAAGGAACGCAGCCCCTCATCTGGGTGCTGTGTCATTAGTCATTTTTGTTGTGAACCCACACATTTCTGCTCTGACCTGTCCTGACTTGAAGTTTGCCTTTCAAGCCTTAGCCTGTTTTGTGTTGTAGCTCCCATTCCGCTTTATTTTTTTGTGTTTAATTAAATCATGTAAACGCTCACTTCGCGCCCGAGTCCTGCTCTCTGCCCCACCAGGGCAAAAACCATGACAAACATAAATGTTAATATAAATAACAGCACTGATATGCAACTAAAATTGGTCATTCTGTCATAAAAAAACAATGTCTCTGAATGACATTTGTACTTACATTCAGCAGCATTTAAAAAGAATAATTGAGTGAAAGGTTATTTTCTTTTCATACAATTTGAAAAAAACCCTCTCTCCAGAGGCATAGTGAGTGTACCATCATGATGCTGTGGCCAAGGGCATAACTTTGTTTCAAACACTGGGGTAGGGGGGGAGGTGAGATCTCTGCCCATATAAGGATTTTTTTTTTAATCTTTTTATTATAGGACTGTCAGGTCATCAGTACAGGCTGTTATGTCCACTTTTTCATTTTTTAAAGGAAAAGGATTTTATAAGCAAAAAATGACAGTATACAGTATGTATCCTAGTGCGGAGGAAGAGTGCAAAATCGTTAACTTTGCTAAAAGGACAAGACTAATTTTCCCCTTTATTTTGGCATTCCCATATTAGTAATAGTTGTAAAAATTATTTCCCTAATTTACTAAATCTATATTCAGCCTTGTAATAGTCTATGCCACTATGAAGCAGCAGGCCTACTTAATACCCATTATGTGTTAAGTATTTCAGCACTGGCAGAAATCAAGTTTTGACTATTACTATTGTTACCTGGTCATGTGTGCCTCCTGTGCCTCTCTGGTTACCTTTACCTCCTTTCCTTCTTGGTTCACCCTGCTGCTGCCACATTCATGCTCCTGATATATATAAAAAATAAATAAAAAAATAAAAAAGCTCAATTAATGTTCAAATGGTTTAAAAGAGGTACTTCATGGACAATTTTGGAGGCTGTAATTCATGGTAGATTTTTGCCCTTCTTCTCTCTTAACAGCATCTTAACATTGCAATCAGAATTAACTAAGTTTAATCTAGCTGTTGAATGATGCTTAATCACCATTATTCTTAACTCATTTTATTTTCTTATTAATAAGTTGTGGTGATTAATACATTTATTCTGACAGGACTAATGTTTTTCATTAATTTATGATGTCACCACTCTCCACCATGTGGCTATTCCTTACCAAGCAGATGAACTAAGGACACTACTGTGATTTAGTCAGCTAGACTATTACAAAAGTAAGTTATCCTGCCTGCAGAGACATTATGAACACAGCACAGCACACCTTAGATGTGCTGTTTCATTCATGAAATAATAACAAGTCTGGGAGTAGATTTGTGACTAAATCATCCTGGTATTAAAAACTTACTCTGGATTCATTATCTAGACATTGAATTTTTTTACAATGACATTCAGTTTTCAAATTTAGGATTCAGGTATTTGCCCCCCCCCCCCAAAAAAAAGTTAAATAACAAATTTACCTTTACCAAATTTACATGAAAAAAGCATGCAAATTTAGGAGAAAATAGTCTAAATTCATAAGAAAGTGGGAACTTCATAATAGTCAAAAAAAATTATTTAAAAAAAAATCAGAAATTTAACCCTTTGAGTGTACGAATTTGCGTGCCCCTAGTGGCAGATCGCAGCGCTGCGCCTGTTGTCTCACTCTCACATGATCACCTGCATTGTGGCCTGCATTGGGGATTTGTACTGATTTGTACTGATTTGCCAGTTTCAAACGGTGGCAGACATCCGTTGGAGGACTCAGTGGATGGCACGTAATACACCAAAGAATGATTTTGCAAATATGTGACCCATGCTGGCAAAGTGAGTCGGAATGTGCACCACGTCATTACGAGCTGCAGGCAGGAGAAGTCATAAATCATGACTCCTTCTTTGCTTGCTAGCGGCAAGTCCAAAGGGGAAAAAAAACCCAAAAACCATCAGTGCCTGGTATCACTGGAAAGCGTAGAAAACGTACTTTCTAAAAAATACATATGTTTTTGCAGAAGACCTAACTCCCAACTGATCAAACACGAGTTTTAAACCTAGCCAAAATATAAACAAATCATCTTTTTCCGGTGTCCGTTTTTGCGCACTTCCTACAAATTAAATATCATTTTTGAAGGTCTATCAATACAGAATATGGAAACGTTACTTCAGTTTTGATAATTTCCTCAAAGTGACTCATTTTGCCAGCAGGGGTCACATATGTAAGGAAAAAGGCTTATTTTCCATGACAAAAAATGCAAATTTGAGAAAAGTGCTACATTTTTATGAGAAACTGTGAATTTAGGCGGAAACAACACAGAAGACAGAAAGTAGGCAAATTTACAAGAAAAAATGTCTCTGATTTACAAGAAAATCTGTAAAACTATGACAAAAAAGTTGCACACACAAAAAAGTGACATTAGAAATATCACAGTGCTACATAAAACACTGATGAAGATTACTAAGGGAGAAAAAAAGATTGGACAGAATATTTGGAGCCCCAAAAGTTGGTAGTGAGGACAGCTCTAACTTTAAATGGATTTATAATATGCTTTTAGTTTACTTACACACACACACACACACACACACACACACACACACACACACATTTATATTCAGTACTGAAGTGACCATACAGGAAAAGTAACAGGCTGGAGGAGATGACAAATGCTGCAAGAAAAAAAAAATTGGAAGAAGCATTGCAACTTTTTATTTATCAAATTATTTATTTTTTAGCACGCCTTTTATTGCAAATGGACCCCCAACAAACTCAAAAGGTACAGTGTTAAGGTGATAAATCTTGTTATACTAGGAGCTAAATCACTATACAGTGATGATAATAAGCCACTGCTTAAATGGTGTAAGGCTTTCTCGTGATTAAATAAAATGGAAATGGAAAACTAGAAATGTGATTTTAAGCTTAAACTTAAACTTTTTTTTAAGCTCAATAATTAAATTCCAAATTAATCAGTGATGGTGTATTGCAGTGCTTTTGAACTCATTTTAACACATTATGCATATAAATAAGAGTGCTGTATTTTCCTTAATGAGATATTTTAAAAAGTTTAGGCCAATAAAATGCATCTGCTCTTTCATTCATCTATTTGGTGTTTATTTCTTATATATTTGTTTAGATACTCTTTCGTGCAGTTGTGGTATTTTAACAGAAGATAGAAGATCTGAAAATGATCTGCAGGGAAAATAATCAATTTCTTTTAACGTGGATATTTAAGAATAGCCTTCAGAGTGACTTAGTCTATAATTGAAAGTGGTAAAACTTGCTTTCTAATTCAATTTTATAATTATCAAAATCATGACTGTCACGACTCGCCGCTCATCAGCGACGTCAGCTGTGCGCACACCTGCTCCTCGTCAGCGGCGAGGGATTTAAGCCGCCTCGCCCTGGGCTTCGGCCTGAGGCCGTCTGTTCTCATCGGCATCTCTTGCTGCAAGGAACCCCCTTCATCAAGCAAGATACCACGTAAGAATCTCTTACCTTTTCCTCCCAGCCTTCTCCCCTGTGCACAGGTGGATTTCCCGGCGGCGGACAACGTTCTCCAGCCACCATCTCCTCGCTGCTGCTTCAGGCGCTCCAGGTCGCTGTCTACCGGGCTACACCCTTGCTTAATGCCAGCCACCTGCCCAAACCAAGTAAGCCAGCTGTCATTATCTTATTTCCTGTATTGGTGTGGTGCCCGTTACCCTTCTCCCTCTGCTTCTCCCATAGGGTTGTCCGGCTGAATGGCTTCCTGCCCCCGTGCCTGACGCAGACGCCACCACCAATACATTCCCATCTCACAGACACGCACTCATACACTCTTGTTGTTAATAAAGCTATTGAATCTACCCTGAGCCTGCGTGTGTGTCTCCTGAGCCGTGCATTATGTCAGTACGGCCTCAGCAGAGTGGCTCGGCAGACAGCGGGCTCGCATGCCATCTTTCCACCCTTGAGGCTCGGGTGGATCTAATAGCCCACCAACAACAAGTGATCCTAAATCAATTATGTACTATTACTAACCGATTGGACCGTTTGGACCCCCAACAGCCGTTCCCCCCGGCTCGTCTGGGTGGCGCGGCTCCTGCTGCTCCAGCGGCCATTCAGCCTGCTCCGGGTGCACCGGCACGGCTCACACCTATTCCGACCCCCGCCCGCTTTAGCGGTAAGCTCGGTGGAGCACGGGGGTTTATCATGCAGTGTGAGTCTGTGTTTCACCGCGTCCCCGGAGACTTTCCCTCAGACCATAGCCGGATTGGCTACATAGGAAATCTCTTGGAGGGGCGAGCGCTTACCTGGGCTTACGCCGTAATGGCGAAGCCCAGCTACGCCACCCTCACCTATGGCCAGTTCGTGAGACTGTTCCTGGAAGTATTCGATCATTCACGTACAGAGAGCGTTCAGGTCGATCGTCTTCTCAGCCTCCAGCAGGGAAGCCGATCGGCCGCTGATTACGCGATCGATTTCCGGGTTGCTGTGGAGGAGGTTGGCTGGGGAGAGCATTCACTCTGCGGCATCTTCCTTTGCAGTCTCAGCACAGGTCTGAAGGATGAACTGGCTGGACGGGATATCCCGGAGACCTTAGCGGAGCTGACTTCCCTTGCCATCAGCTTGGATAACAGGCTGCGCGAGCGTGCCTCGGAGCGGAGGTCTTCTTCTCGCCCTCGAGGTGCCTCGGCGCACCTGCCCCAAGCTCGCCCCCTGGCGTTGCCGTCACCGGGGTTCTCCGAGGAGTCGGAGCCGATGGTGACAGGCTGGACAAAGCTCCCCCCAGCGGAGAAACAACGCCGCCGTGAGTTGGGCATCTGCATGTATTGCGGGGGCAGCCAACACACGGTGGAGCATTGTCCACAGAAGCCAAATGGGAAGGTCTGTGAGTTACTGTAGGGGGCCTTGCGGACCCTAATCGGTTAACTCCCCTCACTCAATTGACGCTGCCCATCCGATTCTGTCACAATCCCACAGGACACCTCACCCATGCACTGGTGGATTCAGGCGCGGAGGGTAGCTTCATTTCACAGAGCCTAGCAACCCGATTGGGCATCCGTTGCCACCCTCTCAAGTCTCCTCTCACCCTAGTAAATCTCTCCCGTGTCTCCCTGGGAAAAGTAACACACCAGATGACCCCTGTCCCAGTAATTATCTCAGGAAATCATTGGGAGGAAATCACCTTTTACGTCCTACCATATTCAGTATCACCTGTGATTCTTGGATACCCATGGCTCCGCCTCCACAATCCTGTCCTGGACTGGAGGTCCAGCAGAGTGTCCGCCTGGAGCTCTTTCTGCATGGGCACTTGCCTCCAATCCGCTGCCTGCGCCCCGTCCTCTCCTCCCACTCCCAAGGACGCTGCGCCTCCGGATCTCACCCTGGTGCCCTCGGAGTTCCACGACCTGGGCATGGTCTTCAGCAAGTCCAAGGCGATGTCTCTTCCTCCGCACCAGCCCTATGACTGCGCTATTAACATCCGCCAGGGGGCACCCTTACCCTCGGGACGTCTCTACAGCCTGTCAGCGCCGGAGAAGGAGGCCATGAACACTTATTTGAAGGAGTCGCTGAGTGCTGGAATCATCCGCCCCTCGTCATCACCATTAGGCACTGGGTTCTTCTTCGTGGGCAAGAAGGACGGCTCCCTTCGTCCTTGTATTGACTACCGTGCCCTCAAAGACATCACAGAGAAGGATCGCTACACCTTGCCCCTAATGGACACCGCCTTCCACTCCCTCCAGGGGGCGACTTGGTTCACCAAGCTGGATCTCCGCAGCGCATACCACCTCGTCCGGATCCGGGAGGGAGACGAGTGGAAGACAGCCTTCCATACCCCGAACGGTCATTTCGAATACCTAGTTATGCCGTTCGGGTTGACCAATGCTCCAGCCGTCTTTCAGCGCCTTATTAATGACGTCCTCCGGGATTTCATCGGCCTGTTCGTGTTCGTCTACCTGGACAATATCCTCATCTTCTCCAGATCCAGGGACGAGCACCGGGTCCACGTGAGGCGGGTCCTTAAGAGGCTGCTGGAGAACCGATTATATGTAAAGGCGGAAAAATGTGAATTCTACGCCAAGACTACGTCCTTCCTGGGGTTCGTCATCTCTCATGACCAGGTGCTCCCAGACCCAGCGAAGGTTAAAGCGGTGGTAGAGTGGCCCACTCCTACATCAAGGAAGCAGGTACAACAGTTTATAGGGTTTGCCAATTTCTACCGCCGCTTCGTCCCAAATTTTGGAGCCATCGTCGGTCCCCTGACCCGCCTCATCTCCCCTAAGACCCCGTTCCGGTGGACTGAAGAGGCCGCAGCTGCCTTCCGGGCGCTGAAGGCGGAGTTCTCCTCCTCCCGGGTCCTCAGCCAAGTCGACCCCGCGCTGCAATGCATCGTTGAGGTGGACGCTTCGGACACGGGGGTGGGGGCGGTGTTGTCTCAGCGGTCGCCTGCCAACGGGGCCAAACGGCCCTGCGCCTTCTTCTCTCGGTGCTTGTCCCCGGCGGAACGTAATTACGACGTGGGGGACAGAAAGCTCCTCGCCATCAAGCTTGCACTTCAGGAGTGGCGCCACTGGCTGGAGGGGGCTGCCCTGCCGTTCGTGGTTCTCACCGATCACAAGAACTTGGAATATTTAAGAACTGCCAAACATCTGAATGCCCGCCAGGCGCGTTGGTCCTTGTTCTTCGCCAGGTTTCGTTTTAACATCACCTTTAGGCCTGGCTCCAAGAAGAGCCTGCCCAACGCCCTCTCTAGGCAATTTGCCCCTGAGGCATTAGAAGACGCAGTCCACACCATCTTGCCCAGGTCATGCGTCGTGGGGGCCGTCTCGTGGGACATCGAAAGCAAGATCCGGAAGGCGTAGGAATTGGAACCGGACCCTGGCTGCAGACCGGAGGGGAGGCTTTTTGTGCCATCCACTGTCCGGGGGGAGGTCATCCACTGGCTTCACACATCTAAGCTCACCTGCCATCCTGGGTCCTCCCGGATGATCGACCTCCTCCAACGCTCCTTCTGGTGGCCGGGCCTGCGGAGGGACGCCGCCCGCTACGCCCGGGCCTGCCCCGTCTGTGCCACCAGCAAATCAGGTAACGCCCCCCCCGTGGGCCTGCTCCAGCCCCTGCCCGTCCCTGGTAGGCCCTGGTCGCATATCGCCCTAGACTTCATCACCGGTCTCCCTGTCTCCAACACCTTCGACACAGTCCTGACCATCGTTGATCGTTTCTCCAAGGCTGCTCACTTCGTGCCATTACGGGGGCTCCCATCTGCCTTGGAGACGGCGGACCTCCTCATCCAGCACGTGGTCAGGCTGCACGGGATTCTGGTAGACGTGGTCTCGGACCGGGGCCCCCAGTTTGCCTCGGACGTCTGGAGGTCTTTCTGCAACGCCCTGGGAGCCAAGGTAAGCCTCTCCTCCGGCCATCACCCCCAATCCAACGGGCAGTGTGAGCGGACCAATCAGGAGCTGGAGGCTGCTCTCCGCTGCATCCCTGCATCCAAGCCTGCATCCTGGAGCACACACCTCGCCTGGGTGGAATACGCCCATAACACCGCCCGCTCTTCTGCCACTGGGATGTCCCCCTTCAAGGCATCCCTGGGCTACGATCCTCCCCTGTTCCCTACGCAGGAGAGCGAGTTGACTGTCCCCTCAGTCCGGGCGCACCTCAGGCGGTGCCGTTCCATCTGGTCTTCGGCGCGCAGCGCACTTTTACGCACGGCGGAGCGCAACAAGTCCACGGCGGACCAGCACAGGAGACCTGCCCCTGCCTACCAGGTAGGCCAACGAATCTACGTGTCCACTCAGGACATCTGTTTAAAGGGTGAGAGGAGAAAGCTGGCCCAACGGTTCATCGGTCCATTTCCCATCACCAAAATTATCAACCCGGTGGCTGTGCGTGTGGCTATTCCCCCCTCCCTCCGCATCCATCCCACCTTCCACGTCTCCAAGGTGAAACCGGTGGTCTCCGATCCCCTCTGCCCTCCACCTGCGGCGCAGCCCACGCCCCGGATGATAGATGGCCATCCGGCCTGGACAGTCTCTACCATCCTGGACTCCCGGCGCCGGGGTCGCAGGTTGCAGTACTTGGTGGATTGGGAGGGCTACGGACCTGAATGGAGACAATGGGTGCGCTCCTCGTTTGTGTTGGATCCGTCCCTCATCGCTGAGTTTCACCGAGCGCACCCGGAGAAACCATCGCCAGAAGGCGCTGCTAGAGGGGGGAGTACTGTCACGACTCGCTGCTCATCAGCGGCGCCAGCTGTGCACACACCTGCGCCTCGTCAGCGGCGAGGGATTTAAGCCGCCTCGCCCTGGGCTTCGGCCTGAGGCTGTCTGTTCTCATCGGCATCTCTTGCTGCAAGGAACCCCCTTCATCAAGCAAGATACCACGTAACAATCTCTTACCTTTTCCTCCCAGCCTTCTCTCTTGTGCACAGGTGGATTTCCCGGCGGCGGACAACGTTCTCCAGCCACCATCTCCTCGCTGCTGCTTCAGGCGCTCCAGGTCGCTGTCTACCGGGCTACACCCTTGCTTAACGCCAGCCACCTGCCCAAACCAAGTAAGACAGCTGTCATTATCTTATCTCCTGTATTGGTGTGGTGCCCGTTACCCTTCTCCCTCTGCTTCTCCCATAGGGTTGTCCGGCTGAACGGCTTCCTGCCCCCGTGCCTGACGCAGACGCCACCACCAATACATTCCCATCTCACAGACACGCACTCATACACTCTTGTTGTTAATAAAGCTATTGAATCTACCCTGAGCCTGCGTGTGTGTCTCCTGAGCCGTGCATTATGTCAATGACATTTTAAAAATACAGAACAGTTTAAGGTTAACTTGAATTTTGTGGGGATGATCAGCAATATTTAAAGGCATTTATATTTAAGGACCAGTGGTATAGAGAGTTTGTTTGTCCTTGATAAATGTTCAGAGCTGCTAACATTTAAATGAGCACTGAAACATTTGTAAGTTTCACTCAAACAGCTGACAAACAAATCCATTCTGATCACATTTCATGAATGATTAATACAATGTAAAGCCCAAATTTGCATGAGATGAGCTAATTGCTTCTCAGATCAGCTAAATCCTACCAGACAGCACATTTATTCTGTGGTGTACTCCCATAGCTTTAACTCACATTAGCAAACTAGCAACCAGCTAACTTCAGACAACATTTCACCAGCTAAATCAACAATATATTTACCTCCTTTTGGACAGAGGGGTTTGTCCTTTTATTTGACAACAATTTAAAATGGTTTGTTGCCCTTGTGGGGCTCTTTTCATTCTGTCTCACTTGTGAGCTGAACGCATTCTAGACGTTGACGAGCGTCCTCACCTGCCGCCACTACAAATGACTAAATATTGACCAGAGAAGGTGCATGGACCGGTTGGGCAATACCAAGTCTGCGGGGGGGGGGGGGATGCATTGTTTGATTATTATTACAAATTTTAGTTTTCGTTGCTTGCAAATGAAAAACACCAACTTCTTCACTCACTTGTAGATATTTTTTATTGATTATAATTTTACGATTATTGGGGGGGGTTGTATTGGATGGATTTGATTTTGGGGGGCGGGGTTGGAAACCCCCCCATCCCCCCATAAATTACGCCTATGGCTGTGACTGACCCGTGTACATAAATCTTCCCTCTGTAATCTGAGTAGAGCAGCGTTCTCTTTGCAGCTTGTTGCAAATCAGTCAGTCATTCAGATTTACACAAACACTAAGGCCCTTCACAGGTCAGAACACCTTTATTGAGAACTTTTTTTCTACCTATAGAGTCATTTTTAGTGATAATTTTTAACAAAACTGATCCTGATACATGGATGATTCATTTACAAGCTTACCAAGCTCCTCCTCTTGAATCCTAATTTTTCATTTCAGTTCAACGTCATCCCTCCTCAGTGTGAAATCGGTCAGTGGTTTCTGTTTCTGCGAGACTCAGCAGACACCAGTGATCTGCACAGTATATTCTTACATCAGCAGATACAGGAGCTTTTCATTTGAGTGCATAACCTTCCCAAAGTATTAAGATGAGCTTTAATAGCACATCACATGACTAGTTTTAAAGCCTGTCTTTGATTTTTATTTGTCAATATTTTACTGATCATTTTATAGACAAACCTGTCAGATATGCCAGAGTATTGGTATCATTTATTACAGTTATACCATTTCTGCTTTCAAAATTTATTTGTCAGCATACAGCATAGTACCTAACCAGTGGTATTTATTCATAATGCCATGGACCCCACATATTATTTTCTCTTACTGAGATTTTTAAAATAGATTCTGGACAGCATGTGTCCATTCTTGCGTGGTGCATGTTTGCATGCTGTAAATGAGCGGTGTGGTTTGTTTCAGTGGGGAGCTGTACTGTACTGACCTGTGCCTTTCACTGTTTCCCTGCTGTATTTGTATATCAGTGTTATCTGTAAATCTCTCTTTCCTTCCAACCCTGTCTTTCTGCTTTGCAGATAGCTGCATCTACATCAGTCAAAAAGTTAGTCTCTGAAGCATGTCAAGTGTTTCCCTGTTTCCACGTGTAGGCTGGTCACATTTCACTGTGCATGCATTCACAGACCTACCACCCAGTTCACAAAAAAGTCTGGATGTTGTGTATAGAATGTAGATAAAAACAGTAAGTGCTGTAATACCCCATATTTAATTGATATAACATTACAATGACAATTTATGACATATAATAACAAAATATGAGCAGTTGCAAGCATGTGTTTAACATTGACTTGTCATGCAGGATTATTTAGGTCGAGCTATGCAGTTCATGATCTCAAAATGTGATCCTGCTATGCATAGCTTAAATAGTTACCTTCTTCCCTAGAACGGTGATTTTCAACCACTGGTTTTGCTGCACACCGGTGTACCATGAGGGATCATCAAGTGTGCTGCAGGAAGTTGTCTAATTTCACTTAATTGATCCAGAAATTAATTATTTAGTTGTTGCAAACAATTTGCCGATGTGTGTCTGTGGATGCAATGTAGTGGCTCTTCCATGTCAGTGGGTGGCAGTATGAGCGCAATAATGATAATCTTCTTCTTCGTGTATTTTTTTAAACGGAAACTCAAGTTCAGTGTTAGGTTATGCACTTGTTACCTGTGAGAGGTGGTGGTGACACAATGGAAAACAGTGATGGATAAATGTTTGAAGAGGAAAGGTTCAAGGTGCATTCAGACCAAATGTCAAAATTTGCGTCACTCTACTCACACACGTAAGGCCGCCAGAGTTGAGACCAACACCCAACACATGGAAATTCGCCTTGCAGAGAGGCATGGTTACCTTCATAACTTCTGCAGCTGCTTTGTACCTGCTGTGGAATTTCTCCCCCAAAATGCCATCATGTTTGATTTCACAGGGCCAAATGTCACTGTCTCCTCCAGAAACTGGATCTTGATGTCGGCTGTTTTCAGCACGAAACAAGCTAGTTTCAGGAGCTGCTTGCCTTCATTAGCACAATGGTAGCAAGAGTTCATGGGAGGATAAAAACTACAGACACTCTGTCTCAGCTGCAGAGGTCCAGTCCATCTGTCTCCAGTGAGTGACGGTCTCATTTTCAAACTAATTTATTTTCCATTGTTGATACTTAGTCCCAGAAACGGCAGAATCTCAACACTGACTGGCTATTGCAATCAAGCATCAGGTGAATTTTTTGCCAGAGTTGCACAAAATCACACTCATGCAGATGCAAATTTGTGTTTCCATTTACTCTGTATGTAATCACACCATCTTTCACACTGAGTGAGTATAAAGAAATTCCAAATCTAACTTGTCATCATTACATATCGTTGCTGTCCAGCACAAACCTCATACCTCAATGTTTAGTTTTCTATTTTATTTATAAACTCATCCTATTGGTCACCCATTATGTCTCTAGATGTTTTTTACTAATATCAAACCAATTATAAGCATTAGAAAACCAGTGCTAATAAATCCTGTAGCTATTATATTAATGAGAAACTACAGGGTTTTTTCTCATTTCCTGAAAAATGTCTGTTTTAGATATACGAGGTTTGCACCAGACATCAGCGATATCCTGTAACAGGCTACAGCAGGGCTATTTAATTACAAAATCAGTTGGGCCACAATTTGAAATCAAGACATGTAACTGGGCCACACATGTTCAGCGATCTGTTGAATATGACAAATTTCAAACCAACACAGATCAATATGACAAAAAATATCCACTTTTTATTCATTGGCTTGGTTTTAAATGTGCACTTGGCACATGACAGAGGCACATCAAATGTGCATAAAAACACAATAACAGTGCTGGGGTTGAGCAGAACTTGAAGTAGTAGAAATATTTTTCCTCTTGAACAACAATTAAACAGAATGAAAAAATAAAACTCTGTAAATAACCATTTTGGTCACATCTTACTCAGGCATATCTCAAAGTGCATAAAAACTCAGTGTGCACTGTTAGTAGCATTAATATTTGTGGACTGGCGATCTGTCCAGGGCGTACCTTGCCTCTCGCCCAAAGATGCTGGGATAGGCTCCAGCCCCCCCGTGACCTGAAAAGGATTAAGCGGAAGAAGATGGATGGATGGATGGACATACATCCTGGTCATAACTGACCTTGGCACATCACAAAGTGCATTTAGCTGAATAAAAAATGAACTGTCAAATGCTTCAGTACACAAACCCCCCAAGAAAAGATTGAAAACATTAACACTGCGCATCCACTGTTGTGGTTTGTTTTAAATCACCACATGTGATTAGGAACCTCTTTTTTATAACTACACATTCCATTACACACACATATCAAACAACCAAAAATTTCTAGTGGAGTTAAGGATGCAAAACGCACCCACTTAAAAACATAAGTAATGACTTAAGTCCTGAAGGTTTGAGGTTTTTCTCCAAAATTTATAACAGTTTTCTTATAGTTTTCTACTTTTCTCTGTAAATTTATCTAAATTTGAAATCATTTTCCTCAAATTTGTAATTTCCTCTTGTAAAATTTACTTTTCTTGTACATTTGAAACTTTATTATAAATTTGTGGATTATTTTATGGCTAATTTTTGTCTATTTTTTTAAGTAAAATTACTGGGGGGGGGGGTATATAAATTTGAAAGAGACTGTGGTAAAATTTTGACTTTTTTTCCTTACACAATTTACACTTTTGACCATAAGTTTACAGAGCCAGAACAGAACAATAATTTAACTCTGATTTCAAAGAAAAAAATATTAATACAATTATATTCAATGAAATAAATTAAATCAAATGACCAAAGATAGTTATTTCTGTTAAAATATTTCTATATATTCATAGTTTTTTAGAACTCACCAACCAGACAGCAGGAAAAACCTTCCTTATTTTGAAATCCAAATGTTGGCACGTTGAGTTTGTCTGAAGGCTGTTGACAGATTAAAGTCATTGACTTCATAAATTTCGATCATCTTAACTTGCCAGGTACATAATAATGAACATAAATTAGTTAATATTGTCATGGCTGGTAAAATAAATCCTCAGTGATTCAGTCATTCTTGCCTTTCCCTGCATATGAAGACTAACCACACCTGTTTGCTAAGTGACTCTTCATTATTTTTCCCATTACCAGCGGGTTAAAACCACCATAAATGCCTCCACTGCTTATATATCTCTTCTTATTATTTTCCCCCACGTTTAAAGCACTTTATAAGCTCATGTTTGTCTCAGACAATGACGCTAGTAAGACACCCTGCCTGCAGATTGGAATGATCATGTGGGCGGGGCGCTTCTGAACTCTGCACAGATGACAGTCATGCGCGTTGTCATGTCTGTGCTTGTAGACTGTCATTCCTTCATATTTTTTTCTCAAATTTATATTTCCTTGGCATGGCCTTGGCCCGCGGGCCATTCCGAGGTTGGTTCTGAGCTGCTAATTGAATGGGCCTGGGCTACAATGTGTCCTTTTGTAATATTTTTGGTGTGCCACAGAATTTTTTCAGTGTAAAAAAATTGTGCCTTTACTCAAAAGGTTGAAAATCACTGCCCTGGAAGATGTTGTCTAGATGAATTAAAATGGCATTTCCTTAAGTTATCAGGATGTCACCATGTAGTTTTTAGCACTTAACATTGCAAAAAAGGTTAGCAATTAAAAATGCAAATTTATGGAATTTAAAACCTTCCTATGTTTTTGCTCCCCTGATATCACATATTGAATATAATTCGTTTTCAGGATCAAATTTCATGGAGTGAAAATAGATAAAGATAGATAATAGTGAATAAACTACAATCAAATTTGCATGTTCTTCCTATAGGTTTCCTATAGGCCAAAGACATAACCTAATTTTCTTTAGTTATTGTAAATCAGGAATGAACTGTAGTATTTCAGACCAGTTTGGCTAATTAAAATCAATACCAGTTTTGTTTGTGTTTACATTTCCTGTTGCAGCAGTATATGTTCACCATACATATAAATGTGAAACACTGATATTGACAGGCACGAACACACAGATAATACTGTCACATACTTCCACTGTGACTGTAAACATGAGACCAGGCTCACACAGACCTGTCAGCACTGTCACACCCACATAACTGCAGCTATAACAAGAACGACTTCAGAGCAACTCATAAATTAGTCTGGTCAGTGTGCTGCTAGTATATTTATGGATAATTTATTGACAGCAGGACCTGTGAACTCTTCACCGTATGCATGTACTGTGTGTGTGTGTGTGCACCTGCTTGCCCATTTTTATTGACAACCAATTAGTATTAAGCCTTTCAACATCCAGCTACTTAGAATGATTGAAGTCCTGTTGTCTATGCAAATTGCAAGTTGAATTAAATCGTACTTTCTTCTTAACAATGTGCAAATTAATGTTTTTTTCTACAGTGTTTTAAAAACTTATGCTCAAAAGGATGAATGACTGTACCTCAAAATAATTCTACACTGGTAAATAGCACCACCGTGTGGTTAAAAGTAGAACTGAATGGTTTTTCTTTTGCCATATTGAGTGGATATTCTGTGTTGTGCATGCCTTCTGATCCATCACTCTGTTTTCCAGTTTCTTCCATTTTCTATTCTCTTTGTATGCTATTTTTTTAACCAACGTTCATTCTCATAAATATTTTTATTTCTGTCTTTTCTCTTGGCTTCCTGTCAGTGGACCTGCAAGTAATTTGAAGTAAGTCTCTTCACTAATCCACTCTTGCTTTCACTGTTTCCCTCCTTTATTTAACCAGCATTTATTTCATCCCCAAGTGTTGTGATCAGTCTTCTGGGTCTCTGTGTATTTGTATTTCCTCAAGTGTAAAGACAATGTCCAACGGGGGTGGGGGGTGGGGGGGTTGGGGTCTGCTGTCTCTCACTGTTTGTTTTTTCTGTTGATTATTCATTTTGCCCTGCTTTGGTCTGTTCCTGGTTTTCAAGAAAACCCCAGCCACCAAGGTATCTGACTGATTAGACCTTCACACCAGTTCTCTTTAACAGGCCGTGGTGTGGTCTTCCCCACTTGTCTAATAACCACAACTTGCTTGTGACCGTTTTGACAAAGGGCTGGGCGATATAGCTTAAAAAAGCACTGAGATGAAAACACAATACATATTGCATTATATTTAGTGCATTGGATGTCCTTTAAAATTGGTTTTGCTTACTGTACATTTTTATTAGAAAAAACTACATAATAAAATAGAATGAAAGTTTAGTAGAAAGTTCTTCACAACAATATGGAACTGATGAAACTCTGTTTTTTCCCTGTTGCTGAACAAAAGTCACATTATCTAGTCATGAAGTTTATCCACATAGGTAGAAATATATCATTTCCACAGATAATTGGTGGTCAAATAATGAGTGGCAGAAGTATAATTTGTCTGTTTTTTCCCTATCATTTGGCAGCCCACTCACTTTTATTTTGAAGGTTTAGGAGACTGGATGGGAGCCCTTATTTTGAAATTCTTCCCGTGAGGCAAGAATGATTTACATACCTGCAGAATGCAGACTGCACCACAAACATGCTGTAGTAGTCAATAATGTTTATCTTCATCTCGCTTACAAACGGACCTGCTTTGATCCTGTCAGTCGGGCCATTTTTGTCTGCTCAGGCATTCAGAGTCTCTTGGCTTGAACCGGAGCAAGTGGAGTGATCTCTGTGAGCAGCAGTTCAGGGTGTTGGGGTGGCAGATACATTGTACAGTCTGACCACTGCCACACAAGTCAATGTCATAAAGCATTTGTAACATAAAGACACACTCTGAAGGATATAGATCCCCTATAAAAACAAATCTGCATTATCTAAAATGGTATCTTTTGCATTTTTCTACAAACCTTTCATTGTCTTATACTTTCATGTCAAAATCTTTTCACTTTTCCTCCTCCTTCAAATGCTAGGTTCTGTGAATACTCCCACCCACATCCCACAAGGCTAATGGTAGCTAGAGCTATATTAAACAGAATAAATCCTGTGATAAAAGACTTACTGGTTGGAGGACATATCCAGTTGTATGCACAATGACTCAGGATGATGACTCAAACTGCATCAGTCCTTAAAAGCAGTTTAATGGTAAAAACCCACCTTAATTTGACTCAAGTTTTCAAAGCAGCTGCCCAAAAATGCTAACTGGCCTGGAGGCTAACTACAGTTAGGCCAGAGAGCCCTGATTGACTCAACACTAAGGCCGTGCCACCACCATGTATAGTTACGTCACCAAAAATACTTTGTCTAGACTCACATTTTTTCAGGGGGCGTGGCTTAATAACTCAATTTTTGGTGATCACTTTAAATACTTGAAATCGTGAATGTGGAAATGTGGTTTGGTAGGCAGCAGAGAAGAAGAGAAGTAGGAGACACAGAGAGAGAAATTAAACAGAGCTGATGCTGTCCATTTACATTAATGTGATAAATCATATTCGATAGGTGCCATATAAGCGTTTTATGTATCTTGCATGGGCAGATGTATCAATACATGGAATATATTCAATATATCGCCCAGCCATATATTGACACCATGTCTAACAATGTAATCAGTTACCACTAACTCTGTTTTGTGTTGAATAATGTCAATAGGAATATATTTCATAACTGAAAGTAACTTCCTAAAAACATCATTTTAATTTAAATGTACTTGAGCTAAGACTTCAAACAATCCTTCTGCCTTTGTTTATCTGCATATATACTGTAAGTGTGTATGTGTGAATTTAAATGTGTATTTTCTAACAAAAATCTATTTCATTTCCTTCAACTGTGAAAGATACCGTCTATATAGATATATATTGCAGGTTAATTGAATTAACTGTAATGCTGTAAATACTATTTAACTGCAGTGCTCTTGCACTGTGTACAGTATATACTGTTTTCTACCCAATTTTGTATTTTATTTGTTATTGCTCTGAGTGCTGCTGTCCCTTTGTTGCTGCAATACTGTAATTTCCCTGTTGCGAGACTAATAAAGGAATATCTTATCTTATTTCTCGGTCTTCCACAGAGTTCCCAGGAAGCACATTGTGGATACAGACATCCACTTTTACCATGTACCCACTCATGCTGATGCCAGCAGGAAGCGCATAATGGAGAACACAGAAGACTGGCGCCCACGCACCGGCACCACCCAGTCCAGATCCTTTAAGATTCTGGCTCAGATCACCGGCACTGAGAATGGTACGCATTAGACATCCCATGCCCTAAACTGTTGTCCAAACCTGAGAATCATAATGTTCTCCCTTTTTTATAGTGCACTTATTAATATTTCTTGTTCTCTTGCAGTTCAAAATGAGGCCACGGACACAGCCAAGAAGTCAAAGTAAGTGCATAGCAATGAAAAGGCTTGCATTTCATCTGTAGCTGTGTTTAAGAGAAAATATGTATCATCACAATATCTGACAAATCAAATGTGTCTTTTTTTTTCCTCCATTTGAATCTTACACAGTTATTTCATTTAATATACCCAGATGGAGGCCTGTTGCGTAAACACTTACAGAGCAAACAGAAAATCATAGTAAATCTTTGTGGCACTATTCTGGCAATTGCCTTGTGTGGGTTCTTGCTGTCTAGACAGCAGAGGAAGGATCAAATTTTATTCATTAAGTTGAAATCCAGACCTCTGTACTCAATAGCTCCAAAAAGCCCAGAAAACAATTTTGATTAAAGTCTCCCCTGAGATCGCTGAAGGTTGATTTCATGCATCTTCATAGCTAAAAGTGTGTCCATCTTTGTTTAGCAATCAGAGTGCAACCTGAGAAGGACTTGTGTGCTTGTGATGGCTGTTTGTGGGCATGACGTCCTTGCTGTGTTAAAACCTTCTACTGACATTTGCGTTGCGGTCATAACCATGTGTGATGTGATCCATTTGGTGTTCTCACTATTGGTTGTTTTAGTGCGTGATCATTGTATTTGTGTTAACATGCAGACACCCTTGCTGGTTGTGAATCTCGGTGTGTGTCTTCATGATCAAATTAATTCATAGTGTGTGCTTTTGTACTGATGATGGTTTGTGGTTTGCTTGGGGATGTGATGAGAGATCTGTTTGAACGCTCCTGTTTTTTTTCCATCAGATTTGTGTGTTTTAACTCAGATGATGACAGCTAAACTCCTGTCTGAATAGATGATTAGCTTTTTGCTGCTGTTGTTGTTGTATATGGTGTGTTATCACTCTTTTCATTGTTCTGTTTGGCATGGCTTCAAGTGCATCTTACGGCAGATAGCAGTATAAGATGTAGATAGCTGTTTTAGTTTCACCAAATCCTTTTGTTGTGACTCTTCTGGTCTATCTTTCTCTTCTTTTCTTTTCTCTTTCTCCCTTGTGCTTATGGCAGAGTGAACAAGCCCACAACTCGGTTGGTGATCAGCCCCAAGTATGGTGAACTGAGAGACTGGCACCATGGAGTGTCTGCTCGTACCCTCAATGTCCAGTAGACTGCTCTGTGTGTGTGTGTGTGTGTGTGTGTGTGTGTGTGTGTGTGTGTGTGTGTGTGTGTGTGTGTGTGTGTGTGTGAGAGAGAGAGAGAGAGAGAGAGAGAGAGAGAGAGAGAGAAATTGGCCATCGTAATGTCTGTCTGTATAAATCAGTTGTATCTTCACAGAGTGGAGTAGGGATATAAGGTTATAAAATGATGGGTGTATACTGCACCTAAGCAAAGGAATCCACTGAACCAGATGCTTACCCGCACTTTAAACAGTTCTTTAGGTCTGCGGTCCCCAACCTTTTTTGGTTCACGGACTGGTAAAGCATAATTTTTTTTTAAGTCCTGGGGTGCTCTGTCCTGGTTTCGGTCACCCCAGGCACGATTTCAGGTCGGCCATCACTTGCGGTCCCAGGCTTCCCATCTTCCCGCATGTGTGGCACCTACTTGCGTGGCATGCCTGCAAAGAGGCCGCAGGGCTGCGGGTCCCCCATGATCAGGAAGCAACACTGAAACTCTCCCAAAAGCAAAGATAGGTGACCACACACCAGCTGGCAGAAGGAAGTTCCCAAACCAGCCAGACAAACTGGCCAGCCAGCCAGGTGTGCATTGAGTCCACGCAGACAGACACTTGGCACAGAAAAAGAGAGAACATCTGGCAATTTTTCAAAATTAAATGCCAGGCAGACTTAGTCAATACAGCGGAACAGAAGAACCACTGCTTTAGGTAACAGATGATAATGTTCATTTTACCTAAACTCTGTGGTGCACTGTCACTTCTGACCTTTCCAGTCTTGAAAATCAAAGCCAGTGTCAATGTCATTTGGCTCTTGAGAAGTGTCCCTCACTATGGTGTGTTCAGACCAGAGGTTGCGTTAACGAAAATTGTCTTTCATTGACAGATTTTTTTTCAGCAATGACTGTAAATCCTAAAAGCTGTCTGTCATTTCACAGATTACACTGAGGGTGATCTAATTAAAGTCAATTAAAATGACAGGCAATAATAGATTATGACAGAATTTTTACAAGCCCATCTGTCAAAATGGTAGATAAAAAGTATACCGGAACCTCTGTTTCAGACCAAACGTGAAGTGAATTTTTTTGCATGGTACAATTACATGCAAAGTCAATGGAAAGACAGATGCATGCAAATTCACTCCAGGTGATGTGAATACACAGGAATACATGTCCAAGCAAGTTGAGTTTTGAGACTGCTGAACTGGACTGTCTGTACTTTGTATCAATCTGTGAAACCCTTCCATCATTCTGCTAATGAGGGCTACCAGTTCATCAAAGTGGTCAGAATCAGTTAGTGCTGAAAACAGTCATCATCAAGATGTAGTTTCTGGAGGAGGCAGTGAAATTTTTCCAACTGTGTACCTCGGCAGAAAATGTTGTGAACAAAAACAAACATTTTGGGATTTCCATAGCGGGTACATGGCAGCAGCAGAGGTTATGATGATAATTCCACCCCTCTACAGTGTCATATGCACCTCTACGAGGCACAGAGAGAGGGAAATAAGCCCATGCGCTGGATGGAGTTTAGCATTTAATGACAAAAGGCAAACAGTTCAAATGTGTGTCCAAAACAATAATGCCAAACAAGATATGAAGCATGCAGTGTCTCAGAGCGGAAGGGTCCTGGTGGAAAAAACAGCACTACAGAGAAAACAGTAGTACAGGAGAAAAACTTACACATAGTGCTTCAGAGGAAGGCAGCGCTCAGCACTATGGTGAACGTAGGAGAATGACGATCAACAGAACGATGAGGACTGAGTGAACAAGCTGAGTATAAGTACAAAGTAAAGAGACAACATGAGTGAAAACAGGTGCGGGACCCGGAGCAGGAGGAGGAAACGAAACTGGTTATTAGAATCAGCTGGGTGGTAATGACAGGTGAAGGAGGGGTGGTTGACAGCCTGGCGGGTGACAGCCCCAGCGGAGTGTAACCCCGGAAACACAACCAACAGCTGTCAACCCAGAGAAACACATGATAGAACTCAAAACACAAAATAGGAACATAAAAAGGCAATAAAGAAACTCATAGGCAACTAATACAATAAATGTACATAAAGGCAAAGAAAAGTGCCACGAAGCTGAGTCTGGCAGAGGACCCAGACTCAGCATGTGACAGAGCGCCCCCCCAAGGGGTGGATTCCAGACACCCAACGCAACATCAAAAGAAAAAGACCCCCCCCCCAGCAGGAACTACCACACTCTACCCAGGGCTGGTAGTGGGGGAAAACAGGCCAGGAGGGAACAAAAAACAACCTTGCTCATGACCCGCACCGGAAAAAACAAACAATTAGACCCCCCAAGTCCAGAAATTCAAAGGCTCGGGAGGCCACCCAGAGTCCCAGGCCCAGAGGATGGCAAAGATCACCCGGTCCGTTGGCCTGCTGAAGTCCTAGACCAGACAGATGGCCAAGTAGAACGAGTCAGGTGGCCTGCCAGGGAAATTTGGCCACCCAACCCAATGGCACAGTTTATCAGTTGGCCGGCCTCAGTCTTTCAGCCACCAGTTTAGGAGAGGCGGCCTCCCCACAGGGACACCCACAACTGGAGAAGAGGGTCGAGGAGGGGGAGCCCCAACGGCGTCTGGCGGCAAAGGCGAGGGAGACCCAACAGCGTCTGGCGGCAGAGGCAAGGGAACCACTACAGCGTCTGGCAGCAGAGGCAAGTGAACCACGATGATGTCTGGCAGCAGAGGAGAAGGATCCACGATGGCGTCTGGCAACGAAGGAAGAGGACGGACCCCGATGGTGTCAGGCGGAGAAGGAGGAGAGGTGGTGCCTTCGATGGTCTCAGGAAGGAGAATGGTTGCACCTGCAGGGGTCCCAGCCTGGGATATAGTTGCACCCACGGGGATCCCGGTCTGGGACAAAGTTGCACCCATGGTGGCTCTGGGCTGGAGCACTGCTGCACCTGCAGTGGACCCCAGCTGGGCCAACGCTGCACCCACAGTGGACCAGGCCTGGGCCACAGCAGCAACCATGGAAGTCCCGGGCTGGGACGGAACACCTGCGATGACCTCAACAGGAGGAGCTGGAGCCGGGCCGACCTCTAGTAGTGAACCTGGATCATTTGAGACCTCTGGTGGTGTTGGATCCTCTCCGGCGACCCTGGGAGAGAGCTCAGAAACAGCAGAGAGAGAAGAGGGGTCAGGGTCACCCCAGCGAGCCCAGCAAGCTCAGGTGCAGCGGGCAGCTGCACCTGGCTCTCCTCACCAAGAGCCAGGCAAGATCGCTGTAGAACAGAGAGGAGAAATACAAAAGAGAGTACTTGCCCAAGATCGAGCTCCACCACCATCCAGAACTCCGACGATCCAGGCGACGATGGTCCTGCGGGCTCGGCCCTTGGGAGGTTCAGCTCAGATGTTAACTCTGCTCCAGCGGCCCCCACAGCAGGCATGATGGTTGTAGCAGTCCCCTCATCCCCAGGCATAGTGGTCCACGCAGGAGGCTCATCCAGCGTCACGGCTGCGGTCCGAATCACTGTTGGGGCTGGACTTGGCGTGGCAGGCTCAGGTTCAGCGCCTTCCCTCTGTCCATAGGGAAACTGCGGGGCTGGGATGGTGTCCTCCAGCACTGCGGGCTCCTCCATCATCCGGTGGTTGAGTTCCAGGGCCGATGGACACTCAGAGGCGAGAGGAGGAGATACAGAGAGGGCAGGTGAAAATTCATGATCTGCAGCAGGCAAAGAGCACTTAGGGGACTGTATAATCTGAGTCTCTTTACCAGGAGTCAGGCAAGACAATTCATCAACAATTTGAATAGAATGAGATTGAACTTGCCTGTTTTCCTGGTGTGTGGCGTTGCCTGCTGCGTCTGGAGCACAAACAGCCCCCTCCGTGTCCATGGCGGACCTGGGCTCCTCTGTGGGTTGAGGAGGAGCTGCCTCAGCAGGCACGGAGGCAGGCGGAGCCGGGGGAGTGACGGCCTGACCCACATCAGTGGATGAATGTGCGGAAGAGAAGGATTTGGCTGCAGCTACAGAGGAAGTGGATGCCGGCGAGGCTGCTGTAAGGGAAAATGGCTCTGCTGCAGAATTCTCCTCCCACTGTGAAGGAGAGGTTGCTGATAGAGATGTGGCGCTGCTCTTCTGCTGGGGTCTCTGGGATCAGTGGCGACGAGAGGGAGACAGAGGTGTAGACCCGTTGTGGGGATGCGGAGGCTCCGAGGTTTGGGAACGCTCGGTCATGGGCACTAACTCGGGCTCCCTCAGAGAAAACTCCTCCAAATCCAAGGCCAGATCTGGGAGGAGCCACGGCTTCACCTCCAGGAGATCTGTCTCCACCAGCAACACCTGCCTTTGCTCCTCCAGCTCCTCGGCTGGAGCAGGCCAGGGCTCGGGAGGAGGAGACGGAGCTGCTGCAGGAGAGGCTGAAGGCTTCTTGCAGCGCGAGCGCTTCCTCTTCATTGGAGACAGCTCAGGCATCGGAACCTCCTCCACCGGCTCGTCACACGGCAGGGTGTAAATGGAAAGGAGAATTTTGGTCGCCTCTGGGTGGTTCCAAAGGCTGGGACACGTCTCCATGATTCATGCTGCGCCGTCCCGAGCCTCTCGAACTATCTCGAGAGAACAGATGGATCGCTGTCCATGAAAAGATGTCCTCCAAAACGCACAGCGCACGCAGCTCCATATCGTCCAAGTAAGACATGGTGCTCCGGAATCAGATGAGTGGAAAAACACAAAAATTGATGAAAAAAGAAACACACAACTCCACAGCTGGGCTCTTTTTTACGATCACTCCATACTGTCATATGCGCCTTTATGAGTCACAGAGAGAGGGAAATAAGCCCACGCGCTGGATGGAGTTTAGCGTTTAATGACAAAAGGCAAGCAGTTCAAATGTGTGTCCAAAACAATAATGAAAAACAAGGTATGAAACATGCAGCGTCTCAGAGCGGAAGGGCCCTGGCGGAAAAAAACAACAGTACAGAGAAAACAGTAGTACAGGGGAGAAACTTACACATAGTGCTTCAGAGCAAGGCAGCGCTCAGTACTATGTTGAACGTAGGAGAATGACGATCAACAGAGCGACGAGGACTGAATGAACAAGCTGAGTATAAGTACAAAGTAAAGTGACAACATGAGTGAAAACAGGTGCGGGACCCGGAGCAGGAGGAGGAAACAAAACTGGTTATTAGAATCAGCTGGGTGGTAATGACAGGTGAGGGAGGGGCGGTTGACAGCCTGGCGGGTGACGCCCCCAGCAGAGCGTAACCTGGAAACACAGCCAACAGCTGTCAACCCAGAGAAGCACATGATCGATCTCAAAACACAAAATAGGAACATAAAAAGGCAATAAAGAAACTCATAGGCAACCAATACAATAAATATACATAAATGCAAAGAAAAGTGCCACGAAGCTGAGTCTGGCAGAGGACCCAGACTCAGCACGTGACATGCAGGGGGAGTTTCTGCTTATTTTTCTCAACTCTGGCAGCATGTAATTCCATCAGAAAAGTGAGTTTTGGTTTTCACTTGGTCTGAATGCACCATGAGATCTAATGTGGGTTCACGTTGGTGAGTCTATTGACAGTAACAGGTATATTTGAACATCTTTGCATTTTTGTCCATTCTATATCTTTTGCATGCAGTCTGCTGGTTGACACACCCACTGGTACCATAACGATTTGCAATGAAAAAAATGAGAGCTTAAAAACTAACTTTTCAGGTTCCAAACCAAATTATTTTTGGTGAGCACCCCAGCAGTTGCAGAATGATAATCATCATGGAGCTTGGCCAGTCTAAATGGGCTAGTATTGGACAGACGGGCTGTAGCGTGCGGCATTGGTAACGTGAGAGGATGCACAGAACTGCTGGATTCTCTCTGGACCCACTTGTGTGTGCAGCCTTTTACATATACATACAGTAGATGCATATGTTAGTATTGTGTCCACACTCATCTAATAACACATAATTTTCCATAACACATAATTTTCCATAAAATACATAGCTGACCTGCAAAACATCCAGAGCATTCAGTTAAAAGTTTGAACTCAAATTCTGTCTATTGGCTGTAGATACTGTGAGTTATGACAGATAGAGTCGACATCTCAGTCTTGTCTTCACTGCGGAAACAGATTTTACAGACAGTATATTGAAACTGCCTCAGTGCTGGCTGCTGTAATGAGAAGTCACAAGGCCAACTCTGATCAAATTAGAAAATGAAAGCATCCTGATTTGGTCTAGTGGAAATGCACACCTCACAGTTTCTAAATCCCAGTTTCACTTGTGTAACACAGAGGGTAAAAGTGACATGCAGAAAATGCAAAGGTGGGAAAACAAAAGACAAAGTTTTCTTCCTTTTTCTTGTCAAAATCTGCCTAAAGTGCCTAAGTGAGAGACCCATGAACAATGTCAGATGGCGTGTTTCGTTGTTGTCCTCTTCTGTACCACTCTGATGTCAGAAACTGCACTGCCTATAGGTGAAACTGTGGGGTTAGGATGAGAGGATTAGGGGAAAATAGCAGACCTCATCACTGCGTGAGTGTGTACCCAGTGCATTTTCCTGCAATCTAAAATGGACTGTTGTACAATTGAATATTCTGGAAGATGAAAGTGTTGCACTCCGTTTACATCTGCTGTATTTGCTAGCATCTGATCTATTGTAAGAATACATGCTATGAAAACTGGAAGAGATTACAGCCTGTCAGGCATGCGTGTATCGGTCTTATTTGCAATGCTGCTAACATAAAAAAGTACAGTTAGCTTTGATATATCGCTTTACCATGAGGTAGTATGTGCAAGTGATAAATGTTTATTTCAATAAGCAGATTGTTTCAGATTGCTGGTCTACAGAGTATTAACTGTAGTGCTTATTCAAAGGTACTTTATTAACTTTCATTGCTAAACCTTTGTGTTTACCTACAGCAAAAACATTGCTTGTTCTGCCTTAAATGATCATCATTTTAAAAAGCTGGAATATAGTAGTACTTTTGTGCTTTAAAATTAAAAGTTTCCATGCAGCTAATAAAACTGAAGCTTTTCTTGATTCTTTATTCTCTGTTTTGAGTGTTTCTTTGTTTTCCCTCTTATTTACTATCATCCTCTTGCTATGTCACAGACATCACCTATATTTTAACCTTTTTTTCTTACTTTTATATTTCCCCAGACAGTGCCATCTTTATTAAAAAAAAAAAAAAAAAAAAGTCGTCAGAGGAAAATCTTCTATTCATCCACTAATGGTGGTTTCTAGTGTTATGTGTAGATTTATAAAATCTAGCATATTCCAGACTGAAGTTTAATGTCTTTCTAATACTTCTGATCAGCATAGCACTGATTTCACAAATATTAAATGATATCATATGACACGTTTTTATACTTTATTCAATTTCACTAAAACAAATGTGGAAAGCACCACACACCGTTCTAACAGGTGACTCCCTCACAAGCCCCGAATGGTGAAAAACAGAAGGCCACAGACGTCTTCTCTCACTGATGAACCGCAGCCACAGGTGCTCAGCTCTTCTCGGTACTCCACAGTCGCCCTTTGGAAGAAAAATGCCACAACTGAAAATCTGCAATTCCTATTTGCAGCAATATTATTGAAATCTCATGTCTAATACACGGCATTTTACATTAACTCTCCATTAGCACAGGCACTTTACGTAAAATGTTCAACCCTGAACAAAATACAGCCATTCACACATTTTATTATTGTTATGGCATCTCAGATATGCAAAAGCCAGATGACTATATTCATGCCCAGTACACAGTTTCACCATCCTACTGAACACATATTTACTCAATGTGTAATGCAGTTTACATTCAAAAGCATTAGGGGGCGCTATGACACAGAAAATATTGAGTCCAGTGTCCACATAGATGATGATGATGCCTAGTAGCTAAGTGTTTTGCATCATCAGTTTATTCTGTCTATGCCAAACACATTTGGGTCGTCAGGAAACTAGCCAGTGACAAGCATATGGTGATTTTCACAAAAAAAATCAGTTTTATTTCAAACTGTGGGTTTACACTATTTCAAACAATGTTTTTATAATTCTTGTCATTTTTCTGTATAACTATCGAAATGCAAATTTGCATTTCCTGCAGCCCTGAAGAGCCACCACCACTTTACAAATGTTACAGTAAGGCTCCTTTTCCTCAACTCTTCCACTAATATGGCTTCACTAAGGTGCTCTTTAGATCAAAATGTTATTTAATTTGTGTTACCGTTAGGGCCTAGAAGAGAGTCAGGTTACTCATTTGCACCATAACCTTGTTTATATAATAAACATTTTCTCAAACGATGTTTCAGAGTGCATCGTTTTTATCCACTGCATGAACACGTCCCTGTAGTCCACTGAACATGCCATTCATGGCAATGAAAAACGCCTTGTTTATTCAGACCACGCTAGCTCCAGAAGACATGGTCCATATGTCTCTGTGGCAACAGCACATACCAGTTATGACATTCTGTGGCCACTGTGAAACAACTTGGCAGCAATTCACACATATCAGTCATTGCTTAGTGGACACAACTGTACACAGTTAAACTGTGAAGTATGAAAAGTGAGTGGGAGACTGTTTGCGTGGGTACCTCTATGGATGGCTGCCATTGTTATTTCATGAGGGTGAATGCGCACTGATGTAGTGTACAAAAAGGGAAATTTATCCAAGGAATATGGCAGTGCTGAATTATAGACCATCTGCTGTGTGTCGGTTATGTAAATGGATTATTTGTTCAGTATTCAGACAAAACCAACACATTTTATATTGTGCGTAACACAGTGTGCAGAAGTGAAGAGGTTAATTAACTTATGTCAACACTTGAGGGTGAGAAAAAGTAATTTTCCTCATTACTCCAAAATATAACCAGGCGTCATTATTGGGCTGCCTAAAATGATGACAAGACACTTCAGAGAGGAGAAAACAGCAGAAAGGGAAATCTGCCGGCAAGTTTCGCATTTATCAGCTGGATGGCATCCAGGCTTACTGAGAAACAAACAAACAGCAGAGCTCTCCGTGAAACCAATTTCAGCCTTGCAGAAGACAATAACGTTAACATGTAATTTGCTCTGATTGGTGGAGAATATTAATGATCTTCACTGTAACCGGTTCTAATCAATGAAGCACTGGGGAGCATCTTATTTCCTACTCTATTTTTTTAACCTGTTGTTACCCAATTACAGCAGTTAATCTGGACGAATGCTGCTAGCTTGTTGGCTGAAATGATTTAAATAGCAGGCTACACAGTCCTTAATCTCAGTTTGTTAGCATGAAGAGGATGAGGTTTTTCCTGTTAATTTTGGACTATTCTACTTGTGTCTTCTTACTGTGAACATGACTGTGAACTCATTTTGTTAATTAAGGGGAAACTTACAGATGTACTTATTCTTCACTGTGAAGTCTAGCCTGGTACTTGAAATGTTTTAACGTTTCAACTCAATTTATGTGATTTTTGAGTGTCACAGAGCAAAATATTCTTCTAGAGACACCTGTTGATTTGTTTGTCATCATACAGGCAACTCTTCAAAACCCAATCATCAAACTTAATAAATATGTAGTTGAGAGTAAAATAAAGGTTGGAACTGAATAAACTCATGTCAGTTCCTGGATTGGGCAGAACACAGTTAGAGCAAGGACTTTTAAAGTTGTTATCAGGCTCACTCACTCAGCCGTTTATTATGTTCAGGGTCACCGGGGTCCGGAACCCATTCCAGCATCTTTTGGTGAGCTGCAAAGTATTCTCTGGGCATATTACCAGTCTGACACAGAGAGGCATACAACCTCACAGTCTCAGATTCACACCTACAGGCATTATAGAATCACCAGCTACCTCCTCACATGCACATCTTTGGACTGTGGAACGATAACCTGGAGTGAACCCACACAAGTGCAAGTCAGACTCCAAGCAGGAAGGCCCTATCCAGTGGGTGGAGTTGAGCCTATAGGACCATCTTCTTGTGAGGCTACTGTGCTAACCACTACACCAACACGCTGCTCTGCTGTTGGGTTACACAGTTCTTTTAAAAGCAAATTACTGTGCTTTACTTATTTTGACAGCACCAATTCAGTACGGAGAAACAGTGTGGGGGAAAAACTCTGAATGCTAAAATGATTCTGAAGGAGCATCCGGTGGCCTAGTGGTTAAGGATCACAGGAGCATCTAGCTTATCCATAGAGATCCCTGGTTTGAATCTTTGCCAAAATGGTCTTTCTTGCACAAAGGTTGCGTTAACTGAAAATTGTCCTTCATTGATAGATTTTTTTTTCAGCAATGACTGAAAATTCTGAAAGCTTCCTGTCATTTGACAGATTATGTTATGTGTGTATTTGGAGCCAAGGACGAGGCCAGGTGTCAAACTGAACACACGTTTACTATAGAGGCACTACACAGTACTGGCACAGCCGTCAGCCGGAAGAGGTGGCAAAGAGACCGCCTCTCCTGCCCGCTGCCCTCTTACAGCCACAGGTGGCTGTGGAACTGGAAGGTGGAGCTGCCACCTGTACCACACAAATAAGAGACCAAACTCTAACACAACACCCCCCCCCCCTTCATAAAAGCCAAAAACGCACACACAATTCGGATCCACCCTAATCTGGAACCTGAATCACACACTAACAGCAATGATAAAACACAATACAAATGGCCTAACTCAGTCATTCCAAAATAACTAAAACTAGGGGAGACAGGTGGACTGCTGTCCCACCCCACACGGTGAAGCGGATTATTCTGCCACTTAAACTAAATGAGTCCATGTAAAACTAAAATACGGCCCTGTCTCCTAAACTAAAATAAAATAAATTCATCTCAAAACTACATGCATAGAAACAACAAAACATTCTGAACACCAGCATAACCATCAACTTATAATATACACACAATAAAACATTCCAAATACTTGCACATTATTCAACCTATATACATACGGCCAGAGAAAACAAGTCTGTGGGCCACCTGGACTGCCCTGTCATCAGTCCGCCCCTGGAGGCAGCCAGCCTCCCGTGCCGCAGCAGGTCGCCTCAGCACTGGTGCGCCTCCTCTTCATCACCACCGGCTGCTCCGCCCGTCCAGGCCCACGTCCCCCAGTCCCCTCCCGAGCATGCCACAGCTCGTTCGGGTGCCCCCACAAACCATCTGTCAGCTGGAGATGAGTGTCTTCCCGTCTGGCCACGACGTGTAACCATCACTGGCACTCCTCCAACCACCGACCGGCCCATACCTGCCGTGGTCACCTCTCCTCCTGAATCCAGTCCTTGAACCCCAGAGGGGTTTTGCTCGGCTTGCAGGGTCTCTGCATGGCACGTCGTTCTACTGTGCCTAACGATCCGGCCCGACCTCTTTTAACTTCGCCACCGCTGTCGCCGTTGTGACTCCTTGTTCACCGGTACCTTCCAGCCGAAATCCAGGAACAGATGGAACCAGCCACTCGGCACCACCCACTGTCACAGGCGTCCCACTGTGCCGCCCCGTTACCTCGTCCAGGGCTACTTGGGCTCTGGCACAAGAACCCTCCTGCGATGGCCCTGGGTGGGGTTTGTCTTGTTCACTCTCCAGGGTGCCAGGCAGTTCCTCATCCCACACTGCGCTGTCTGCCACTCTCAGGGTCAGACAGCCCCACATCTTGGCCGATTTGCGCTGAGCCGTCAGTTCCAATGTTCCCACCGTGGTCAGCTGTCCTCCTCCACAACCACAAAATGGCACTGGGTCTTTCTCAATTCTGACGTGTGGGGAAAAACATCTCACTGTCGTCCAATCCGGCACGGAGCCCACTGCTCCCGTGCCAGTCCACAACACTTCCATACCGTCCAATTCCATCATACAGTATGTGTGACCGTTGATGCCTGAAGACACAGCATGAATAACCATGAGGGCGCGAGAGTCCTCCTTGGGCCACGGACCACCTCGCTCGGATCTGTGGCATCCCCTGGTGACATGAAGCAAGTAGCCACATGTGTCGCAGCACTCCGTTCTTGCCGAACAATCTCAGTCTCTGAAACAGTGTTTCGTGGGCCTACAACCCTCACCTTTGGGCTATCCCGGGGCGGGCCTCACATTCACAGCGCTGGGTCGTCCTCTACACTTTCCACACTGACCGGGTCCACTGCATGTGTGGTCAGCGGTGATCCCAGATGTCAGTGCAACAAGCACTCACTCAGCTCCAGTGACAGTTCATCTGCAGCTTCCAGCTGTTGAGCTAACCCGATGACTGTGGGTAGCATCATCATCATCATCATAGCAGTCTATCGGGGGTGACAATGACTGTTTCATTTAGGTCTGATCAGATTCCTCCATGCAGCTACGTATGTCCTTCACGCTCCGCTGCCAGGAACTCCTGACCTTGTTAACCTGGGTGACGTCTGAGCCAGTATCAGTTGCTTTCTGACTGACTATTCCATGAAACTGCATGCAAAGTATTTGAGTACCAGATGATAGTTTTTTTTTTAATCTCTGCTCTTTGTGTAGTGCATGTCACGATGCACCGACTGCCAAAAACCCACCACAGACCTTGTGACAGATGTGCTTATCTGCCAGGATGTCCAGTCTCACCCTGTGTAACTGGGAGTGGTCCACCACAGACCTGTGACAAATATTGTTTTTAGTTCTGCCAGGATGCCCAGTTTCACCCTCCTCACCCTCAGAAGGGCGGGGTTGCCAGTTGAGTCACCGACAGCCCGAGCCATGAGACAGGTAGTACCAGTTTTCATGGTTATCCGGTAGCAAGAAAACCAATGCCTGACCTGACATGATGCAGTGTCAATTCACCCGAAAACGGAAGCAGCCTCGACCCCATTCCAGCGCTGTTGGTATACTCTGCCAAATGGTCGCGAATCACCTCCTCTCCCAATAATCCAAACTGGCACTCGCTGACCACCAGTTCCAAGTCTGCCACAAACCACTGAATAGACTCGCCCACTCGTTGGCGGCGCTGTCGAAATGGAATCTCGCAAACCATGACGTTTTCCAGGGTGTGAAACTAGTGCGCCATTAGCTCAACCACTGCAGCCAAGCTATCACGGTCACTCAGTGTGCTCAGAACACACTGTACCTCCATCTCAGGATTGTGCACCAACAACTCCTGCACCCACAACTCCTCCAGCTTCCTGAGATCCAGTGTCACCACGTACATCCAGAAAACAGTGCACCACCTCGGCCAGGGGACCAGTGGCTCACCGGAGAGCTCCAAAAATGGCCAAATTCCAAACCACATGCTTCCATACCTTGTTTTAATCAATTTTTATCCTTGTTGCCAAATGTTATGTCTGTATTTGGAGCCAAGGACAAGGCCAGGTGTCAAACTGAACACACGTTTATTATAGAGGCATTACACAGCACTGGCACAGCTGTCAGGCAGAAGAGGTGGCAAAGACACCGCCCCTCCTGCCCGCTGCCCTCTTATAGCCGCAGGTGGTGGCGGAACTGGAAGGTGGAGCTGCCACCCATACCACACAAATAAGAGACCAAACTCTAACACAACAGATTACACTGAGGGTGATCTAATTAAAGTCAATTAAAATGACAGATAATAGATTATGACAGAACATCATCCAGATCCCCACCTAAATCATCACTTTTATCGTCACTTCCTGCGCCACATGAGTCGGCTGCCTTTTGCAACAGTGGCTCAATTCTGAGTCTTTTTTTCCCTTCCTCTCTCTTTTTGATCCGGTTTTTCACTCCATTTATATCACGGACACACAGATCGTCCCAAATGTCTCCCGAGCCGGTGGACAGAGCCACTGTTTATAGCAGGAGACGGTACAGCAGGGAAGAGCTGCTAGCACTCAACCGCCACCCGGTGCTAACGGAAAAACTCGACATACCGGGAGAACTGAGGCGAAAACGCCGTGGTTGCCGGGCTGGAGTAAGGTGGAAGACAAGAAATATAAGGTACAGACCCTCCCTTCCATCCGTTGTCATGGGGAATGTACATTCGTTACTGGGAAAGGTAGATGAACTAGCGGCTATCTCCCGCTACGATAGCATATACCAGGAATGCTGTCTCCTTTTGTTTACGGAGACGTGGCTATCTGAACTAGCAGCAGATGCTTACATTGAGCTGGAGGGTTTCCACGCAATACGGGCAGACCGAACACCAGACAGTGGCAAAGCAAGGGGCGGTGGAGTGATAATGTATGTTAACAACAACTGGTGCAGACCGGGACATATCACTGTTAAACAACGACACTACAGCAAAGACATTGAGTTGCTAGCTGTTAGCATGCGGCCTACATATCTCCCGAGGGAATACTCACACGTGATCTGCATTGTTATTTATGCAAATCCGACGGCGAACGCTGCGACAGTGCGTGACGTCATCCATTCAGTAAACGGCAGGCTGCAGACAGAACACCCAGATGCTCTTCTCCTCATCTCAGGTGATTTCAACCATGTTTCACTGTCTCCCATTCTACCCACGTTTACCCAGTATGTCACATGCCACACTAGAGACAATAAAACACTGGACTTATTCTACGCAAACACTAAGGAGGCGTACACCTCATTACAACTCCCCCCACTCGGGAGATCGGATCACAACTTGGTTCATCTCCGGCCGGTGTACAAACCCCTAGTGCACAGACAACCTCCGGCCATGCGCACAGTGAAGTTATGGTCTGAGGAGGCAATGGACACTCTAAAGGGCTGTTTTGAAACCACCGCCTGGGAGCAGCTCTGCGATCCACATGGTGAGGACATCGATGGCCTCACTCACACCATCACAGACTACATCAGCTTCTGTGTGGACAACACCGTTCCCACCAAGACCATACGGTGTTGCTCAAACAACAAACCCTGGATCAACCCTGAGATAAAAACACTTCTGAGAGAGAAGAAGAGGATCTTCAGGTCGGGGAACAGGGAGATGCTGAAGTCCGTACAGAGGGAGCTGAGGAGAAAGATCAGAGAAGGTAAGGACAGCTTCAGGAAGAAGATGGAGGAGAAGCTGCAACAGAGCGACATCAGCGGGGTCTGGAGAAACCTTAAAACCATCTCTGGGCTCCAGAATACCTCCCCCCAGGCCACGGGGGGCAGGGAGTGGGCGAACAATCTGAATCTGCTTTTCAATAGGTTTGACCAACCGCCCTCCCCCCTGACTGCACAACAACCACTGCTGCCTCTAAAGACATCAAGTCCTGCTGCCCACTCCCCACTCCACCAACACCCCCCCCACTCCCAACACACAGCCCCCCAACCTGACCCTCACTAAGACCCAGGTGAGGACGGAGCTGAGGAAGATCAAGGCGAGGAAGGCGTCGGGACCGGACGGCATCAGCGCAAAGCTCCTCAAGTCCTGTGCAGACCAGCTGTGTGGGATTGTGGAGTACATCTTCAATCTGAGCCTGAAGCTGGGGAGGGTACCACAGCTGTGGAAAACATCTTGTGTGGTACCTGTACCAAAGACTTCCCACCCCAAAGACCTGAACAGCTACAGACCAGTGGCCTTGACATCGCACATGATGAAGACCCTGGAGAGACTGCTCCTTGCTCACCTCCACCCCCTGGTGGGATCAGCAATGGATCCACTCCAGTCCGCCTACCAGCATGGCATTGGGGTGGAGGATGCGGTGATCTTCCTCCTTCACCGTTCTCTGTCCCGCCTGGAGAAGCCCGGGAATGCGGTGAGGATCATGTTCTTTGACTTCTCCAGTGCTTTCAACACCATCCAACCGATGATCCTGAAGGACAAGCTGCTGTGTGCAGGGGTGGACCAGCACCTGTCATCATGGATCCTGGACTACCTCACTAACCGGCCTCAGTTTGTGAGAACCCGGGACTGTGTGTCCGACACGATCATCGGTAGCACGGGGGCCCCCCAGGGAACGGTTTTGGCTCCCTTCCTGTTCACCCTTTATACTGCGGACTTCTCACACAACACAACGCACTGCCATCTACAGAAGTTCTCTGATGACTCTGCGATCGTTGGCCTCATCTCCAATGGAGATGAAGCTGAGTACAGAGGGCTTATCCAGGACTTCGTGGACTGGTGCCATCGGAACTGCCTCCAGATCAACGCAAGGAAAACTAAGGAGCTGGTGGTGGACTGCCACAGGCAAGGACAACCCCTCACAGCACCAGTAAATATACAGGGAACAGACATCGAGATGGTGACATCCTATAAGTACCTGGGTGTTCATTTGAACAATAAACTAGACTGGTCACACAATACTGACGCACTCTACAAGAAGGGACAGCGCAGGCTGTTCCTACTGAGGAGACTCAGGTCTTTTGGTGTACAAGGGGCGCTGCTGAAGACATTCTATGACACGGTGGTGGCATCAGCCATCACTTTTGGAGTGGTCTGCTGGGGTAGTGGCATTACGGCAGCCGATAGGAAGAGACTGAACAAACTGATCAAGAAAGCTAGCTCTGTCCTGGTGCAGCGCCTTGACCCAGTGGAGGAGATAGGAGAGAGAAGGACGGTGGCTAAACTGTCATCTCTGCTGGAGTCCGAGTTCCACCCTATGCAGGACATACTGAATGCACTGAGGAACTCATTTAGCAGCAGACTACATCATCCTAGGTGCACAACCGAGAGGTTTCGCAGGTCCTTCCTACCTACGGCTGTCAGACTGTACAACCTAAGCAGGGCTGCTCGCAGAGATAGCAAAAAGACGTGACAACCTAATAGTTTTGAATGCAAAAGACGCAATAGACTTATACAATGGTCCCCTCCGGCATACAACTAGGAAAATACCGGTTGCTATGGAGGGTGAGAATATGTATGGGTACATAATCATACCATGTAGGATAACTAAGTAGACGGTTGTGCTGTTTCATCCCATCTAGCAACAATGCTCTGCACTGTGTGTGTTTATATATTTACATATTTATTCCATCTAGCTACAATGCTCCATACTGTGTGTATTTATATATCTACATATTTATTCCACCTAGCTACAATGCTCCGCACTGTGTCTATATACAGTATATATATATATATATATATTTATATTTATATGTACATATGTATACTTGCTGCTCTTGTTTTTTTTTTTTCTCTTGCCTTCTGATTATTGCTCTGAGTGTTGCTATCCCTGTGCTGTTGCAATCCTGGAATTTCCCCATTGTGGGACTAATAAAGGCTTATCTTATCTTATGTTAAATCCTGGAATTTGAAAAAAATATTGTTAAGGAGGAATCAATACAGCACCTTGTCAGAGGTTTTGATGGTCACCAGCAGAGGGTGCTGTCTGCTTACAGCTAACGGGCTGTTAGGAGACATTAAAATAAGTATGAAGGAGAAAATAACAACAAACCATGAATCACCAGTGACCTGAAAGCACTTCTTAACAAGAAGAAGAGGGCTTTTAGGTCTGGAGACAGGGAGGAACTGAGGAGAGTGCAGCATGAACTGAGAAAGATGCTGAGGAGGTGAAAAGACAACTACAGGAGGAAGTTAGAGGATAAACTCCAGCAGAAGAATATGAGAGAGATGTTGTCTGGAATGAAAAATATCACTGGGTGTAAGGGGAGGGAGAGACAGACAGCGGGGAGCCATGAGAGAGCTAATGAGCTGAATCTGTTTTTTAATAGGTTCCACTCACCATCTGTCACCCCCACAACACAGCCAGACCCCCACACACCCCTCCCCCTCACTCCCCTATGCATCACCTCTCTCTCCCCTCAGCCCCCCTCCTCTACACTGAAGACATCAGCACCAACCCCCACATCACTGTGACTACAGGCCAGATGAGGAAACAGCTGGAGAGACTTCACCAGCAAAAGGCTGTGGGGTCCTGATGGCATCTCCACCTGGATCCTGAAGACCTGTGCGAACCAGCTAGCTCCAGTACTGAAGTGCCTATACAGCCTGAGTTTGCAGAGAGTACCAGTGCTGTGGAAGACGTCCTGCCTGGTTCCTGTTCCCAAGAAGTCATCTCCATCTGACCTGAATGACTATCGACCAGTTGCCCTCACATCGCATGTGATGAAGGTCATGGAGAGACTTGTTTTAGCCCACCTGAGGCTGCAGGTGAAATCTAACACCAATGTTGTATACAAGAAGGGGATGAGCAGACTCTACTTTCTGAGGAAACTGAGATCCTTCATGTGCAACAAGATGTTGGAGCTTTTCTACCAGGCGGTTGTTGCCAGTGCCATCTTCTTTGCTGCTGTCTGTTGGAGTAGCAGTATCAGAGCCAGCGACACCAACAGACTTGACAAGATTTTCAAGAAGGCTGGCTCTGTAATAGGTCTCAAGCTGGAGATCATTGAAGCTGTGGTGGAGAGGAGGATGCTGAACAAACTGCGATCCATTATAGACAATCCTGATCACCCCCTCCACCACACACTAGACAGACAACAGAGCACGTTCCCCAGCAGACTGCTACAGCTTCGCTGCCGAACAGCCAGGCACAGGAAATCTTTTCTGCCACATGCCATTTTACTGTACAATAACTCACTCTAATGTTGAATTTTGATCATAACAGCGCTGCCATACTGCACCTTACAGTATAATTGGTACCTCGTGTTTCACCCTGCGGATTATAATCCTTCTTTGTACAGTCAATACTATCCATAGACTCATAAGGATCATCATCTATTTAACCTAGTAGTAGCCTATGTTATATATAAAGTTATCTAAGCATTTTACTTTAATTCCCTAGGTAACTTCTTTTTCTGTTTTTTCTGTATGTATTTCTGATGGTTGAGTGGTCTGTGTCATGCTGCTGTTGCACTGTAATTTCCCAGTTTGGGATCAATAAAGTACATCTACAGTGGTGTGAAAAAGTGTTTGCCCCTTCCTGATTTCTCTTTTTTTTTTTGTATGTTTGTCATACTTAAATGTTTCAGATCATCAAACAAATTTAAATATTACACAAAGATAATACGCGTAAACACAAAACGCAGTTTCTAAATGAAGGTGTTTATTATTAAGGGTAAAAAAAATCCAAACCTACATGGCCCTGTGTGAAAAAGTGACCCCCCCCCCCCAAAAAAAAAAAAATTAACTGTGGTTTATCGCATCTTTGGAAAGCTGAGTTCAATTTCTCCAGCCACACCCAGGCCTGATTACTGCCACATTTGTTCTCAATCAAGAAATCACTTAAATAGGACCTGTCTGACAAAGTGAAGTAGACAAAAAGCTAGACATCATCCAAAGAATTCAGGAACAAAACAGAAACAAAGTAATTGAGATCTATCAGTCTGGAAAAGGTTATAAAACCATTTCTAAAGCTTTGGGACTCCAGTGAACCACAGTGAGAGCCATTATCCACAAATGACGAAAACATGGAACAGTGATGAATCTTCCCAGGAGTGGCTGGCCGACCAAAATTACCCCAAGAGCTCAGCAACGACTCATCCAAGAGGTCACAAAAGACCCCACAACACCATCCAAAGAACTGCAGGCCTCACTTGCCTCAGTTAAGGCCAGTGTTCATGACTCCACCAAAAGAAAGAGACTGGGCAAAAATGGCCTGCATGGCAGAGCTCCAAGACGAAAGCCACTGCTGAGCAAAAAGAACATAAAGGGTCATCTCACTTTTGCCAGAAAACATGTTGATGATCCCCAAGCCTTTTGGGAAAATACTCTGTGGACTGAAGAGACAAAAGCTGAACTTTTTGGAAGGTGTGTGTCCCATTACATCTGGCGTAAAAGTAACACAGCATTTCAGAAAAGGAACATCATACCAGCAGTAAAATATGGTGGTGGTAGTGTGATGGTCTGGGGCTGTTTTGCTGCTTCAGGACATGGAAGACTTGCTGTTGTAAATGGAACCATGAATTTTGCTGTCTACCAAAAAATTCTGAAGGAGAATGTCCGGCCATCTGTTCGAGACCTCAAGCTGAAGCACACTTGGGTTCTGCAGCAGGACAATGATCCAAAACACACCAGCAAGTCCACCTCTGAATGGCTTAAGAAAAACAAAATGAAGACTTTGGAGTGGCCTAGTCAAAGTTCTGACTTAATCCAACTGAGATGCTGTGGCATGACCTTAAAAAGGCGGTTCATACTCAAAAACCCTCCAATGTGGCTGAATTACAACAATTCTGCAAAGATGAGTGGGCCAAGATTCTTCCACAGCACTGTAAAAGACTCATTGCCAGTTATTGCAAACGCTTGATTGCAGTTGTTACTGCCAAAGGTGGCCCAACCAGTTATTAGGTTTAGTGGCAATCACTTTTTCACACAGTGCCATGAAGGTTTGAATTTTTTTCTCTTAATAATAAACACTTCAGTTTAAAAACTGCATTTTGATGATCTGAAACATTTAAGTGTGACAAACATACAAAAAAAATGAGAAATCAGTAAGGAGGCAAACACTTTTTCACACCACTCTATCTATCTATCTATCTATCTATCTATCTATCTATCTATCTATCTATCAAAGAAGCCTTGGGGAAGGTTTGTGCTCCCCGAGGGCTTTGGTCTTGCTGGTCTAGCTGTAGACACATGAAGTAGTGTGAACCATCATCTGTCTCCACCTTCCACATACTCAGTGTACACAATGATGCTCTGATAATGAGAATGGAGAGAATCCCCGTAGCTTTTAGTCTTTTTTTTTCCAAGAGAATACTGTCCAGACTTCAGGCTGATTGTCTGGAATCAATGCTAACACAACAGTCTGCTGGAGCTATTTATCACAATCTTTGCCGTTGCACATTAACTTGTGTGTCTAGTGTGTACCATTGTGCATTTTAATCAGATGACTTTTGATTGTTTTTCTATTCTAGTCTTCTTCATATGGAACAATAACTTCATTATGTTGCAGATAAAGAAGCATTACTTGCTCTATTGTATTTGTCAGATTCTAAATTATTTTATTACTTCAGCCAAGGAGGTAATGTAATCAGGGCGGTTTGTCTGTCTGTCTGTCTTTTAGCAGGATTACACAAAAACTACTCAATGTATTTTAATGGAATGTTCACCAGAAGTACCCCTTGGCCTAAAGATGGACCCATTAGATTTTGGAGATGATCTGAGAACGCATACCTCTGCCAAGGGCCTATCTTCTGGCAAGTCTCTATCTTCTTGCAATGTGTTAGTAGAATTATGCAAAAAAAAAAAACTACTGGACGAATTCGGATGAAATTTTCACCAGAGGTGTCCTTTGGGCTATGGAAGAACCCATTAGATTCTGGAGATGATCAGAAAGGGCATATCTCTGCCAAGGCCCTGTCTTCCTCCAGTGTGTTAGCAGGATTACACAAAAACTACTGGATGGATTTTGATTAAATTTTCACCAGAGGTTGCCCTTGGGCTGTGGATGAACCCATTAGGTTTTAGAGGCAATCCATGAATGCACATCTCCACCAAGACCCTATCTTGTAATGTTCGAAAGAATGGGGGTACAGAGAGACGGTTGGACATACAGAGGCACAGAGGAAGGAAAGGACAGAGCCTTGGTGGAGGTATGCACTCTCTAAGTGCTCTCTAATTGTATATATTTTTGTGATATTTTTCATGTCACTCTACGGTGTACAAAAGGAGAGCAGGCCTTCTGTCTCCCTCTCATATCAAAGCTTCTTCTGCTTTGGTAAATATTAGGTGAAGCGAACACATACATACCAGTGCAACATTCCTCCTCCTCATTCTCACCATCTTTCTATTCTTCTTTTTCTCTTTCTCGGTTCTCTTTCTTTCTTTCTCTCCTACACTAAACATACAGACACAACTCATCGTAACCATGACTGCAGTTGCCATAACACATGTCTCCCATGAGTCCTCTAACAGGCACGGGGGGAAGACAGCAGTGATCCAACTGTTGGCATCAACTACAACTACACATTATGCTCGTAATACGTCTGGGGAGAGATTGTTGGCCCACCCAGTCTACTCAGCTGGCACTCACAAACATACACATGCACATACACTCTTGATATTATAGAGCCGCTATTCATTTTGGATCATTTTTAAAAGGCGGGGAAGTTTAGGGCAGTGGGGCCACATATCAGCATAGGACAGATCCATTGTGGCTGCTTCCACCATGATAGACCCAAAAGCTTTAGCAAACTGTAAGAGTAAATCTTTAATTCTAAACATTTTATTTTTCAAAATGCAGGGATTAAATGTTATTCAACCCAGATTTTAATTTTACATATTTTGGGTGGCTCGTGAGAATCAGCTTAAATGTGCTATTAAAAAAATACCTGCATCATTAATTGAAAATGTACCCTGCCTCTCGCCCAAAGATGCCGGGATAGGCTTCAGTCCCCCCGCGACCCAAAAAGGATTAAGCGGAAGAAGATGGATGGATGGATGGATGGATGGATGGATATTGTGAAAAAAAAGTGTCTGTGATGATCATGATCTGGTCACAGGAGTGGTAAACTATAAATTGTACTTAAAGTAACTTTACGAGTATTGAAAGACTCTGTCCCTGATCAGATATGTACAAGGGGGGCTGAAAAGTTCATTGTGGTCAGATTTGACCAAATGTGGTTTATTTTTCAACTGCAGGGATCCAAGCACTGCAACACAGATGGAAGAAGTGTGTGGACCGAAGGGGAGACTATGTTGAAAAATAAACCACATTTGGTCAAATTTGACCACAATGAAATTTTCAGCCTATGAACTTTTCAGCCCCACCCCACCCTCATATCTTATGGTATTAATTGCTCAAGTATTAGTAAGAGTAGTGGCCAAAAAAGTAATTTGAGTAATAATAAGAAAGTACAGTGGGGGAAAAAATTATTTGATCCCCTGCTGAATTTGTAAGTTTACCCCCTTACAAAGAATTGAACAGTCCATAATTTTTATGGTATGTTTATTTTAACAGACAGAAGCAGAATATCAACAAAAAACCCAGTAAAAACATTAAATAAGGGCTATACATTGATTTGCATTTGATTTGGTGAAGCAAGTATTTGATCCTCAAGCAAAATGTGACTTAGTACTTTGTGGAGAAACCCTTGTGGGCAAGCACAGAGGTCAGACATTTCTTGTAATTTGTCACCAGGTTTGTGCACATCTCCTAAAGGTTTTGGGGCTGTTGCTTGGTAACTCAAGCTTTCAGCTCCCTCCACAGATTTTCTATGGGATTAGGGTCTGGAGACCTTGCATGACACCGACCCCTCTGATTCTATATATATGTGATTAACATTGTAGATAAGAGAATTTCGTTCTACTGTACATGATTGACTGTATGGATTTGAATGACAATAAAGATGGCTTATCCTTTTCCTTACTGTCATACTGGAAGACCCATCCATGACCTATCATCATTGTTCTGGCTGAGGCCAGGAGGTTATCATCCAAGATTCTTCGGTGCATGGCCCCATTCATCGACCCCTTAATGTGGTGAAGTCTTCCTGTACCCTTAGCAGAGAAATAGCCCCAAAGCAGAATGTTACCACCTCCATGTTTAACAGTGGGGATGGTGTTCTCTGCCTCCAAACACGGCGAGTCGAGTTGATGCCAAAGAGCTCAATTTTGGTCTCATCTGACCACACCACATTCTCCCAAGCCTTCTCTGGACCGTTCAGGTGGTCAATGACAAACTTCAGACGAGCCTGTACATGTGCCTTCTTGAGCAGAGGGACCTTGCGAGCACTGCAGGATCTCGGTCCATTATGGCGAAGTGTGTTACCAGTGGTTTTCTTGGTGATTGTGGTCCCAACTCACTTGAGATAATTAACAAGCTCCTCCTGTGTAATTCTGGGCTGATCCCTCACCTTTCTCAGAATCATCCTTACCCCACGAGGTGCAACCTTGCATGGGCGATTAACTGTTATCTTGTATTTCTTCTACTTTTGAATTTTCACACTAACAGTTGTCTGTTTCTCACCAAGCTTCTTGCTGATGGTCTTGTAGCCCATTCCAGCCTTGTGCAGGTCTGCAGTCTTGTCCTTGACATCCTTTGACACTCTTTGGTCTTGCCCATGGTGAGACTGATTTCGTGACAGGAGTCTTTTATACACATAACAAGTTGAGATTAGGAGTACTTTCCTAAAGGGACAGGACTAATTTATGTGCCTCATGAATACATAACTGGCCTGTGCAGGTCAGAATTCTTGGTGGTTGGTAGGGGATCAGATACTTATTTCATTCAATCAAATGCAAATCCATTTATAACACTTATTTAATGGGGGTTTTTTTCCTGGATTTTTGGGGTTGATATTCTGTATCTCACTGTTAAAATAAGCCTACCTTAAAAAAATTACGGACTGCTGTTAATTACTTTGTAGGGGGGTAAACTTAAAAATTCAGCAGGAGCTCAAATAATTATTTCCTCCTCTGTATCTACTAAAAACATTAGATTAGATTAGATACACATGTATGAATACAAGGTAACGAAACACAGTTTAGCATCCAATCAGAAGTGCAAAGGACAGCAGTGCAGTATATACAGTAATTGACAGTATGTGCAATTTAAGCAGATATATGCAAATATGTGCAGCAGTGCAGAAAGTTAAGAGTACCGTTATGTGCAAATAATGTACAATAAGTTAGGTGGGCAGTTATGTACAGGTGAGGATGGTAAGAGATGATGGTAAGCGAGTCAGCGGGGAACTAAGTTCAATAACTAAGTTCAATAACATGACATGTGGGCTGCACGGTGGCGCAGTGGTTAGCACTGCAGCAGCACAGTTTACCCTTGGCCGGGGGATCGTGGGGATCATGGGCTCGTGGGTTCGATCATGATCCACGAGCCAGTTTGACAGCTGGGAGCTGTACAGCACTGTCAAAATAAAACACTAACCACAAACCAAAATGCCACAACCAATACAGAATGACAATAATAAAATGAACCAAATACAGCCAACAGGGAAAATAATGAAACAAACAAACAGAAAAAAGACTAAATAAAACTGGAGACTGGGCACGGTGCCCACCCGTGCCCCGGATCATGACAGAGCCCCCTCCCAAGGGGTGGAACCCAGGCACCCCAGGGCAACAACAAAAAGAAAAAGAACCCCCCACACACACACAAAAAAAGAAAAACAACCCACCCTGGGGGGAGGAGGGGGAACCCAGGCACGGAGGGACTGAGACACAACAAAAAGACTAAAGAAACCAAAAAAAAAACACTCTTGAGCCACCACCTAAGCCAATGTGGTGGCCCAGGACCCACGGACCCCCGGCTGACCACTGCTGCAGCCAAGGCAGCCCTATGACACAGTTCATCAGGCGGTCTTCCAAAGTCCCAGAGCCCACTGCACAGACTGTACAGCCTGTCAGGTGGCCTTCCTGAGCCAAGAGCCAGGCAAGATTTCTCTAGGCTAAACAAGGAACCTTGCCTGAGCTTGAGCTCCACCGCCATCTAGGACTCTGACGACTCCGCTGTGATAACCTAGGCCTCTGGCTGGAAGGTAGGCAAAACCCCCGATGGGGTGACTGATGCAGGTGCACCTCCGGACACGGTGACTGCAGCAGGAGCTCCTCTGGCCTCCGACACCACCTCCCATGCTGCCGGGGCCAGGGGACACTCCTCTGTCGGCTCAAGCTCCTGAGCAACGGTGGCATTCTCCTCCGATCCTGAACGTGGCTGCAGGGCTGGGGCTGGACTCTCCAATGCTGCAGGCCTCTCCATCACACGCCAGCTCCCTCCCAGAACTGGCGGACCCTCAGACATAGGAGGAGGAGCAGGAGAAATGGGTGAAGAGAGAATTACAGCAACTGATGGTGGAAGCTCAGCCAAGTCGTTGCTGCAGCTGAGCTTCACCACCAGGAATAAGGCAAGGCATTTCATCATAGGGTGTTGAAAAATGAAAAGACACTTGCCTTAACTCCCGGGGCTTGGTGGTGGCTGCTGTAACGCCAGACGACGTCTCCCCGGGGGCTGCGAAGGTCGGCTGGTGCAGTGGGTGGAGCACTGGCATCGGGGAACGCTTCGCCGTCAGCTCTGGCTCTGTTCTGGCTGGTGTTGCTCCCTCCCATAGTGGCAGAAACTCAGGGAGGAGCCACGGCTTGTAGTCCAAGATGAACTCCATCTCTGCTGCAACCACCCGTTGGCACTCCTCCAGCTCCTCCGCGCTTAGCCCATCTGGGGGCATGAAGGCTGCGTACATGACACAGCCGGCTGCAGGACACTGCTCGACGCGGGGAGCAGTGGTCCCGAGTTCAGAGCTTCCGTTCCCGGGAGCGTCTCCTCCACGGCACAGGTTCAGGTGGCGGCGGGGCTCTCCCCAGCCCGCGGAGCCAGTGTTGAGTGTGTTAAACGGAGGTGACAAGGTCTGTTAGTTCTGGGACACTCTACAGGCTGGGGAACGCCTCAATCAACTGTGCCGCGCTGTCCCAAACCTGCAGCTCCTCCTCGGAAGTGTGGGTTAGGTGAATGTCCGATACAACGTCCTGTAACAGTTCAACCGCCAAACACTCCTCCTCATCCAGCCCAATTCTTCTCCAGTCCGTATGGGCAGGTATGCCGAAAAAACCCCGGGCTTAATATGGGAGAACAGAAAAGGGAGAGGGAGAAAGAGAGAGGTCCTGTCCTTCTGTCATAAATTGCCCTTTAAGGGTTGTTGAAGGATACTAAACGCTCACTGGGTGTTTTGCACCTTTAGTAAAGAAAAGACAGACAAATTACACACTACACATACAACTAATGGATAGCTAGGGCGCTCGAGGAGAGCGGGGGCTCAACGTTGACAGGCAGGCAGAAGCTTGGGAATACTGGGCAAAAAGAGGAAACACTGACCTGGACGGAGCTCTCCCGTTCTCCTCGACAGCAGCCCAAAACTCTCAGAGATGATTCAGCTGAGGACATCCAACAATATGGAAGGACACGACAACTGGAAGTTAGTCATGCCCTTAAATACCATTACCTAACAGGCAGCGCTGTCAAAATAAAACACTAACCAGAAACCAAAATGCTACAACCAATAGAGAATGGCAATAATAAAACAGGGACCAAATACAGCCAACAGGGAAAATAATGAAACAAACAAACAAACAAGCAAACAGAAAAAGACTAACTAAAACTGGAGACTGGTCATGACGCCCACCCGTGCCCCGGATCATGACACTATTACTACTATTATTACTACTGTCAACTTTTTGCATAATTTTGCAACTTTTTTCTTTAAAAAATATTTTCCCCTTTTAAATTTATGATCTTTTTCACTTGATATTTGAGACTTTATCCTCCTAACTTTGTGAAGTTTCAGTTTAATTTGAGATATTGTTCTTGTAAATATGCAACTTTTGTACAATAATAACTACATTTTTACTTCTCAGCCTTTAAAGGCTGAAGGGATATTGTCGTCACTCTGCCGGCGGATGGGCGGGGGGGTCGGTGGCTCCGTGGGCCCCCTCTACATCTGATTGCGTGCAGTTGCTGGAAATGGGCCTCTATACACCTATGTAGATATTGCACCAAAAACCAGACATTTGCAGCTAGAATAGTCATTTACCACGTTAGCAATGTATATTAGATATTAGAGTGTATTTCTGATTAGTTTAAAGTTATCTTCATTGAAAAAAACAGTGCTTTTCTTTCAAAAATAAGGAAATTTCTAAGTGACCCCAAACTTTTGAATGGTAGTATACACTACCACTCTATCTATCTATCTCTATCTATCTAACTATCACTCCAGTGTTCTAATGGTACAATGTGTTTGCTCATTGCGTCAGAAGGCTAATGGATGATTAGAAAACCCTTGTGCAATCATGTTAGCACAGCTGAAAACAGTTTAGCTGGTTAGAGAAGCTATAAAACTGACCTTCCTTTGAGCAGGTTGAGTATCTGGAAAAAATTATTATTTCAAATACAAATCATTATTTCTAACCTTGTCAATGTCTTGACTGTATTTTCTATTCATTTTACAACTCATGGTGGTAAATAAGTGTGACTTTTCATGGAAAACACAAAATAATTGTCTGGGTGACCCCAAACTTTTGAACGGTATTGTGTATATATACTGTATATATATATATATACGTATATATATATATATATATACACACACACACACACACGGCTGCAACACCAATGTGAGAAGTGTGTGGACCAAAGGGGAGACTATGTTGAAAAATAAACCACATTTGGTCAAATTTGACCACTATGAACTTTTCAGCTCCCTTTAGGGAGCAGCTGAAATGAGAAGAAGCATTAATAGAACATGATTTAAATACTAAAACGACTAAAGATGTGGTTATTTCTGGTAATACATTATGACAGTGTAAACAAGGATTCCAGTGGAAAAAGGGGCTTCTGCGCTTCCATGCCAAATCGTCTGAAGCTGTAGCAGGTGCCTCTCAGCTCAAGGACATGAAACTCATTAAGAAAAGAGAGTGTGGAGCACACTGTCCAATTTACAGCCTTTACTGGTGCACAGAATGACATTTCAACACTGTCTGTGTCTTCTTCAGAGTCATGTCAACAAGGATGTTTCAAACTAGTTTTCAAGTCATTGAAATCGCAACTCAGAGTGCAACTAAATGTTCTTGTTTTTTTCCTTCTTATATGCACTTAAGTAAGATGCAAAAAAGTGTCATAAGCTGTAATAAAAGTACAATTATGTGAAGAAAGTTACTTCAATGTGAACATGTGAACAATGTGAACTTTTTTTCGTGGTTCACTGCTATGCTTTACCCGACGCGTTTGCTAAGCTAACACTAGTCGTAGCACCTAACACCGACACGAAGCGACTCTCCCCGGTGATTGGGGCTTGCCGGAGGGACTAACCAAGGCAACAGTTGGACGGGAGCCGGATCGGAGTTCGGGTGCAGCGGTGGTGGGAGACGGGGACCAGTGGAGGACCACCGGGGCCCCAGCCAGACAAGAGCCTGAGTCAGAACCCAGTTACAGCAGCGGGGCTCAGCGGAGGATCTACTGAGGAAGATGGCGGTAGGTGGCGGGGCTCAGCGGAGGAACTACCGGGACCCCAGCTGGACAGGAGCAGGATCGGAGCTCAGCTACAGCGGCGGCGGGCGGCGGGACTCGGTGGAGGAGCAGCCGGTACCCTGGCTGGACAGGAGCTCAATTGCAATGGGACTAGCAGCGGAGGGGGCTAGCTGAGGCCCAGCTGGATTCAAGGTCGGTCGGATCGGATACCGGTGACACCAGCAGAGATTGTTTTTACTATCAACAGGTCAGTTAAAATGCCACCAAAGAAGGAGGAAATGGAAGAGATCAAAAAATCTCTGAACTTCTTGTCAGAAGAACTGACCAAAGTGGCTAGTCAGCAGGCTAAAATAATAGGGCTAGTGGAAGAAGTCCGAGAATTAAAATTAACAATTAAGGAAAAAGACAAAAAAATTGCGGACTTGGAGCGACGCGTCAAGGATCTTGAACAATGTTCTCGTATGGATGATCTAATTATAAGTGGATTGAGAGGTGAGGATGCTCCTGCAAGTGAATCAGTCTCCCTGGAAAACCAAGTGCTTCAGTTCCTTGATAGTAGAAATATAAAGGTCGAAGCAAATGCAATTTCAGCCTGTCATGCTTTACCCAGAAAGGATAATAAAACAAAGAAATCAATTGTGATGTGCTTTGTGAACAGAAGGGTAAAGAATGACATACTGAGGCAGGCCAGAAAGCTACAGGGAACAGAAGTTTACCTAAATGAACATCTAACAAAAACTAATGCCGAAATAGCACGGCAAGCACGGATGCTGAAAAGACAAAATAAGATACAGGCAACATGGACAAGAAATTGTAGAGTTTGGATCAAACTAAATGGAAGACCTGAGGAAGCAAAGAGTATAATAATCAGAGAGATTACTGACTTAAATAAATATAGATGAACACTGATTAAGAAAATTAAGAGACTATGATAATCCATATCCACACACACAGCAAGAATAGTTCTTCTGTGACATCATGTCAATGTACTTTAAAAAAAATAAAACTAAAAACAAACAAAACTTATGACTGACTTGAGTAGACATCAATTATCCCCAGTTGGAGGAAGTCATTTGACACAGAGTGAGGAAATTCAAACTCTGAAAATATGCCATTATGCTTAACATAAACTACAAGAGATTGAAAATGATATTGATCCTGATAACCACTTTTTCAATAATATTCATAATCATTGTGAATATTACACTGAAAAGCAATTCAAAAGTCAAGTGCAACTAGATGGTAAACTATCAATAATACACTTCAACAGCAGAAGTCTTAACAAAAACTTTCCACAGATTCAGGACTATTTAAAACAGCTGGACAGAAAATTTACAGCTATCGCAGTCTCTGAAACTTGGCTTAATGAAGAGCAGGCTCCTCTGATGGCAATAGAGGGATATCAGATGTTTCATATTAACAAATCTCAAAAAAAGGGTGGTGGTGTTGCACTGTATATTGATGACCTGTATAGGTGTAAGCTTGTAAATGGAATGTCCTTTGCACTACCAGGGATTTTAGAATGTGTTACTGTTGAGATTGACCAAGATAAAACAAAAAATCTAATTATAAGTTGTATATATAGAACGCTGGGAACTTGCATTGAGACATTCAGAGATAAATTAGTCGAGCTGTACAATAATATTACTAGTAAGAAAATGGTAGTAATTTGTGGAGATTTCAATATTGATTTACTAAATCCATATCAACAAAATGTAATTACAGAGTTCATGAATTCTATGTACAGCATGAGTCTATATCCCACAATAACACATCCCAGTGGAATCACAGTTCACGCTGCTACACTTATTGACAACCTGTTTGTTAATATTATTGATAAGAAAATAGAAAGTGGATTATTGATAAATGATATAAGTGACCATTTGCCAACCTTTGCACTTATCCATGGCCACACGGGGGCCAATACAGAAAAAAATTTAAAATCGTTCAGATACAAATCACAAAATGCAATCAGTTCTTTTAAAGAGGACTTGCTGAAGCAAGACTGGACAAAAGTCTATGTATCAGATGTAAATGAAGCCTATGACACATTTATAAACATTGTAACCACTCTTTATGAAAAAAATTGTCCAATAGTAAAGAAAAAGCCTAAACATAAATTTGCCGATAAGCCATGGTTAACCAAAGGATTACAAAAGGTGTGTAAAAAGAAAAATTTATTATATAAAGCTTTCCTAAAGAAAAGGACAAAAGAAGCAGAGCAGCGGTATAAAACATGCAAAAATAAGTTGACATATATAATAAGATGTAGTAAAAGAGACTATTACAGTAAAGAACTGGAGAAAAACAGAGACAATATTAAAAATACATGGACAATACTTAACAATATTCTTGGAAATAAAAACAGAAATACAAGCTATCCAACCGATTTTTCAAAAAATAAAACGACTCAGAGTGTGAATTTAATAACTTTTTTGTTAACATTGGTCCTAATTTGGCTTGAGAAATACCCATTACGGCACCTACAGGCGAAACAATAAGCAAAAACACTGCTATAAAAGACTCCATTTTCATAAAGAACACAGACGAGAGAGAGGTCATTGAAATTGTTAAATCTTTTAAAAGTAAAACATCTACGGACTGTGATGGTATTGACATGCTCTTAGTCAAAACTATTATTGAATGCTTAGTGAAACCACTGACATATATCTGTAATCTGTCTCTCCAAACAGGTATATTTCCCAATGCAATGAAAATAGCTAAAGTAATTCCAATATACAAGATGGGTGACAGAGGGGAATTGTCAAACTATAGACCAATTTCACTATTGCCGCAATTTTCCAAGATACTTGAAAAAATATTCTATGAGAGAATTGACAACTTCATACTGAAGAATAATTTATTGTGTGAGCAGCAATATGGGTTCAGACACAAGAGGACAACTGCATTTGCTCTAATGGAATTTATAGAAAAAATATCAACTGCCGTTGAAAATAAAGAGTATTCAGCTGCAGTATTCCTGGATCTTAAAAAAGCATTTGATACAGTGGATCATAATTTATTATTAAAGAAACTACAAAATTGTGGTATTAGGGGGTAGCACTGTCCTGGTTATGTAGTTACTTAAAGAATAGATATCAGTATGTATGTGTTGGTAACTAAAACTCACAGTTACTGAAGGTTACTTGTGGAGTCCCACAGGGTTCAGTTTGGGGGCCATTGTTATTCAACATGTATATAAATGATATAAGTAAAGTTTCAGAAAAAATGGATTTAATATTGTTTGCCAACGACACTAATTTATTATGCCGTGGAAGCAATTTGGAACAACTTTTGGATACACTCGGAAAGGAATTAGGAAAGCTCAAACTGTGGTTTGATTCAAACAAATTAACGCTCAATTTAAGTAAGACAAAATTTATAGTTTTTAACAACCATCACAACAACTTAGTATCTAAACTCAGTGTAAATGGTGTAGAGATTGAAATGGTATCCGAAACTAAATTTCTTGGAGTAATAATTGATAATAAACTGTGTTGGAAGTCACATATTAATTATATTAAAGGTAAAATATCCAAATCAACTGCAATACTACACAGAGTGAAATATTTGCTGAATCAACCCACACTATATACCTTGTATCATTCATTACTACTCCCATACATGACATATTGTACTGAAGTATGGGGAAATACATATAAAACAAACATATATCCAGTCTTTATGCTTCAGAAGAGAGCTATTAGAATAATAAAAAAAGCTGCTTACAGGGAACCAACAAACCCACTTTTTCTTAAATTAAAAGCTCTCAAGTTGAAAGATCTGGTTGACTTTAAAACTGCAGTAATAATGTTTAACCCCTTGCACTCTGGTCAATTTCCCTAAAAACGCCAAAAATTAACTTGCCCAAATTAAATCAAAAGCTGTTCTTCAACCCTTTGCAGCATCTTCATGGGGTTGAAAGAAAACACTTTGAATTTTTTGGCAAAACAGTCATAATCTCTCTAAGTGCTCCGGCCACTGAGTAACAGTCATCTAAACATAGTGAACTTGAAGAAAATAAATTTGGCCTGGGTGTTTTTTTGGATACAAATGCTTGCAAATAACACAAAGCTTCAGATCCGGGCTGGAAAATGCAACAGAAATGTAGAACCAAGTGTTATCCAGCTGAGGTCCAACTTTTGTAACAATACCACAAAAAATGAATATATTACACAGCTTTGTTCTCAGGTAGTTCCCAGGCGTTTTGGAACTGTGTCAAATTGTGCCAAATGGCACAGTTTGGAAAAACGTCTGTAACTTTTGAATGATTCAATGTAGAAGCTTCATTTTGGGCTCTAATGAAAGGTCACACTCAGGGCTGTGTGTGTGTGGGGGGGGGGAGTTGTCCCCCCCCCCCACACACACACAGATTAGCCTCATGTGGCGATGTGGGACAGCAGCGCAGTCACCGCGGCTCCCCCCCCCCCCTTGCTACAGAAGAATAGCGGGGGTGGGGGGGCGTTCACGGTCTGTACGCAGCAAACAACCCCTTGTACCGCCGCACAGTTGTAATTTACCGATCGGTCAAAAGTCATTTTGGATTACAATTTTCAGGAATAAATAATAATTTAGCTTATAACACCTTACCTCTTCACAGCAGCAGAGTCCTGGCGAACTTCTCTTCCTCACTGTCAGACGAACGCGACGCTGGTCCGCTCGTGGTTCTGGTCTCGCGACCCGATCAAAACATAATTCCATTATTGCAGTTTTGTGCTTCCATGATTGCGGTTTTTGGCGAATGATTTTTCAAAACAAATAACAGTAGTAATTAAAAAAAGACTGGTGAAGGCGTGTGTGTCACTCAGCCTTCGTTGTCAGCCTCCGTCGGTCTATGACCATGGAAGAAATCATAACGTCTACTCTGCTGGAACCAAAACAAAATAAGCACCGCCTGTGGCCAAACATGCCAATCCGCGAATGGCACTCCCTGTCACACAGGTTGCATTTGTGGATGGTCTCCGTGCTGCTGGGTCTGTGGGGTTCTTCCTGCGAGTCCTTTTTTGATCCGCTGCAGCAGTCAGTCTTCACCCAGCCTTAAAAAAAAACAGCTCACAAACTTCTCTGCTTCAATTGGCTCACTGCATTCACAGCGTTGGGAGGCGGGTCCTTCTGGCTAGGTTTTCATTCATTGGTTCTTCAAGGTTTCAGAAACCCAATTCAAGGCTCTTATTAGTCGAATGAGAGGTCAATCAGATGAACTAATCTGTTCGCGGCTGTGTCTGCAGCTTTTATTTTCAGTGCGTGCTTTGGACACCATACACCACCTACATCACCACCATCAGGATCTCCATCATGCGTCCGAGAGCGCACAAGGGTGCTCTCGTGCGCCCTCATGCGCTCTAGGACGCAGAGACTTGCCCGTCTGCGGTACAATGGAGCGCAAGAGGTTAAAGTGAAGAATCTATCACTGCCTGCAAATATCCAAAAGTTGTTCCATATAAGGGAGAAACAATATCATTTCAGAGGAACATGTATATTTCAAAAACCTTCAGTGAGAACTACCACCAAGCAACACTGTGTTTCAGTGCAAGGAGTCAGATTATGGAACGATTTTGGACCTGAATTAAAATCATGTACAACGCTTGGACAATTTAAACAAAAACTAAAGGAAGAAATACTCCAAACACATATACAAGATGACATGTAAAATCACATAAGGATTGTCATATCCAGTCTGCGTTGTGTTGTAGCTTAGTTTTTTTGTCACATTTTGTCTTATCTATGTTCTGAATTGTAATCATTCTTGTTTTGTTTTTCTTTTGAATTCTTGGATGGAATATGGGTGGGCAATATAAGCTGTGGCTTCAGTCATCACCCATTTCGGATAACTTATGTTGAACTGTATAATCAGAGGAGTTATTGTCTAATTTGACCTTGTTGGATTTTCTTCCCCCTTTGTTATATTATTCTGTTTCTTTTAATCTGTACTTTTATCTATCCAAAATAAAGATTCATTCATTCATTCATTCATTCATTCATTCATATACTTTAGTAAATATAACTAGTTACTACCCATCTCGAGGTCATAGTATTAATGATGAAAATCCAATCCAGGGTATTTTTAGACTCATTTTTCACATAATGCCATTTCAATACTGTCAGTTCCTCTCAGTCATGTCATTCAAATTCATATCCTGGAATCACCTCTGAATGGGTGTGCTTTATTATTTTTACTGGTCAAAATTGCTTGTCTCCTATCCATCATCAAGGCCAGTGGCCTGGACTTTTTCCTGTTACGAGACATTTGGCACATGGTGCTGTTTATGTGCCATACTTCACCCACAAAGAGAAAGTGTAGCATGAATACTGTAGAGTTTTGGTCATAGGTCCATTACGTGTTTTGGTTGGTACCACATCATCTTTGCTGTCAGCAGGTAGGTGGTCTGGAGTCTGTCTGACTGTGACAGAAACTTAAGAAAAGTGACTCTGTGTTATTCTTCTTACTTTTTTAATGAGATATGAGTCCAGTTTGATACAGAATGTATGTTGTAGTGAAAAAGGAATCAGATGTAGCGTGAACACAGTCACATTACTGCGAGGTGGTGCTTTAACTGAGTGTTATGAAAATGTAGTTACTAGCCGGGAACATGTCTATGCCCTGCCAAAGACAATGATAGTTTGTAATTTTAAATCCTTTTCTTTGGATTCACATTTGGACACACAGCTGACTCTAGTAGACATTTACTTGAATCTGAGTTTGACTACGCAATATACTGACTAATTTAAATATTTGTATTTCTCCATTGTCTTTCTCCACAGTGAAGAGAGCGAGGAACCTGAACTTAACGCCCATGAGTCCGCAGTTGTCAAGACTATGATGAAAGGACCTGCTGCGCCTCAGGGTGAACATTATGTGTGCTTTTTGCTTGTCCAGCTATGGTTACAATTATTACCAGCAGCTACAGTATTTTTTTATATCATATATAAATTATGATTTATAGACTAGGGCCCCAGGGACAATACAACATTGAATCTGCACTATGTGGGTTTTAGCTCATCTTACCAAAGCTGCATGAAATCTTTGGAAAAACACATTAAATATACTGCCAAAATCTAACAAGAGTGCATGTCTGTGTGTGAGCTGTTTTTGCTGCAGGAATTTTGTGGGGATTTTTATTTTAAACTAGTGTAATCAGACTAGAGTGCCTAAGCTGTTTTCTTAGCAAAAGTCACAGGGAATGCATGTCTACAAAAAGAAATTGACTCTCCTAAATAGAAGCCTAAAAATAAACTCTCATTTAGGAATTAAAGTAAATCTTCTTTTAAGTATCAGTCTGATTGATTCACATGTCCCAGTACAGTTAAAGAAAGTGTCGTTTATCCTCACACAAAATATGTTCAGTTCCCAGTTTTGGAGTAGTGTGAAACTGATTTACTGCCACAGGACTGAATGTTGTTACAGCCCGTTAGCAAGGGTAAAAGGGCTTATTTTCCATGGTTGAAGCATGGCGTGTGTTATGGAATAGGTCATGGCGGACTTTCTTTTCCTTTTCTCATGTTTTTCCTTGTTGGAAGACCATAAAGCAGGCGAGAAGGCCCACTTTTATATGTAGCGCCTTCCAGCCACATGTGCAGCAGTTTTACTCTGTCAGAAAGATAATATTTATTGAAGGGACCAACTGGGATTTACCAAAAAAGATGTTTAAAAGACAGTGCATATGGATTAAATATGCCCTTCATCAGTGCTCTAAAAGTGAATATCCATTCAGTGCATAGCTCTGTTTGCGTACAAACAACCAAAAAATGGTTGGGTTGTGCTTTATGACATACTCATTAAACACAAGTCATCTAACCTCCTACAAGAACTGATTTAACTGCTGCTCAAAAAAAATCATAAATGTAGTCATTTTCCGAGGGACCACAGCTCATGAAAATATACTACTGGCCATATAGCATTCCAGCAGCAATAACTGCAGTCCCATTTTGCAGTCAAAGAAGGCAGGCCTAGTAAAATGATACTGTCATTGTTAAAATTTGGAAAATGCAGGACTTCCGGGAAGATGGCGGAGAGACATAACGCTTAAACAGAGAGCTCTCCCTAGCCGGATTAAAAATCATCGGTAAATGGCCAACTCGACATAAGCGGATCAATAAACTAAGGGATGAAAACACGAAGGAGCCGGGCACAAGGACAAAAGCAGAGTAAAATTAAAGAATTCCTCTTCAACAACGCAGGAGAAACCGCTGAACACGGGGCCCAAAAAAACGAGGTGACCGCAGCAGAGAAAATGGAGGACACAAAACTCGATACCATGAACACTGGCATCGCCAGTTTGGGTAAAGAGTTGAGAGACTTCAAACGGCAGCTACAACAGGATTTAGCGGCTCTTAAGGAGGAGCTGAAAAAAGAGATTAAGGAGGAAATTATGGGCCTCCGAAGAGAAATGGAGCGCAAGCTAGCAGAAAACATGGAGGAGCTGCGCTCCCAGCGGGCGTGTATGACAGAAGCGCAGGCCCGAATATCAGAGCTGGAAGATTGGAATAGCGAGGCAAGCGAACAGCTGCAGACCCTGACGGCACAAATGCAGAGGATGCAGGAGAAAGTAACCGACTTGGAGAGCAGGTCCAGACGGGGCAATATACGCATCTTCGGGATCCCGGAGGGCATTGAAGGCAACTCGATGACGAAATTCATGGATCAGTTCTTAAAAAAAGAGCTGGAACTGCCCAGCGAAGCGGATCTGCAGATTCAACGAGCGCACAGAGCCTCGGCACAGAACCCGAACCCACGCTCTACACCCAGGTCAGTTGTGGTAAACTTTCTGAAATATGATGTAAAGGAAAGAATCCTGACACGAGCGTGGAAAAAAAAGATACGAATCGGCGACAAGCAGATATTCTTTGATCATGACTACCCGGCAGAAATTGTGCAGCAGCGGAAGAAATATGCCAACATTAAAAAAACGCTGAAAGAAAAAAAAATTAGATTCCAAACGCCGCTAACGAAGATGAGGATTCATTGGGAGAACGGCGTAAGAACCTACAACACAGCCAGAGAGGCAGCGCAGGACATGATGGAGCGGGGCCTTGAGGTGTACGTGCCGGAGGAAACGGTAGGAGCAGCGGAGGCCCTGAACGCATCACGACAGCCGGAGTGGAGGCGAGTGAACGGCAAAAGACGGGGGGAGACGTGGCGCAGCGGGCCCAGGAAAGACTACAAGGCTTTCAACTGAAAGCCTAGATTATAACAAAGATTAAGAAAGACACAGAAGAAATGAAGGCCAAGAAGACAAGGTAAAAGAGAAACAGACGGCTAGGAGAGGTTTAAGTGATATTTGTTGGACATTTCTAGACTAATGACTATTACTTGGATAGTAAATACAGGTCTAGGGAGGGCCCTACACTCGGTGAGGACAATCCCTCCACCCACCAACAGGGACCAGTGGGCAGAAGAAAGGCCCAAAGTACGGACGTTGAGATTTTTTAATGTGTTTTTATATAAATATGTGTTATTTTTGTTGTTAAAGGGGCTAGGAACACAGGTTAAAAAAATGGAAAAACATGATTATGGGTAAAAATCTTAAGATAATAACACTAAACGTGAATGGTCTGAACTCACCTGTTAAAAGGGAAAGAATAAGAAAATTCAAGAAAGAAAAAGCCGAAATTATATTTATGCAAGAGACACATTTGAGCAAGACAGAACATGTGAAACTAAAGAGATTTGGCTATAAGAACTCCTACTACAGTTCATTTAAGGGAGGAACTAAAAGGGGGGTTATGATACTAATCTCAAACAAAATACAATTTGAATGTGAACAGGAAATCCAGGATAAAGAAGGCAGGTATGTAATAATAAAGGGTAGAATAGATGGAATGCAGATCACATTAGTGAACATCTATGCCCCACCAGAAAGTGACAAGGGTTTTTTTCAACATCTGTTTGATCTCATAGCAACACACAGTGAAGGAGTCCTGATTTGTGGAGGAGACTTAAATGCTGTCATGGATCATGAAGTTGACACAACAAGTGTTAAGAAGACAAAAAAACATGTAACAAAGTTCATAAGAACCTCACTGGCAGAAATGGGTATGGTAGACATTTGGAGGGACCTGCACCCACTCGAAAAAGACTATACACATTATTCAGCAGTCCATAAAGTACACTCTAGAATAGATTACTTCCTTATGAATGAAGATGACAGACACAGGGTGAGAAATTGTTGGATTGGAGGGGCAGAAATATCAGATCATAATCCTATATACATGGAAATAAATTTAAACAATAGAAAACGACAAACAACATGGAAACTTAATGTAGGACTGTTAAATGATGATAAAATGAAAGAAAGAATAAAAGTAAACATAAATGAATATATCCAAGAGAATGACAATGAAGAAGTGGACCCAACAATACTATGGGATGCACTAAAAGCCGTGTTAAGAGGTAAATTAATTGTTGAAACAGGAAAAGCAAATAAGACTAAACTGGAAGCATATGAACAAAGATGTGAGAGACTGAGGGAACTAGAACATAAACATCAAAGCACAAATGACCCAAAAATATATCAAGAAATTAAAGAAGAAAAAATAAAGATAAAAGAAACACAAATGGATGAAATTGAAAGGAAAAATAGATATCTAAAGCAAAAATATTATGAAACGGGACCAAAAGCCACAAAACTGCTGGCAAAACGGTTAAGAAAACAACAAACAATGAATAATGTATATAAGATTAAAGACCCCACCACAAATAAAACCACAGTTAACCCAGAAAACATCGAAGAAATATTCCATAATTTCTACCAAGAACTATAGTCGCAACCTGAAGAAACAAATACTAAAGATATTAAAAAATTTCTATACACATTGGACTTGCCATCAATAGGAAATCAACAAAATGAAAAGCTAACAGCAGAAATAACAACACAAGAGATTAGAGATGTGATTAAGTCACTTAAAAATGGTAAATCACCAGGTAGTGATGGATACCCATCTGAGTTTTATAAACTGTTTATAGAAGAACTCATGCCACAACTCCTAAAGTCATTTAATTGGACGCTGAACAACAACAAAATACCTCCATCATGGAACGAAGCAATCATTTCAGTTATTTTAAAACCAGGGAAAGATAAAGAACAATGCGGAAACTATAGACCAATCTCTTTATTAAATGTAGATTATAAAATATATACAACAATTATATGTAAACGAATAAAGACATTCTTGACGGAATTGATAGAAGATGATCAAACTGGTTTCATAGAGGGACGCCAAACACATGACAATATCAGGAGAACAATACATATAATTAATCAAATACATAAAGAAAAGAAAAGCGCAGTAATAATGAGTTTAGACGCAGAAAAAGCATTTGACAGGGTTAACTGGAAATTCCTATATAGTGTGCTGGAACGCTTTGGATTTAACGAAAAATCAGTACAATGCATAAGGACGCTGTATCAAGAACCTGTGGCAAGAATCAAGATAAACGGTAGCTTAACAGACAAAGTAAATATACAAAGATCAACTAGGCAGGGATGCTGCTTATCGCCCACCTTGTTTGCTCTGTTCATAGAGCCACTGGCTCAAGCGATATGACAAAATAAGAAATTAAAAGGTGTAACAATAAAGGGGGCGGAACACAAGATTGGGCTATTTGCAGACGATATTATAGTTTACCTTGAACAACCAGATGAATCAATAATGGAAATGATGAACTTGATAGAAAATTTTGGAAAATTATCAGGATACAAGATAAACATAACAAAAACACAAATACTGACATTCCACTATAACCCTCTAAACCAGATAACTGATAAGATCAAACTAAACTGGAAACAAAAAGAAATAAAATACCTTGGAGTGAACATACCTAAAGATCTAAGCAAAATCTATAAAGCAAACTATGATAGGTTGGAACAAGAAATAAAAAAAGATATTGATAGATGGTCAATCTTAAATATGGATCTGAATTCAAAAATTGAGACAGTCAAAATCAGCATACAACCTAGATTACTTTACCTCTTCCAGGCTCTACCAACAGAGATTCCAGATGCCCAATTCTCAAAGTGGGACAGGATGATATCGAGATTTGTTTGGGGAGGTAAAAAACCAAGAGTGAAATATAAAACTCTCCAATTACCAAAAGAGAAAGGAGGCATGGGCCTACCGAGTCTAAAGGAATATTACTACTCAGCACAAATAAGATATATCATATGTTGGTGCGACGAGGGATATGAGGCAAAATGGAAAGAAATGGAAAAGGAAATTGAGGGACTCCCAGTACAAAGCATAATAGGAGATAAAGATGCATATAAGCAAATCAAACAAATAGACCCAATCACTAAATTTACTTTAGAACTGTGGTATAAAATAGTACAAAAGTATAATATAAAGGAAGACATAAAACTATTGAAATGGGTAGCATTTGACAGTCAGTTTGAACCGGCAAAACAAGATAGGGGATACAAAAATCTGGTGAACAAGGGAATCACAGCATGGGGCAATATCGGAAAAAAAGATCTCGGGAGCTTTGTAAACATCAGGAGAAAATTTAAACTAGAAAGATCGGAATTCTTCAGATATCTGCAGATGAGAGACTATTATATGAAGAAGATTAGGCATAACCTCCAAACAGATGTGAGCGAGATTATACAATTCATTTTAAGCTCATATACAGGAAATAAAACAAGAATTATTTCAAAGCTATATCAGAAACTTATGGCAAACAATCATTCAAGTAACTATATAAAGGAGAAATGGGAGAAAGAGCTCAATTTAAACATAACAGAAGAAAGCTGGCAGGAAATATGGAAAACACAACACACGTCAACAAATTCAAGAACATGGAGGGAATTTGGATGGAAAAACCTGATTCGCTTTTTCATTACACCACAGATTCAAGGAAAGTATACAAATACCCAATCTTTATGCTGGAGGGGATGTGGGGCTCAAAATGCAGACCACTCGCATATGTTTTGGAAATGCTGCAAAATCTCATCATTCTGGAAATCTATACATGTGACAATACAGAGGATATTAGGATATAATATACCAATGAACTGTAACCTGATGTACCTATGTGATCTTAAAAGAGACAATGTTATACAGGCGGAGGACAGATATCTAGTTAAAATCTTGTTGATTGCATGTAAAAAAACAATCACAAAAAAATGGCGATCAGAAGTTCTTCCTGACCAAGAGCAATGGACTGACATTATTGAGGACATACGTATGATGGAAAAACTAACATATCGACAAAGAATGCAAGAAGGACTATGGGAAAAAAAATGGCGGAAATGGACACACTACAAAGTGCAACAACGAGACAGATATTGAAAGAATAACCAAAGACGCTGGAAAAACCAGAAGAATTAAGAGATGGAAACTAAAAACTTGATGCTCCAACATTTGTCCCCCCCCCCCTTTTTTTTTTTTTTTCCTTTTTCTTTTTTACTCTAGCCCCTTTGTTTTTTTTTTAAATGTAGACTGTGATCTGAATGCAATATATATAATGAAAAATGAATAAAAATCTTAAGTTACAAAAAAAAAAAATTTGAAAATGCAGACACACTCCAGTGCAGCTACAAGCGTCTCAAATTGATCTGCTCTCTTCAGTCTTTTGATAGCTTCTGCTTCAACATGCAGCATCATAGTGTATGATAGCCTGACTAATGGTTGCCAGAGCAGACAAAGCAGCCAAAAATTGTACTCAAGCAAAATATCACTATTGGGCACAAACCTTGCATCTCCAAAATAGACTTTTTTTTTTTTTTAACAGAAAATGAAAAAAAAAACAACCTCTTCTACAGAAGCCCTGAAAGGAAAAAGACAATTCCAATACTCAATTCATCCACAGGAGAGCACTGTCTATTTTTTTTTTCTCACTGCACTGAAAGGAAAACCAAATTTAAAAAAATAAATAAATAAATGTGTGTGTGTGTGTGTGTGTGTGTGTGTACACACCTGATGCCTTGAATGAATTATGGTAGCAACTTCCGGTACTAGTTTAGAACGTGTGGTTGTCACTGAAACGGGACACTTTCCCTTGTTACAAAAACAATGACTTCGGCATCAAAAATGCGAGAACACTGTCTTTTGCACCTCAAAAACAGTAATATAATTATACCACTTCCCACGACTACGGCGGGATGGGAAGCTGACCTTAAAAAGTGGCCTGGCAGACAGTCGCTCTGTTAGTTAGCGCCGCTGCTAAGATGTTAACGCTGTAAACAAATAAAAGCTCTGAGATATATCAATGTCTCCACCGCAATAAAGTGGGATGCATTTTGTTAAAAGATGTTGGACATAATCAAATTTGCCTCAGAGCAGATGTAGAATGTAGTCAGAGCCAGAAAGAACCACAACCCTGTGCTTGGGTGTTTTAATGTTGGGCTAAAACAGACACCTGCAGCTGTTCGTTTTACCCCGAAATTAAAATGCCCATGCTCCTGTCATGCTGTGAATTCTTGTTATTTAACTTAACACGTACAGACCTTTTCTGACAATTGTTCAAAATTTTATTGATCTATATTTTGTGATAATTTAAAAATTAATGCATGCTGAAGCTGCTAATATCAAGTCCATGTCGTTCCAAGGCAGTGCAACGAATGCAAAAAAAAAACCAAAACAACTATTTGATATCTTTCTTAAATCATTAAGCCTTAGGAAGCAAACGGTTACTATTTTTTATTTATTATTTTACTTCATGCAGCCTTGCATCTGGTGACATATATGACGCATAAATGTTAGATCTGTGACATTCATACAAGTGAAAACATACCTGGTGCTTTTGCATCTGTACCACCAATCACACTAAAAGTCCTTGTTAGTTTTCAGTGCATGATCTATGCACTGGCAGTGAGAAGCCTTCATTTATACAGTCTATGGCACAACCACCAACACCAACAAGTACCAGAACTACGCCAAAACATTCAAAAAAATACAAAAACTACAAGTGCTGAAATTATCTGCCACTTGAGTGCAAAACACGTATGTGGACTATACATTAAAATGAATTTGAAAAACTTTTAAAAACTCCATTTTAAATGCCCCGCTACTCCACTCTTGCTGACTGATTTAACACTACTTCAGCCAAAACTGGAAGCTGCACCCGTAATCGTTTTTACAGCAGCGCCCTCAGGAACAAGGTGGATATACTATATGTGTGTGTGTGTGTGTGCGCGCGCGCACACACACACACACACACACAGTGGTGTGAAAAAGTGTTTGCCCCTACCTGATTTCTCATTTTTTGTATGTTTGTCACACTTAAATGTTTCAGATCATCAAACACATTTAAATATTTGACAAAGATAACACAAGTAAACACAAAATGCAGTTTTTAAATTAAGTTGTTTTATTATTAAGGGTAAAAGAAAATCCAAACCTACATGGCCCTGTGTGAAAAAGTGATTGCCCCCCCACATTAAAACATAAATTAAGTGTGATTTATCACATCTTTGGAAAGCTGAGTTCAATTTCTCTAGCCACACCCAGGTGTCATTATCACCACACCTGTTCTCAATCAAGAAATCACTTAAATAGGACCTGTCTGACAAAGTGAAGTAGACCAAAAGATCCTCAAAAGCTAGACATCATGCTGCGATCCAAAGAAATTCAGGAACAAATGAGAAACAAAGTAACTGAGAGCTATCAGTCTGGAAAAGGTTATAAAGCCAATTCTAAAGCTTTGGGTCTCCAGCAAACCACAGTGAGAGCCATTATCTACAAATGGCGAAAACATGGAACAGTGGTGAACCTTCCCAGGAGTTGCCACCCGACCAAAATTACCCCAAGAGTGCAGCAACAACTCATTCAAGAGGTCACAAAAGACCCCACGACAACATCCAAAGAACTACAGGCCTCATTTCAGACTTCACCATAAGAAAGAGACTGGGCAAAAATAGCCTGCATGGCAGAGTTCCAAGACAAAAACCACTGCTGAGCAAAAAGAAGATAAAGGTTCATCTCAGATTTGCCAAAAAAACATCTTGATGATCCCCAAGACTTTTGGAAAAGTACTCTGTGGACTGACAAGACAAAAGTTGAACATTTTGGAAGGTGTGTGTCCCATTACATCTGGCGTAAAAGTAATACAGCATTTCAGAAAAGGAACATCATACCAACAGTAAAATATGGTGGTGGTAGTGTGATGGTCTGGGGCTGGTTTACTCCTTCAGGACCTGGAAGACTTGCTGTGCTAAATGGAACCATGAATTCTGCTAAGTCTACCAAAAAGTCTGTTTGTGACCTCAAACTGAAGCACACTTGGGTTCTGCAGCAGGACAGTGATCCAAAACACACCAGCAAGTCCACCTCTGAATGGCTTAAGAAACACAAAATGAAGACTTTGGAGTGGCCTAGTCAAAGTCCTGACCTGAATCCAATTGAGATGCTGTGGCATGGCCTTATAAAGGCGGTTCATGCTCAAAAACCCTCCAATGTGGCTGAATTACAACAATTCTGCAAAGATGAGTGGGCCAAAATTCCTCCACAGCACTGTAAAAGATTCATTCAGGTTCAGGTTACTTTATTTGTACCCGTAGGTAGATTTGTCTTGCAGTCAGGTGACATCCATATTTACAACCCACAATTACATTCAACATAAACACAAACACAGGCATACACGCACACAAGACTCATTGCCAGTTATCGCAAACGCTTGATTGCAGTTGTTGCTGCTAAGGGTGGCCCAACCAGTTATTAGGTTTAGGGGGCAATCACTTTTTCACACAGGGCCATGTAGGTTTGGATTTCTCCCCCCCCCCCAATAATAAACACCTTCATTTAAAAACTGCATTTTGTTTTTACTTGTATTATCTTTGTCTAATACTTAAATTTGTTTGATGATCTGAAACATTTAAGTGTGACAAACATACAAAAAATGAGAAATCAGGAAGGGGGCAAACACTTTTTCACATCACTGTATATACTACTCACAAAAAGCTAGGGATATTTGGTTTTTGGGTGAAAGTTATGCAAATGTAAAAAGTTTACGCTACAGTGATATTATATTGTGAAAGTAGAACATTTAAGTAGAAGCATGCAATGGTGATTTGCTCATTTCAAACAGTTTCCTGAAACAAAAACCAGCAACAGTGGTGGGTATACCACAACAAAAAATGTCAATGTCTCAATAACTTGTCATGTGCCCTTGAGCATCAATTATAGCTTGACAACGTCTCATGCTGTTCACAAGTTGACTTATTGTCTGCTGATGCATGTCATTCCACTCTTCTTGAAGGGTGGCCCTCAGGTCATTGAGGTTGTGGGGTGCAGGGATATGAGCCTCTACACGGCAACTCAGCTGATCCATAGGTTTTCTATGGGATTCAGGTCTGGAGAAAGTGCAGGTCACTCCATTTGAGGTATCCCAGCCTCCAGCAGCTGTTCCCTAATGATGCGACTTCGATGAGCTGGAGCATTGTTGTCCATGAAGTTGAAATTGGACCGGTGATGTTCATGCAGGGGCACAATGACTGAATTAATGATGTTATTCGGGTAGTATTGGCTTGTCACTGTACCATTCCCAAGGTGCAGAGCACTTCTGTGTGGACTAGACACACCTGCCCAGACTGTAACATGGTGACAATAGTGGCTGATGCATGGCGCTCTCCTTGACATCTCCAACATCGTTGGTGGCCATCATTTCTGTTCAGCGTGAACTGACTTTCCTCAGAGAACAGCACTGAGACCCACTGGTCCCTTGTCCAGCGTAAATGCTTCCTGGCCCATGCAAGACGATGACGCCTGTGCCTGATGGTGTGGTCAGGTACCCTTACAGGTTATCTAGCATGCAGACCAAACTGATGTAAATGGTTTTGAATGGTTTGACATGACACTTGGGTGCCTCTCACCTCCCTTAAATGTGCATGGAGTTGAATAGCATTCATCATCTGGTTCCACAGGGCACTGTTCACGATGAAGCAGTCACCAGCGTGGAATGTGGCCAGAGGACGTGCACTTTTATGCCTTTCTGTGACTCTTGCAGTCTCTCTGTATCTCTGTTGCAACCTGCTGATGACACTCTGTGACACTGTAAGCTCAGTGGCCCCGTCCCTCTGAGAATATTCTGTTTTAAACCTCGCAATGTTGAGGTACTGTTGATCAGTTGTTAGGTGTCGTCTTGGTCCCATGATGTCAAAATGTGAACAGCATGATGAAGAGGACTGTTTAAATACCAATTCTAATTGAACCAGAAAATGTATTGGTCAATTCATGGATCAAACACCTGTTTTGAATTTTGCCGTTATGCACCTTGTTAGAGAACAGCAAGTTATGCAAAAAGTACTGAAACATTGAACAGTTGGACATGTGCATTCAAAAGGTTAGAGAAGGTCAAATTAAGTTCACCTGTAAAGATCACAGGGCATTTTAGGTGCATCCTGAAATTTCACCAACTTTTTGTGAGTAGTGTGCGCACACACACACACACACACACACACACACACACACACATTGTATGTATGTATGTGTATATGTGCATGCAGGTACAGTATGTGCTGTAGGTATATTAATTAGTTAATGATGGGATAGGACAAGATAAGCTCTTGGCTTCAATCCTGTTCCTTTTTGGGCTGCATTTGAATTTTTTATTTTTATTTTTATTCTTGTTTTTATTTTTATTTTTTGTCTTGTTCTATAGTATCAAATCAAAAATCAAATAAAGTTTATGCTTATCCCATCCAAAGAGCACTTCAAACAAACCCAAACTGAATTCAGGAAGCACTCCTACACATTTTTGAATTTTTTTACTCATAAATTGGCAGTGAATTTTCTTGTACATTTACAACTTTTTATTCATATATTTGCAACTTTTTTCTTGTAATACCTCACCAATTTGTGAGGTATTACAAGTCATCAGGATAATAAAACAAAGTACCCTGACATGTACATGCTACTACAATCCAATTTATATAAAGAAACAGTAATAAAATCAAACATTTAGCAAGAACAGAAGAACAATGATTTCATTTCTAAATGAAAAGAAAAATAGATTTTGGGAAAATATGATTTCTATTCAGGTAAACTACTGAAATCCAAAGTAACTCCAGGAGAATGACTGCATGTACTTGAGACAAGGTAGAGGTTTTTCTATAAAAAAATGTACTCAAAAAAGAAAAAAATATATATACTATATCCTACAACAAAACTAATGAGAGCACAATTTAGTGAAAACTTATTGAGTAACTGTAACTTATTACTGCCCACTTATCATAATGTCTTCTTGATTAAAAAAGTCAACAACTTATAGCTCCCTTATGCATGGTTGTGGGATACATCCATACTGTATCAGTGCTGTTATATTTTTCTTTAACTTAGCACCTCTGTTTTTAATGAGTTGAATGAATACTTGCTCCAACATAAGATGTAAACCCACACTCCTAGTTTGCCAACACATACATATGTAAGTGGTAAGCCCAAATTCCAAATGTAGCCTCTGTCTCTCACCGTGAACATACACCAAAACATTTCCACCATAGTGCGGAGATCAAAGGCCAAGTATGTTTAGCCAGGTGCTGGGGCTTTCTTGCTGGCGGTACGTCTTGGAGGTCTGTGTGCGGTTTTACGTGCGTTTTGTCGTGTGTATGTACATAAGCCATAGGAATGTGTTGAAAGTTAAGATATTTTGTGTGTGGCCTAAGATTTATGCTTTAAATCCATGGTCATGACAACAGCAGGCAGCCAGCTGCATCCACCACCATGACACCTGCTGGGTGTATCGACAAAAATGTTTCAAGCTCGAATAACCCCCACACCTGGCCAGAACAAAACACACACAGACACTTCCCATATATCACACCATAAATACATTCTTCCTGTCTCCTTTTTTATTTCCATCCATCCATCCATCCATCTTCTACCGCTTTTCCGGAGGTCCGGGTCGCGGAGGCAGCAGTTCAAGCAGAGAAGCCCAGACTTCCCTCTCCCCAGCCACCTGCTCCAGCTCTTCAGAGGGGATACCAAGGCGTTCCCAGACTAGCTGGGAGACATAGTCTCTCCACCGAGTCCTGGGTCTGCCCCGGGGTCTCCTCCCAGTGGGACGTGCCTGAAACACCTCAAGTGGGAGGCGTCCAGGAGGCATCCTAATCAGATGCCCATACCACCTCAACTGACTCCTTTCAATGTGGAGGAGCAGCGGTTCTACTCTGAGCCTCTCCCGGATGACTGAGCTCCTCACCCTATCTCTGAGGGTGAGTCCAGCAATCCTACGGAGAAAGCTCATTTCAGCCGCTTGTATCCGCGATCTCGTTCTTTCGGTCATTACCCAAAGCTCGTGACCATAGGTGAGAGTAGGAACGTAGATTGACTGGTAAATCGACAGCTTTGCCTTAGAACTAAGCTCCCTCTTCACCACAACAGACCGGTACAACGTCCGCATCACTGCAGATGCTGCTCCAATCCGTCTGTCGATCTCTCGCTCCATTTTCCCCTCACTCGTGAACAAGACCCCAAGATACTTAAACTCCTCCACTTGGGGCAGGAGCCTGTCCCCAACCCGGAGAGGACAATCCACCTTTTTCCGGCTGAGGACCATGGACTCGGACTTGGAGGTACTGATTCTCATCCCAGCCGCTTCACACTCAGTGGCAAACCGTCCCAGCAAGAACTGTAGGTCATTGCTGGATGAAGCCAACAGGACAACATCATCTGCAAACAACAGAGATGAGATCCTGTGGTCACCAAGCATGACACCCTCCATTCCCTGGCTGCGCCTAGAAATCCTGTCCTTTTTTATTTGCCTTTGCAAAAATGTACGTATGTCTCTTATGCCTTCTGCAGGTCCACAGAGTGGCTTGATCACCCCGTCTTTTGGTATGAAGGGTAACAGTGGCGCTGGTGTCCAAAGGGGACCTGTTCCAGCCCGACCTCTTCCTCAGCCCCACCCTAAAGATGAGGACACCCTGGTCCAGATGGCAGAACATTTCCCTGCGGGGACTCGAACACCAATGTGTGCTCACTGCAACATGGTCATCAGGTGAGGGGCAGTGGTCGTGGATACTGACAGTGGCCAAATAAGTTTAAAATAGATTTTGTAACTATGGAAATTCTTTTAAAGGGGTCATTGACTGCACTTTTTCCACATTTTAATAGCTCACACGTCTCAATGAAATGTTTATGACATATTTTGTTCACATTTTCAGTAATCTTTTCAATTATTGAAGCAAATTTGTTTTTATTATTTCTGGCTTTCTTTAAATGCTCTGATTTAACCCATTTTTTGTCCAGCTGTCATAAAATATATGCGTCACCTGCTGCCTATGTCGCAGGTCCGCACCTGTCATGTGATGTGTCCAAAAAGCACAGAAAACCCAGCTGTATCAAGCAGTTCACATCACAAGATGTCAGACATGTATAGCTTACTGCTCCTCACAGGAGGACTGGAGGACTTCACCCAAACGAACCGCCTCAAACATCATTTCCGGAAACGCGAAGAGAGAATGTAAACAAAGGCTCCATCCCAGCATATATTTCCACACAGAGGAAGCATTTGCTCCACATTTTGCCAACTATGATTCTAAAAAGAGATTATTTAGCTTCTGAAGGGAAATATTTACTTTTTGTGACAGCAGAAGATGGCCTGGACAGAGCATGTACACTTTCGTCTGCCATCGACAGAGCTGCACGTGACGACAGAGAACAATAACGCTCGTTTGGCGGCGTTATGTACCAAAATTGAGGTGGAATAAATCAAAATATACAGATGAGAATTTCTGGATGTGGGAGAGAAAGCGAAAATGACGCACAAGACGAAATAAGGACCATGGATGACGAAAATGGACAAATGAAGACATGGTGAGCGGTAGGTCCGGTGTATTTATTTGTGTGCATTCTACTGATTTTCTGGTTCATATACTTTGAAGATAAGATAATAAAAAACAAAAACAAAACCATCCTTTTTGTAAATATGTCCAAAGTCCACTTTTGACCGAAAGTTATGTAATTCGATATGGCTGCCATTGCATTATGCAAATTAGATGCATAAATTTACTCTTATCTCAAACTTTGGATCATATATTCTACATCTTTCTAACTGACAGTAAGCCATTATCTCTCACCATTTTCAAGTTACAGCCTTTGGAATTTGTCATATCTAAACTGAATATTTTCTTGAAAGAAAACTTGACCACCAGAGGGTGGTGAGCTGACGGGAGGACTGCTGCGCCATAGACAGAAAATGGGTTAAGGCCTGTCACTTTAAGAACCATCCTTCACCGTTTCAACTCCGCCCTCCCTCTTACGTGTTAGCCATTACAGCTGACTAGCTTCTAGCCTCCCTGCTTGGCTGAGCAGCGCTCTGGTTCACTGATCCACAGTCAATGGTGTATCTCTCGTCAGTCCGGTCTATCTCCCAATAAATTTTGCTGTGATTCCACAACAATTCGCTAGCATCTTGTGCTGGGCGATCGCCGCAACCCGAGGTGAACTACAGTGCCAAGGGATCTCAAAGGGCAGTGTGGCCCTGTGGGACTCCACTCTAGTTTTACAGCCAGCTGAAAGCTGGAGCAACTACGCTGCCCATGAGAGCAGAACGGATCCACGGAGGACAGTGGGGTTGTTGGGCGTGAGAGCCAGCAGCCTTTGGTCCCGGGACATTTTAATTGTAGGCAGCTGGAGGCTTTGTTGTGATTCCATGGCCAATCGCCTGTATCTTGGGCTTGTGGCTCACACGGCCAACTAAAGGCTGAAGGTAGCCTTTTGGCCCCTTAATTATTAGCCCATGAGCGAACACTGGTACCAGGGCGCTGGCTGTAAGCGCGACTTATATTGTTATTTTCTTAAGATCTTAGTCGCCCTAATAGCCATCCCTGTTATCACCTAATTCAGCGGTGTGCCTCGCATTACTGCGGCCCATCTCTGTGGTTTCATTGTGATTTCGCGGTGGATTGTACTGTACATACCGGTGTTATGCCGATAACTCCCCCGCATAACACCAGCCAGTAGCCCTGGTCCCGGGCCATAAAAGTGACTGATGTGGCATGGTGGGCGATGAGCCACGGAATCACAATGAAACCACTTGGAGATGGGCTGGAGTGAACTAGGTAGTAACAGGGATGGCTATTAGGGTGACTAAGTTCTGAAGAAAATAACAATATACGCCGTGTTTACAGCCAGCTTCCTGATACTAGTGTTAGCTCATGGGATAATAGATCAGGGGCTAATATGCTACCTTTAGCCACCACGTTGATCTACATGACGGACAGCTAGGCGGGCCAAAAATAGAGCAGTGGGTGGGTCTTTCGGACAGCAATGGGTGGACTTTTTAAAGACTTGACGGAGGAAACTTACCTGGAAGAGTCAAAAAACATTTTTGTGAATTTCTCTGACAGAAAAATGAGATAAAGGCAGTGTTGTGGTGACCCAGCACAATGCAGACTGAGACTATTCATGCTCAGCAGGGACTGCATACGGACAGAGAACCCCTGGGGGGGACAATCAGAGCAATGGACTATTGTTTATACATCCCCGGATTAAGGAGAGGACGTCCGGGCGCCAGTGGTCATGCTAATCATATGTATTGACTGATATGTATACCAATATGGTAATGTATCATGCATTCTCTCTGTACAGTATAAAAGAGCTTACAATGCATGCCTCAGAGCAGACACACAGACCACTGCAGCGCACAGCACTACAAGTGCGTCTCATTATGTTGGAGGAAAATAAAACTCTGCTACCTTCCAGCTCACCGCATCTCGCCTGAATTTATTTTTCCTCCACACTGGTGACCCTTGACGAAGAATGGAACATGAGGCGAACACCCCGGAGATGACCCCGACCAGGAAAGCCCCAGCACGCGTAATGATGCGCCCCTCGCCTGATCTCTTCCCTCCACCCTGGTGACATGACGAGAGAGAATGACCGTCTGCTCCCTCTCACCGTGCTGTGGACACAGAGGACCAGAGAATGCCTGCAACCTCTTCATCCTCACCAGAGCATGTGCTCCAGAGCGCAGCGCTGGGACCAAAATGCACCATGAATAGCGACATGAGCGAACCGAAGGAAGCAGGCTGAACGGGGAAGGACATCGGTACCGACTGCGTTGATTTCCGCCAAGCTCCCCGAACCTGACTAACCTCACGACAGCTGACCTCCCGTGCACGAAGCCCCACATGCACACCGCAGGATTATGAGGACAGTGCAGCTGCCAGTTATGTGGTCACTGCGCCACGCACGCGCCACGCACAGGGTCAAACCGGCTCCACAGACTTACACATCAGCCTCCGCTGCTGCACATGCCCGAGGAACACAGCCGATCGCCATCCTTGGAACCTTTAGGGCTGCCCTCGCACCTAAAGCAGACGTGCAGCCTTGCACGCGGGACATGTGTGTGTTTCTCAGCCGCTGTGCACAATGGGGGATTTAGCCAATTGCTTTCCCGGATGCCTTTAGGGCTGCTTCCGCACCTAAAGCAAGACTCCCACATTCCCTGACACAGCTTCAGTTGTTTCACAGCCGCTATGCATCCTCGGGGAATTTGGCTGCTCGCCTTCCCCACATCCTCGCTGGATCAAGCCGCGAGAGGAGTCAGAGACAAAAAAATTTTCACAGCCACTGTGGATCTCCACCAGGTTTACCAGGAAAGTCCTTCACCATCGCGGATCCACACGCAATTTTTGCATGGCCCAGATACCTTTGACGTCCCGGGCCGGCACTCACTTACTCCCACCTCCCTCCCCCTCCTCCTGCACAGCACTGTTCCTGCACCTCACTCCCTAAAGCCGGCCAATCGCCATCTAGTTCCATTACGCATGAAATACACCGGCCCGTGCACCCACGATCCACAGCCGTTCAACGTGCTGGAACCCGGAGCGGAGCACACTGTTTTTTCCACCCCATCCCCCAACCTCCCACGGACTGACATGCCCTCCGACAGTTCTACCAGAGCTGGAGCCCAAATGATGGCGGGGGGGGGGGGGGGTGTCACAGCCCCTTTTGAGCGTTCTGGGGGGAGCCGTGTGGTGACCCAGCACAATGCAAACTGAGACTATTCACGCTCAGCAGGGATTGCATACGGACAGAGAACCCCTGGGGGGACAACCAGAACAATAGACTATTGTTTATACATCCCCGGATTAAGGAGAGGACGTCCAGGTGCCAGTGGTCATGCTAATGATATGTATTGACTGATATGTATACCAATATGCTAATGTACCATGCATTTTCTCTGTCTGTATAAAAGAGCTTACAATACATGCCTCAGAGCAGACATACAAACCACTGCAGCGCACAGCGCTACAAGTGCGTCTCATTATGTTGGAGGAAAATAAAACTCTGCTACCTTCCAGCTCGCTGCATCTCGCCTGAACTTAGTTTTCCTCCACAGTGTACTTTTTTCAGATCATTGACAGTTTGGAAAATTTTGGGCTAATTATGTGACCAGTTAATGCATTTGAGACAGTTAAAATCCACAAACACACCATTTTTTCAGTCAATGACCCCTCTAAATTACCTCAATGATTTTACCAGTCACCAAGACTCCAGACTTCAGGTAAGAGTCTTGGTCTAATGCCAGCAGTAGCACGGCAGCTGCTGGACTAAGCCCAGGCTCCGCTGCCAGCCACCAGGCCCAGCACAGGCTCTATCATCATCCAACAGGACTAGAATCAGAATCAGAATCAGAATCAGATTTATTGCCATTGTTCATGTAGTACACAAACTAGGAATTTGTCTCAGTGCCATGCTGCAACATTAAAAACATGATGAGATAAAGAGATAAACTAAAAACTAAAAGACTAAAAACATGCAATAAGTGTAGAATAATAAGTAGTAATAATAATAATAATAATAATAATAATAATAATAATGAGTAATACTAGTCAAGGCAGTTTTAAATAAATTAGCAAGTAGCAGATAATATGGGGTACCACAGTGCAGTCGATAATGCAACAGAAAAACAGTGATGAACGACATGAGCTGCTGTACATAGTGCACGAGAGTCAATAAGTCACTTAGTGTTCAGCAGTCTGATGGCAGAGGGGAAAAAGCTGTTCATGTGCCGGGAGGTTTTAGTCTGAATGGACCAAAGTCTTCTACCTGAGGGGAGGGGGGCAAACAGTACGTGACCAGGGTGTGAAGGATCAGCTATGATCCGGCCTGCACGCCTCCGGGTCCTGGAGATGTACAGGTCCTGGAGAGATGGGAGCTTGCAGCCGATCACCTTCTCAGCAGTGCGCACGACGCGCTGCAGCCTTAGTCTGTCCCTGGCAGTGGCTCCTGCGTACCACACGGTTATGGAGGAGGTGAGGATGGACTCGATGATGGCCGTGTAGAACTGCACTAACATCTTGGTGGGTAGCTTGAGCTTCCTCAGCTGCCGCAGAAAGAACATCCTCTGCTGGGCCTTTTTGATGAGGGAGCTGATGGTTGGCTCCCATTTGAGGTCCAGGGTGATGGTGGTGCCCAAGAAGCGGAAGGAATCTGCAATGGTGATGGGAGAGCCTGTGATGGTGAGGGGGGGCAGGGGGGTTGTGACTTTCCTGAAGTCCACAATCATCTCCGCTGTCTTCAGAGCATTCAGCTGCAGGTTGTTGTGGCTGCACCAGGACACCAGCTGGGCCACCTCTTTCCTGTAGACGGACTCGTCGCCGTTGGAGATGAGCCCGATGAGGGTGGTGTCGTCCGCAAACTTGATCAGCTTAACAGACTGGTGGGAGGAGGTGCAGGAGTTGGTATAAAGGGAGAAGAGTAGGGGGGAAAGTACACAGCCCTGGGGTGATCCGATGCTGATGCTAACAGATGCTGATGCTGATGCTAGCCACCGGACTGGAGCCCGGGCCTAGCACCAGCAGCTGTTTAACATCCACCAGGCCAAGCCAGGGCTCTGTTGCCAGCCACCAGGCCCAGGCCAGGGCTCTGGGCCAGAGTCTTGGCCTAGCATTGGCTGTGGCTCTGCAGCCATTGGGCCGAGCCTGGACTCCACCACCAGCCACCAGGCCCATCCCGGGCTCCGCCATCAGCCACGGGACCAGTCCGGGCTACTCAACAACCATCGGGACTGGCTGCTGGGCTGGGGACCAAGCCCGGCACCAGCAGTGGCTCAGCAGCCATCAGACTGAGCTGGAGCTCCACCACCCACACTGGTCACCTGCCTGGTCACTGAGCCGATTCTTGTCTCCACCATCAGCAGCAGAACCAGGAGGCTGAGAGCAGGCTCCACCAATAATAATGGCCCCTCTTAAGAAAAGTGAGAAAACTGAAAAACCTGAAGAAAATATGGAGGAAATTTTAAAAAAAAATCACAAATCTTTATGCCTAATGAACTTTTAAAGCTGTCTGGACTCGTGGAAGAAATAAAAGAACTTAAAGCCTTGATTAAAGAAAAAAGACAAATATATTATGGATCTTGAACAGACAGTCGATGAACTAGAGCAATATTCTAGGAAAGATGATATACAGTAATTTCAGGGTTGGATGTAAAACAGCACTCCTATGCGCGAGTTGTCTCTGCGACTAGTGACAATTCTGGAGAAGATGCCCCTTCTGAAGAACTCCAGTTGCTTCAAGAACAAGTTCCGTCTTTTTTACAAAGCAAAGATATCAATATACACAATGACTCCATTTCTGCTTGTCACACCATCACACAGAAGAATAGGAAGGCCAAACCTCTGATTATATTGAGATTATACAGTCAAAAACACTTAAGAGTTGCTAAAAGCAAAACAGCTGAAAGGAACAAATGTCTGCTTGAATGATCATTTCACCAAAAAAAAATGCCGATACTGCTGGGCAATTGAAACAATCAAGGAAGCTTAAAAAAAATTTTTGCTACATGGGTGTGGAACTGCAGAATTTGGGTAAAAGAAAAAGAAGGATCCAATGCTATACAAATAAGAAACACAAAAGAATTGAATACAAATGACTTACTATGTAAAGGCTATGATTAGCTATTGCTTTTCTTATTTTGTAATGACCAACATGGCATGTATCAGTTAATTTACTGTTTTTTATGATAGTTCACTTTTTTAGTTTGTTTTTTTCTCTTTTCTCTGATGGATAATTTGATCAACACATTTGCAGATAATTTACCACACAGGATTGGTGATTCTGATAACCTAGAACTGAAAACATTTGAATACACTGAACGTAACTCAAAGGACTGGAATGTGATATTGACCCTGAAAACAACTTTTTCTCCAGTTTGAATGATAACTGCTGCTATTATTCAGATGAACAATTCAACAAGGACATCAAGTCAGAATATACTGTAGATTATCCATTATTCACTTTAACAGTAGAAGTCTATATGCAAATTTTAATAAAATCAAGGAATATTTAAGACAGCTTTCTAATCCATTTATCATAATCACCATAACAGAAACCTGGATCAGTCTTGAGAAGGGTGTGGACTTTGAATTGAATGGATATGAACTGTACTGTAAGAACAGAGAGAACAAATGTAGTAGAGGTGTGGCCTTGTACATTGATAAAAATCTTCATTTCAAAGTGGTAGAGATCATGACAACTTCGACTGGAGGTATACTAGAATGTCTGACTGTTGAAATTTGTAGGGAAAAAAGAAGGAGTTGGTTAACTGCATATATAGAACACCTGGGTCAAAAACTGAAACTTTTAAGGACTGGATAGAAGAAAAATTCACTCTATCACGTCAAAAGATTATGTTCATATTCTGTGATTTCATTATAGATCTGTTAAACCAAAATAACCATAAACCCACCGAAGAATTTTTTTAATACAATGTATAGTTTAGGTCTTCATCCTAATCACCAGACCCAGCAGAATTACATCTCATTGTGCTACACTCATTGATAACATCATTTCAAATAATATAGATAATAACACAAAAAGTGGATTATTATTTAACAATATTAGTGACCACCTGCCAATATACACAGTTTTTGACAATGATTATAGGAACGAAAAACAAGAAACAGCACTTATGTACAGATGAGTGAGGACTGAAGAATCAATGAATGTTCTAAAAAATGATCTAGCAAAACAGAATTGGGAAGAACTATATAATGAAGAAAGACACGGACAAAGCATATGAAATATTTTTTAATAATATTTAAATAATTATATAATAAAAACTGTCCAATAAAACAAATCAATAAGAAGCAAAAATATTCAGACAGTCCATGGATCACCAAGGGATTAAAAAATGCCTGCAAAAAGAAAATTATGTTGTATAAAGAATTCATAAAACACCTAAGGAGGTAGCTACCCTTAAGGAGGTAGAAAATAGATATAAAAATATATTTAAACTAGAAAAGCACTCGGAGAGCGCAGACCTCCGCCAAGTACCTCAGTTCCCAGTAATATTGGGATTTTCCCCAAATATAACAGTCCTACATTTATTTTATTTATATTTTCAGATTCCTTGACCATCAAAAAATACCTTTAGCAATTGGATTCACATTGATATCTTTATTAGTTCAGTAGTTATTGACAAAAATCACTTTTTCGGTAATGGAGGTTTTCTTCTGGCTATAGCTCCATAGCTTTTGAAGATACAACAAATCCATTGGCACACTACTGATTCCTCAGTGTCTTGGCTATATTTTGGTGTTTGTTGTATGTTTATATCTTAATTTGTCACCTTACAGTGATGAAAATTCCAAAGATCCCCTATTATTTCCTGTTCTGGATCACAGTATCCGGAGTTTTTGCAGGATCCGGATCAGTCTTTAATATTTCCTAGAACCTATTGGGATCTTAATCCTGTATTTTTGTTGGCAAGCATCCTGACCATTTACTGTGGAGTTATATACACATATGGTAAAAATGGCCCTATCTCACAATGGTAAAGAATCCTTTAAAAAAATTCCTGGATCCAGACGGTGATCCGGATCACTCCCAAAATCTAATCATTTCTTCCTTGTCCCATTTCGGACTTGTCCTGAAAATTTCGTCAAAATCTATTCATAACTTTTTGAGTTATGGTGGTAACAGACAGACAGACAAACAGACAAACAAACCCCGGTAAAAACATAACTTCCTTGGCGGAGGTAAAAATAAGCTAAATAATATTATGAGCATAAGTAAAAGATTAGATTAGATTAGATTAGATTAGATTCAACTTTATTGTCATTACACATGTATGAATACAAGGTAATGAAACACAGTTTAGCATCCAATCAGAAGTGCAAAGGACAGCAGTGCAGTATATACGGTAATTAACAGTATGTGCAATTTAAGCAAATATATGCAAATATATGCAGCAGTGCAGAAAGTTAAAAGTACTGTTATGTGCAAATAATGTGCAATAAGTTAGATGTAGTTATGCAGTTATGTACAGGTGAGGATGGTAAAAGATGAAAAAGGAATATTATAGTAAATTAGTAGATAATAATAAAAACAATATTAAAAGTATATGGAATATATTAAACTAGAAAGGCACTCATAGAGCGCATACCAACGCCAAGGCTCCTTCCGTTTCTCATGGATCATCTCCAAAATGTAGTGGGTTTGTGTGTAGGCCTATAGCCACTTGTGGTAAAAATTGCATCAAAGTCTGTCCATCAGTTTTGGAGTATTGTTGCTAACACACTGTGAGAAGATAAGAGCCTTGGCTGAGGTATGCATTCTCAGATCATCACCAAAATATAATGGGTTCCTCTCTAGGCCAAGAACCACCTCTGGTGAAAATTTCATCCAAATCCATCCAGTAGTTTTTGTGTAATCCTGCTGCACAAATACAAACAAAGCCCTTGGTGGAGGTATGCACTCTCAGATCATCACCAAAATCTAATCATCTGTTCCCCGTGCCACTACACACCTTTCCTGAAAATCAGGAAAGGTGTGTAGTGGCACAAAATCCGTTCATCAAATTCATCAAATTCATCAAAATCCGTTCATAACTTTTTGAGTTATGTTGGTAACAGACAGACAGACAGACAGACAGACAAACCCCGGTAAAAACATTACCTCCTTGGTGGAGGTAATGATATAAATGTTAATAATATAAATTACACAGTAAATAGATTCAATGAATTCTTTGTAAATATTGGACCAAAATTAGCAGAAAAAAATCCCTGATCCATTCATACCTGAAAAGGGGAATAGTAAATTAATTGAAAGAAAACCAAATTCAATGTTTTTAACAGCAGTGGAAGAGAGGGAAATCACTGAAATTGTACATAAATTCAAAAAAAAAATTTCAGTTGACTGTGATGACAGTGACCTGGTAGCTATTAAAAAGGTTATTGAGGAAATTGCTAAACCATTGAAACACATTTGAAACTTGTCATTCTAAACTGGTACAATTCCAAGTAAAATGTAAATAGCTGAAGTTATACTTCTACGGATACAAAACTGGAAACAAACCGCTTCACAAACTACAGTCCTGTTTCTGTTCTGCCCCAATTCTCAAAAATACTGGAAAAACTCTTTAATGACAGAATAGACAAGTTTGTAGCTAAATACAAATTACTCACAAACAGCCAGTATGGATCTAGAACCACCCACTCTACATCATCAACTTTAATGGATGTTATAGAAGAAATTACTAATTCTATGGTCAGAAAGAAATTTGCGGTGGGAGTATTTATTGATTTATAAAAAAGCATTTGATACATTAAATCATGAAATATTACTTAATAAACTGGAATGATTTGGATTCAGGGGAGTGGTGTTAAATTAGGTCAGGATCTATTTTAAAAACGCACAACAATTTGTGATGATGGGATAATATACATAAATCTGAGATTTTGGACATTGTTTGTGGTGTCCCCCAGGGGTCAATATTGGGACCTAAACTTTTCATTTTATGTACCAATGATATTTGTAATGTTTCTGAACTGCAGAAAGTTGTGATGTTTGCAGATGACACAACTCTTCTGGGTACTGGTGAGGATCTACAGGACTTTTGAATATAATCACTACCAAACTGAGTAAAATAAAAGAATGGTTTAATAAAAATAAATTATCATTAAATTTGAGCAAAACAAAGTTCATATTATTTGGAAATGGTAAGACAAATATTCAAGCAAAAATGCAGCTAGATAACATCAATATTGAAAGTGTTCAAGATAATAATTTTCTAGGTGTGATTATAGCTGAAAAATTTTGCTGGAAACCTCACATTAAATACATACAAGCTAAACTGTCTAGAAGTATTTCAGTCATGAGCAGAACAAAGCATATACTGGATCAGAAATCACTCCATACTTTGTATTATTCACTGGTTTTTACCATATTTAAATTATTGTTCAGAAGTTTGGGGAAATACATATAAAAGTTCATTACAGCCACTTGTTACTTTACAAAAAAGAGCAATAAGAATCATCCATGGTGCTGGTGTCCATGATCACACAAATGGTTTACTGTTACAGTCTAAAAGTTTGAAATTATTTGACCTGGTGGAATATAAAACTGCAATAATAATGTACAAAATAAGGAACACTTTACAGCCAGTTAGCATCCAAAACATATTCTTTGAAAGACAAAAGGGTTATCATTTAAGGGGGCAGTTACTTTTAAAGACAGTGGGTGCACGAACAACTAGGAGAAGCTTTTGTGTTTCGATCTGTGGGGTTAAATTATGGAATGGATTCAATATGGAGTTAAAACAATGTCCAGACATTTTGAGTTTGAATTTGTTTACTTATTGTATTTTCATTTTTGAATTTCTATTATTAATAAGCAATAACATTTTGAAATGAGTGTTGAGATTAGTTCATTCACATCCTTGCTCGTTCTATTTGTTGTTATGGCAATGTATGTATATGTGTGTATATGTGTATGCAGGTATATAGGTATATTAATTAGTTAATGATGGGATAGGACAAGATAAGCTTTTGGCTTCAATCCTGTTCCTTTTCGGACTGCATTTGAATTTTGAATTTTTATTCTTGTTTTTATTTTGTCTTGTTAAATAGTATCAAATCTAATCAAAACCATATAAGTGCATATGTTTCTATACATATTGTATTCTATAATAGTACAGTAAAACAGTGATATTGAAAAAGTCTCACCTGCTAAATGATTGTACAGTATAATAACTAACACAATAAACATATGAAATTGTAAATATTGATTATATTGAGATAAGATAAGATAAAATAAGCCTCTATTATTCCCACAATGGGTAAATTCCAGGATTGCAGCAGCGCAGGGATAACAGCACTCAGAGCAATAGTAAATAAGATAAGAATAGGTTAGCCAAAGCAGTAAATAAATATACATATGTACATATCAGAATCAGAATCAGAATGAGATTTATTGCCATTGTTCATGTAGTACACAAACTAGGAATTTGTCTCGGTGCAATGCTGCAACATTAAACATGGAGTAGCACTAAAGATAAAAATAAAAAACTATGCATGCAATAAAATGTAGAATATGAATGAGTAATACTAATCTATGCAATTTTTAAATATATTAACAAGCAGCAGATATTGTGGAGTTCCACATAGTGCAGTCGGTAGTGCAAAAGAAAACAGTGATAATTATCATGAGTCCGGTTGAGCTGCTGTACATAGTGCACGAGAGTCTAATAAGTCACTTAGTGTTCAGCAGTCTGATGGCAGAGGGGAAGAAGCTGTTCATGTAGCAGGAGGTTTTAGTCTGAATGGACCGAAGTCTTCTACCTGAGGGGAGGGGGGCAAACAGTGCGTGTCCAGGGTGTGAAGGGTCGGCTATGATCCGACCTGCATGCCTCCGGGTCCTGGAGATGTACAGGTCCTGGAGGGATGGGAGCTTGCAGCCGATCACCTTCTCAGCAGCGCGCACAACACGCTGCAGTCTTAGTCTGCATATGTACACAGTTACAGTGGTGTGAAAAAGTGTTTGCCCCCTTCCTGATTTCTTATTTTTTTGTATGTTTATCACACTTAAATGTTTCAAATCATCAAACAAATGTAAATATTAGACAAAGATAACACAAGTAAACACAAAATACAGTTTTTAAATGAAGGTGTTTATTATTAAGGGAAACAAAAATCCAAACCTACATGGCCCTGTGTGAAAAAGTGATTGCCCTCTAAACCTAATAACTGATTGGGCCACCCTTAGCAGCAACAACTGCAATCAAGCTTTTGCAATAACTAGTAATGAGTCTTTTACAGTGCTGTGGAGGTATTTTGGCCCACTCATCTTTGCAGAATTTTTGTAATTCAGCCACATTGGAGGGTTTTCGAGCATGAACCGCCTTTTTAAGGTCATGCCACAGCATCGCAATCGGATTCAGGCCAGGACTTTGACTAGGCCACTCCAAAGTCTTCATTTTATTTTTCTTAAGCCATTCAGAGGTGGACTTGCTGGTGGGTTTGGGATCATCGTCCTACTGCAGAAACCAAGTGCGCTTCAGCTTTAGGTCACAAACAGATGGCCGGACATTCTCCTTCAGGATTTTTTGGCAGACAGCAGAATTCATGGTTCCATTTACCACAGCAAGTCTTCCAGGTCCTAAAGCAGCAAAACAGCCCCAGACCATCACACTACCACCACAATATTTTACTGTTGGTATGATGTTCCTTATCTGAAATGCTGTGTTATTTTTACGCCAGATGTAATGGGACACACACCTTCCAAAAAGTTCAACTTCTGTCTCTTCAGTCCACAGAGTATTTTCCCAAAAGTCTTGGGGATCATCAAGATGTTTTCTGGCAAAACTGAGACGAGCCTTAATGTTTTTTTTGCTCAGCAGTGGTTTTTGTCTTGGAACTCTGCCATGCAGGCCATTTTTGCCCAGTCTCTTTCTTATGGTGGAGTCATGAACACTGACCTTAACTGAGGCAAGTGAGGCCTGCAGTTCTTTGGATGTTGTTATGGGGTCTTTTGTGACCTCTTGGATGAGTCGTCACTGCGCTCTTGGGGTCATTTGGGTCGGCCGGCCACTCCTGGGAAGGTTCACCACTGTTCCATGTTTTTGACATTTGTGGATAATGGCTCTCTCTGTGATTCACTGCAGTCCCAAAGCTTTAGAAATGGCTTTACAACCTTTATCAGACTGATAGATCTCAATTACTTTTTCTCATTTGTTCCTGAATTTCTTTGGATCGCAGCATGATGTCCAGCTTTTTGAGTATCTTTTGGTTGACTTTACTTTGTCAGGCGGGTCCTATTTAAGTGATTTCTTGATTGAGAACAGGTATGGCAGTAATCAGGCCAGGGTGTGGCTAAAGAAATGGAACTCAGCTTTCCAAAGACGTGATAACCCACAGTTAATTTATATTTTAACCAGAGGGTGGGGCACTTTTTCACACTGGGCCATGCAGGTTTGGATTTTTTTTACCCTTAATAATAAACACCTTCATGTAAAAACTGCATTTTGTGTTCAATTGTGTTATCTTTGTCTAATATTTAAATTTGTTTGATGATCTGAAACATTTAAGTGTGACAAACATACAAAAAAATGAGAAATCAGGAAGGGGCAAACACTTTTTGACACCTCTGTATTTCGCATTTGAATGAACAGTGTTGTTGCCACCCTCGATAATAATTGTGATTGTATAAGTTGTGTATCGGAGTGGCCCCTCGCACTCCAAAAAACCTGAGTCCCCTCAGGAGCAACAACCTGCGCTGCCCCTTCTTGTAGAGCGCATTGGGGTTGTGTGACCGTTCCAGTTTACTGTTATTAACAAAGGGAGCTGCTAGAGGGCTGACGACCCACTGTACCTTCCCCTAATTACAGTAGCTGTGGGCAGGGTCAATGAAACAGAGACTTTTATACCCATGACTTACTTGGGCTTGGTGTGTGTCAGTTTATAAAAACAACCATGGTTAGGTGAAAGTTGTGATTGGGTACACATGAAAAATATCAGCCTAGAAGGAAATTTTTTTTGTTAAAATTATTTCATTTAGACCATCAATTCCATCTGAAGTAGTTTTCATTTGGTGGATATGTGCTTTGTTCTTCGGGCTCCGCTGAAAAGATGTTTAATGTCAAATTGATAAACAGTGTGAAGGGGAGAAGCTGAGCAGATGTACAGTAACTGTGGGTGGAATAAAGCTGCTTAAGCAGTGTGCCTACATTAAGATTTGTAAATAGGATGCATAGAATAGTATGATAAGCCATCAGCTGATGTGAACAGGTATTGAGGTCAGCTGATCTGTTCAGATTACACATAAGCTTGACTTTACAGCTTTCCTAAACAAAAGTGATGCATGATTTTTTTGACTGATTTTGCTCTTCTATCATTTTTCAGAGGGCCATTTTTGGTTGCAATGGGGAAATCATGGCATAAGGAGGAATTTAACTGTGCACACTGCCACACATCTCTGGCTGATATAGGCTTTGTCGAAGAGCAGGGGTCCGTCTACTGTGAACACTGCTATGAAGAGTTCTTCGCTCCAACATGTGGCCGGTGCCACGCCAAGATACTTGGGGTGAGTGGGTGTCTGGAATGAGCAGTAAATTTATTTTATTGATGTAAAGGAACATGAAGGGCATTTTGACTTTAACCTTTTGTGTAAAGATTATAAGCTAAGAAACTCTCACTTATAGAACAACTAACCATGGATGTATCCACTGTTTATAGAGTTAGCCTGTTTGAAAATTCTATTCTGTAGCATCTAGTGCTAACTTGGTTAATAAGGTACACCAGTAATTTACCTGTATCAAATAGGATGCTGTTTTTGTCATGAATAAAGACACAAAAAAATGAAAGCTAAACAGTGGACAAAAAGTGCATACATTTAGGCCATAATACAATTTATGTCATACAACGGATGTCTAAAGTTATTTATAAACCAATATATCACCAGGTGTATACAAATGTAAATGCAGTTTTGTGTCTAGGTTCCAGATCACAAATTGCCCTGCGATGAAGATGCATGCTATACAAATTCTGCCATACTAAAGAAGTTAGAATGGCAGATAACAATAAAGGAGAGTACCAACTACATTGTGAAGATAGAGTATGATCTACACCAGCATAAGAGAAGGGTGTGTCTGTGGTATGACATGCAAAGACTGAGCTCTCTTATATGTAATGACTCCACAGCTCATCTGGACTGGTAGCTTAAAGGGCTGTCCACACCAAGCACTGTAAAGGTAATAATAACTACATATAAAGGTAACTATAACTATAGTTTGTCACGATCTGTAAACAGGACAAACATGCAGGATTTCAAGTTCACAGAATTTATTTGGAGCTGGTTACCAAAACACAGCTCGAAGGTGAAAGCACAAAATAATAGGCAGCTCATGGGCTGAAACAAAACAAACAGGCAAGGCAGGGACAACACAACACTGGGGAACCTAGATACCAACTTGGCAAAAACAAGCAAGGCTGAAGCATGTAATCACGCACGAATGACATTAAAGGAACCCAAACAGAACAAAGGCAGACAAGGACTTAAATAGACAAGGGGCAATCAAGACATCACAGGACAACTGGGAGACACGAATCAAGACAAACCACGGACACATGAGGAAAACAGAGTCAACAGGTACAGGAGACAGGACGGGCTAGGATGTACAGACAAGCACGAGCAGGGAATATACATGAGACATGAACAAAGGACTATGGGGGACATGACCACAACAACAACCACAAATACACAACAAGAGACAAGGCCGTAACAGAACAGATAATATAAATAACCAATACAACTACAACTAATAATAAACAACTAAGAGCCAGGCAGAAACAAAACCTAAGGAATGCAAATAGAGACCCGATACTGATAATAAACACAAGGACCAAATTACAATGCAACTAAGGCAGAGATAAAATAACCAATAATACAAATGACGAAACAGAAATTAAGCAAAGGCAGAGATAATCAAAACAACTCAGAGACCAAGATAATAAGAATGAAGCGCAAGAACCAAAACACAGAAAATCATGCAATCATGAACTTAAAGCGAGGATGTGGGCTGGGCCCATGTCCTGGTGACAAGGAAAAATAAACTACAAAACAAGGTGAGGACATGGGCCCATCCCACACCTTGACCAGTGTTGAGCAAGTTACTAAAAAATAGTAACTAATTACAGTTACTAGTTACTTCTTTTCAAAAGTAATTGAGTTACTTCACCAATTACTGCATCATTAAAGTAACTAGTCTCTTTGAAAAGTAACTTTCACGTTACTTTTAAATGTATACTTAAATCATCTTGCACACATAAGATAATTTTTTTTTCTATTTTGTATACTTTATTGATCCCCAGAGGGAAATACAGGGCATCCACCTAGATGGATGAGACAGCCACGGTACGGCGCCAATCTCTTCACCATTCACACACACATTCACACCTAGGGCCACTTTAGAGTCTCCAATTAACCTAACTTGCATGTTTTTGGCCTGTGGGAGGAAACCAGAGTACCCGGAGTAAATCCACGCAGACACGGGGAGAACATGCAAATTCCACACAGAAGAGTCACCGATGGTCAAGGGTAGAATCGATCCCATGACCTTCCTACTATGCTATCACCATGCTAACCACTGTCCCACTGAGCTGCCCATTAATTTAACTAATGGATTACATTACAAGCTTATTAATGTCAGGCTGAAAAGAGACTGTTTCAGACAGACCTTTTAGAACATGTTCAGTCTGCTTTATGCTGCCTTGAGAGCTCTTATTGTGGGAAAAATCTGAAGAAAATCAACATGATATTGCCAGTAATTTCCTCATTTTGGTGTGAGAGTTGGCACCAATGCAAAAAGCTATCCATGTTTATCTTGCCTTTATGATATGGATTTAATCCAATAAGCAGTAATCCAAAGAAAATGTCCATTATCCACAGTCCAAATGTCTGCTGTGACAGAGACATGATCCAGTCCCTCAAATTTCTTTTGGAGATCAAAATCCATTTTTGAATAATCTTTATCCAGGTAGCAAGTAAATGTGTTTTAACTTCAGTGGATCACAGTCTCAACTGTCTGATGGAAAATGACTGTTATCGTGTTTTCAGTCTGTAACGACATATCTGGCAATCAGGTTTAACCCTCTGAGTGTGTGAATTTGCGTGCCTCTAGTGGCAGAGCGCGGAGCTGTGCCTGTCAGCTCACTCTGACATGATCGGCTCCATTCAGGATTTGTTCTGATTTGTACTGATCTGCCAGCTTCAGAAGGTGGCAGACATCTGTTGGAGGACTCAATGAATGACACGTAATACACCAAAGAAGAAGAACTTCTCATTTCCTTTTCCTGTTCTTAGCATTTTAGCCCAGAAAGTTAATATGGCTGTGATCGGTCATCATCACCGTCACTTTGTTGGCTTTGTACGCGGAAAATAGCCGCGGGATACAAACGAAATTTATGTGGGATAATCATAAGACTTTGTAGGTGTAGTAGAGACTGTAAATGACCAACAGAACGCAAAATAACGACCACGATGAGTGAAAAAGCAGCGACCACGCCAGCCAGCCAGCCAGCCCCCCTTTGTCAAAAGTAAGTGAGGATTTTTTTTTTTTTAATGTACTGATTTCTTGTTCATATACTTTGAAGATAAAATGATGAGGTACCTCTGTACAAAAAACGGTGTCAAAAGACTGAACCATTCTTTGTGTAAATATGTCCAAAGTCCAGTTTTGACTGAGTTATGGAATTTAAAGAGGTGCCATGACATTATGCAAATTAGATGCGTAAATTTATTCCTATCTGAAACTTTGGATCATATTTTACATCTTTCTAATTGACAGTAAGCCATTATCTCTTACCACTTTCAAGTTATAGCCTTGGAAATCTGAACTATTTTATTGACAAAAAATATTTACCACTCTTGACTACTAGGGGTTATGTCACAATTCGGTGACAGATACACTCAAAAGGTTAATTCTTGCTGGGTCACAAACTGTCCAGATGCATACCTGTGCTTGAAATCCAGCCGTGAATATTTCCACTTTATGTTCAGCCGTGGCTGTTCAGATAACGTAGATCCACTAACACCGTGTTGTTAGCATAGCCAGCCGTTACTTAGCACTAGCTTTATTGCTGTTTTCAAGCGCTTCTGAAGATTGTAGTAGGTCTCAACCAGCACTTGGCTTCCAATCCACCAATATGCTTTTGTCCTTAACCATGACAAAGGAAAAATAATCTATTTCCACAAAAACAAAGTAGCTTCATTTTTTCCTCCGTTCAGTAGTGAAGACTCGGCTCTCTGCAACAGGTTACGGCGACTGACAGCTCGTCTAAGCTACGGTAGGGTCAGTTTGTATATTCATTTATTTGCACTAAAAATATCTATCTATATTAATAAAACGAGTAACGAGTAATGCAGCTGATCAAATTTCAGTAATTGTAACACATTACTGAATTTCTAAACAGTAATTTCGCCACACAGCATGTTACTGCAAAAGTTGTGGTGTTACAGTAACATATTACTTTGTAACTCGTTATTCCCAGCACTGGTCCTAACATAGTTACCTTTATGCTTGGCATGGACAGCCCTTAACTCAGAACCTATTGTAGGACAGTATTAACTGCATAGAAAAATAAATAAAATTCATGTTGTCATGGACTGGATAGTAAGCTAACTAATTTCTTTTAAACCATTCATTCATCTTCTTCCGCTTAATCCTTTTCGGGTCGCGGGGGGGCTGGAGCCTATCCCAGCGTCTTTGGGCGAGAGGCAGGGTACACCCTGAACAGATCGCCAGTCCATCACAGGGCCAACACAGAGAGACAGACAACCATTCACTCTCACAGTCATACCTAAGGACAATTTAGAATCCCCAGTTGATGCCAATTAACTTAACTTGCATGTTTTTGGGATGTGGGAGGAAACCGGAGAAATCCTGGAGTAAACCCACGCAAACACGGGGAGAACATGCAAACTCCACACAGATCACTGTTGGTTGGGGGCTGGGATCGAACCCAGGATCCCCCGGCCAAGGGTGAGTTGCTGTGCTGCCACAGTGCTAAGCACTGCTCCACCGCGCCGCCTTCTTTTAAACCACACTAATCATAATAGTTGAAGTAAGAATTTTAGATGTGATTACTGCCATATTTAGCACTGAAGGAACTGCAGTGTCATTCTGAAGAGCAGAAGTCTGTCAGACCCTTTGCTGCAGCTTCCAATTCAACTTTTAATTGTTTAATTGTCTTTTGTGTATCTGTTTTTGTCCTTGGACTTTGGTATCATTTGTGCTCATTAACACAACAAAAATACTTACCACATGTCAGTCTAATTCTTCAATATACACAATTTTTCACTAATTATATAGTATAATGTATTTCTTAAAAACTATAATCACATAGCATTTGGTGCGATCAGAGCAATGTGAGCTAAATATTATCACTTTCCTTTTTTTCCACTGTACCTCGTGGTGTGTTCCATTTATGTTGGAGGTCAAAACCAAATGTTGGAATGATGTCACACCCAAGCTGACCACATTCCACTGCCAGTCAGAAAACCCTGACTCTACTGTTAGTCACTGTTAGCAACACCAACTGAAAACAGTGCAGTACTCAATAATTTGCATGTAAAAACACTGTAGTGGCATACTCAGAGATCAGAGTCGGGCAATACTGTGTGTATGATTGACGAGAAGAGACACATAAAAGCTAATTGTACATTTTACATATTGTAGCTTTTACTACTATTGATACACAGCTCATGAGCTCAGCCATCTTGGATTTTCATCTGAGGGACTTTCAAAGCTAAAAATCTGAATTCTGGAGGGACTACTGTCTAAGCCCCAAAATTCAGCCTTCGAAGTGACACACACAGTGGCTACCTTAAAGTAGAGATCTAAACAGTCACCACTTTTGTCAGTATGGCTGCCTCAATATACATCACATCACATAAAAGAATGGGAAGGCTAGACTATAGAGGAATGTCTCTGACCACCACTGAACCTCAGGAATGTGGTGGAAGTTTGAGTGTTCGAAGAATTAAGCTTAGAGGCCTAGAGGCTGCAGGTGTAGCTTGAACACAGTAGTGTGTCAGGAAGCTGACATTTCTGCTCTCTTAGAGGTTCTGACACTCATCCCTCACATGTTCTAACCCCCTTAGTCTCAAACCCTTTCAGCCCTCCATTTCTCACACATATTCAAACAGCTTATGGCTTCTTATTAACCGGTTTTCTCACCCTCTCTTTCCTAATCCTTCATTTTACTCTGGCCCACCAACCTTCCACTGATTCTAAATGTTGTCTTGTTCTCACAGCTTAGTGGTGGGAAAGAAATCAGTGAGTCATGTGGCCTCACGAGAAGGCATAAGCGTGAAGTGAGAAAACGACAGTCTGCCATAAAGGTGTTAGATTATGCATTCTTGATTCTCATACTTTTACCCATTCTCAGCCCACAAAGTTTTTAAGGGAAATTTGGCTGCTGTTGGCTGATTTGGTACGTGTGATTGTCATAAATAATGCCCCATGATAAACATGGTCTGAAAAATTACAGGGGATGAAGTTGAAGGGAAGTTTGGAACCTTTTTACTGTCTTATGGCAAGCAGAGGGAGACTTGTCTGGTTGCTTAAAAAATCTAAAAGACGCTTAGTGCCTATTTGTTGTAATGCAGCTGTAAAAAAAAGTTCTTAATTATTTAATGGTAAGAAAAGTTAAATAAGATGGTGATAGCCATAGTGCAAAACTAGAAGGGTTAAAAGAGTATTCCAAAAATTATTGAGTACAGTAGCTTAAAGAATCTGTTTTATCTGCACAGATACCTCCAGCTAATCCATATCATTTGCATTTGCACTCCCAGGAGGTGATAAATGCCCTCAAACAGACGTGGCACGTCTATTGCTTTCTGTGTGCTTACTGTCAGCAGCCAATCAGAAACAATATGTTCCACTTGGAGGATGGAGAACCATACTGTGAACAAGGTGAGTGATCATCAGTCTGTCCCAACATGAAAAATTACCACTCTATGCCAATATTTTCTATGTCCATAATCTAAAGATACAAATCCCTACACTACACAAATGCTAAAAAAAAAACTCAACTTATTCAGTGAAATAAATTAAAAAATAAAAGTGAAATCTTATTATGCAAGTTATTTAAGTTATAATTATACGGCTTATTATTTTATGACTATATCTATATATAAACAAACACATACAGCCTGTATTTTGTTACTTTAAATAGGATAAGTGTGAATGTAGGCAAAAATGCTTTGATGACTGGCAACAGACCACATCCTTCTTCTCATCCAACTTTAACTTAGCTAAAAGGAGGTATAGCTGGCCAATGGATGGATTAATCATAATCAGTTAGGCCCTAGTTTTGTGGGAATATACTTAACTACATAACAAATGGAGACATTAAAGGACAAGAGTGGGTTTGGTGCACTGTGTGTCATCGTTTTTCAGTCATGGGACACACTTGCCTACCTGCTGGCTTATACATGCCCACTTAACTGAGTGCAAGTGTGGGTATTATGTGGGTAGCAGATGGCTGTGCAATGTTTTGATTGGATACATTGTGCTATTCACTTGGTGCTATTTGTTTGGGCAATGCTTATCAACAAATTTTTTTTAAAAAATCTGTGGATTGAAAGACACAAATAGCTTTATGCTGAAAAAATGCCAGTTAAGAATGTTCATGCTAATCAGAAATCAGGTATATGTTGTGCCTCTTGGTCTCTGTGGTCTTTGTAGCACTCAAGTTTGACTTGACTTGCCATCAAAAATGTAACCCAAGGTGATTTATTTTATCTGTCTGTCTTTGTGTCTAAAAAGACTTTTACAGTTTGTTTGGGACTGGCTGCCACGGCTGTGAGTTTCCCATCGAAGCAGGAGACAAATTTCTGGAGGCTCTTGGTTACACATGGCATGACACCTGCTTTGTTTGTGCTGTAAGTGAATTCTGTTGCTGATGCATATCGCACCATATGGGTTTTGCCCTTTTGAGAATTCAGGAAGTCTACTTCAACTTCTTTTGATCATAACATAAAACATAAAAAGCTGATTCTAGAATGTCCTACTCCACTACAGTAGGTGGTGATATGCCTACTTTTAGGTTGTTAGTATTGGACCTTTTTCCCTATTGACCCATGATATCACACAGCAAACAACTACCAAACAAGTTAGCTAAATGGTAACATGTCAAGTAATGAAAGCTTGAACTGTTTAACAGCTCGGTACATATTGTACATGCTGTAGTTTACATTTTGTGTGCATGGATGCTCTTGCACTCGACTACAATCGGCCCTATCACAGTGATCAACAGCTTCCATTTGCGGCATGCTTCTCGTCTTGCTACGGTGGAGCACATTGTCTGTTTTTCACGCTTTGCATCTCTCCATCTAATTACCAGTGCACTGCAAGGAGTCAAGGGGCAGCACGGTGGTGCAGTGGTTAGCACTGTGGCAGCACAGCAACTCACCCTTGGCCATGTGATCTCGGGTTCAATCCCACCCCCTGACCAACCGTGATCTTTCTGTGTGGAGTTTGCATGTTCTCCCCGTGTCTGTGTGGGTTTACTCTGGGATTTCTCCGGTTTCCTCCCACAGGGGCCAAAAACATGCAGGTTAGGTTAATTGACATCAACTGGGGAGATATGAATATGAGTTGTCCCTTGCCCCTTCCACCCAGGCCACAGTTGTAAATAAGAATATGTTCTTAATCTGTCCTGCCTGGTTAAATAAAGGTTTTGGGTTTTGTTTTTTTTTAATTAAGAGAGGCTTGGAACTGCCGCAATCTCAGCACATTGGTATTTTCATGCATTTTATGACAATGTGCTTTTAATCAGGAAAAGGAGATCTGCCATCAGAAGCACATTGTTAATGCTATTTCAGCACCATGTTTTGAAATCATGGCTATCTTTCCGACAGGAGGAAACACAGCATGCAGTGGGATTTTCAGTTATTTTAATGGCCAGAGTTGTAACAGTTATAATCTAACCTCTCACTTTAATTACAATATAATGATTACACTAATTTTTTTTTTTATTCCATCCACATATTCATTTTAATGGTGGACTTAGAGCTGAAGTATAGCCTATAGATTAAGCATTAATGTGTTTACTTTTGGGGCGGAATGAATGAATGAACAGGGAATGTGTGAATGCAGTGCACAAAGGAGGCGCAGTGGGATGCTGTCAGTCTGAAGATATAAATTACAAACCTGTCTTCTGTGACAAAGTATTCTCTCTACATATTATTAATCTATCATGTCTGTCATCATATCACAACATATCTCATGTGCGTTCACGTGTGCCCGTGTACATTCAGCTGTTGTTTTTCTGTTAAATGTGTTAATTTTAGGATAGTTAAACAGAAATTATTTGAAGACGCAGCAGGCAGAATTTTTCACTGCACAGAGAGAAAAAAATGGAGTGTGAGCTTACAAAATTATTCAGCGGATCATCCTCTTTTCCTGAAGTTTGAAATCCATTCATGTCTACATGTTGCATCCATGTGCATTTCATTACACTTATTAAATTCACCTTGATTGTTCAGCCTAACTGTTCAGTCATCTTCTCTTCCCCATTATCCTCCATTAAAAAAAACTAACTGGGCATCAACTTTGATTAATTCCTGGCTTAATGCCAAGCAGCATTACAGTTATGCACATTTTTGCCCATGTGTATGCCCTTTGGCCAGCACAAAACCCATCTTAAATAATCCATCATAATCACAGTGTATCTTCAGTTATGCTGCTCTGTACATTAAAGGGATGGGCAGGAGTGCTTTGGATTGGATTATCCAGAACATGGCACTGAATAATTAGACCAGCGTATTACACTTTTCCCCCAGTGCAGAGACTGTTTTCCTGCTGCTGTGATAACAAAATGGACTTGGACACACTCATAAATGCGCTCTATACCATGGACAATAAACTGGTGAATAGACTAGTCATAATAGAGCCCCATGTCTTTATTACAGTGTTGGACTTTTAGGTCAATGTACGGGGTGGGAAAGAACACCTAGGGCAGTTTGGGTCCAGTTGAGGTGTATACATGTAGAAGTAATTTGGATCAAAATTGCAAAATGCATTATCTAGGCGTGGTAGCCTGACTTGAGAAATTTAATTTAGTTGGATGTCAGTCAGACCATGATGTTTAAATGTCTCTAAAAGTCTGGTTTAGGTCGTACTAACAAAGTAAAGTTTTTCTTTCTAATGCCCTGTAAACAGAGTGAGTAATCGTTGGGCTCCTTACAGGTGTGCTGCACTACGCTGGAAGGCCAGACCTTCTTCTCCAAGAAAGACAAACCTCTTTGCAAGAAACATGTTCACTCACTGAAGATGTGAAACTTGGACCTGTCTGACAAATTTTAAGCCATACAGTGGGGAAAAAAGTATTTAGTCAGCCACCAATTGTGCAAGTTCTCCCACTTAAAAGATGAGAGAGGTCTCCAATTTTCATCATAGGTATACCTCAACTATGAGAGACAAAATGAGAAAAAAAAATCTAGAAAATCACATTGAAGGATTTTTAATGAATTAACTGGTAAATTCCTCGGTAAAATAAATATTTGGTCACCTACAAACAAGCAAGATTTCTGGCTCTCACAGACCTGTAACTTCTTCTTTAAGAGGCTCCTCTGTCCTCCACTCGTTACCTGTATTAATGGCACCTGTTTGAACTCGTTATCAGTATAAAAGACACCTGTCCACAACCTCAGTCACACTCCAAACTCCACTATGGCCAAGACCAAAGAGCTGTCAAAGGACACCAGAAACAAAATTGTAGACCTGCACCAGACTGGGAAGACTGAATCGGCAATAGGTAAGCAGCTTGGTGTGAAGAAATCAACTGTGGGAGCAATTATTAGAAAATGGAAGACATACAAGACCACTGATAATCTCCCTCGATCTGGGGCTCCACGCAAGACCTTACCCCGTGGGGTCAAAATGATCACGAGAACGGTGAGCAAAAATCCCAGAACCACACGGGGGGACATAGTGAATGACCTGCAGAGAGCTGGGACCAAAGTAACAAAGGCTACCATCAGTAACACACTACGCCGCCAGGGACTCAAATCCTGCAGTGCCAGACGTGCCCCCCTGCTTAAGCCAGTACATGTCCAGGCCCGTCTGAAGTTTGCTAGAGAGCATTTGGATGATCCAGAAGAGGATTGGGAGAATGTCATATGGTCAGATGAAACCAAAATAGAACTTTATTGTAAAAACTCAACTTGTTGTGTTTGGAGGAAAAAGAACACCATACCTACTATGAAGCATGGGGGTGGAAACATCATGCTTTGGGGCTGTTTTTCTGCAAAGGGACCACGACGACTGATCTGTGTAAAGGAAAGAATGAATGGGGCCATGTATTGTGAGACTGAGTGAAAACCTCCTTCCATCAGCAAGGGCATTGAAGATGAAACGTGGCTGGGTCTTTCAGCATGACAATGATCCCAAACACACCACCCGGACAATGAAGGAATGGCTTCGTAAGAAGCATTTCAAGGTCCTGGAGTGGCCTAGCCAGTCTCCAGATCTCAACCCCATAGAAAATCTTTGGAGGGATTTGAAAGTCCATGTTGCCCAGCGACAGCCCCAAAACATCACTGCTCTAGAGGAGATCTGCATGGAGGAATGGGCCAAAATACCAGCAACAGTGTGTGAAAACCTTGTGAAGACTTACAGAAAACGTTTGACCTCTGTCATTGCCAACATAGGGTATATAACAAAGTACTGATGAACTTTTGTTATTGACCAAATAATTATTTTACCAAGGAATTTACCAATTAATTCATTAAAAATCCTTCAATGTGATTTTCTGGATTTTTTTTTTCTCATTTTGTCTCTCGTAGTTGAGGTATGCCTATGATGAAAATTGGAGACCTCTCTCATCTTTTAAGTGGGAGAACTTGCACAATTGGTGGCTGACTAAATACTTTTTTTTTCCCCACTGTATGTACTTGGTTAAAATAGAAAGCATCCTAATGATCCTATAGTTTGTGACGCTGGCTGCCAGAAGATGTGAAAAGGCTGTTGCATTGTAATTTCCTTACCTTTAGGTATCACCAAAGTTAACATCTTTGACATTTTTTACTTATACACAGGATTGCCACAATGTACATGAATTAAGAAATTTACACAATGGTAGTTTTACTTTACAAAGGCAATTTTCATTAGAGAATAATAGAAATCTTTTAAAGTACTGTATACTGTATGTTTATAGCAGTGCTGTGGGAACACTAAAGGACAGCGCAGTCTACATTTGCTATTTTTAATGCTTGTTTACCTGTAAACTCATTTAGTAATTGGATCAGCAGTTAAGAGAAGAGAATTTCTTATATCAAATTAGATTTCACTTTATTGTTGCATTTTTGTCCTTTTTAGACGTGATGAAAATATACCTTACACCCATACAGGATTTATTGAATGTTTTTATTGCTTTGATATAGTTTCTGCTGAATGTCTGATTGAACAAATAAAGCTGCTCTCTTTTTAACTTAGTAATAAAGTCAGGCTATTCAGGCTTGTTTTTCAGGTTGACACTTTGAACAAAACTAGTTCCAATCAGCACAGTCAGAAAGATGTGACTGCTATCAAAACAAAGGGCCATAAACCAAATTTGGAAATGAAATGCACTTGGGAAAGATGGCATATGTTCTATTAAAAGAATATATAGAGAGAATATGTATAGTATTGTGACTGAAATAGCATGACAGATACATGGCAAATGCAGAACTGTTGTCTTTTTAGTTGGTGTCATAGTTCAACCTTATTTTATCTTAAAGCTTTTAAAATTTCATATTTGCTTTTATCTTTATTATTTGATCATTAATATTTTTGTGTAGCTGTTTTCAGGCTGCTGGAACATACATTGTTTTTAAGAAGGGAGAAATGTCTGATCTAAAAAATATGTATTTGGATATTTAGGACCCTTTTTTGTTGTTACTGTTATTTTCAGGAAGTGGTGGAGGGTTTCGATGGAGGGTTGATTCTTTCCCATTTCACAAAGGCTCTCCATAGTGTATGTTTGATGTGATTTACCTTTTATTATTACTGTCGGAAGTGGTAACAAAACACAATCTCGAAATATAGTCCCGTAACTATCATGTAAGAAAATGGAAAATAATGTGTAGAGTGTAAACATGCTCACCTACAAAACTGGTTTTAACTTGTTACAGCAATCTAGTTTGTTTAATAAAAGATGTGCTTTTAAACCTCGAGGGATTCGTTGTGGATTTTATCGGTGTATGTTTTCTTTAACTGTGGAAAATTCTGACATCTGTAGAACAAAATGGTACCTTCAACACATCTTGTGTTTGATAGAAGATTAAAAACAGACATAAGTAGTGTGTTGTTATGAATGGACGTGGTAACATAAGGGTATCTAAGAACCACCAAAACATGGTTATTTCTGTGCTATTGAGTGCAACTCATCATAGCCACATTTAAAACTAGAATGGTACTCAGAGATGCAGACCCATGCCCTGGAGCCGTATCATAATTCTGGTGGAAGTCTATGGTAAATTCTAAGTACTCTCACTCCCTATTGTAATGGGAATGCCCATTTTAACTAGAATCAGACCATTTAGGGTCAAAAACAGGTCAAGGTCATTTCATATTTGGATGTTGTATAACATTATAGCTTATACAAAATCTGATAGCACTAAACCTGATAAAGTCACCAAACCGTTTGTGACTTTGTGACCCCAAAAGCATAACACATGCTAAGTCTGAGGTTTACTTCTGTACCAAGTTTGGTGACCCTATGAGGGGGGGTCTGAAAAGTTCATAGTGGTACAAATTTGACCAAATGTGGTTTATTTTTCAACATAGTCTCCCCTTCAGTCCACACACTTCTTCCATCGGTGTTGCAGCGCTTGGATCCCTGCAGTTGAAAAGTAAACCACATTTGGTCAGATTTGACCACTATGAACTTTTCAGCCTCCCCTCGTAGCTTCATTCTTTCTCGAGTTACAGTCCAGACAGACAAACGGACAGACAGAGGCCACTGCCTGCCCACACCTCAGCTCTGTCAGCATGGGTAATAACAATGATTAAGAATAGAATACTATAAATGTGGAAATTGATCATCAGTAAGTATGATTTTCTGTTTTGCTTTCTAGTTTGCAAAGATCCAACCAAAACGCTCAACATTTAGGAGTCAATTTCAGTTGTCTTCTACGAGAGTTCACATTAAATGTATTATATTTGAGAGAAATTTGTATTCATTAAAAGCTGTAATGCTTATTGGTCTCTCTTGATATTGTGGAGTACTGTATCAGCCATCCTCAAAAATTATGGAGCTATTATTGCTGCAAAACTATTTGTAAGCGTACGCATAGTGCCTTAAATGCATGCACAGATCCACAAATGCGTGCACAATTCCACAAATGTGTAAAAATTATTTGCAAATGCGTGCAAAGTTCCACAAATGCATGCACAGTTTCACAAATGCATGCACTGATCCACAAATATGTAAAAAAAAAATTGCAAATGTGTACACAGATTCACAAATATGTAAAAAGATGGAGAAATGTGTAAAAAGATTTTGTATTTGTGTACTTAGTTAAAAACGGCTTGAAAAGACCACAGCTGTGTCTCATTTGGCTGTCAAAGTACGTGTGATTTTTGCAACACATTTGGCGTGTCTGGATGGTCTGGATCCACAAATGTGTAGACAAGTCTACAAATGCCAGTAAGCTGGGTTTTTGTTACCCTGAACTCAGGCTGACAGGCTGCCTGCAGGGCTCCATATTCGCTCCTTCTACCAGTTTGGCTGCAGCTCTCCTTCTCCACACTTACACTGCAGACACAGAACTTCACATGGATGGAGCTGGACTGTAACAGCTACTGCGGACCTATTTCTTTTTTTTTTTTCTGTGTGTCTCTGAATTTGCTGTGAGTGAATGACTGCTGCATCTGCAATTAATTATGACCCGCAATCCAGCATCAGACAACGGAAGAGATGTGGGTCTCAGAGGTCTGGAGGCAGAGATGGTACCTGTTGGTGTTGGATTTTGACTGTTTTTGTGATTAATACATTAAATGAGGAATTGACTGTTAAAACTAAAGTGGTGCAAAGAGATATTGCCTTGCAGATTTTATTGGTTTTATGGGCTCTCTGACAGTGATGTACAGGCCTTTTTATTTGTGTTCAGGTTGAACTTGTTTGTCAGCCTGCCTTTGTAGTTATTTTAGTACCTAGTAAAAGTAATTTGTGTTTTGTTTTATCCAGTCAGGAGCATTAGTTATGCAGAGTTGGAGATGTTGAATGCTGGATTATTTGGCTCTACTCTGGAGTTTTACTCATTTTACCAGTTTCTTAATTGAGTTTGATGTTTCTTTTCATTTTGCTTTTTAATCGTTGGTTTGCTGCATGATTTTGTTGTTGCCTGTTTCATTGTGATGTTTTATTAGAGGACAATTTTCTAATCCAGCAATTGTTAATATAAATCCACTCCTGTACAGCTCACTGACTGTGATTTGAATTAAACTTTTTAAAAACATGCAAGTTAGGTTAATTGGCATCAAACTGGGGATTCTAAATTGTCCTTAGGTATGACTGTGAGAGTGAATGGTTGTCTGTCTCTCTGTGTTGGCCCTGCAATGGACTGGCGATCTGTCCAGGGTGTACCCTGCCTCTCGCCCAAAGATGCTGGGATAGGCTCCAGCCCCCCCCGCGACCCGAAAAGGATTAAGTGGAAGAAGATGAATGAATGAATGAATGAAAAAGTTATTCTCTGTTTTGCTCTTTGCTGAAGTGCATCACCCAAACAATGAGGTCAGTTTTTAGGGAGCTTTTTTCCTGGTAGTAACATTCTGAGATGATGTATTATCCTCAGTTTTTAAACATTTAGCTGTTACGAGAAGGTCAAATGAAGAGCAGCCTATTATCCTTGACCCAATTTTTTTACATGGAAATTCTGATTCACTCACTTATCAGATCCCACCTTGCAGGAGTTTTGAGTGATTGTGAGCCACCCATTGCTGGTACTGACAATGAGCAAGGCATGGTCAATGCAGTAGCATTTACATTTCCCAATTCATATAAATTAACATGCACTAGGCACTCAAGTCAAAATGTGTCTTCTTATTTGAAAGACAAGACAGGACTTAACTCAAGTGACAAACAAGCAATTCATAATTCCATTTTTGGGCGTAATGGATTGAGTCAGGCAATCAACACCGTTCTATTTGATTACAGATGGGAACAAGTGAAGTCTCTATGTAATTCTATTGTTCCTTCATTTAATAGTTACTTGGAAAAACAAAAATTTCCTTACCTTAAACAGAACATGAAGTGTGCAATAGATAATAATATGAATAATGTGATGCAATGAAGTAATAACTGTGAAAGTGTTAATTCTGCATTAAAGAGGTTGATTGACTGGGAAGGGTAATCTGTAACTAATTTAGTAGCCAAGTTGTAGGATTTTGTTCAAGAACAGTATTAAGATATTGAAAGGTCTTTAGTGGGTAGGGGGGAATCCACACTATGCCAGCCATTTAGGAAATACAGTACTACAATAGAGTACTGCAATTTAGATGAAGGGAAAAGAAAGCTGCCTCTCAAGAAATTTCAACAATAACTTTACCACAAGGGCACAATTGTGAAGTCCTCATGTGGGACAAGACTATATATGCAGCTCCATCAAGCAGCGGGAAGAAACCGCACCAAATTAAGCAGCCAAGGAATTCTAAAACAATGTCACCCAAACATTGTGCTAGGTTGCAGTAGGGCTGGGTGATATATCTAAAAAAAAATGCATTGTAATATTATGTCACAGTACATATCGTGATAAGATAAGCCTTTATTAGTCCAACAATGGGGAAATTCCAGGATTGCAGCAGCACAGGGATAGCAGCACTCAAGCAATAGTAAATAAGATAAGAATTGGTTAGCCAAAGCAGTATGTACACAGTTATATAAACAGTGCAGGAGCACTGCAGCTAGATGGTATCAACAGCATTACAGTTTATTAAATTATCGGCAGAATATAAATATAGACCCAGACAGTATATTTCACATTTATGAACAGTATTGTTGCCACCCTCAATAATAATTGTAATTGTCTTAGTTGTATATTGGAGGGGATGAGCTCTATTGTACAAAGTTGTAACATTTACTATGTTTAATACGACCTCTACGAGCAGCACTGGTTAGGTTTTAAAGTCTGACAGCCATAGGTAGGAAGGACCTGTGGAACCTCTCTCTCAAGCCCTCAGGATGGCACAGCCTACCGCTAAATGAGCTCCTCAGTGCATTCAGCGTGTCCTGCATGGGGTGGGACTTGGACTCCAGCAGAGATGACAGCTTAGCCACCATCCTCCTCTCTCCTATCTCCTCCACTGGGTCAAGGTGTCGCCCCAGAATGGAGCTAGCTTTTGTGATCAGTCTGTTCGGTCTCTTCCTGTTGGCTGCTGTGATAGCACTGCCCCAGCAGACCACTCCAAATGTGATGACTGATGCCACCACTGAATCGTAGAAGGTCTTCAGGAGTGGCCCCTTGCACTCCAAAAGACCTGAGTCTCTCAAGTAGGTTCATTTCGTCTTCTTTTTAATTATTTATCTTTTGTTCTTATTAAAGACAAAAATGGAATAGAAAGGAGATGTCTTTACCTTCTTAACATGTTTCGACTGTACACTGCAGCCTTCGTCAGAAGAGTCAGCTGACTGCTGCCAGGTGACATTTATCAGCTGACTTTTGTAGGCGGGGCCAGCTCAGCAGATCTGTCAGATCCACCGAGCCGGCCCCGCCTTCCGCCGTCAGATGGTCTCTGAAGAATGTGATCCCAGAATTATAATCAGAATAATAGAACAAGACAAAAAATGCAATGTAATATATGAAATGTCATGCAGATCACGCAACAAAACCTACATTGGAGAAACTGGAAGACCATTCACCACAAGAAAAAAAGAACACCGGAAGGAATGTGAGAAGGAAACACAAGGACAACTCGCAAGATCACAAAAAGAAAAGGCAGAACAAGAAACATTAAAATCAGCAATATCAGATCACTGCAAAAGAAATAATCACATCATGGACTGGGACAACGCAAGGATTATTGGATCGGAGAGCAACAGACACAAACGGTGGATCAAGGAGGCCATAGAGATCAGGAAGCGGGGAAAAGACACCATGAACCGAGATGAGGGGGCCTTTATGCTTTCCCACACCTGGGATCACATTCTCCAGAGACCATCTGACGGCGGAAGGCGGGGCTGGCTCAGTGGATCTGACAGATCTGCTGAGCTGGCCCCGCCTACAAAAGTCAGCTGATAAATGTCACCTGGCAGCAATCAGCTGACTCTTCTGACAAAGGCTGCAGTGTACAGTTGAAACATGTTAAGAAGGTAAAGACATCTCCTTTCTATTCTATTTTTGTCTTTAATAAGAACAAAAGATAAATAGACCTGAGTCTCCTCAGGGGCAACAGCCTGTGCTGCCCCTTTTTGGAGAGCACAGTGGTGTTGTGTGACCAGTCCAGTTTATTGTTCAGGTGAACACTCAGGTACTTGTACGATGTCACTATCTCAATGTCTGTTCCCTGGATGTTTACCGGTGCTGTGGGGGTTGTCCTTGCCTGCAGCAGTCCGCTGCCAATTCCTTGGTTTTCCTCGCATTGATCTGGAGGCAGTTCCACAGGCACTGTCAGGGATAACGTGTTTGTGAACAGCATTTTGGTTAACTGTAAGCAGCGTGAATTATGACAAACTTTTATTATATGCATGATGTTTTATTTTGTTTTGCAGTGATACTTAGAATTGACCTTTGAATAGGTTGTTTGTGTGATGGACATATTGCACTGTTGTCTTTCCACTGTGGACTTGTTAACTGTGCGAAGTGAACAGCACTTGAGTGGCTCACCAGCTGGAGGTGATTAATCAATGAACTCGTTGTCAGCCGGGCCTTTTTCTACTCCTGTTGAGGGAAATGCAAATTCTTATCACTACGCCCTTGAGGCCCGTCAACATTGTCGACATCACTTTCTGGAAGCAGCTGGGGGCAGAGCTCAGGCCGAACGGCATCCTGGTGTACCTAAAAACCCCCATGTGGGTCACGAACACCATCACGTTCCTGCTGTCCGGGTGAAGCGGCACCTGGAGGTAGCCCTGTCGGAGGTCCAGCTTCGTGAATACCTGGGATCTGCTAAATGTTGCCGTGAGTTCCTCCATGGTTGGAAGGGGGTACCTGTCCGGGATGATCGCCTTGTTTATCACTCTGAGGTCTATACATGGTCTGATGCCCCCCTCCTTTCTTTTTTCCCACCACCAAGTTGGAAATCCATGGCGAGGCATCCACCTTCTCGGTGATTCCAGACTCCAGCAACCTTGTCAGCTCCGCCGAGACCTCATCACACAGCGCGAGGGGAAGGCGCTGCAACGGTTGAATCTTAGGTGACATGGTCTCGTCCACCAGAGGGCGATGGTAGAAAGCGCCTATACTACCCAGGCCCATAAATAATGACAGCCAGCGGAGTTGCCAGTCAGTGTATACCGTCAGCATGGTAGAGCCCTCCGGGTTCCGTATAGAGAAACCCAGCTCCCGCAACAGGTTGATTCCCAACAGGTCCGCCCCCTGGCGTGCCACCTGGAAAGTGAACCTGGGCACCATCTTCGGCCCACACGTCACTGAAAACTCTGCCGTACTCACCATCTCAATTTCTGTGTGGCCATAGTCGAACATCTTCACTGCCCCTGCCTTGTGAACAGCATTTTGGTTAACTGTAAGCAGTGTGAATTATGACAAACTTTTATTATATGCATGATGTTTTATTTTGTTTTGCAGTGATACTTAGAATTGACCTTTGAATATGTTGTTTGTGTGATGTACATATTGCATTGTTGTCTTTCCACTGTGGACTTGTCTTTCCACCCCTGCCGTGTTTAAAATCTGCAGTCATTATTCCTGTGCCTAAAAAACATATTATCAGCAGTCTGAATGACTATCGACCAGTAGCATTAACACCCATTATTATGAAGTGCTTTGAGAAAATGGTATTGAAACATGTTTTGCCTAGTCTCCCCCCAGACTTTGATCGATACCAGTTTGCCTACAGGCGGAGCAGATCTACTGAAGACGCTATTGCTATAGCTCTCCACTCGGCATTCAGCCATTTAGAAGACAAGGGGAGCTATGTAAGAATGTTGTTTGTGGACTATAGCTCAGCATTTATTACAATTATTCCCAACATTCTCATCACCAAATTGCTTCAGCTTGGTCTGCCTACTCACACTTGCTGCTGGATTAAGGACTTCCTAACAAACAGAACACAAACTGTTAGACTCGGACCCCATTCCTCCTCTACAGTCATGCTTAACACAGGCTCGCCACAGGGCTGTGTGTTGAGCCCCACTTTGTATTCATTGTACACATATGACTGCATACCTGTTCATCCCACAAACATTATAGTGAAGTTTGCAGATGACACAACAGTAGTGGGGCTCATATCAGGAGGAGATGAGTCTGCATACAGAGATGAGGTTCAGAAACTGGTGAGATGGTGCTCAGATAATAATCTGCTATTGAATACAAAAAAAACAAAAGAACTCATTATTGATTTTAGGAAGCATAGCAGTGAGTCGCCTCCTCTATATATAGGCAAGGTGTGTGTGGAGGGGGTGGAGGCTTTTAAGTTTCTGGGTGTTCATATATCTCACAACATTACCTGGGCAGTTAACACCATAGCTACGATAAAAAAAGGCTCAACAACGTCTACACTTTTTGAGGCTCCTCAAGAGGAATGGCCTGAATGCACAGTTGCTATTTTTATTTTATTGCTCTGCCATTGAGAGCATTTTGTCATATGGCATCACGGTTTGGTATGAGGGCTGTTCAGCCGCAGACCGCAAAGCCTTCCAGAGAGTGATCGAGACTGTGCAAAAAATCACTGGCTGTTCTCTCCCTTCTCCAGAAGAGACTTCCAGGTCTCGGTACTTCAACAGAGCTACTGCCATTATTAAAGACTGCCCTCATCCAGGCCATGATTTCTTTCACTTGCTCCCCTCAGAAAAGCGGTACAGATCCCATAAAACCCGGACTACCAGGTTTAGTCATAGTTTTTTCCCAGCAACAGTACGTATTTTGAACGGATTTATGTAACACGTACAGATTGCTGATGTTATTTTATGTTATCTTAGGTTATTTTATTTTATCCGTTGTCGCCGGATCCTGCTGTTACTGGACCCGTGAATGCCTCGTGAGCCCTGTTTCGCGCCTTTGTCCACCTTTTCTTTCTCTTAGCCCACCTATGAGGCCCAGTTAGCATGCTAGCCATCGTTGCTGGTGGGGAATCACGGACTGCCGGCCCCTTGTTAGCTGACGTAATTAATTTCTGCAGGGCTGCGGACTCCCGATGTTTCACCAAGTCCAACACCCCGTCTAGAGATAACATCTGTCAGGTTAGCCTTAGCATGTCCCCCAGCCATGAATTGTTTGTGCCATGAGCTAGTATGTCCCTCATTAGCTCATCTGCTAGCAGCCCGAAGGTGCATTTTCCCGCTAGGCTGCGCAGCTCCATGATAAATGATAGCATGGACTCACCAGCCTGCTGTTGACGGTCAAAAAACTCGTACCTTCGTTCGGTGACGGTGGAGTAGTCACCAGAAATGTTGTCCATTTGCAACAAGCCTTCTTCCAGCGAGCCGTCACCACACAGCCCAAAGAAAATGCTCTGCCCTTCCGTGCCCAGATGGTGCACCAACAAGCTTCTCCGCCTCTCTTCGGTAATATCACCGAGTCCAGCCACCGTCACATATACCTCATACTTACTTTTTCAGCGCGCCCATGGTATGGCTGGCGTGCCCTGGTATTGAAGGAACGGAGGTGGCTCTGCGACGCACGCGCCCATTTGTTTTCCGTCGTCGCCAAATGTTAGATTCTAAAATAATGGAGGATGGAGAGCTTTCTCTGTGAGCATTCAACTGAACTTTATTGAGTTTACATTCCAATTTATATCCCAGCCGCAGCCTGCCTGACGTCATTCATTCCCCCCCACCCCAGCGGGGCTACGGCAAACCCCAAAGTCCAATTCCCATACATAACAGATGGCAGTGTGGTGTGTTGTGTGAAAAGTCAGCAGTGTAGAGGTTGAACAAGAAGGGAGCCAGAACTGTTCCCTGGGGGGCCTCCGTACTGCAGATGATGGTGTCAGACACATAGTTCTGGGTTCTCACAAACTGTGGTCGGTCTGTGAGGTAGTCTAGGATCCACAACAACAGGTGCTGGTCCACCCCTGCACACAGCAGTTTGTCCCTCAGGATCACTGGTTGGATGGTGTTGAAAGCAGAAATCCAAAATTTGGTGAGTTTTCCTTAAAATTTGGTGTAACTTACATTGCCACTCAAAAAAAAATATATTTTGTGCGCATGACAGAGTTTAATTTCTCTAATGAAGTAGCTCCACAGTCAATTCAAATTAAATCCCACACCACAGACAGTTCCATAAAAGATTCTTGAAGCTTCCTGTTGCACATTACAATTTACTGTTGGAACATTTTTTTTTTGTTTTTTTTTTTTGTTTTTTTTGTTACTTATTTGTACCCGTAGGTAGATTTGGTTTGCAGTCTGGTGACAAGCCACCGGCTGCTGGTCGCTGCGTGCGCGAGCGCCCTAAACCTACATGTTTTTGGTATGCGGGAGGAAACCGGAGAAATCCCGGAGTAAACCCACGCAACACGGGGAGAACATGCAAACTCCACACAGCTCACTGTTGGTCGGGGGCTGGGATCGAACCCACGATCTCATGATCCCCGCGATCCCCCGGCCGAGGGTAAACTGTGCTGCCACAGTGCTAAACCACTGCGCCACCGTGCAGCCATTTGCAGGTGTTCAAAACAAGTTATTCTGCATGATCTTTTGGTGGAAAAAATAACTTACTAAAAAAAGTTGGCATTAATGATTACTTTCACCCTAAGTGGATACTGTTGTGTCCATAACTACCAAAGTGATGAGCAGGGTGGAAGGCAGTTTGCATCTTTTATTATGAACTCACAAACAGTACACAGTCAGACAGCAGTGGGCTACAGCGCTCAGGGTCCAGGTATCTACGACGAAAGAGGACTACCCCTTCTGCCCCTGGCCTTTTATGCCCCGGCCAGCGTCACCACCAGAAGTGTGGTTCATCAGCCCCCTCTAATCCCCGGTAAATCCCAGGCTGCCATATTACTGCTGATTTACGGATGTAACAGATGCATTGTCAAAAAAATCAGTGCAACCTTCTACAATAAGATTTGTGAGTTTTGTCAATGATTTCCCATTGATTGTCCCATGTTATATTGTGCTGTTGTTCCAACAACATTTACTTTCACTGAACACTGTTCTTCACAGAACTACAAAAATGATTTTTGAAAAGCACTTTTGTGCTTTCCAGCCTATTGCAGGAGCAGATACATCATCCAGGCTTGGACTCAAACCCCTGCCACTCTGTTTACAAAGCAAGTGTCCTAAGCCATTGTCTTTTGTCAGTGTAATAAAGAAAGCTTATTCAAATAATGTTTGGATTTTTTTGAAATAAAAAAAACAGTATCATTATGACTAATTTGCATTACATACAGTTATATATGACTGTCGATCTGTCCAGGGTGTATCCTGCCTCTCGCCCAAAGATGCTGGGATAGGCTCAGCTGTTATATATTAAAATATTATATTATTGTGTGATGTGGGTGGTGGCTTCACCTTTCCGGTTCCACCACCACCATAGGTATAAAGGACCAAGGCGGAAGAGACAGTCTCTTTCTGACCTTCGCCTCTGCCTGTACGGAGCTCCTTATATCTGTGAGCCACTAGTAAAGTTGTGTTCTGTTTGCACCTCCGGTCTCATCATTGGATCACAGATTATAGACATAACATTTGGCGACGAGGATAAAAATATGGATAAAGGCATTTCAGGCATTCGGCCATTTCTGGAGCTTCCTGGCGAGCCGCCAGTGCCGTGGGAGAGGTGGTTTGCCGCATTTGAGAATTATCTGGTGGCATTGAACCTTGGTGAGTTGGAGAAGTTGCGTGTGCAAGCAATTTTAGTCCATGACCTTAGCATGGAGGGACAGCACATTCTTAGCACATTGGGAGTGAGCGACAGTTTTGAGGACGTGGTTGGGCTAATGGCGTGCTACTTTCATGCCCCGGAAAACGTCATAGTCTGGAGGATCCAGTTCCGACAGTGCCACCAGCAGACTGGAGAGTCAGTGCAGCAGTATGTTGCTGACCTGCGCCAACTGGCTGGGGGTTGCCAGTTTGGGACCTTTGAGGAAAAAATGGTCTGTGATCAGTTGGCGGAGCACACGTTGTGTGCAGCTGCGCAGTCGAGACTCCTTACACATTCCAATGAGTTGATGTTGGCCAAAGCGGTGGAGATAGCCCAGCAATTTGAGGCAGCGAATAAACTGTCACAGGACCTTGGTGAGAGAACAGCAGTGGGACAACCCGACTCACAATCAGCGGCGCAGACTGTAGACCCGGATAGCGATGATAGCATGGAAGACAAAGAAGAATACGCTACCGCTATAAAAATTAGATCCGCCCGGGGTCACCAAGATGTTTTGGCTGCTGGTCTACGAAGCACTGGTACAAGGCGAGAGAGTGTCCGGCAAAAGGCAAACGATGTGGCAAATGTGGGCTCCTACATCATTTCGCCAGGGCCTGTAAGAGGTTTGAGCGAGGGGAGCGACGACGTAAAATGGATTCCCCCGCCACAACTCCTACTGTTATTCACTCCGTATCACCAAACACAGAAGGCCGTACATATTTGACTGCTATGTTGGACGGCGAGGACGTGCCGTTGTTGGTGGACATGGGTGCAGTGAGGTCTGTGTTGAACTGGTCTACCGTGAAGAGATTTCCCTTTCTATCATGTGAGAGGTCTGTCGATGTCATTTTGTGGGTATGGCAGTAATAGGCTGTCCATCGTGGGATCACTGGAGCTGATGGCGAGGTACAAGATAGCGGTGGTGTCCAATATACAGTTCGTGGTGACCAAGTGTGGGTCGAATGTGATGGGCTGTGATCTGTTTTATGGACTGGGCTTCTCAATCACCAGCAGCAGCGGAGAGGAATGGTCAGGCCGTGGTTTGTGGGAATGGCCAGTTCCGCGAGTGATTGACGATGCGGTTTGGGACGACACTTAGTCTAGTATTCTGAGACATGGACAGGACAATTTCCACCCAGGGCCATCAGGGCAGGGTTCTGGTGCCAGGGCTCACTTTACCTTAGGCGAGGGAACTGAATGGCACGGTGGAACGCCCATAATGGTGGGTGAGGCTGTGAAGACGACTCCATCTACTTCCGGGATTCGGCCTGGAGACACCGAGAAGCATGGGGCTGGAATGGCTATGCCAACGTTTAAAATGAAAGAGATCGGGGCAGGACCGGCTGGCACGGGTAATCAGCGTGCCACACAGGAACACTGTAGGCCAAGTCGGGCTTCACAGAGGGTCGCTGGTGTGGCGCTGCCCAGTGAGGAAGCCCGTGGGAGACATCGTGGACATGGGAAGTTGAGGAGAGTTTCTCTAAGAATTGGTGACATGGTTCGACCTAGGGAGGAGGCTCGACTGAGAGGTGCCCAGGGGAAGAGGAAGCAACGTGACCACCAGGGGTGGCTGAAGGTGGTGGCTGTTCGGGAGGACGGATACCTTCGGCTCTCAGATGACTCATGGAGATATCCCAATGAGCTGCGGTGCGTTACTGAGGAGAAGGAGGTGTTGGGGCTCCGACGTGGCTCTTCTCCAGGGACAAAGAAACAAAAGCGCTCTGGGCGGGAGCCGCTAGACGAGTCCCCTGGGGGGTGGCTTCTCTATCAACACTGTACAATAGCAAGGGGCGATGGATTGGGTTAAATGTACACTACCGTTCAAAAGTTTGGGGTCACCCAGACAATTATTTTGTGTTTTCCATGAAAAGTCACATTTATTTACCACCATGAGTTGTAAAATGAATAGAAAATATAGTCAAGACATTGACAAGGTTAGAAATAATGATTTGTATTTGAAATAATAATTTTTTCCTTCAAACTTTGCTTTCGTCAAAGAATCCTCCATTTGCAGCAATTGCAGCATTGCAGACCTAACATGATTGCACAAGGGTTTTCTAATCATCCATTAGCCTTCTGACGCAATGAGCAAACACATTGTACCATTAGAACACTGGAGTGATAGTTGCTGGAAATGGGTCTCTATACACCTAAGTAGATATTACACCAAAAAACAGACATTTGCAGCTATAATAGTCATTTACCACATTAGCAATGTATGGAGTGTATTTCTGATTAGTTTAAAGTTATCTTCATTGAAAAAAAGTGCTTTTCTTTCAAAAATAAGGAAATTTCTAAGTGACCCCAAACTTTTGAACGGTAGTGTAGAATTGCCCGGGCTATGTTGTTGGCATGTTTCTCATGTTGGACTACTATAACAGGTGCCCATGTGAAAAAAAACCAAACATGTAATGTTTGCTTGGGGCTGCACGGTGGCGCAGTGGTTAGCACTGTGGCAGCACAGTTTTACCCTCGGGCGGGGGAGCGTGGGGATAAGATAAGATAAGATAAGATAAGCCTTTATTAGTCCCACAACGGGGAAATTCCAGGATTGCAACAGCACAGGGATAGCAACACTCAGAGCAACAATCAGAAGGCAAGAAAAAACAAGCAAGCAAGAGCAGCTAATATACATATGTACGTATTACTATAAAATATATACTGTATATATATACACACACACAGACACACAGTGCAGAGCATTGTAGCTGGATGGAATAAATATATGAATATATGAACACACAGTGCAGAGCATTGTAGCTAGATGGAATAAATATGTAAATATATAAACACCCACAGTACGGAGCATTGCAGCTAGGTGGAATAAATATGCAAGTATATAAACACACACAGTGCGGAGCAATGTAGCTAGATGGAATAATATGTAGATATATAAATATATAAACACACCCAGTGCTGAGCATTGTAGCTAAGTATTCAGGGGGCTGGGATCGTGGGTTCGATCCCAGCCCCCGACCAACAGTGGTCTGTGTGGAGTTTGCATGTTCTCCCCGTGTTGCGTGGGTTTACTCCGGGATTTCTCCGGTTTCCTCCCACACGCCAAAAACATGCAGGTTAGGGATACGGGGCGCTTGCGCACGCAGCGACCGATAGCTGGTGGCTTGTCACCAGACTGCAAAACAGATCTACCTACGGGTACAAATAAGTAACAAAAAATAAATAAATAAATTTAAAAAAAGTGTGTGTTTAACCACGTGTAGGAGTGTGTATTGTAATGGGTTTGCCTGGGTTGTGATGGTATTATTGGGAATGTTATAGTGGTGTATGAAGGCGCATGTTAACTGGTTGTGTGTGTTTGTTACATTGAAATTTTTGTTGTGTATATTAGTTCATGGGATTGTTTTGGTTTTGTATTAGGAACACGGCATTATTTTATTTTAGGGACCCTTTAACCTCAAAGACGGCAGAATAATCTGTCTGGCCATGTGGAGGTGGGACGGCAGTCCACCTGTCCCCCTCTAGTTTTAGTTTTTGTGTGCATGAATAGGCTTATTTTATTTGTTTGTCAGTAGAGTGTGACTCGGGTACTAAATTTGGGAGGGCCAAATTAGCGTGTATGTGTTTTGGACTTTTCTACGGGGGGGGGAGAATGATATATATTAAAATATTATATTATTGTGTGGTGAGTATGATAGACCAAGGCAGAAGAGACACAGTCTCTTTTTGACCTTCGCCTCTGCCTGTACGGAGTGCTTTGTGTCTGTGAGCCACTAAAAAAGTTGTGTTCTGTTTGCACCTCAGACCTCATCATTGGATCACAGATTATGGACATAACACCAGACCCCTGTGACCCGAAAAGGATTAACCAAAAGAAGATGGATAGATGGATGGATGGATGGATGGATGGATGGATGGATGGATGGACAAACAGTTATAAGCAGTAGATGATTTGTTATTTTTTAACAAGGGTAATGGTGGTGTGTGGGGGGTATTCACAAATTTAACACAAGGTACAAACATACAAATGTAACTTAAGTGTAAATTTGCAACAATAAAGGTGCAAAACTATTGTAACGTCGGGGCCATTTTAAGGGGGCCAGGGATTTCCCAGCATGCTTTGCCAGTTTGAAACGTTACTGTGTGTGTTAAATGTGTTATTTCTGAGTTATACTGCTGTGTCATTATAACTGCATTATAATGACCCAGCAGTGTTTAGCAGGATTAGGGCAAGATGTATCATGTGTGTGTAACCATGATTCAAACAGGGGTCTGGGGGAATGACCTCCGCTCCTGTCTGTGCTGAGAAGCAAGTTGGGGGTCGGGGTGTGAAAAATAAATCAGGTTGATCACAGCCATCTGCTCCACTGTCTTTGTGTGAACCCTGCAAACGTCACACTATGATAAACGATGCTAATTTACGATTAAAAAGTCATTAATTTACCATAAGCAAGTCATAAATTTTCTCTTCTTGCCTTGAGAGAGAGCAGTCGCATTTTTCTTCCCTTCTCTCGTCTGCCTTCCTGACCTATTCCCAGCTTTGCAATGTTGCGTTTTTGTCTGTGTTTAGTCGCTCTTCTTCTGCTGAATCTTAATCTAAATGGAAATTATGGATTTGGAAGCGGCTTAAGTGTGCTATTGTCACTATTTTTCAACAAGAATCGGGCCAAGGGGGAGCCCAAGAATTGGAACCTGCGAGGAGACTCATGGACATTGGAATTCATGCGTCTGTGGAAACATTATTGGTTATGATCTCAGGACTTCTATTTTTGGCTGTGAAGTTCCCTGATGCATCAGAAATTGAAGGAAGGTGAGAGAGCTGATCAAAGCGGACCCGGCAAGCTCCTTCATCAAATTCGACCAGTTGGGGAGGGCATGAGTAGCGGCAAACGGTGAACTGAATGACAGTGATTCAGTGGAGGAATACATCTGGAGCCCTGTGCTCTCCATGGAAAAAAGTTTAAGCCTGCACATATGAAAGCACAGAATTGCACGGGTGAGGAAAAATTTCCATTCTCTGAGTGCACTGTGCTGATTTGATTTGACCTTGTCTTTGGTGCCCCGTGTTTACATTCCTCCTGATGAAGATAAGCGGAAGGAGTGGCTCTGCTAACCCAAACAATCGACAATCAATTGTTGTCGTATCAGCGGATTGGACCCTCAAGGACAGTGCCCATGTGCCTTCTGCAAGCAAGAGAGATAGACTCTGGACTTGTTTATGAGTCACATGATTATAACATCTATCCACTGCCGGGAGGCGCCCTCTGCTGCTCACTAACAACTGTCACACTTACACTACACAATGCATACAACATTACATGACTGATACAAATATTGATTCATACAAATACACTGCCTCTCTCAACTTTTGTGTGTGATCTCCTGCTAAATGTCTGCTAAATGTGCATTGAGGTTTTTTTTTGCCTGCAATCAAAATTTCGCTCACTCACTGAGCGCCATTTTGATAAAACATGTTTTTTTTCTCTCGCCTACTGTGTCATATCCCTTCCCTTTGTTCTTTTTTTTTTCCTTTCTTCTTTATGACTGGTGCCTAGCGGCTGCCCCGGCCTTGGATGCGCTCTGCAGAGCGTGCCCAAATGCCAAGTCACGTTTTGTTACCTTGTATTCATACATGTGTAATGACAATAAAGTTGAGTCTCATCTCATCTCATCTCATAAATTTACAAGAAAAACAACAGTTTAGTGAGAGGAAAAATCACAACTCATGAATGAAGAAACAAAACACATTTCCAAGAGGAAAAAAGTCAAATTAACAAGAATAGTCACAAATTTACAGGTACAATGTGCAAATATACAAGAATAAAAGCTGCATATTTATGATTTTTTAAAAATTCTTATAAATTTGCTATTTTTTTTTTACCAACTTCAACTTTTTTTCTTAGAAAATGTAATGAAAGTTGCAACTATATGCTCTTTATTTTTTCCATTAACTTTGCAACTCACTTTCATAAATTTCATAAATACATTTTCAACATTTTTATTGTACATTTGCAGCTATACTTTCACTGATATATTCACTTGTGCTACAGTATATTTACTATCTTTGCACTAACGATGGTGATGGAGGGATGGCAGATTAATAAGTGGGAATGATTTGGGGTGGAGCAGCATCTGCAGTGATGCGGAAGTTGTACCGGTCTGTTGTGGTGAAGAGGGAGCTTAGTTCTAAGGCAAAGCTGTCGATTTACCAGTCAATCTATGTTCCTACTCTCACCTATGGTCACGAGCTTTGGGTAATGACCGAAAGAACGAGATCGCGGATACAAGCGGCTGAAATGAGCTTTCTCCGTAGGATTGCTGGACTCACCCTCAGAGATAGGGTGAGGAGCTCAGTTATCCGGGAGAGGCTCAGAGTAGAACTGCTGCTCCTCCACATTGAAAGGAGTCAGTTGAGGTGGTATGGGCATCTGATTAGGATGCCTCCTGGACGCCTCCCACTTGAGGTGTTTCAGGCACGTCCCACTGGGAGGAGACCCCGGGGCAGACCCAGGACTCGGTGGAGAGACTATGTCTCCCAGTTGGTCTGGGAACGCCTTGGTATCCCCTCTGAAGAGCTGGAGCAGGTGGCTGGGGAGAGGGAAGTCTGGGCTTCTCTGCTTGAACTGCTGCCTCCGCGACCCAGACCTCCGGAAAAGCGGTAGAAGATGGATGGATGGATGGATGGATTTGGGGTGATTGTAACAAGGGAGATGTTGTCCCCCCTCATTCCCCTGAAATTAATAATGGTTATAAATTCAAACCAGTTTTCACATTTTAAAAGTAGATTTAAGAGCACAAAGTTTTGTCATCAGAGTATGCTACAATAAACTTCAGTAAGGGCCCCTTTTCACAGCGCAGAGATCCTTGGGTGACCACTGGAACATCAAAAACTGGCCCAATGTCTGAATGATCTCCTGAAGCCTCGAAACAGCGTTTTCTGTAAGTGTTTCGGGGATCCTTGTGTGTTTTGGGCTGAGACAAAACTTTGAGGAGACCAGAGAGATCACTGGAAGATCACCGAGAGATCTTGGCGATGGCTGGGCGCTCATTAAAAAAAATCACTGAGCGATCTGGCCGTTTTTTCATTGTTCAAATATCTCTGAACGACCTCCACCCCTGTGCAACTGGGGTATAAGGTACAACTTTGTTTAAAAATGAATGAAATAATAACAAACTCGAGTAAATGCAACTTCCTCTCTCAGCAACTTTTCTGTAGTAAAGTGCAGCGGTTTGCAGAAGTTGTGCAGAGAAGAGAACTGCGAGTGACGCGGCGCTCCGGCGCTGCGCTGCTGCGGCTCAGTGACTTCACAGCAGCATTGTCTGCGGAGACCCGCTGCGGGTCTGCGTGTGCACAGCAAGGCGTGCGTGTTCCAGACTGCAGTGAGAAGAGGGAGCAGGAGGAGAAGCGAGAGAGAGAGAGAGACGCTAAAAACTTTAGTTGGAGCACAGAGCAGCCGCAGCTAGTATCTGCAGTCCGCACGCAGCGCCCTGTGCCGCAACGATTCTCTTTCCAAATAAGAAGCCGAGCAAGGTGAGTACTCTGCCTATGAAGTAACAGCGCACAGCATAGCCGACAAACTGCTGTACTTTGCGCAGTAATTGCCCAAGTTTTTCGAGCCGTTTCTAAGCCCACTTGTTAGCACTTTGTCTCAGCGCTGATAACGCTGTTCTGGTCTGTTTTCTGCAAATGCGGCTGGTTTGGGGATTTATCAGCGAGTCGCTGTTGCTGCGCCACAATTTTACTGCAAATAAGTTTAAGCGACTTTATTTAGGAGAATTTGTGTATTTAAAAAAAAACTGGCTGAGCCTATAGCTGTTTTTTGTGTTTCTTTATTTCAAAAGAGAAAATGTATTAAGTTTTACTTTATCATTGGAATATACTGTATATTTTAAGTCAATCGTAACATATCGTGCTTCCATTGGGATATTATTAGTGAATTGTATTTTTTAAGAATCATTGATCATTATTTTATTCTGTGCTTAATTCAACACTACAGCAGAACAGTTGCAACAAGTAACTCCATTCTTTAAACGTATGGATTCCTGCTCACTCTTGGTATATTTCACAGATGGCTCTTCCTTTACACGCTGGGAGGGTTCTTTTTTTTTTTTTTGCTCCAAACTTGCCATGGAGTAACTAATTCATACTCAACACAAATGCAGTTGATGATAACTAGTGTAATACAGTAGGTCTGGTGTTGGTTTGGGCACCACTTACCATGGGGTCCTGAGGCCGACCTTTAAGATGTCAGACCCCACTTTCCCTTAAAAGTGCACTGTGAAACAGAACCCCCCCCCCCCACACACACATCTCTGATAAAAAGTGAACATATAAAATAAACTGTTTCTATTCCAACATATTCATTTTGCTAAATAAATTATTATATTTTACTCCCTTACAATGAATCATTTATATATGTTGTGGTGGGTTTAGGGCTGGGCGATATAGCTCAAAAAATGGATACCGATATTTCTTTATATCATGATACACAGTACATATCACGATATGTATTTTGTGTACTGAATGTCCTTTAAAATGTGGTTTTACTTACATTTTTATTAGAAATTACACCCCCATATATATATACACTACTTACAAAAAAGTTAGGGTTATTTGGCTTTTGGGTGAAGTTTCAGAATGCACCTAAAATGCACTATAACCTTTATAGGCGAACTTAATTTGAGCTTCTCTAACCCTTTGAATCCACACGTCCAACTGTTCAGTTTTTCAGTACTTTTTGTGTAACTTGCTGTTCTCCAACAAGGTGCTTAATGGCAAAATTTACAACAGGTGCTTGAGCCATGAATCGACCAATAAATTTTCTGGTTCAATTAAAATCGGTATTTAAACAGACCTTTTCATCATGCCGTTCACATTTTGACATCATGAGACCAAGATGACACCTAACAATTGATCAACAGTACCTCACCATTGCAAGGCTTCAAACAAGATGTTCTCAGAGGGCAGTGGCCACTGAGCTTAGAGTGTCACAGAAAGTCATCAGCAGGTTGCAACAGAGATACAGAGAGACTGGAAGAGTCACAGAAAGACATAGAAGTGGACATCCTTTGGCCACATTCCACACTGATGACCGCTTCATTGTGAATAGTGCCCTGCAGGACCGAATGACGAATACCACTCAACTCCAGGCACATTTAAGGGAGGTGAGAGGCACCCAAGTATCCCGTCAGACTATTCAAAACCATTTACATCAGCGTGGTCTGGGTGTTAGACGACCTGCAAGGGTACCTGACCACACCAGGCACAGGTGTCATCGTCTTGCATGGGCCAGGGAGCATTTACGTTGGAAAAGGGACCAGTGGACCTTAGTGCTGTTCTCTGATGAAAGTTGATTCACGTTGAGCAGAAATGATGGCCGCCAACAATGTTGGAGATGTCAAGAAGAGCGCTATGCATCAGCCACTGTTGTCACCATGTTACAGTCTAGGCAGGTGTGTCTAGTCAATACAGAACTGCCCTGCACCTTATGAATGGAACAATGACAAGCCAATACTACCTGAATAACATCATCAATCCAGTCATTGTGCCCCTGCATGAACAACACAACCCTAATTTCATCTTCATGGACAACAATGCTCCTGCTTATTGAGGTCACATTATTAGGGAACAGCTGCTGGAGGCTGGGGTACCTCAAATGGAGTGGCCTGCACTTTCTCCAGACCAGAATCCCATAGAAAATCAGCTGAGTCACCATGTAGAGGCTCGTATCCCTGCACCCCACAACCTCAATGAACTGAGGGCTGCCCTTCAAGAAGAGTGGAATGCCATGCCTCAGCAGACAATAAGTCGACTTGTGAACAGCATGAGATGTTGTTATCAACCTTTAATTGATGCTCAAGGGCACATGACGTTATTGAGACATTAACCCAGTCCTTCTCAAATAGTGGCGCGATGCGATGCCGGGGGGGGGGGGGGGCGTGTGACCCTGGGGAACAGGCTTTGCTTTTGGCGTGTAAAGTGTAATTGCACATCCACGGCAGCAGGTGGTGCAGTGGCGCTCTCATTGTTTAAAGTCTGTGCGGGAGTTTAAAACTTTTTAAATTGCTGTCAACAAACCCCTCGAGAGACACCATGGAGAAATATTTAACAGTAACGAAAAGAAAGGCGGAGAGAGACAGAGGTAAAGAGACAAATGAAAGTCTCCCAAAAGCTAAGACGAGGAAATATGACGAAGCTTATCTAGCGCTTGGCTTCACTGGGACTACGGTGAGAGACGAGGAAAGACCGGTGTGTTTACTGTCTGAAAGTGTTGGCAGCGGACAGCATGAAGCCAAATAAATTAAGACATCACCTACAGACATTACATCCTCAACACGTTGATAAGCCGCTTGATTTCTTTCAGCGAAAACGTGCGGAGTACGGCCAACAATCATCCCACTTTGTGAACGCTACATCAGTAAACCAGCGAGCACTTTCAGCATCATTTAAAGTGGCGCACCAAATTGCGCAGTGCAGAAACCCCACACAATTGCAGAGGAGTTGATACTACCTTTTTCTTCAGACTAAAATGTTAAATATATTGGTACTCCTGTGTTAATGTTCCAGATCAATTTACATTTAATATTGTAGCGAACTCAATATGAGCACCCTACTTGGCTTGCCAAGTGGGTTGATCCTATTGGCGACACAGGTAGAGTGCGGGACTCTGGAGCAGGAGACGTGAGTTCGAATCTCCCGGTGGGACGTTGCCATGTCAAGCAGCACGTTACAATATTATTTATTGATTGAATTATTTTTCTCAGCATCAAATGGTTCAGTTGGTCAAAAATGTTTCTAGTTTAAATAAGGATTGACATATTTTTTATTTCAGGCACTTTGATGCACTTTAAGTTTTTTTTTTCTGTTTTAGACTATAACAGGGTTTCTGTGTGGCAAAATAAAGTTAATATTTGCTGAAAGTTGACTTATATTGCTTTTTTCTTTTGTTAATGTTAAAAAGGATACAATTTTAGGTATACTTATACAATTTTTATAGATAATGATCTTATTTATAGTCACTGCGGCGAGTTGGGGGGGCGCGAAATATTTTCTCTTTCCTAGGGGGGGCTTTGCAAAAAATAATTGAGAAGCACTGCATTAACCTATTGACTGTGGCTGGCGCTTCGTTGCGCCGTCAGACCCTAGTGGTGAAGCTTTATTCAAGAAAATATTCAGTTCAGATGTCAGAGATTTCCAAAGCTATAACTTGAAAGGGGTAAGAGATAATGGCTTACTGTCAATTAGAAAGATATAGAATATGATTCAAAGTTTGAGTTAGGAGTAAATTTACGCATCTAATTTGCATAATGCCACGGCAGCCATATCAAATTACATAACTTTCAGTCAAAAGTGGACTTTGGACATATTTACACTAAGAATGGTTTTGCTTTTTGACACTGTTTCTTGTTTTGGGCATTTTGTTATCTTATCTTCAAAGTATATGAACCAGAAAATCGGTACAATGCAGTACAATGTAAACACAACAATAAACAAACACAGACATTCATCACTTACAGCTGGCGAAGGCGGCTTGCATCGCCCTTTTTGCGGTATCTTGGCCGTTATTTTCTCTTCTGTCAGGCATTTTTGCTTTCTCTCCCATATCCAGAAACTGATATGATTGTTCCACCTCAATTTCGCTTTTATTCCACCGCTATTTATGTTATACGACAACATGGAACAGGCGCGATTGTTGTCTAGTCACATGGTGCTGGGGGCGGCAGCAGGTGAACACCAGGCAGCTTCACCCACCCTCTGTTATAACAAAATGTAAACATTTACCTTCATAAGCTAAATAATCTCTTTTTTGAATCATAGTTGGCAAATTTGGGAGCAAATGCTCCTCCATCCGTGACCGAGTACGTCCGCAGCGATCAGTAACGACCATATGTGTATGTCTAAAAATTTCTTCCTCTCTGGTGTAAATAAGGATGCTTCTATGTCCGCCATAAGTCCTCCAAGGCAAGAGCAATAAGTTATACGTGTCTACCACCTTGTGAGGTAGAATTCTTAGTACAGCTTGGGAGTGTTTGGCACGTCACATAACATCATATGACAGGTGCAGCACCGCACCTGTCACAGTGGTGGCACTATGCGTTCATGCAATCATCACTGAATAAGGGTTATCATTTTTTGTTGTGGTATACCCACCACTGTTGTTGGCTTTTGTTTCAATAAATTGTGACCAGTGCTGGCAAAATGAGTTGGAATGTGCACCAGGTAATTACGAGCTACAGGCACTACGTAGAAGTCATAAATCATGATTCTTTCTTTGTTTGCTGGCGGCAAGTCTCAGAAAAACCACCGTAACCAAAAAAAACCAAAAACCCACCACTAGTTTTTCTCGGAAAAACCACCACTGTAGTGTCAACTTTTTACATTTTCCATGAAAATCACCCAAAAGCCAAATATCCCTAACTTTTTTGAGTTGTGTGTGTGTGTGTGTGTATATATATATACTGTATATATACCATATATATACAGTATATATATATATATACAGTGTATATATATATATATATATATATATATACTGTATATATATATATCCATTCATCCATCTTCTACCGCTTAATCCTTTTCGGGTCGGTGGGGGGGCTGGAGCCTATCCCAGTATCTTTGTGCGAGAGGCAGGGTACAACTCATATATTTACAGGGAGCACCTCGGCGGCGGTTCGGGAGGGCGACCCACGCTGACCACTCCTGGATTCAGCTGGCCAGCCGCTGGCGAGGTGACTGAGAGAGCCTGGGGACCTATGCAGCGGACGTATGGGTGCTGATGCAACGTGGCTACTTAGACTTCGAGCCGGAGTCAGTGAAGAAGCTCACCCTCCAGTACTTCATCCAGGGGTTCCGCCCGGCCCGGCTCCAAGAACACGTCCGGCTTCACGCCGTGAGCAGCTGGGAGACTGCCATGGCAGGAGTGGAGCAGGTGGGGCCGATGCTGGAGTATGTAGCTGACGTGTCATGACCAAGTCAGAGAGGTTTCCAGGCCACGGTGGAGAGCGAGGACGAGGAGGAACTGTGCCAGACCACAGCTGTGTGGCCGGTGAGAGGATGATGGTGGTGCAAGGAGGGATGCTTCCGCTGTGGGGAGCCAGGTCACATCGCGCACTAGTGCTGCTCATCTACCCCACAACAACCGGCACCCTCACCAGCTTTAAACTAGAGTGAGGTGGCACAGACGGGGACCTGCCGCCTCTCACAGACATTTTCCCCAAGGGACTGTTACCACGTCTGGGCTGACTTGGACACTCTGTACCTGCAGTGCAGCCTGGACAGCACACCAATCTGGACCCTGATCAACACCGGTTCCACCATCTCCCTGGTCTGACCCGGGGCGTTGCCCGGTACAGCTGAACTCAGACCACAGGGATGGGAACCCACCATGCGCTGTGTCACCACAGCCACCGGTGAGCACGCCAGACTGGGAGGGCGATGAGCCCTTGTTGTGGGAGTGGCTGGTCAGAACACGAACCACCCATTCTGACTGGGTGTCATCCAAGACCCCTGCGTCATTGGACTAGATCTGCTCACAGCATGGGGTGCAGAGATCGACATCGCCAGATCTTCTTTCCTTCTGGGGCCTCAGATCATCATGCCCTGCGACAAGAGCCAGACGAGGAACCAGGGGGCCCGCGCGATTGAGGGGCCATCAGCGCAGACCGAGCTGAGGGGATCGTCACCAGAGTCGACTGCTGCAGCACCACCAGTGCAGGCAGAGGGATCCTCAGCGCTGCTAGAGACAGCAGGGGGGGCCGCTAGTGGGAGGAATCGCCACGTCATCGGAGATTATTATTCTGCGGACAGAAACCAGTCCGGGGTGAACAGTGTAATGTTGGGGCTGTGATAAGGGGCACAGGATTCTCCCAGCGTGTTTTGCGCCACGGGGGATTCAAAGACTGTTATTATTCTTGTGTTCTGAGCGTTATTGTTGTACCGTTATAATTGTGCTATAAGTCCGGTTGTAATAGTGCTGTTCTCCCTGTGTGTGAGAGATTACTGTGTCTGTGTCACCCTTAGTGACATAGTGTATGTGTGAATGACCTCCTCTCTGTTCTGTGTAATGAGTCAGTGAAGAATAAATGTCTGTTGTGTCACAAATCCTCTCTCATTATTGTGTGGACCCTTGAAACGTCACAATATGAAGAAGACGGAAGATTGTTGTCACATGTACTAAACAGCCAGTACTTGCCAGAAATTCCTGCAGCTCCTTCAAATGTTGCTGTTGGCCTCTTGGCAGCCTCCCTGACCAGTTTTTTCTCGTCTTTTCATCAATTTTGGAGGGACGTCCAGTTCTTGGTAGTGTCACTGTTGTGCCATATTTTCTCCACTTGATGATGACTGTCTTCACTGTGTTCCATGGTATATTTAATGCCTTGGAAATTTTTTTGTACCCTTCTCCTGACTGATACCTTTGAACAATGAGATCCGTCTGATGCCTTGGAAGCTCTCTGCGGACCATGGCTTGCTCTGTAAGATGTGACTACAAAAATGTCAGGAAAAGCCTAGTAGAACAGCTGAACTTTATTTGGGGTTAATCAGAGGCACCTTAAATGGTGGCAGGTGTGCGCTGACTCCCATTTAACATGAGTTTGAATGTGATTTGTTAATTCTGAACACAGCCACATCCCCAGTTATAAGAGGGTGTACATATTTATGCAGCCAGGTTATTGTAAGTTTATTTTTCACTCTTAAAAAATTTCAGTTTGTTTTTCAATTGGGTTGTACAGGTTATAGGTCACATTAATGGTGGAAAAAGTTTTGAAATGACTTATCTTGGTCTCATTTTTTTTTTTTTTTTTACCTCACAAAAACCTGGCATTCGAACAGGGGGCGTGTAGCCTTTTTATATCCATTGTACATATTGTGATATGTATTGTGTATCACGATATAGAGAAATGATACTGTGATACATTTTTTGAGCTATATCACCCAGCCCTAATTCAAACAATAGTCTGTTAAAAAGTTAAGCACATGGGGTACATATGTAATTGTAAATGTAGACATGTGAAGACCTTCACCACATGAAACAGTCTCTTTAGATACATAACACACAGATAAAGAATTTAAAATGAATGTGACATAAATAGGGCAAAGAAAAGCCTGAACATACTGTTTCCTTTAACACATTCTTCACTTGAATGGGTATATAGTATTGAAGTAGGAGTGAACCAGCTTTTATTTTTTAAACTCAGCACAAGTGGGCCTCTTGCTTCAAGGGCTCACAAAGCTGGAGAAAAAAAAAATCAAATGAACCACAGCATAGCCTACAGCACCGAATAACCTACAGCCCCGTATTCCCCATACACCCCACTTATACACACAGGCACGCACACAATGTTCAGCTCTCTTTCTGAGACCAGTAACCAGGTCCAGGTGCTTATTAGTGTGGGTTATGACGAGACCAGAGCTGTATCTGTGTATGTGTGTGCACGTGAGGAAGCATGTGTGAATGTCTGTCCAGATGGCATAGCACTGTTCCTCCAAATCTTACCTCACCTCATCTGAGGGGTCCGGGGGCAGTAACACAAGGGGACCACGCAGGAAAATACTCAGCAAATATGAATATGAGAAGCAGAGGTTCAAATCTATGTGTGTGCACGCGCGTGTGTGTGTCCCTTTGTGTGGCGGTGTTTTCCTTGTCTGTCAATCCAGTAAGTGTTTGCAGTTGCTGAGGCTTCGCTCAGAACAGCAGTTCTATTTAGGTCAGGAACGCATTACCCAAATCTATGAGAACGGTCACATTCTCAATTGGCTGTGTAATTGAGTTTTACACAGCAGCTGTAAACAGAACGCTTCCCTCATTATGCTTTCTTCTCTGTGTGTGTGTGTGTGTGTGTGTGTGTGTGTGTGTGTGTGTGTGTGTGTGTGAGTGTGCGTGTTAGTGAGAGAGATCAGTTTAGACACTTAACAGTTTCAGACACCTCGAGATTTGAGATGAGCCGTCTGGTGCTGACTGCTGGAAATGTAAATCACAGTGCTGGTTTTTAATGTACACATTTGGACTTGTGAAATTGCCAGAAACAAATTAAACGTTTGCTCGTCTTGGAAGGTAGACCTGAAAATTACAATATACAAGTACAGTGTTTGAATCCTTCTCTTTTTTTTTTTAAATTTTTTTAATTTTTGGCCAGATTTTGAGAGGTTTAAACACGTTCTTCTCTTTTGTAGAGCCTTACATTTTTTTAGTTGATATAAAGTATTCGGTACTTCCAAAGTTCATCATTTTTCAGTGCTAATGAGCTAACAAGCTAGTGCTGCATGAGGTATCTATTTGCTACTATTTTTTTTTACTATATTTCTAAGTATTTTTTGTGGTTACAGTTATATCCTGATGATCTGCTTGTAACTTTTATCTCCCAGATTAAAAAAAAAAAAAATCATTTATTTTGACAGCAATTTTGAGGAAGACTGTGACATAGCAAAAACAATACTGTGAATATATTAACTTATCCAGAAGAGTTATATAGACAGGTTTTGAGCTGACCCTACCAGGTTGGTAAATAAATAAATAAAGAGGTTTAAATATCAATTGTTTGTACAGTTTTTCTACCCACAGCACACCAAAAGCAAGCCAAAATGTCAATATATATACCTGTTTACTATACAAAAAGGCCTCTAATAACTTTTATTACTTTGTATGTTTGTTTTGACACATCTTTTCAATCTAAAAAAACAAAAACAACATACAGCAAATTCAGCTGACTCTAAAATTAGTGTGGCCGAGACAGGACCAGCCCTGTCAAATTAGATTTTTGTTGCATCGTTTACTAATTATCAGTATTTAAAATGTCGTTTATGATTAGCTGTTGAACATAGTGAATAAGTGACTGCAGGTGCAGAACATACATGCTTGTTTGCCGTTGACTGTAGTCTTCCCAATGTGTGCCAATGGAGCTTTTTTTTATGCTGGCAAACTCGACAAAAGGGTGCAGCAGGACTTCATTCATCGGGTTTTGTCAGAGATCTTGGCTTGGTGGGTCTCTAGCCTAAGATGATGGAGTCCTAATAGAAAGGCGGCTGTTTACTGCTTGATTACACAACATCCATCCATCCATCTTCTTCCGCTTAATCCTTATAACAAAAATAATTTTTTTATAAGTGGTCTGTGTTTTTTCAACTGATTTAAGACAATGTCGCACCGCTGAATCCGAAAATGACATCCGATTCTCTCGATCAGGTCAGGTGTTTATGCTAAGTTGTAAGTAGTTGTACAGCAGTTGTACAGTTGTACTGTAAATTGAATGGTAGACATTGATAAAGGTAAGCACATGTAAATTGAATGTTACGTCATCATTGTTCAAAATTCAGAGAATTTCAAGAAATAAAAAAGAATTTTGCATCATATAAAGTGAAAATAACCGTACATGTAAACAAAAATGTAAAAAACATGTGGCCATAGTTCAAAAAGGTTGACCTGATTGAGTAAAACCAATGTGATTTTTGAATTCAGCACATCAAAATTGTCCTAAATCAGCTAAAAAAAACTTAGACAATAAATTTGGTGTTGACCAGTGTTACGATTTGTCCCAAAGTATTTATACTATTAGTTTAGACCTAATTTGAGTATACCTCTGTTAACATGCCTGTACCTGCATGTGTATCGCCCTCTTCACCACCACCATTTTGGGAACTAGTGTAATGTGTCTCAGCATCAGAGAGACTGAAACATTAACATTAACAAAGCTAGCTTTGTTTGCGCTTTAGGTACGTAGTTACCTATGGGCTTCCGCATATACTGTGATGGACAGCCATATGGGTGGGAACTCAATGCTCGACACACCATCAGAAATTGTTTAAGCAGCGCAGACTATTGTTCCTGATCCTATACCTGCTGTTTCAAGTGGTACCTTACAGTATAAATTTCTGTTCTTCTCATCAACTAGCAACTATGACTAACGAGTAAACGTTCGTTACAGTGGGACTGCACATTGTGAGGAAGACATAAAGGAAAGTTTCTTCTTCAGAGAAGGATTTTTCTTTTACTGATAGGATGGCCTCAGCAGCTTTTGATTCCTCCATTTTAGTGGACAGATTGTGTCATTGCATCACAACTGTGTGTGATTGTTATACTAAAAAATAAAAGGATGATCATTGATGGCAGCTTGTTCAGCTGATTAAATCAGATGCAACATGATTTTCTCAAATGTATCTTAAAGTGACACTTTAATCAAGTATTTTTTCTTGTTAACATGTCTGTAACGTGTTTTTATGACTTGCAAGACATATCAAGAGAAATCATTCAAATGTCTCATGTCTCGGTTTTGTTGCTTTAAAATTTCACTTAAGCCCCACTCCTTGAAAAAAGGCGAGTTTAGACGGAGCGTTTTTGGTGATGTTGTGGGGCGACCCCCACAGCCTACGGACAAGCAGAGTGCTCAGCTGGAGCAATTAGCAGAACAGTGAGATGTATGGACTGATATCAATAGGCAGCCTCTCTTGGTCTAATCCCGGCGCCAGTAATCTTGCTATTGATATGTGTGACTCTAATGCAAATGTCCATGCCTTCCTGCAGTTTACTGGGATGCTAATGTGCCGTGCATGCATTGTCTAGCTGGGTATATAAGTGAACCATATCGCTTGCTGTCTCTCTCTTACTGCTTTTTGATGACACGCATTGCCTGTTTGCTGACTAGAGACTGAGGGCTCGCTCCAGCGCGCTTACACAGCGCTGGAGTGAGTCCTGTGATGGAGGATGAATAAAACACCCTTTTAAACTTCAGTTCGCCGTGTCCTGCCTGCACTTATTCCGTGCCTCTCACACTGGGTACACTTATATCTCATCCGCCACAACGTAACTACAGTATATACAGCTCTGGCACCTCCGTAGTGTTAAGCCAGTTAGGACTCTCTGGCCTAACTGAAGTTAGTGTTCAGGCCAGTAAGCATTTTTGAACAGTTGCTTTGAAAACTTGACCCAAATTAAGATGGGTTTTACCATTAAACTGCTTTTAAGAACCAATGCAGTTTCAGTCATTATCCTGGGCCACCGTGCATACAGCTGGGCATGTCCTTCAACCATAAGTCTTTTTATCATGTGATTTATTCTGTTTAATGTAGCGCTAGCCACTATTAGCCTTGTGGTATGTGGGTTGGCCTAGTCAGAGAACCTGGCATTTGAAGGATGGGGAAAAGTGAAACGATCTTGACACAAAGCTGTAAGACAATTAAAAGTTTTGTTTGTAGAAAAAAAGATCATAAGATATCATTTTAGACAATGTAAATTTGTTTTTATGGGGGATTTATATCAACCGGAGTGTGTCTTTAATTGTGTGTTTTGTCTGATTCTGTCATGGCTGCGTGATCTAGCTGTCTTTTGTGCTTAATCATTTATCAAAATACAGATGGAATCTAGTTAAGCCTTAAGCAACTCCATATGATAAGCCTCACCACAATGTTTTATGAACTTAATAACCCCAAAATACATTAAATAAAAGCAAAGACATCAGCAGAGCAATAAGAGTAATTTAAGTGCTTTATGTGACTCTAAAGACAGAGTTAACATTCTCTAATGTGTAATTTCCTCAACTTGAGATGATGCCAAAACAGAAACTCTTTAGCCTTAGGCATCTGTCCCCAAAGAAACTTACTGTCTTTTTAATTACACTGACAATGTGATTTATAGAAATGTCTGTGCATCTGTCTTTTACTGAATTTCAGAATTGTGGCTATTTAACAGCCCTTTGTACCTCGTCAAAGCTTACAAGGCTGCATTAATGAACAGTAAATGCCCAGCATGTCTTAATTAGCCCTGAAGTATCACATCTCTGTTCACAACAAATGGAACAACTGCAGGGACAGTTTACCTGTTCATTGCTTTATTTAATAATGAACTACAAGTTTGAATTTCACCAATACAACCTATCTCTATCACTTCCTCAAATAGCTATTACCCCTTTAGAAGAGTGGTTAACAATAGAACAACTCAAGGAGTCGATACCAAATTATAGTCAGTCACACAGATCACTTCTTGTTGCTACTTTACTTGCTAAAAGACAGTTTCTGTGTCAAGCAGAAGAATTGTGAAGCTCTATTAAAAGCTGAATTAAACCTTTGAAAGGTTTAACGGCTGAAGTCAAAATACTTAAATCTACATTAAAGGCTTTACACAGCAGTTTAAAGACAGGTAATTGTGCATGTAATAGTTATGACTGATGCATTATCCCCTCGGTGGATCGCCATCTTATTATGGTGGAGGGGTTTGCATGCCCTAATGATCCCAGGAGCTATGTTGTCAGGGGCAGCTTGTCCCTTGTAGGGTCTCCCAAGACAAGGCAAAGGGCAAGACCAAGAGAGATCCAACAGATTCCCATGATAAAAGTTGCTGTACATCAAGGACCCAGTATACCCAAAGAAGTCACAGGGGTCCACCCTCCAGTGGGCTCACCACCTGTAGGAGAGATCATGGGGATCACGGTGCTTTGTGAACTGGGCAGCAGTCTGGGCTACTCTGCTTGGACTGGTGCCCTCGTGACCCCGACAACTGGATAAGTGGTAGAAGATGGATGGCAGGTTCAGGTTCAGGTTCAGGTTACTTTATTTGTACCCGTAGGTAGATTTGTTTTGCAGTGAGGTGAAATCCTTTTAGACACATATTTACAAACCACAATTACATTCAACATGAACACGAGCACAGGCACACATGAAGCTGACTATAAACACGATAAAAGTCTTCAAGGCTCCACCAATCAGGACATAAGACAAAGAGATAAGAGAAAAAACAAAGAGATAAGAGAGAAGGGTCATATTAAAAAAGTTAAGAACTAAGTCAAAGAGATTAAAAACTCAATAAAAGTCTGAAGTCTAAAACCCAATAAAAGATTTAAAACCCAAGTAAAAAAACCTACAAAAATAAACAAATATAAAATAAAAATTAATAAATAGATAACTAAATTATGTGCAATATATTGCTACATCTTGTTCAACTCTTTGACAGCAGCAGGAACAAAGCTGTTTTTGTAGCGCTGGGTTTTACGTTTTGGGACAACAAACTTCCTTCTGGAGGGAAGAAGCTGAAAGTGGCAGTGCAAAGGGTGGGAGTCATCATTTAAAATGGAGGTAGCATTCCTCTGTACCTGTCTGGTGTACAGGGATGTCAGGCTCAGCTGTGACTCACCAAGCAAACAACTGGACCATCTAACAACCTGATCCAAGGATTTCCTCTGTTTCAGTTTTATCTGACCAAACCATGACACTAAAGAAAATGATAAAACAGATTCAATAAAAGCCCGATAAAACATTGTCATTATGGTTCGGTCAATTTGGAAGTGTGCGAGTTTCCTTAAACAATGCAAATGTTGCTGACCCTTTTTGCACACAGTTCTCTTCAAAGTTTAAATTACTATCAATAATCGTCCCAAGATATTTGTAAGATTGCACGCATTCAATGGTCTGGCCTTTTAGTACAGTGACTTTGTGCTTGGGAGTTTTTCTCCTAAAGTCAATAATCATATCTTTAGTTTTTGTCGTATTCAGCTGCAGGTAGGAATCCTCACACCAGTGAACAAAATCATCAACTACTGGGCCGTGGCTGCTCTCACCATCCTGAAGGAGCCTGACAATAACTGAATCATCAGCATACTGTATAATGTGTCTGTTGTCATGTCTGCTCTGACACATGTTTGTGTACAGGATGAAGAGTAGTGGTGACAACACACACCCCTGAGGAGAGCCAGTAGAAGAACACTTTTGGTCAGACAATGTACCATTGACCCTTACTCTCTGTGTCCTGCTGGTTAAAAAATCCAGAATCCAACCCACCAGATTATTACTCAAATCAAATTGTTGCAGGAGCCTTTCAACTAAAATATGAGGTTGGATTGTATTGAAAGCAGAAGAAAAGTCCACAAATAAAAGCCTGGCGTGTGTCCCATTAAAATCCAGATGTTTAAAAAGCATGTTAAACAGAGTGACAGTGGTCTCCTCTGTGAGGCCTATAGGCAAACTGCAAAGGATCATGCTCAGTCTGCTTTAGGACCTCAAATCTGATCAGTTTTTCAAAAATTTTCATTAAAATGGAAGTCAAGGCAACTGGTCTAAAATCATTTACCGTTTTAGGACAGCTGGCTTTTGGAACAGGGACAACCACAGCATCTTTCCAGATTTTAGGCACATGTGTCTGTAAGGACTTACTGAAAATGTAGTGAAACACAGGACTCAGTTCATGTGCACAGGACTTTACCAAACGCCCACATGTATTATCAGGGCCCTGACTTTTGTTCACTTTTACAGCACAGAACGCCCTTTTAACATCCTGCACCTCAATATTAAAGTGCTGATTGTCTTTGAGTTTCTGTTTCAAATCTTGGGTTTCTGTGCTAAAATCAAAGGAGTCAAAACGACCATAAAAACAATTAAGAGCATTAGCCAGCTCTGTGTCTGAACTAAAACCATCTAAAAACACATGGTTACTCTGAAGGCCTGCAATAGTTTTCATATTGGCCCAGGCTGAACCAAGCTTCTTTGCTGTCATCTTGCTTTCCAATTCTGATTTCTAATTCTGTTTTGCACTTAAAATTATGGCATTATGGTTGCATCATGTTTGGTTGTCAGCATGCTTATGCTAAAGGGTGGCAGTCAAACAGGAAATCTTAATGTAGTTACATAGAAGTTATGCTTATCTTTGAATAACTGCAGTTACTCCAGTGTTTCATAATTGAGCAGTCAGTCAATCAAACTTTATTTATGTAGCACTTTTCAAACAAACAGCAATGTTGCACAAAGTGCTTTATATAGAAAAGGAAAACAAAGAAAAATGTATCCCCCAGCCCCACCCAGGTCACATCGCCATCCACACACACAGACACACACACACACATCTACTCACACTTACAGTGGTGTGAAAATGTTTGCCCCATTCCTGATTTCTCATTTTTTTTTGTATGTTTGTCACATTTAAATGTTTCAGATCATCAAACAAATTTAAATATTAGACAAAGATAACACAAGTAAACACAAAATGCAGTTTTTAAATGAAGGTGTTTGTTATTAAGGGAAAAAAAATCTAAACCTACATGGCTCTGTGTGAAAAAGTGATTGCCCCCTAAACCTAATAACTGGTTGGGCCACCCTTAGCAGCAACAATTGCAATCAAGCATTTGCGATAACTGGCAATGAGTCTTTTACAGCGCTGTGGAGGAATTTTGGTCCACTCATCTTTGCAGAATTGTTGTAATTCAGACACATTGGAGGGTTTTCGAGCATGAACCGCCTTTTTAAGGTCATGCCACAGCATCTCAATCGGATTCAGGTTGGAACTTTGACTAGGTCACTCCAAAGTCTTCATTTTGTTTTTTTTAAGCCATTCAGAAGTGGACTTGCTGGTGTGTTTTGGATCGTTGTCCTGCTGCAGAACCCAAGTGCGCTTCAGCTTGAGGTCACAAACAGATGGCCAGACATTCGTCTTCAGGATTTTTTGGCAGATAGCAGAATTCATGGTTTCATTTACCACAGCAAGTCCTCCAGGTCCTGAAGCAGCAAAACAGCCCCAGACCATCACACTACCACCACCATATTTTACTGTTGGTATGATGTTCCTTTTCTGAAATGCTGTGTTACTTTTGCGCCAGATACAATGGGACACACACCTTCCAAAAAGTTCAACTTTTGTCTTGTTAGTCCACAGAGTATTTTCCCAAAAGTCTTGGGGATCATCAAGATGTTTTCTGGCAAAACTGAGATGAGCCTTTATGTTCTTTTTGCTCAGCAGTGGTTTTCATCTTGGACCTCTGCCATGCAGGCCATTTTTGCCCAGTCTCTTTCTTATGGTGGAGTCATGAACACTGACCTTAACTGAGGCAAGTGAGGCCTGCAGTTCTTTGGTGGTGTTGTGGGGTCTTTTGTGACCTCTTGGATGAGTTGTCGCTGCACTCTTGGGGTAATTTTGGTCACCAGGTCACTCCTGGAAAGATTCACCACTGTTCCATGTTTTTGCCATTTGTGCATAATGGCTCTCACTGTGGTTTGCTGGAGTCCCAAAGGTTTAGAAATGGCTTTCTAACCTTTTCCAGACTGATAGATCTCAGTTACTTTGTTTCTCATTTGTTCCTGAATTTCTTTGGATTGTAGCATGATGTCTAGCTTTTGTAGATCTTTGGGTCTACTTCACTTTGTCATGCAGGTCCTAGTTAAGTGATTTCTTGATTGAGAACAGGTATGGCAGTAATCAGGCCTGGGCATGGCTAGAGAAATGGAACTCAGCTTTCCAAAGATGTAATAAACCACAATTAATTTATGTTTTAACAGGGGGACAATCACTTTTTCACGCAGGGCCATGTAGGTTTGAATTTTTTTTTTACCCTTAATAATAAACACCTTCATTTAACAACTGCATTTTGTGTTTACTTGTGTTATCTTTGTATAATATTTAAATTTGTTTGATGATCTGAAACATTTAAGTGTGACAAACATACAAAAAATTGAGAAATCAGGATGGGGCAAACACTTTTTCACACCACTGTATGGACGCACAGAAGTAATTTAAAATTGTCACATTAAAAACAAAGTACAGAATAAAGCAGGACCTGGATAAAGCAGAACGTGAGGAAAACACTATCATGAATCTTAAATTTGCAGTGAGGGAACACCAGAGCCAGAGTATGGCAGATGATGCTGCATCTAAAACTGTTGCTTACAGATGGTCTTAATAATGATATTCCAGAAGGGAACAACATGCTTTTCCTTTTGGGAAGAATGCAGCAAACAAAATTTACATTAGTGAATGTGCAATGAAGAGCTTACCTTTCGTTATTTTGACACAAATCATATAATAGTACACCAGTGTAACAGGTAGGAATTTAAAGCTAGAAATTTACATTACAGACACTTGATATGGGTGTGTGCATGTGACTGTAGGTGGGAGTGATTTTTTTGGTCACACACATGGATCTCATCAGGCTTTTTTGTTGTCGTCTAAATCTGGGATAAGTTTAAAAAATTTGATGCTTCACTTCAAGATGGAAACTATGATGTGTTGCCTGGTCTTTGATGGTCACATCAGCACATACTCCCAGACTCAGTGTTTTGGGGTTTTTTTTTCTTTAAGCTGAGCATTACACATAATACTGACAGCAAACTTAGGTCTTTTACTATTTTTGTTAGACAGTCACTTTAAGCTACAACATTTTTTTTAACCTGAAGTGACACATGAATATTGCGTTTTATTAGAAATACATCTCTTTTTAATGCAGTCCATGAGCTAAGTAAGGATGTGATCTGACAGGAAATTTGCCTTCTGAATGAAAAGCAGCTGATTGTCATAAAGATGCAAAAGATACTGATAATGGGTATGCCCAATCAACTTCAGCATCCATCCTGAGGTGTCTGTATTTATATTGTATGAGCACACAGTTGTTAAAGAACAGCAAATTTGCATTTTGCTGAGCGTGAGTCAGAAGAATGTGCCAGTGCGAGATAACATTTAATTTTGTATTCAACTCTGTATGCCATGTAGGTTGGATTTAAGGTCATTCAGACACACATTCTCATTATCGTAATCTTCAGCCCCATCACTCCCCTGCTCTCCCTCAGGGTGGACCTTTAAGTGCAAAGCTTCTCCTGATGTCATGATGGAGTTATTCTGCCCCCGTGCTCTATAATTCACACAGTTCAGCCACTCCTCTGCCAGTGTTTCCCCCCTTTTTTCCTCTTCAGTGAGTAATGTGAAGAGTTGGCATCCATACCTTTGAAAACATTACCTGAAATGTTCCAGTCCGCCTTTTATTAAAGGCATGACCTAAAGGGAGATCACAGTAATCAGCGAGTCACCGCGATGAAACCTGTGGTTGAAATGAAGCGGCCGGCCACAGTAGTAGCCCTGAAGCAGCAGAGATTAATTGCATGAAGCGTGTTTTTAGCATATGATTTATTAGGCTTGTTTTCCCCAGGGTGGATTTTCAAACATACTACCAGCCAGCTTCTGATCTCATGATTTTGGATATTTTCTTTCACTGCTCCCTAATTCACACAGGTCTTGCAGCCTAGCCACACCTTTAGTTTCTTTTCTCAGTTTTTCCGTGTCTGCACAAGCTGTGTGCAACCATTGACTGTTTTCATTTGTATCATTTTCGCAAATCTCTACTTTATTCTTTTTTAAATGTTGATGAAGTGTTGTTATGGACAAGACTGATCCTAAACATAAGCAGGTACCCCCGAGGATGCTAGCATGGCTGCTCTTTTATAGATCACAATGACCTTCTACTATTTGGTTTGGCTCAGTTTTAACCAAAGTAATCACGGTGCCTGCAGTTAACTGAAAGGGGGTAGGAGAGGGGGAGAAAAAAAACACACACACACACACTCAAGGAAGAGAAATGATGGAGTGGTGAGTGGGGGACTGAGGGAGAAAAAGAGGTCTGCAAATAGGATGATAACCATCTGGATCCACTTCAGGACAATTGCATCCCTCCTGCCCCCCCCAACCCCAAAACCCAAGACCTCAATTTCTACGGTGGCTCCTTTGAGGTGCCATTCCATCGGTGTCAGGAGAAATATTGGCCTACAACTGAGTGTCGTTGTTGAGGTTTTAAGAAGGAGCCTTTTTTTATGTTCTTGTCTAGACAGCCTTTAACAGACTGGTACATGGGAAGTTTGGTGGGGTAAATAGGATAATTCAGGCATGATAATCTGATAGGCTGTGACATCAAGCATTTTTTTTTCAATACGTTCAGTGAGAGATAGAAATGACTTCAAGCTGTGATCGTTGTTTATATTTTAAAGGTCTAAAGTGGTAAAGTTTCGTTAAACCTTAATGTGTCAAGACACAAACAACATGCCTAAACTGCAAATCCAAGTAGTCAAAAGCCTCAAAAAGATTATTATTAAGTGAAAAGAAGGCCAAAGTTGTATATTCTTTGATATTTTTCTCTACGTGGCTCCTCCTCTTTGACCCAAGGTTTTACTCACTTGCTCAGTCCCTCGCACACATATGCATTTAGGTTTGGGATGATAGATGGCTTTGTTTGATTTGTGCAGATGCGTCTTTGACAAAGGAGGGCCTATAATGTGTATAATCAAACTCAGAGACCTCTGGCTGTTACTTGTCTCCTTCTTGCTGCCTCTGTTCTCATTCTTCCTGTCTCTCCTTCTCCCAGTGGCTCAGACAGATAAGCAGCAAATGTGCCACAGTAGATGTATGTTTTTGTGTCACATCGCCCGATGCCCTCCCAGTTGAAATTGCATCCTCGTCGCAGACACCACCTTCCCATGAGAGCTAAATTCATGATAGACTCATCAATATGTTTTCCAGAGTCATTATCCAGAGAAATTAAATCTGATTGCTGCCAAATTGGATTTAACTTCCAAGATATTAAATCTGATGCACATGTAATCCAATCTCAAGGGGGTCTGTTTCTTCACTTACATGTCCGGTAGATTTATACATATCTGTTTCAAAAAGTAATTATGGTGTGAAGCAGGCCTGTGGGAGCCTTTCTTCTGTGTCCTGGGTTACAGCACAATTTTTATTGAATCTGTTTATTGATAACAGCAGTCACTGTTGTCCAGTGACATCTGCTGGTCAGATCAACATCAAGATTTTGTTCTCGACTCAGGGTTTCTCACATGAAGGTCAATAATAGGGTCTAGGTGGAAGAAATACATCAGGATATGGTAAAACAAGATCATGCCTTGCATAATACTGCAGGATGAGGGCTGTTATGTAGATTTAATCATGGTTGAAAAAATTTGTTGACCAGATGGCCAACCCTGAAGATCTACGCTATATTGAATTGTGAATTTGTAATCGATTTTCCGGTTGTTTGTGTGCTCATTATGCATTATCGATAATGGCTATGGATGGGCGTATAATGTACCGTGTGTGATGCTCTTGTTTATCATTAAAATCATTTAGGGGTGTGTGGTTTCAGTGGTCGATGGAATATGATTAGTCCCTGGAGTACAATAAGCACAGAAATATTGAATGAGTGGCTTGACTGCTAGCTTCAGCAGCCTTTGGTCCCTTTTATAGCTAATACTACATGAAAATAAGCTAAAATAACATCTAAGAATGATGTAGTATATGGTCAAGTGTTGTACAGTAGATGAACAAGGATTCCAGTGGGAGTGAATAGAATTAATAGAAAATAGCGATCAAAATCGGCTGGCTCAACAGTTAAGCTAAGACCAGGTGGCCTGTCTGTCACTTCCACCCTGCCGACACCAGTGCCGACCGTAGAGCTGTCTATGATGTTGATTGCCTAGCTGAGCTAATGCTAACAGACCGATGTTGCATCACTGCGAAAGTATAACAAAATAAGACAGAATGACGCAAGATCGACTGTAGATTAGTGAACCAGGTGGAAACAGGGATGTCTGTTAGGGTGACTGAAATCTAAAGAAAATAACAAGGTAAACATTCTTGGTAAACAAACTCCTTGTAACACTGTTAGGTACATGACAAACAGCTAGGCTAGCCAATAATAGAGTAGCAGGCAAGTGTCAAGGACGGCGCTGGCCTGGATTTACCATTGTATGATGTCCCGTGTCAAATCTGGAAGGGTCAGAACAGCTAATTGGACACAAGAATGATATAAAGCAGGGGTGCCACCCTTTTTTGGCTTGTGAGCTATTTTTAAAATGACCAGGTCAAAAGGATCAACCTACATTTAAAAAATGCCAAATATGGCAATACAGTATATGTTGGTGTACAATGTATGCCGTACATTATATAACCACGTGAACCCTTATGGCATAGTACAATTCACTACATTTACGATCATTACCTTACTCTGATGACTTGCACTGGATGGAGTCAGCCAGGGTTGCATAGTCTGGACAGTAGCTGCTGGAGTATGCTTAATAATGCAGTGACTCACCTGGAACTGGCATGATTTGAGGTTTAAACCCAGGAGCAGACAACAGACTCGTATTGAATGTGTGTGTGTGTGTGTGTGTGTGAGTGAGTGAGTGAGTGCAGAGCGGGAGGAGTCTGGCAACCCTGCAAGGAAGAGAGAGAAGGAGATATGAGTGAGTAATCTTGCAACATATGGATGAATTAGTGGAATAAATAATAATCTTACAGAGCAAGGAAGTGTAGAAGAAAAACTACTTGCAGCCTTGTCCTTCTCCAGGTTACCATAGTCCCACGACGGTGAGGAAGTGCCAGTGCAGATATGTACAGTGATCCATGCAGAGGAATTCTCAGCTGAGGAGGGAAAGGGAAAGTTCAGTCTAGGTGCTGAGGCACTTACGGGATGCTCATGGAGTGAGTCCTGGTCCGCTACCTGCAGTTGGGTTGGTCCGCCAGGAGGACGGTCCACCTGTGCACAGGTAAAGAGGACAAGGAGAGGATGATGCAGGTTGATGAAAACAAGTTAACAGGCTGCTCACAAGTTGTAGAGAGGGAGGCGAAACTCCCAGCTGATAAGGAGCAGAATAGACGTGGTAGAAAGGGAGACAAATATCCCACCTGACAAGAAGAGTAGCTTAACGTTGTGAAGCTCTTTCATAGTGTTGGAGCATTGACGTCTCCGTGCAGGAGTGGAGGGTCCCACTCCTTATGAAGTCAGTCTGATTAGGAGATGCAGGTGTGAGTGAAACCGCAGCTGTGGAACATAATTAGAGATCGAGGGAACAAACAACACACAGCTCGGATCACCACAGGAACGATGCTTCAGTTGCTGCCTTTGCCTTTGAATTCAGCTGTGTGAAAAATGACTGCTGTCCGATTAACTGAGATTTCAGTTCCTTCACCTTTCTTTTTCTCAGCTTACTTTTCGAAGGGAAGTTAGAGTCGTAGTTTTTATGAACAGTTCGAAAGTGCCTCTCTACATTTCCCTTCTTTGGAAGCGCAACGATAGATTGACAGATCAGACAAATACACTTCGAAAATGACATTGTGAAAAAAAAAATCTTTCCATTCTGCATGGAAGTGGTAAGTTTTTATCTTCTTACTAGGTTCTGCTCCACCACTCATTTTTAATATCCCTTCTTTAGCTGATAGAAATTGGAAGCGCTAACACGGTCACAGCTCGCTGGAGTTTAGCAGTTGCTAGCTAGCATGTTTGACTGCACATGCAGGATGATCTATGACACAGAGGATAGGACCTCTCCTGATTGGCTGCCCTGTACATCAATCAAATGGTAAATGCCAATAAGAGGACAGATGGGAGGATAGGCGATAGAATTAAAAACTTAAAAAAATTTTTTTTTAATGTCACACGATCTACCCGCAGTGTCTTTGCGATCTACCAGTCGATCGCAATCGACGTATTGAGCACCCCTGACATAAAGGCTGTGTACTTCTTTGAAGTGACACGCTACCAGAAATCTTTTTTTTTTCTTGTTAACATGTATGTAACATGATTTTTATGACTTGCAAGACATATCAAGAGCTAAATCACTCTTATGTGATATGTCTGTGTTTTTTGTTTTTTGTTTTTGCCATGAAAGTTCAGTTAAACTCCTCCCTTTAGAAAATGGCAAGTTTAGACGGAACATTTTTGGTGATGTCTCTATATGAGGTAAACTAATTAGGACTAGGCACTGACTGTTCAAATTTGCTAGCTTGCAGACTTCTGTGTCCTCATGGATGGGATATAGGTGGGCTTAATTAGATCCTGGTATTTGAAGGAGGAGGAAAAGGGCAAATTTTTTCACAAGCAACTACAGTATAATACAATGAAAGGTGTTCATGGAAAAAGGGCATAAGATATATTTTAGGCAAGATTTGTTTTTAATGGGATTTATGTCCATTGGAGTACATCTTTAAGAGAATGTTAAGAGTTAAGAGTGTTTTGATATTTTTCCGATAATCACATGACACATTAAAACCTACAAAAACACAATTTTCAGTCAGCGACCCCTTTAAAGCCCAAGTTTTTGTCTCGGAGGAGTTAGTCATCTCATTATTTGAAACTTCACCCATGTTTGGTATGACTATTGTAACATTCATCATCTTAATCGCTTAACCTTTTGGGGTTGCAGGGGGGCTGGAGCCTAGTCGGGGTTAGCCTAGCCTGGGCAGTCCAGCTAGCCTAGCAAGTCCAACCATCTAAGGACAATTTAGAATCCCCAGTTGGTGCCAGTTAACCTAATGTGCATGCCTTTGGACTGTGGGAGGAAACCAGAGTACCCAGCAAAAACCCACATAGTCACGGGGAGAACATACAAACTCCTCACAGAAAGGTCACCGTTGGGAAAGAACCCCAATGCCCACTGTTCTGACAGTGTCTTCATAATAGCTTAAAAGTCTTGTAGGATTTTCATCCATATTCTTCTATACTACATAAACATAATTGCAACAAAGCAGGCATATATGTACAAATCAGTTTCACATGCTCACTATTTTTATAATCAGAGTAATAAGCCAGGAGCAGTGTTTTTACAGGCCAAACCCCCAGAACCATGTCCACTTTATTTCCTGAAGGAGAAAAAAAAGTCCCATATACAGTGGGGCAAAAAAGTATTTAGTCAGCCACCAATTGTGCAAGTTCTCTCACTTAAAAGATGAGAGAGGTCTCCAATTTTCATCATAGGTATACCTCAACTATGAGAGACAAAATGAGAAAAAAAATCCAGAAAATCACATTGACGGATTTTTATTGAATTAATTGGTAAATTCCTCGGTAAAATAAGTATTTGGTCACCTACAAACAAGCAAGATTTCTGGCTCTCACAGACCTGTAACTTCTTCTTTAAAAGGCTCCTCTGTCCTCCACTCGTTACCTGTATTAATGGCACCTGTTTGAACTCGTTATCAGTATAAAAGACACCTGTTCACAACCTCAAACAGTCAGACTCCAAACTCCACTATGGCCAAGACCAAAGAGCTGTCAAAGGACACCAGAAACAAAATTGTAGACCTGCACCAGGCTGGGAAGACTGAATCTGCAATAGGTAAGCAGCTTGGTGTGAAGAAATCAACTGTGGGAGCAATTATTAGAAAATGGAAGACATACAAGACCACTGATAATCTCCCTCGATCTGAGGCTCCACGCAAGAGCTCACCCCGTGGGGTCAAAATGATCACGAGAACGGTGAACAAAAATCCCAGAACCACATGGGGGGACCTAGTGAATGACCTGCAGAGAGCTGGGACCAAAGTAACAAAGGCTACCATCAGTAACACACTATGCCGCCAGGGACTCAAATCCTGCAGTGCCAGACGTGTCCCCCTGCTTAAGCCAGTACATGTCCAGGCCCGTCTGAAGTTTGCTAGAGAGCATTTGGATGATCCAGAAGAGGATTGGGAGAATGTCATATGGTCAGACGAAACCAAAATAGAACTTTTTGGTAAAAACTCAACTTGTCGTGTTTGGAGGAAAAAGAACACCATACCTACTGTGAAGCATGGGGGTGGAAACATCATGCTTTGGGGCTATTTTTCTGTAAAGGGACCAGGACGACTGATCCGTGTAAAGGAAAGAATGAATGGGGCCATGTATCATGAGATTTTGAGTGAAAATCTCCTTCCATCAGCAAGGGCATTGAAGATGAAACGTGGCTGGGTCTTTCAGCATGACAATGATCCCAAACACACCGCCCGGACAATGAAGGAGTGGCTTCGTAAGAAGCATTTCAAGGTCCTGGAGGGGCCTAGCCAGTCTCCAGATCTCAACCCCATAGAAAATCTTTGGAGGGATTTGAAAGTCCATGTTGCCCAGCGACAGCCCCAAAACATCACTGCTCTAGAGGAGATCTGCATGGAGGAATGGGCCAAAATACTAGCAACAGTGTGTGAAAACCTTGTGAAGACTTACAGAAAACCTTTGACCTCTGTCATTGCCAACAAAGGGTAAAATAAAGTATTGAGATGAACTTTTGTTATTGACCAAATACTTATTTTACCAAGGAATTTACCAATTAATTCATTAAAAATCCTTCAATGTGATTTTCTGGATTTTTTTTTTCTCATTTTGTCTCTCATAGTTGAGGTATACCTATGATGAAAATCTCTCATCTTTTAAGTGGGAGAACTTGCACAATTGGTGGCTGACTAAATACTTTTTTGCCCCACTGTAACTTGCAGTGTTTACCTTTGATGCGTTATGTTTTATGGTCCATTACTCATACAGTATGTATTTTCAAAAGTTATTACATGCCTGTTCAACATCATATTAGATAACATTTAGCTTAAGACTCTCTGAGAGACTGACATGAAAATTACAGCAAGAAATCGGTTAAGGTTTGAATGTCTGATGGTCTTTATTTCTGCCACCAGCTGCCACTGTAAGTACTACTGGAGATATAAATCAGGTTCCCTTTATTTTGGCAAACTTTTTTTTAACTTTAAAAAGGTGATTTTGTCAGTTTTTTGCACTTTGTCCTCTGTTGCAGGCAGAGAGCAGATATCGCCATCAACACTTGATCCAGATTTTCATTTCACACTATATCCTACAGTCAAAGATATCCACACTTCCTATTTATGCTTTTTTTCAGTAAAATTAATACAGAAATTTGAGGGGTGAATCATCCAGTGTTAAAGAAAGATCAAGTGGAAGGAGTGGATTTGCCCCTTGATTCAAATCTGTCCAAAAATCTCATTAAAAATGAATAAAATAATAAAAATCTAACATAACTTCCTTGATGGAGATAGTAAGTGAAATATAATAGCAGGGCCATCTTGATTAATCTTTTCTTTTGATTTATTAATCTCTCTGCATTTGAATTTGTGACTACTTGCTCATTCTGGTGTAGTTTTTATATCACCACCTGTCTATTATACATATTTTGTCCTGAGATTTTTCTTCTACACACCTGCATATTTATCAGAGTTATCAGCATCTTTTTTGTAGGGAGCATTCATCCCTAAGAAAACAATGAAAGATGCAGATGGTGGTGTTATGCTAGGCAAGGTTGCACTAATATGATTCATCTGTTGTTCTTTGTTAGGTCTAATTGTGTATTTCCAATGCAAATCGCAGGCATTCACATTAAATAAAATCTTTGTAATGGCCCGCTTTTCTTCTTTTAACTTCTGTCATGTAGGACGCAATTACAGACCATACTAAGGATTTTTTGGGGCTCATTATTTTCTCTGTTCAGCTTTTCATGGTTGTGTCTCAGCAATTCTGAGAGGGCTTCTTATAAACCGTAGAATTTCATAAGGTGCTAGTATTCAGTGTTAGATGTAAACTTGACTCAAAGCTTGAGGAACAAAGGCCACATCTGCCGGGTGTCCTGAGGAAAATGAGTGATAGAAGCACCAATTATAGAAACGAGAGGCCACTCAGAGAGCACATACCTTTGTCAGTCCATCGCTCTGTCCCTCCCTCCCTCCGACTGGCCATCCATCCCTCCTTCACTCCCTCTGTCCAGTTGTCCTCTGTCCGCCTTGGCAGAGGAATGCACTCTTGGATCACCTCCAAAATCTTATGGGTTCACCCGTAACCCAAGTGACACCTCAGGTGAAAATTTCATCAAAATCCCTCCAGTTGTTTGTGTGTAATCCTGCTAACAAACAAACAGACAAACAAACAAACAAACAAACCACCCTGCACTGCTACCATTTAGCTTGACTGAGCAACAGTCAACAAGACAGAAAACCACAGATTAAATACAGATTGTTATTAGCAGGTTTGTCTGTTCACTGTGCAGATTCTGAGTTTACGCTAAAAATCCATTGCACAAAATCAAAACACCACTGGTAATTAAAACATAAAAAAGAGTAAATATTTATTTCTTGAGTGGACTAACTGTCAAAGACAAAAAATATCCTCAGACCAAGTGCAGCAGGCATACCACAGAGGGATTAGTGTAGTGATAGCAGTACACTGTTCTTTTAATTTCTCTCTCTCTCTCTCTCTCTCTCTCTCTCTCTCTCTCTCTCTCTCTCTTTGTGTGTGTGTGTGTGTGTGTGTGTGTGTGTGTGTACCTGTATGTGCAAGTTCCCCTTTTAGTCATCTGTTATGGGTTTCAAACACATGTTGTGGGATTAAGGAATTAGCCATAGCAAATAACCTCATGCACACACCCATGTCTGCATGCCTAAAAGTCACCACATGACACTCAAAATTACAATCCACGACCACTGTACACACCCACCCTTGTTCTTCCCCGCCCCAATCTTGTACACCTTTTCTAAATTTTCTCTCTCTCTTTTTTAAGCTCTGTTCATCTCGACTTTCCTCTACTGAATCTTGGTGACATTACTCTAAAGGAAAAGGTAACTTGTTAGGCTCACATTAGGGGAAGATAAGGTAATAGGGCAGCAAAAGGCACCTCGTCAGAGACTCCCTTTGTCTGAAAGGGAAACACAATAAAGTACACTGAGCTTTCCAGAATTTCCCGAAGGTTCAGGTTCTAGCTAATCAACAGTGCACACAGCCGTGACTGTTCTGTTCCAGGGGACTGGAGATGAGGAGGAGGGAGGAGCGAAGGAGGGGGGAGACAGGATGAGGGTCCGGCTCCAAATGGGTGCATAAGGGGGGAAGGTTTTCGAGAGTGCATGTGATTGCATGATTGAGGCACATGCATGCGTGTCTGTTCCCGTGTTGTTGTGTCTTTTCTTGCCTGGGATGAAACTGCGGGGGCCTGTCCATGTGTCAGGCAATTCTACATGCAGATGAACACATTGTCAGTGGTACCAAGTCACTTAATAAGGGAGAGTTAAGTGAGTGTTTTAGAGGCTGTGTTATAATCACTATCAGATGTCCGGGTGGAGGAGAGGGGACACGGGGTGAAAGTGTGTCAGTGTGTTTCAGAAAGGGAGGCAGAAAAGGTGGAGAAAATAAATAGACGAGGACAACTATCTGCTCTGTAACTCATAAATTAGTACGAAATATACATCATGGGAAAATTGCATTCATACAACACACAAACATTGTTGGGATTTGTTAAAAAAAAAAGTATTACTCAGCTTAAATATGTGCTCACATGCTTTCTGTTCCAAAGGTTTTGTAGTTGTGTTCCCCATAAAAATAATAAGACAGAAGTAAAAATCAATTTTGTATTTGAGCATTTTACATTTTCTATCCAGCTCATCTCATTGGCTTTCTCAGGTGTCTTCAGTGTGCTGCCTCCTCTTTGTATTCCATGTCTAAAAAGTAACTTAATGCGCTTCCTTATTCTTGATTGGGCTCTTCAGCCTAAATCTTGCAGGTTTTGAGTGGGATGTTTAGCTTTGCTGCATATAAAAGAGCATTGCAGTAATTGAGTGAGCAGGCTCTACGAGTCAACAGTCCTAATCATTGTCAGATGGTGGACAGAGTACTCACGTCTGGAGCCATTTATGAGGCCTGTGGCCACCTGGAGAGAGAGAAATGCAAGAGGGACCGAATCCGCCCAACCATGTTGTCTATTGTTGTCTGAGAATGTGGAGATAAAAACAGAGGTAGCATGTCAGTTGGTTGGTAGCCAGTAAGTTTATTACTGCTTTAAAATGTTTATATTGAGTTAGTTGTACAGGTTGAAATGACTCCTAAATTTAGAGACAAATCATAATCAGAAAAATTTGACCGCTCACTTATATTCATCCAAATACTAACTGATGGAAGAGTCATAGTGAGCCATGTTTGGGTTGGTTTGATTGGTTAGAGGTCCAAGAGGATTCAAACTCCAGAAGAACTGCTGACACTACATTATTTGGTTAAAGAACAGTTATCGATTAGATAGATAGATAGATAGATAGACAGACAGACAGACACACAGACAGATAGATAGATAGATAGATACATAGATAGATACATAGATAGATAGATAGATGTACTTTATTGATCCCAGACTGGGAAATTACAGTGTAACAGCAGCATGACAGTTGACAACCAAACAACAGAAACACACACATGACAAAGGGATTACCCATGGAAAGTAAAAACTAACATGACTATAAAACCTATATACGCCATAGCTTAATATATGATGACCCGTATAAACACATGAATCATCCCATTGCACAAAGAAGGACTATCAGGAGCAGAGTGAAAAGTGATGTACCAGTTAGTCTGTAAGATGCAGTGTGGCAGCATAGCTATGTCAGAATACAACATCATAGTGAGTTATTGTACAGTGAAATTGCATGTGGCAGGAAAGATTTCCTGTACCAGGCTTCGACAACGAAGCTGTAGTAGTCTACTGGAGAAAGTGCTTCGCTGTCTATCTAGTGTGTGATGGAGTGGGTGATCAGAATTGTCCATGATGGATCGCAGTTTATTTAGTGTTCTCCTCTCCATCACTGTCTCAAAGGTCTCTGGTCTGAGACCAATTACAGAGCCAGCCCTCTTGATAATCTTGTCGAGTCTGTTGGTATCTCTGGCCCTGATACTGCTACCCCAACAGACTGCAGCAAAGAAGATGGTGCTGGCGACAACAGTCTGGTAGAAGGCTCCAGCATCCTGCTGCACACGTTGAAGGATCTCAGCTTTCTCAGGAAGTAGAGTCTGCTCATCCCCTTCTTGTGCGCAGCATTGGTGTTGGATCTCCAGTCCAACCCGCTGCTGATCCTGACACACAGATATTTGTAGTCCTCAACCACTCCCACATCCTCCCCCCGATCTGCAGTGGCTGAGAAGGAGCCTTCCTCTTCCTGAAGTCAATCATCATCTCTCTGGTCTTGCTGACATTCAACCTCAGGTGATTCTGCTCCGTCCACTCCACAAATCTGTCTACCAGTGCCCTGCACTCCCCTTCCTCTCCTCCTCTTATACACCCCACAACAGCTGAGTCATCAGAGAATTTTTGCAGGTGGCATGACTCAGTGTTGTACTGAAAGTCAGTGGTGTATAAGGTAAAAAGAAAAGGAGAGAGCACAGTCCCTTGTGGCGCTCCCGTATCACTAGCCACCACTCCAGACAAGACACTGCCCAGCCTGACAAACTGTGGTCTGCCTGTCAGGCAGTCAGTAATCCAGGAGATCAGAGCTGTCAACCCCCATCACCCGCAGCTTCTCACCCAGCAGCAGTGGCTGGATGGTGTTAAAGGCACTGGAGAAATCAAAAAAAGTGTTTCTCACAGTATCTCCTCCACCATCCAGGTGCAGATGGGCTCGTTGCAGCAGGTAGATGACAACATCTTCAACTCCTAAATGGGGCTGATATGCAAACTGCAGAGGGTCCAGCCACGTCTTCACCTGCGGCCTCAGGTGGGCTAAGACCAGTCTCTCCAGGACCTTCATCACATGAGACGTGAGGGCAACTGGTCGGTAGTCGTTCAAATCCGATGGAGATGACTTCTTGGGGACAGGAACCAGGCAGGATGTCTTCCACAGCACCGGTACTCTCTCCAGACCTAGGCTCAGGTTGTACAGGTGTTTCAGTACCGGAGCTAGTTGGTTGGCACAGGTCCTCAGGGTCCTTGCGGAGATGCTGTCAGGGCCCGAAGCCTTCCGCTGACGGAGTCTCTCCAGCTGTTTCTCCACCTGATCTGTAGTCACCGTGAAGTGAGGGAGGGTCCTGGTGCCCCCTGAGGAGGAGAAGGGGGGAGATGGAGAGAGGTTCTGCACGGGGGCGTGGGTGGGGAGAGGTGTGTGGGGGTCTGGTTGTGTTGCTCGAATGACAGACTGTGAGTTGAACCTATTAAAAAACAGATTCAGTTCCTCAGCTCTCTCCTGGCTCCCAGATGGCTGCCTGACTCTCCCCTTGTACCCAGTTATTTGTTTCATTCCCTCCCACACATCTTTAGTGTTGTTTTTCCTGAGTTTCTCTTCCAACTTCCTCCTATAATTGTCCTTGAACCTCCTCGGCATCTCTCTCAGCTCATGCTGCACTCCCCTCAGTTTCTCCTTGTCTCCAGCCCTAAAAGCTCTCTTCTTTTTGTTCAGAAGTGCTTTCAGGTCACTGGTGACCCATGGTCTGTTGTTGGAGAAGCAGTGTACAGTCTGAGTTGGCATGGTCATGTCTTCACAGAATCTAATGTATTCTGTGATGCAGTCGGTCATATTGTCTATGTCCACCCCATGTGGTTTACAGAGTCTGCTCCAGTCTGTTGTCTCGAAGCAGTCCTGCAGTGCATCAGCAGCCTCCTGTGTCCACCTCCTCACAGTCCTTGTATAAGCAGGCTGCCTTTCTGCAAGGGAGATGTACTTGGGTGTTAACATGACCATGCAGTGATCTGATTTACCAGTGGGGGGTAGAGCTGTGACACTATATGCATCCCTGAGATTGGCATACAGTAAATCCAGTGTTTTGTTCTCTCTGGTGGGACAGTCAACAAACTGGTGAAAGTTTGGTAGTGTTTTTCCCACTGAGACATGGTTAAAATCACCTGTGATGGCCATGAATGCATCCGGGTGCTTCTCCAGTAATGTGGCCGCAGTGGAGCTGATGACGTCACAGGCCACCGCTGCGTCAGCTGACGGAGGAACGTAGACAATAACAATTAACCTCTTGCACTCCGGGATACCGCGGGCGGTCACGTCTTTGCGTCCTAGCGCGCCCTCGTGTGCACTAGGATGCACACTGTGCGTCTCAGAGCGCACTGAAAAAAAAAAGCTGCATTTCCGTTCTTCCACTACAGACACAGCCGTGAACAGAAAGCCAAAGGAGTGCTTTGATTGGTTTAGATTTGATTGACCTCTCATTCGACTAATAAGAGCCTTGAATTGGGTTTCTGAAACCTTGAAGAACCAATGACTGAAAACCTAGCAAGAAGGACCCGCCTACCAACGGCTGTGAATACAGCGAGCCAATTGAAGCAGAGAAGTTCGACGATTGAAAGCATGTGTCCCGTGCGTAAAATCTGTTTTGTGTAAGCCGCTGGGTGACACACACGCGTTCGCCAGTCTTTTTTTCTTACTACTGTTCTAATTTGTTTTGAAAAATCGTTCGCCAAAACCGCAATCATGGAAGCGCAAAACCGCAATAATGGAATCATGGTTTGACCGGGTCGCATGACCAGAACCACGAGTCGTAACAAGCGGACCAGCGTCATGTTCGTCTGACAATGAGGAAGAGATGTTCCCCAGCGACACTGCTGTTGTGGACAGGTAAGTGTTATAAGCTAAATTATTCTTTATCCCTGAAAATTGTAATCAAAATGACTTTTGACCGATCGGTAAATTACAACTGTGCGTCATCGCCACATGACGGACCGCGGCCCCCCTGCTACTCCTCTGTAGCGGATTGCAGATATATTGCAGATATATTGCAGATATTTTAGTACAACTGTGCGTGCGCCGCGGTCCGTCATGTGGCGATGGATGATGTCCGTCCTCTGTTGGAGATGTTATCCTCTACATTACAGATATTTTAGTATAATTTTTATTGCACTGTAGGTTATTTTTTCTTGTAAAAAAAAAAAAAAAAGCCACACATTTTTTACATGGCATGCTTCTTTGTGTGTGGGGGCTTGTTTGTTCATTCATTCATTCATGAATGAATAAACAACACACACCCCCCCACACACACAGCCCTGAGTGTCACCTTTCTTTAGAGCCCAAGATCAAGCTTCTATATTGAATCGTTCAAAAGTTACAGACATTTTTCCAAACTGTGCCATTTGGCACAATTTGGCACAGTTCAAAAACGCCTGGGAACAACCTGACAAAAAAGCTGTGTAATATATTCATTTTTTGTGGTATTGTTACAAAATCTTGACCTCAGCTGGATAACACTTGGTTCTACATTTCTGTTGCATTTGTGTGTTATTTGCAAGCATTTGTATCCAAAAAAACACCCAGGCGAACTTTATTTTCTTCAAGTTCAGTATGTTTAGATGACTGTTACTCAGTGGCAGGAGCACTTAGAGAGATTATGACTGTTTTGCCAAAAAATTCAAAGTGTTTTCTTTTAAATGAGACCAACCCCATGAAGATGCGGCAAAGGGTTGAAGAACAGCTTTTTTTTTTTTCCACAATATCTTTATTGAACCTTTTTTTTTTTTTAAGCAAACATGATACAAACAATCAAACACTAACACTAAAGTACTACAAAAAAAAAATGCACTAAAAAACACCAACAACCACCAACAAAATCAAATCTTCAACAATGCTCCTCTGTTTAGTCTAGACAATCCAACACATAAGTATACATATTATATTCATCAGTTTGGAATTTACAAGGTCCGCACATATCATTCATCTTCTTCTTCAAGAGTTATGTTTAAATTTTTTACATAATCAATAAAAGGTCTCCATATATTCTCAAACACAATTTCCTTTGATTTCAGTATATATGTTATTCTTTCTAATGGAAGGTTTGTTAACATCTGTCTTAACCACTGAGTCACATCTGGTCTATAAGTCTTTTTCCATAATAGTGCAATACATTTTTTGGCATTAAGCAAACTGAGGTCTATGAATGTTCTTTCACTTTTATTAAAATTATGCTTTTCTGGGTACAGACCCAACAAAAACAGTTTAGGATTCAATATGATTTGTTTTGAGATTATTTTTTCAATTGTTACCCTCACCTCTTCCCAAAACATTCTTATTAATCTACATTCCCATACACAATGAAATAGAGTTCCTTTACTTTCCATACATTTTGTGCACGTATCTGGTATATTTTTGTTATATCTATTTAACTCCTCCGGTGTAACATACATCCGCATTAACCATTTGAAGTGTATCAATTTAAGGCGTACATTTATTGATTTGGTTTGAGCTTCTGTACAAGCCAATTCCCATTGTTCCTCTGGAATTTCAGTTTGCAGATCTTCTTTCCAGTAGTTTAATCTTTTCAGTGAATTTTCACTTGAAAATAGTGTCAATGAGTTATAAAACTCTGAAATAATACCCTTTCTTTTACTATCTTTCATCAACATTTTTTCCAAGGATGAATAGATAGGTCGAGTGAGAGCTTTATTTTGATTTGATCGAATAAAGTTTCTAAGTTGAAGATATTTAAAAAAATGTGTTCTATTGAGATTAAATTTGATCCTCAACTCTTCAAAAGACATTATGTTTTCTGCACATGGCAAATATAAATCCTGAATCTTTTGTATCCCTTTTAAATTCCATACTTTAAATACAGCGTCCGCTCTCCCTGGTTTAAAATATTGATTACCCCATATTGGACTAAATTGTGACAATAACTGTGGTTCTTTTAAATAGTTTTTAGCTTCACACCATATTTTGATCATATGCTTTACAAATGGATTTTTAACTTGTTTTTGTAATTTTTTTGCCGAATCTGAGTATATGAATATGGGAAGAGGTAAAGGTAAATTGTATGATTCCATTTCAGTCCAGTGAGGGAGATCATTTGATGAAAAATAATATGTCATAGACCTCAGTTGTGCCGACCAATAATACAACATAAAATTTGGACATTTCAGACCTCCACGATCAAATGGTAAATATAATAAAGACAGACGTAATCTAGCCCTCCTGTTGTTCCATATAAATTCCACTAACTTTTTTTTAATTCTTGAGAATAAATCTAAAGGTGGTGATAAGGGAATGTATTGAAATAAATAAAGTATTTTAGGTAAAATATTACTTTTAAGTATATTGATTCTCCCGATCATCGACATTGGTAGTGACATCCATCTCTGAAGTAACTCATCGATATCTGTCATTAAGGCTTCATAATTGACACTGGCGACTGATTCTAGCTTAGGCACAATTTGGATTCCTAAATATTTGAACTGATTTACAACATTGAATTGATTTACCTCAGGGGCTGGGTAATTTCTCTGGGTCTCATTTAGCATTAATATTGAAGATTTAGTTTTATTTATTTTATATCCTGATATTTCCCCGAAATTCTTTATTAAATTCAACAAGGTCGGAATTGATTTTTTAAGATTCGACATAAACAAAATTATGTCATCGGCATACAGGGAGATTTTATGTTCTGTTGGTCCAACTTTAATTCCATATATTTGTGACTGTAGACGTATCGCCATCGCTAAAGGTTCAATTGCCATAGTAAACAGTAAAGGTGAAAGTGGACAGCCTTGTCGACATCCTCTATTGATTTTTATTGATTTTGAAATATTGTTATTTGTTAGAATTTCTGCAGTAGCATTATTATATATTATCTGAACCCATTTTATAAAATTATTTCCAAGTCCAAACCTTTGTAAGACTTCAAAAAGAAAGGGCCATTCAACTCTATCAAAGGCTTTTTCGGCATCCAGTGATAAGAGAGCTGTATCCGGTGCTTCTTTATTAGAATAAATAATATTAAATAGTCTTCTTACATTATGGAAGCCTTGTCTTCCCTTTATAAAGCCATTCTGATCTCGATTAATAATATTTGGTAAAATTTCTTGTATTCGTCTTGCTAAAATTTTACAAATTATCTTAAGGTCGGCATTTAATAGGCTTATTGGTCTCATATTTTCACATTTATTAGAGGGCTTACCTGGTTTTGGCAACAGTATAATTAAGGCATTATTCATATATGATGGTAAATTACTATTTTGAAATGCTTCTAAAACCATTTCCAAAAAAGGTTTTGTTAATTTATTCTTAAATTTTTTATAAAGGTCAACTGGAAGACCATCTGGTCCTGCACTTTTTCCTGATTTCATATTATCAATGGCTAGTCCAACTTCTTCTTGACTAATTTTAGACTCCAGTATCTCCCTATTTTCATTTGGAATACATGGTATAAATAGTTCATTCAAAAACCCATGTAGTTTTGTTAAGTCAGATTCATTTTTGGTATCATATAATTTTTCATAGTAATCTCTAAAGGCTCTATTAATTTCTGAAGGATCTATAACTACCTGTCCATTACTTATAATACTGGTAATTGGTGTTTTAGATTCTAATTGTTTAATCTGCCATGCCAATAACTTTCCTGATTTTTCACCTTGTTCATAAAAAGATTGTTTCAATCTTAGAAGACTCGAGGCAGCTCTATTCGCTGATTTTTTGTCATATTCAGCTCTCAAAATCAGTAATTCGTTCTCCAACCTTGGATCTCTTCCTGCATATACTCTTTCTTGAAGAATTTTTATTTTATGTTCCAATTGAACTCTCTCCTCTCGAGTCTTCTTAGATTTTGAACCTGTATAACTAATAATATGTCCCCTAATAAAAGCTTTGAAAGCCTCCCACTTTACACATGCTGATGTTTGTGTAGTATTGATATCAAAGAACTCATCTATCTGTTTTTCTATATACTTAACAAATTCCTCATCCTGAAGCCATTTATGCTGAAATTGCCATCTACCTGATTCCTTTGTCAATTTCTTATCTACATACATTAGACAGCAGGGTGCATGATCAGAGATCATGATGTTATCATAATAACAGTTTTGAATCTTGGACCTTAATTCTGTGGAGATCAAAAAATAATCTATACGTGAGAATGTCTTGTAGGTATTGGAATAACAAGAGTATGCTTTAACTTGTGGTTTCATTTCTCTCCATATATCTATCAATTTCAATTCTTTCATAAAATGATTAATGGTCATCCTACATCCATTGTGCGTACAGTCCAGTCCTGTTGATCTATCTATACTGGGATTCAATGTACAATTAAAATCCCCTGCTATTATATGTTGCCCTGTAAGTGATGATAAGATAAGAAATAAATTGGCAAAGAACTTTTGATCATCTATATTGGGACCATATAAGTTCACCAAATTTATGTTTTCTAATAGCAAAGATCCTTGAATGATTACATATCTTCCAAATTTGTCTCCAATTACATTTTTCACTTGAAATGGGACTGATTTATGTATGAGAGTCATAACTCCCCTGGCTCGGGATGAAAATGATGAGGTGAAAACATTTCCTTGCCATCTACTCCTAATTCTTTTTACATCTTGCTCTATTAGATGAGTTTCTTGTAAAAACACAATTTTTGAACCCATGTCTTTTATTTTATTCATAACTTGTTTAAGTTTTTTTAAATTTTGTAGACCTCTGCAATTCCATGAAGTTAAATTAAGATTAACGCTTTGATTTATAATCAATAGGGAGTTTGGGATTACCTTGCAGTGTAAACATGCTCAAACAGAAAAGCAAAAAAAAGAGTGGTTGAACATTCACCCTACAAACTACACACAAACAAATTCCCCCTTCCCACATTTGTGGCAATCCCCCCAAAAGCAAAAGAAAAATTCCGTCTCCCGATATAGCCATCGACCGTTCCACACCCACGAGGAACAGCCAAAGCCTCTCCTTCTTCATCCTCCCAATCACCCTAACTCTACTGCTTTTAATAACGTAACATTAACTCTCTTCTGTAATTTTCCAATTTAACTCCAAATTTTTTTAGCAATTTTGTACTTTTTTTTTTTTAATATGTAATACATTCTATATTTTGTAATCTTGTTATATGCTTCTAATCAGTTAAATGCTCAAATATTCTACCCTATATTCTGTTCATGCTTAGCTCCCACCAGTCTCTTCCTGGATCTTCTTGATGAGCTCCTGCGCCTCCTCGGGGGTCTTGAAGATGCGTGTTCTGCCCTCATATGTGACCAGAAGTCTTGCAGGGGGAATCACTCCATGACGAATCTCAAGGTTGCGCAGTTCTTTGCGGATGGGGTCAAACTGCTTCCTTAATTGTTGGATTCCTGAGGCCAGATCTGGGTAGAACCGCACCTGCTGATCTTGGTATTTAATTTCTCCTTTGGCCCGCACCGCGTTGGAGATCGTCATCCTGTCTCTGTAGCTGAGAAACTTCATAATTAGCGTCCTCGGTGCTGCCTTGTTACCTCTCGGTGGGCCAATTCGGTGGGAGCTTTCCAAGACGACTGATGATTTTAGCTCCGCGTTGTTCAGCGCCTCCGGGATCCACCCCTCCAAAAAGGAGCATGAATCACGACCTTCGGCTCCCTCCGGTAAACCCACCAGCCTCAGGTTGTTCCTTCTGGACCGAGATTCCAAGTCCAGAACGCTATTTTCCAGATCTTTATTTTTTTTTTCCAAAGTGCGCACCTTTATTTGAAGTCCGCTAATTTCATCCTCCGCACTTGAAACACAAAGCTCCGCCTGCGTCACTCGTTCCACGCAGTCACCCAACTCCTTTCTCATTGCATCCAACGCTGCCATAATCCCATCAAGTTTAGCGGAAAAGTCTGCTCTCATTGAGCTAATGGCAGCCAGCACTGCACCTGTGTCGCCATCGTCAGCAGCAGCAGTTACCGCACCACCGCTAGTTTCATCCGCCATATCCGCAGCTTTTTCTACTGCGCCACAAACTTTAAAGTCCGTTAATTTGGACTGCTTCGGCGATTCAATTTTTCCCCCTCCTGATTTCCCAGCCTTAGTCTTCATCGGCATATCCTCACCCAAACGCTGGGAAAAGTTCTGTTCCAAATGAGAGAGTTATTTGCCGAATTTTTATTTCCAAGGGCAGAGCAGAGTGATACGTGTCCTTCTAGGCGGCCGCCATAACCGGAAGTCAAAGAACAGCTTTTGATTTACTTTGGGTACGTTATTTTTAGGCGTTTTTAGGGAAATTGACCAGAGTGCAAGGGGTTAAAGCGCACTTCATTTCTCGCAGCATATAACAAGGTCTCATACTGACAGCCAGCAGTTCAATGTCCGGGCTGCAGCACTTTTCCTTCACATAAATGTGCCTGGGGTGACACCACCGTTAATTAACAAGAAGTGCCACTCCTCCTCCTCTCTTTTTCCTGCTGCTTATCACGTCTCTGTCCCCCCGTATAGTCCTGAAGCCAGGTATCGCTACATTTACATCCGGGATCTGTGAGTGTAACCACGTCTCCGTAAAACACATGAAACTACACTCACGATACTCCTTTTGCGTCCTAACCAGCGCTGTAAGCTTGTCTGTTTTATTTCCCAGCGATCGCACGTTCCCAGTGATGATCATCGGTACAGCTGGCTTATGCGAGACAAATCATAATCATGTCACATTAGTGAGATTCTATCCATCCGTCCATGCATCAAGGCAGAGTCGTTGGGGCAGTTATAAGCAGAGATACCCAGACTTCCTTGTCCTCTGAATCTGCCCCAGGATCTCCTGACAGTGGGACAAGCCCTGAAGCACCTTATGTAGGTGGCATCCAATAGGCATCTTGGTTAGATTCTTGAACGACTTGGTTCCTTTCGGTGTGGGCGATCAGTGGCTCTAGTTTGGGACAAGTTTCACAATACCACCCTAAAGTGACTCAAATCTGAATTTTGTTTTTATTGCAATGTGACGCACATGGTGTTTTTAGGGCTGTCTGAATACACAAATCTGATCTTAAATCCAATCTTTAAGATGGGATCTGAGCCACTAGAATGGATATAAATACAATATGTGGTAATGCAACTTGATTGAGATTCATGTGACTTTTTACACTCTGTGCGTGCTTGGGCATCACATGCATAACAGCTCTCTTTGCTGCCACCTTGGTTCCTTTCTTCTTCTGGATTTTATCACATAGGCAGTAACTGCTTGTAGTCCACCAGGGCAAAACCTCAATCATATATTTACTAATGAAAATAAATTTATCTTCTCAGTTTAGAAAGATCAAGTGGTTGCACAAATTTGGTCTTTTGTTGAGCTGATGATGTTGCACTTGCATGCTGTTTCAAAGGACAAATGCATTCATGTTCAAGGCAGGTGAAAGTCACTTGAAATTATGCACATAAACTGTCATGACATGTAAATCTGATTCAGGATTCAAAGGCTTTATTATCATGTGCACAGTTAAATGCTACATTTCCTGAGCAATGAAATTCTTACTTTGCTCTTCGAACGAATGCCAAGGTAATAGGTACAGAAACAACAATTCTAATAAGGTAATGACACACTAACACAGTAACTCAATCCTAATACTAATGGATGCTAATAACACACACACCAACACACAGATAGGGAGTTAGGACTCCTTAAGCACACCTTGATACTAAATACTAAAACTAATGAGTACTAATAACACACACTAGGCAATTTGGACAGTTAAAGCAGTTAAAGCAGTCAGACAAGATGAATGAAATTGAAAATTCACTGGATGACTAAAGTGATAGTGGTATATTGATATCAGAGATGATGTGAACCTGAGATGACATAGACCTATGTACAGTGTGCAAATGAGCATTGTGCAGCGAGCAGTGTATAATTACAAATTAGCACCCAGTGCTAATTTCTGTACCAGTAGTACCAGTAGACTGTGCATGGTAAGTAGCAGCAGTGATGATAATTAGCAGTAGAGGTTATATGGACATCAGACGGGTGAGACTGTATTTGCTGTACAGGTGAGCTGATGTGAGCAAACTGAGCAATATTATTACTTGTAATGTGGCGTTAGCTTGAATCTCCTCCACACAACTGAGCTTCTCACCCATCACTAATAATAATAATAATAATGATGGTTTGCATTTATATAGTGCCTTTCATGAAACCCAAAGCGCTTTACAATGAAAATCATTAAGACTGAGCTCAACCAACTTATGGAAAAAAAACTAATTTTGACCACTTATATCTACATTCTCAATCTTTCAGTCACCACCCAAAGTTCGTGACCATAGGTGAGGGTAAGAACTTGGATTGACCTGGGGCCTCATGTACAAAGACTTGCGTGGATTTCCTACTGAAAGATGACATACGTTTAAATCAAGAAAATGCTGTAAGCAAAAAAAAAAAAAAAAATCCAGATGTATTAAACAGTGTGTACACAGGAATCCAAGCACATTTCCTTTGTACATCCCAATCTGCTTGAAATTGAACGCACGTGAGGAAATACCGGACTCTTCCCTTGACATGCCTCCATTTGAATATGCAGTTAGATGCAAGTAGGTATGCAAATTGATATATACAAGCACTGCACATTTGATTCTTCTGTATCCACGATCAAAAATAATGGATTTTATGGAATTTCACGGACTGTGAGTTGGAGGCGCTCCTTAATGAGGTAGAGGTGCATAAAAACATTTTGTTTGGCACGCTGTCCTCTGGCATTAGTGCCAGATACAGGTAATTCAATAGCCTGCTCACAGCCCTATAAGATTAGTTTACTGTTTTCTTTTATTCAGACAGGGATGAGAAGGAAATGTTTATTTAACCTTGACATGTTTTGACGGACGTCTGCTGTTGTCCTGAGAAGTGTCAGCTGATTGCTGTGATTTGTGACTGTCACAGTGGGATGAGACGCCGTGTGATCCGGTGCTCAGACCATATTCCTCCTCATCTCTGTTCTCTCATTGACAGCGTCTCAGCGGGCTCCCAGCTGTCAGTGTTACGGGACGGCTGGGGCCCAATTAATCCTCATCAGCTGGGGCGCTGCTAATGAGTATAAAGAGGAGCAGCTCCGATCATTCGGGGCTGCGACTTACTGTTACGTGTGGCCCTCGCGAGCCACACAAAGAGAGCCGAGGGCGAGCCAATGAGTTGCAGTGTTTTATTAATAGTAGGGGACAGGGGATAAGGAACACGGCCTCGTGGGCCAAAAGGCACAAATACTCATACAAAGTACACTTACAAATAATGCAGCAGACGAGTAGGGAGCTGGCGCCGGGCATAGGGGTTCCAGCCTTCAGTGTGCTAAGTCGCAGCCCCGAATGATCGGAGCTGTTCCTCTTTATACTCATTAGCAGCGCCCCAGCTGATGAGGATTAATTGGGCCCCAGCCGTCCCGTAACACTGACAGCTGGGAGCCCGCTGAGACGCTGTCAATGAGAGAACAGAGATGAGGAGGAATATGGTCTGAGCGCCGGATCACACGGCGTCTCATCCCACTGTGACAGTGACCAGCCAGGTGGATCAGCTGATTGAATAAAGGAAAACAGTAATGAAAAAGAAGACAATATGAATCTATTTAGTGGGTAGCCACGGTCACCTGTCAGTTGAAAACAAATCATATTAGACTCGACAAGTACATATTTTATGTCCAAAATGCAAATCTCATCCTTTATAGTTATATACAACTTAGATGGATTACAAACACTACTACTGTAAATGAATGAAGTGTGCCGGGGAAAGGGTGAGACTATTGCATTTCAAACTTTATGCATGTGTTTATTAACATAACTGCTGTACACACAGAGGAAATTGGGGGGTTGTTAGAATGCTGTGAAACTGTAGTTTAATCAGCAAAAAAAGAAAGCCACTTACTTGACCCACTGACTTGTAATGAAGCCTTGAAGCCTTGACAAGGTGATATTTGGGGGTGCACAGGCACGTTGTGCATGAGGTGGGCTGTTTAGGACAATTACATAAATTTACTCACCAAGAAGCCATCCATCCACACAGTGCCAGCTTCTAGTTTGTTCCCAACAATGCTGTTCATTAGAATGAATGAACTGTGCATTGAACCAGGACACCTTGCAACAATGTTGGTTAGTCGCATTTACGTGTCACATATAATTTGTACACTGATAGAATGGAAATGTTTCCTGTTAACATACACATATTCATCTTGTGAAGGTGATTTTATAGCAGTGTGTGTGCAGTCCATCGCTCCGATTACATTAGGAAAACTATCTCTCACTGCAAATTGTGCTTTGATGTTGGCCTGTTCATCTGCATTGTATGGGAATATGATGTACCTGGGTGACAGCTGGATAATGTCATCCCACACAGCTGGCATAGCTCGGCTTAGGGTCGACTGGGAAATTCCCGATCGGTCTGCCAGCTCCCTCTGGCATGCCCCTTGTTGCCAGGAACCCCAGTGTTGTCAGCACCTGTACTGGGACGGGCAGCGCACAGCTTCTCGCCGTGTTGTGCTCCAAGAGCAGTCGTAGCTCTGAGCACAGTTCCACAAGGACTGCCCTTGGAAACCTAAACCGGCTGACAAGCCAGTAACATCCTGAGTCAGAAAATCTTCTCCATCTCTAAATATCCTTTCTCTTCTCACTGCGCGATTTGCTATATCCTCTAATAAGGCTAACGCCATTGTTGTTAGAGGCATTTTCTGCACTCCTTTACGCTTGCTTTATATCCACTCATTTAATTGCACACACTTGGATGTTTGTTCATCATGTGCCTCTGGTGTGTACAATAATTTTCACGTCATTATCAGTCTCCCAACATCACCTCTAAGTGTCGCCAACAGACCAATAGCAGTAGAAACGTACATATGCCAGCCATGAAGTTGGTGTAGGGCTGCACATATTTCCATGATCATTTCATTCTTGATACATCTGAAATTTGCGGAAAACTACGTACGCCATGTTTTTGTGTGCAAGTACCCTTTGTACATGAGGCCCCTGGTAAACCAAATCTTCACTTTTGAGATTAGCTCTATCTTCACTTCAACAGAAGTGTACAACGGGTACAGCACAATTGTCTTTTGATTTCCTGCTCCATTCTAATATTACTCGTGAGTAAGACCCTGAGATATTTGAACTCCTTATCATCAAGCAGGAGGACCAAGGACTGGGGCTTAAAGGTGTTGATTCTCCTCCCACCTGCTTCACAATCCACCTCCAGCTGTCCTCATGTGAGTAACTAACAGGACAACATTGTCTAAAAAAAAGTGAAGATGAGATCCTGAGATCCACCTTCAGCATTCTGGCTGTTTCTAAAAATTCTGCACATAAAAATAATTAATTTGGGACCAATTGATTTTCTCTTCATGGTATTTCCTAGTATGCAAAATCATAGTTATAAACTGATTTATTGAAATAAGCCCCTCGTATAAACAGGATTTCACAGTTGGCTTCCATGTTCTGTAACTCCTGTTCATATTTGGCTCATAGTGTGAATGTTTGTCCTTGATCACTGGCACTATTGCTTTAAGATGTTTTTTGTTCCAGGAACATGACATATGTTGTTTGACATCTTGACAAAAATTGTTTGGAAATGAGGAGCGTGTCCATAAAAAGTAAAACAATCAGTGTGACCAACCTTCTGTTTTGAGATTTAATAAGCTTTGACTGGCACTGACAAATGTGAGAGGCTGACCCCAAACTCAACAGATGTAGGTGAAGGATGTCAAATAAAATATAAAAGGAATATTTAACATGCAGCTGGTAAAACAAAGAATGTTTTAAAGGTTTGATTCAAACAGTTAAAAAAAACCCCACAATGTGGTAAATTTGGAGAAATTTCCATAGTCTTTATTGTCTTTCCAACATGTTGAAGACTTCACTGAAGGTGTTTTTTCAGTGTTGGACTACAGTATCCTGTTCTGTTTTTTTGTATTTTTTTCGACTTTCTGTCCTGTAATTAACCCATTACCCCATAATAATCTGCATACAGTGAGTCTGCGAAGTTAAAAATGATCAACCGATTTGTTAATATCTGACTGTAAAAACACAAAACGTAGCAATATGTTTCAAAGTGAATTCTGTTGCTCATCTTCATATTAGTCTGGATCCTCCTGTGCCACACAGATTCCAAACCTTTTCCTGACCCTGAACAAACATAGGTAATTAAGCATTGAAAAGTTGCCATGGCCAGGTCTTCTGCTGCAGGAAATTAAGGATAATCTGGAGACTGTGGGCACTCTTTGTTGCCACAAGGCGTTCTCAAGGTGAAGTGGCTTTCCTTCAAGATTGATTTTCATCCCGTATTAATTAGTTTTGCGTGTTTTTGCTTACTGTGGCCCTCTTCCTACGTTTCTGGGTTGTTCTCTGTCTTCTTGCTTCCCTTTTTCTAAGTAAACCTCCCCCAAGTCCTGACCTTTATCACATTCTTTTGCATTTTTAACACTGTGTCACTATGAAAATATCAAAGCAATGACATTACTAAAAACAACAATATCACATTTTCTCAGTGTTATTATTACCTTAGTTTTCAGATATTTAAAAACATTTTAAATATTCAGCTTTTTCTTCTCTCAACTCTTCTTTCTAGTCATGCTTTAAAGCCAGACTTGCATTTAATGTGATGTTTTAAAGGGGTCATTGACTGAAAAATGGTGTGTTTATAGGTTTTAACTGTCTCAAATGTGTTAACTGGTCACATAATTAGCCCAAAATTTTCCAAACAATCAACGATCTGAAAAAAAAGCACACTGCCTTTATTGTGTTTTTCTGTCAGACAAACTCCCAAAAATGTTTTTTGACTCTTCTGGGTAAGTTTCCTATGTCAAGTCTTGAAAAAGCCCACCTACTGCTGTCCAAAAGACCCACCCACTGCTCTATTAATGGCCTCCCTAGCTGTCCGTCATGTAGATTGATGTGGTGGCTAAAAGTAGCCTATTAGCCCACGAGCTATCAATGGTACCAGGACGCTGGCTGTAAGCATGGCTTATATTGTTATTTTCTTCAGATCTTAGGCTACCGTCACACTGCAGGTCTTAATGCGCAATTCCATTTTTTTTGCTGAGATCTGATTTTTTTGTGTGGGCGTTCACATTGCAACTTAAATGCGACCCCCATCAGACTCCAGTGTGAACGGTCTAAGCTATGAAGTGACCCGCTTTCGCAGAAGAAAACGTAACATCAGACACAGCGTTGTGTTTATGGGAGTAAATATGAGCCCCGAACGATTTAGGTGGACAGAACTTCTTCACCTTGATGCAGCGCAGAAAAATAAAATGTTAAAATCATTCAGAAATCATTATACACAAAATAAATGAGACCAGTTTCCTTCCTCTACACGCCAGACGTCCGCTGTGATCAGCATGTCGGGTGATGCAGTAGGAATGCACATCGCTGCTGCATCGCGTTGACGCGGGTGCATAACTTGCACTTTAGTCTGGCTCTTCACCCAGGACCAGTTCCCCTACCGGGGCAAGTTTCCCCCGACAGCATAGCTCCAGGGATCATTCAGGCACTCAAACCCCTCCACCACAATAAGGTAGCGATCCATGGAGAGGTTTTATTGTGAACAAAAATGCTTAATTACACGTTAATGAAAATGATGGCAACAGTGTTTTTTTTCTTTAGTCAGCATGGGCATTCCGGGCATTCTGGCCACTTTTCTCAAAATGCCTAAAAATAACATACACAAAGTAAATCAAATTCTTTCTTCACTGAGGAACAGTAGAAAATTTGAAACCAGAATTTTAAGAGGTTAAAGGTGAGAGAGAAAACATTGTGATATCCTGACCAGTAGGGTCTCACTTACTCTTGCCCACTGGTTGGTAGAGATACGTGACATAAACCAAGTTATCCTATTGGCTGTGACCAGCTGTGACATCTTTACCTGACACTGGTCTCGTCATCCAACTGCTCAGATGTAAATGATTGTTTTGGACCCATAAAAAGGTTTAAAAGTATTTTTTCATCAATACGTTTTTTAAAGAATATAAAGGCATTAATTGTGCACCTTTTTAGACACTTTGCTGATATATTATTTGTTTTTAAATATTCGTTTTCATGAAAATACTACCTAGTACACTTTTAAGGCTTTAAAATACTTTATTGCCCTGTCATGTGATAAGTCTTAAGCTTCTCCTTTTTCCGAGAGCTTCAGTGCATATGTTCAAACTTATTTATCATCGTGTTATCACAGACTCTCTAAAGGAAAAAGAGAAAAAGCGTGTATTTTATGTCACATTTATCCTGTTAGACTCCACAAATTGACTTTTGCACACACCACATTTTAACTTTACAGTGTTGTGATTTTTTTTTTTAACTTCAGAATAACAGGCGGAAAATACTCTGTAACCTGGCCAGTAAATAGATTAGCTCCTTATTGTGAGTTTCCAAGTAGAAGGTAGACACTGAGGAGTCTATAGAGGCAGTAATGAGTCATATCCTTCAAACTGCTGTTTCCTCTCTCAAGCACCTCCTAAAATTCTCCCTGCAATGACCATCTCACACATGGACTTGTATATATAGACACAAGTCAAGCCTGTTCATGAGTCTATACTGTACTTCACACTTTGAGTGGTGTTTTCTGGGGAAACACATCACGTCAGTCATCAGTCATGTTAGCATGTCAATCAAACTACACACATCATACAGACAGGGGGAATAGTTCCTGGGAGTTGTAGTTAGCGGGTGGTCTGCAGACACCTCATTAAAAGACTCACCAAACCTCTGTCCTGCCAGTCAATGTCAAATTGTCTTCAGGTGAAAGAAGAAGTCTGATATTTTCAGGAACATCTCACAGTCCTGTTTAAAGGCCAAATGTCACGTAATTTTTTTTTCTAAATGACAACGAATTTAGATAAAATACACATAGCTTAAACCAAATATTCATACCGGAGACCATATCACCCACCTGTATTTACATAATTGCACAAAATACACCAGGTGAAGGCCCCACCTTGCTTGCTGGCTTGTGACAGCCAGTCCAGACCACGCCCATGTTTTTGACATCACCAGTTGTACCCTGGCTGCCCTGCCTATCCACATTCACACTTATCAACATTGGACAATCATGACGGAAAGTGACAGCGATTGTGAACAAATTAGTTTAGTTTTGTCTTTTTTTTTTTGTCTTTTTTTTTTGTCAGTGGTTCAGACAGTGACAGAGGCATAGAACCTTACAGGTTCTAGCCGTCCGAGACGGAATCAGATGCTTTGTCTGATGACAACAGTTCCAACGATGACCAGAGAGCAGAACCAGTGGAAAATGTCATTGAACTGGACATTAATCGCCTCCAGAATTGCGAAGCCGAAGGGGGTCTGTCGAGGGCGCCCCATAAATATTGATTTTTCGGAAGCCATTATTATTACAGTGGAGGAGAGCCGCTGCTGTCAAGAAATTGACCAGATCAATATGAAAATGGAGGTGCATACCTGTCAAGTGAGACGTTTTCGCCGTATTTTGGTGCCAAGCGCGGCTGTGGGGGACGGCGGAGTGGTGGGGGACACTTTTCTGGGAAATGTTTTAAATGTAGTTCGTGTTGTTATTGTCAAATATTTTAAGGAAAATACGGGGAAAATGCAATTTTAGCAAAAACGGGCGTATTGCCATTTCTGTACGCCCAAAAGAAAAATATACGGGAAAAAAAATTGAGTGTGTTGAGGAGCACGTCCTGTGTGTGATACCCCACAGCTGGTGCTGGCAGATGGCTCAGCGGGAGCTATTATCACTACAATGAGAAGTGTGGACTCAATCAGTCTGATGGCCGCGGTGGGCAGATCGCTCAGCGGGAGCTATTATCACTACTGTTCGAAGTGTGGACTCAATCATTAGTCTGATTGCCGGGGCGGGCAGATCGCTCAGCGGGAGCTATTCTCACTACAATGAGAAGTCATTAGGACAATGGTTTAACACTTTCAGCTGCGCAGCGGTTGCGGAACAGAGAGAGATCGCCTTACAAATACAGAATTCTGCTTTTTTTTTTTATTTTGCGCCGGACGCTGAGTTGTGTTGTTATTGTCAAATATCCATGAATCCTTAAAATATTTGACAATAACAACACGAGTTGCATTTGGGGCATTTCCCAGAGAGGTGTCCCTTGTTGCTCCGCCGTCCCTTATAGCCGCTTTTTACGGTGTTGAAGTACGGCGAAAACGTCTCACTTCACAGGTATGAAAACATTTCCCAGAGAAGTGTCCCTTATTACCCAGCTGTCCCTGATAGTCCCGTTTTAAGGTATGGATGAAATATCCAATTTTTTCTTTCTTGTTGCTCACTTCAACCTTCCAGTCTCCATATAAACAATCAATTGAAATACCCCAAGCATCAAACTAGGGTACAATCTATTTCGTCACTTCCGCCTTCTTCCCCAGGCGATTCCAGGGGCCGTGTCAGGCCAAGCGCGGCAGTTTTAAATTAACGAATATTCCGTTGTTACTGAAGCATATGCACCAAGACCCGAACGGATCGGTTCCCTTTTATATCTAGTTTCAAGATATTTAAAGTACCCTGTTACGTGACATTTGGCCTTTAAATAGATGGCAGTTTTTCTTTCAAGGTATATAATGTCATGCAAACATTCAAGAAGAGTTATGTGAATATTTTAGTCAAAAAATATTTTCTCCCCTTGGTGATGTAAAATGTCAAAACTTTTTTTTTTAAATGAAATGATATGTCTATTTTTGGCTATATATGGAATTGGGAAATAAATACACAGCAAAATCAACGTTATTTCTGTTTCACTTTACTGTAACTGTACTGTTTATACATTCACTGAATAAATATGCATGTTCACAACTGATAAATAACCAACTTTTTCATGAATTTAGATCTTTATCTTGTTATTTTCAGGTGAAGATACATCAGGACGACCAGATTGCCCAAATCATGGATCTGCATCTTGTTTCGCAAATCCCTAATTTTTTTAAACGATTCCATTGCCTTCCCTCTCCATTCACCCATATTAGTGATATAACATATTTGTAAATTCAGTTTCACACAGACTTTGTGATAAATAAATACCTTGCTGTGATATTATTGCATAGCAGATATAAATAATATGGCATGTGGAATCATGCATAATAGTTCTTTCAAATATATTATATTCTCTGTAGCCCCCATTGTATATCTATCAGCAGACAGTTAAAGTTGAATACTATTAATGTGATTTATGTGCAACAGCTGTCATGACCCATTAAAATAGAAATATTACAATTCATTATGACTAGGAACCACAGCACTTGAAACTCTAATGTATTCTCCGTAGCCCCTATAATATATTGGTTCCAATAGTGAATACTACACAGGTACCTTGATTGACCTGTTCATCCCCTTTTACCCAAATTTGTAGTTTAACTGTGGAATAAAGTCAATGTAATGCCTTAAAGAGTTGTTTTTGTTACCCGCTGTTCACATTCAAATCATGTTGTGATGTTGGTGTATTCTCCATAGCCCTGTATTTTTATGCGTTGGGGTACCTATGTTTACTGCAATGCTGTAACTTGAATACTATTTGAGGATACTTCATGAAATTTTCACATCAGATTGCCAAAATATTATAGGTTTCAAAGGAAACTTGGTTTGGTTTCTGTCTTTGATATTTTTTTTACAATTTTGGAATGCAAACTGACACCTTGAAAGAAAAACTGCCAAGAGTAAAGGGCAACTGGCTTAACATGTGATTTATGACCACATGCAAATAGACCAATTAAGTGTTAAACAAACAATACAATATACTTCATTTTATAGAGACTACATTCACATTCATGAAGGAAACATCACATTTAAAAGGCACATTTAAAGGTAAAAAGTTCAGTTTAGGTCAGGCTCTATGCAGAATATGGTTGCTCGAATTTTATTGGAGTTGGCAGGAGTTTTCCAAAGAGAATTACAGCTCTGTGTTTTCTACTGCTGGATTTAATATTGCCATTGTCTCATAAATAGATCTTGGAAATGTTTTTCATTAAAAAAATTAAAATGGATGAACATCCTTGCCTGACACCATGTTCATATAAGTCTTTGAATTTGAAGCACAACTGTGTGTGTGGATGGACACACAATGCAATTTTTATTTGACATGCAAGTTAAACGAAGCCTGTTTGCAAACAAGGCTTGTTTTCAAGCTGGATTAAAAAAACTGTGCTCTTGGCTAAAATGATTAAAGTGTCAGGACAGTACTCTATCTCTGGCTTTCTGGGTATTTGTTCTTTTAGAATAATGTGGTAATGTACATGCAGTGCACACTAGTACATGTCTGTTTCTCAGACTGTTAGTGTTCACAGTAATTCAACCCTGCCTGACTACTGTAAAGTCAGTAAATGTGCATTTGTATGTATACTTGGGAATTGAAGATAAACTAAATAGTAAAAAAAAGATTAAAGTACTTGTGAGATACAGTATGTCATGCAATGGAAAACCACAGTGATGTGATTACAGTTGTTATTATTATTATTAGTTTACCTTTTCATCCTTTTATAGGGATTTTTTTTCTTTAATAAGAAAATATTATTTTTTCAGAATTTTTTTCACTTTGATGGCAATTATTTTGACTAGAGAGTGTCTTGACACAATACAGTTATTATCTGAAGAGTCCCTCCCTTGTGGCAAGAATTTGAATGAGCAACTAGTAGATTTCTGAGACTTGATTCGGTTTATGGATCAGTTGCTTGAGGCAGTATCTCACTGGGCTGCACAGCTTGTAACTATTGGAGAGAAAAAAAAATGCGACAAATATGTGAATTAGTGTCAATTTTCACTTGGAATCACACTGAATTGGCATATTTGTATGCCGTACAACTATTGCAAGAATGTCACATGAACTACCAGCAAATTTTGGCCCCAAATTCACATACTGTACATGCTGTGCACATATTGCATGACATTTGTGTGACAAAATTGTGCAACAGCCACCCATATCATGTGCTACACTTGCAGGACAGTTATCTATGACAATTGTGAAATTGGGACAATATGTTTCCAATCCAGCAGTGATTTTTATCATCAGACGTCAAGTGAGATTGACCACTGAGAAGAAGTGCAGAGACTGCTGGATGAGGAGGCTGCCTCTGAGTCCTCTGCATCACATACAGCAGGCCCGGGGACCAGCTCCGCTTCCTCTTTAGGGGACTGTGGGGCAGGGACAGCAGCCCCCCCCCATCCCTAGCTTTGTCTTTCTTGCCCTTGGGTGGCACGGTGACACTATCAGTTGCAGCTGTGTCAGCGTGTACAAGAAAATGACAGGGCCATTCGTGCCTATCTCACACATGGAATGTCTTGTCATTTTTGTCTCCAATTAGTTTCATAGATCACCAACATAACTGTTCTCTCACTTTCTGACTCATGGAAACTAAATTGAGATGAGTTTCAGACACCCGCTTGAGAAAAATTTGCTGCACAAATTTTTTGAACATGTTCATAATTCCGGCAACTCAAGAGCAAGATGCTGTGACTCCAGAGAGGAAATTGCCAACCCCCGCAAACATTTTTAGAGATTTTGGAAACTCTCTCACCACTGCTGTTCTCCAGCTAGTCCCGGGCTGTTGCAACCCAATGACATACTACTTCCATCAACTCATTTGCATTTTTAATACACGTTTTTATCCCCCTGGGATTGGCAATAACAGCTTCCAGATGCCTCCTGTATGGAGAAACTAGGTGCAGGCATTGCTCAGGAGTGATTTCAGCCCATTCTTCCACACAAAATGTTCACATCTTGAAGGTTCCGTGGGTGTCTTCTCTGAACTCTGATCTTCAGTTCGTTCCATAGAGTTTCAATTGGATTCAAGTCAGGTGACTGACTGGGCCATTCTAGCAGCTTTATTTTCCTTCTCTGGAGCCAGCTGAGAGTTTACTTGGCTGTGTGTTTGGAATCATTGTCTTGCTGAAATGTCCACCCTCATTTCACATTCAGCGTCTTGGCAGATGGCAATAGATTTTTATCAAGGATGTCTCTGTACATTTGTCCATTCATCTTTCCTTCAATTATATGAAGTCTGTCTGTACCATGTGCTGAAAAACACCCCCACACCATGATGGAATGTGCAGTACCATTTCTCCTCCAAACATGCTGTGTGTTGTGGTATCCAAAAAGTTAAATTTTGGGCTCATCTGAGCAGACTATATTCTCCCAGTATTTTACTGGTGTCATAACTGTCATATACGTGCACTTTTACGCGACACACGGAGGGAAAACAACCCAGGCGCTGTACTGTGACCTCGTGCGTTTATTGGAAAAACACAAAAACAAGTGCAAAGATGAGCAAATGATAAATACCGACTGACACTTGCAAATGAGGCTCACCAGAGCAGAAGGCTCTGGCGGAGGTGAAGGAGAAACAGTCCTTACAGCCACGATTATGACGATGAGACGGTGACAAAGAATATGAGAAACAAACTACTATATATAGGGAAACAACTGAGATAGGGAAACTTATGACTGACTTGAGTAGACATCAATTATACCCAGTTGGAGGAAGTCATTTGACACAGAGTGAGGAAATTCAAACTCTGAAAATATGCCATTATGCTGAACATAAACTACAAGAGATGGAGAATGATATTGATCCTGATAACCACTTTTTCAATAATATTCATAATCATTGTGGGGCAAAATACCAGCAACAGTGTGTGAAAACCTTGTGAAGACTTACAGAAAACGTTTGACCTCTGTCATTGCCAACAAAGGGTATATAACAAAGTATTGAGATGAACTTTTGCTTTTGACCAAAGACTTATTTTCCACCATAATTTGCAAATAAATTCTTTAAAAATCAGACAATGTGATTTTCTAGATTTTTTTTTTCTCATTTTGTCTTTCATAGTTGAGGTATACCTATGATGAAAATTGGAGACCTCTCTCATCTTTTAAGTGGGAGAACTTGCACAATTGGTGGCTGACTAAATACTTTTTTGCCCCACTGTAGGACGCTGGGAACTTGCATTGAGACATTCAGAGATAAATTAGTCGAGCTGTACAATAATATTACTAGTAAGAAAATGGTAGTAATTTGTGGAGATTTCAATATTGATTTACTAAATCCATATCAACAAAATGTAATTACAGAGTTCATGAACTCTATGTACAGTATGAGTCTATATCCCACAATAACACATCCCAGTAGAATCACAGTTCACACTGCTACACTTATTGACAACCTGTTTGTTAATATTATTGATAAGAAAATAGAAAGTGGATTATTGATAAATGATATAAGTGACCATTTGCCAACCTTTGCACTTATCCATGGCCACACGGGGGCCAATACAGAAAAAACTTTAAAATCTTTCAGATACAAATCACAAAATGCAATCAGTTCTTTTAAAGAAGACTTGCTGAAGTAAGACTGGACAAAAGTCTATGTATCAGATGTAAATGAAGCCTATGACACATTTATAAACATTGTAACCACTCTTTATGAAAAAAATTGTCCATTAGTAAAGAAAAAGCTAAAACATAAATTTGTTGATAAGCCATGGTTAACCAAAGGATTACAAAAGGTGTGTAAAAAGAAAAAATTATTATATAAAGCTTTCCTAAAGAAAAGGACAAAAGAAGCAGAGCAGAGGTATAAAACATACAAAAATAAGTTAACGTATATAATAAGATGTAGTAAAAGAGACTATTACAGTAAAGAACTGGAGAAAAACAGAGACAATATTAAAAATACATGGACAATACTTAACAATATTCTTGGAAATAAAAACAGAAATACAAGCTACCCAACCAGTTTTTCAAAAAATAATAAAACGACTCAGAGTGTGAATGCAGTTTCACCTGCAGATGAATTTAATAATTTTTTTGTTAACATTGGTCCTAATTTGTCTCGAGAAATACCCATTACGGCACCTGCAGGTGATACAATAAGCAAAAACACTGCTATAAAAGACTCCATTTTCATAAAGAACACAGACAAGAGAGAGGTCATTGAAATAGTTAAATCCTTTAGAAGTAAAACATCTACGGACTGTGATGGTATTGACATGCTCTTAGTCAAAACTATTATTGAATGCTTAGTGAAACCACTGATGTATATCTGTAACCTGTCTCTCCAAACAGGTATATTTCCCAATGCAATGAAAATAGCTTAAGTAATTCCGATATACAAGACGGGTGACAGAGGGGAATTCTCAAACTATAGACCAATTTCACTATTGCTGCAATTTTCCAAGATACTTGAAAAAATATTCTATGAGAGAATTGACAACTTCATACTGAAGAATAATTTATTGTGTGAGCAGCAATATGGGTTCAGACACAAGAGGACAACTGCATTTGCTCTAATGGAATTTATAGAAAAAATATCAATTGCCGTTGAAAATAAAGAGTATTCAGTTGGAGTATTTCTGAATCTTAAAAAAGCATTTGATACAGTGGATCATAATTTATTATTAAAGAAACTACAAAATTGTGGTATTGTGGCGGTTCGTTTTAACCCCACAACAGACTAAGGACACTCAGCCCTCTTTTCTCTGTTTTTCTGCTGCATTACTGAGAAGCAATGTGCCATTCATGTATTTGTGATGCAAACATGCATGTGTTGTGATGTAATGCGCCATTCGGTATAGTGTGCATATGGCTTGTCCTTACTGTGCTTTTTCTGAGCATCTTAGATGTGCTTTGGTGTATTAATGTCTACAGGTAGACGAGTTTCTTCTGTCTCACCTATGTGATGTTAATCGATGCCTTTCATCCTTTGTACTCATGCGTCCTGTCCTTACTGTGACCTAGAGACTCAGACCAATATGTAGATGTGCTTGTTAGCCTCTTTGTCTTGCACTTAGAGCGAGGTCTAGCTAATCTGCCCATTGTGATGTATGGCTTACAAATGCAAATACCTCCTGCCTGTTCTGTTGTCCCTTTGATCATTCTAGACTGTGGGGTATGTCTTTTTGATGTATTGTTATGATCAAGTATTTAAGGTGCAACTCTGTAACGCAATCTCTCTCTTCTTCTCTCACTCTGATCCTGCAACTGGTAGACACACACGTGTCCGCCTCTCCTTCTCTGAGAGCCTAGGGATCCCGCTCCGGGCTGCTCCACTATGCACCGGAGAGGGGATCCCGTGAAGGTGGTATGATTTAATAAAACCTGCTTAAAACCACAGCACTGCTGCTTATTTTTTCATGCCGCCTCACTGGTGACCCCTCGAACACGCACACGTTTTGTGCGAAAGCAACCTTCCGAGCTGGACAGCCACACAGCTGCGTTGGTGGCCCCTTGAAGACGCACACGTTTTGTGCAACGCAGCCTTCTGTTTTGGATGGCCACGCTGGCGAACCGACGCTGAAAAAAACGAGCGGCCAGCGAACGCAACACCCGGGCATGAATGCTCCGTCGCCTGAGATCTGCACAACCACGCTGGACCGGCCGCTCTCACTGAGAGCGCACGCACCTCGTCCTCTCTCCACGACGGCAACCTCCAGGGCCGACGGGGAGCGCAGCGCGTGGAACTGAACGCACCATGGCCGCACGAGCGACAACGATCGTCTCCTCCCTCTCACCGCTCCAACGCAGCTGCACAAGCCCGGGGCACAAAGATCGTCTATTGCCTCGCACCGCTCCAACGCGTCTCCACGAGCCCGAGGGACGGAGATCGTCTACTTCCTCACACCGCTCCAACGCAGCTGCATGAGCCTGAGGAACATAAGATCGTCTATTCCCTCCCGCCGCTCCAACGTATCTGCACGGGCCTGAGGGACTAAAGATCGTCTATTTCCTCTCACCGCTCCAACGCACCATGGCCAATCTACAGCCACAGCTCAACCTGGATTTTACCGGCGCCGTCTGCGCCGTTCTCCACCAAGTTTCTGCACCCTGACTCACCACTCCAGCGGCCCACCCACGCACTGAACCCCCGCGCACGCATCGGGGAGTTACAAGGACGGCGCATCACGCATGGGACAAGTAATGGCTCCACAGACTGCCTTCCTCCTTCGCCGCTGCCTTTCAGGGCTGCTCGCTCACCTGAGGCACGCATGCAGCATACTGGAAGGATTTGTTAACAGTCTCAGCCACGCCACAGACCGCCATCGTCCTCCGCCGCTGCCCACAGAACCTTCAGGGTTGCTTGTTCACCTGAAGCAAGCACGCAGCTCGCCACTGGATTTTTTAATGGTCTTAGCCACGGCACAACGGGATTTCAGCCGTCAGCTGTTCCCAGGAGCTTTGGGGTTGCTTCAGCACCCAAAGCCAACAGTCCCTATGCTTTGTTTACTTTTTCTCTTACAGCCGCTCCTGCTTTTCTTCATGGCCACGAGAGGAGTCAGAGACTAATTTTTCTTCTTGTGGACCGCTGCACGTTCAACGGGACCAGCCCTTCGACATTGCGGACCCACAAGCAATTTTTGCACGGCTCAGGACGATTTCACAGCTCCTGCCGGCACTTACTACCCCTCCCCTCCCTCCCACTCCGCCTGCAGCGAGCTTCTCCCACAGCTCGCTCACACAGATGGATTATCGAGGTCGCGACCCCCTGCCGCGTCCTCTGGGGGGGAGCGTGTGTGGCGGTTCGTTTTAACCCCACAACAGACTAAGGACACTCAGCCCTCTTTTCTCTGTTTTTCTGCTGCATTACTGAGAAGCAATGTGCCATTCATGTATTTGTGATGCAAACATGCATGTGTTGTGATGTAATGCGCCATTCGGTATAGTGTGCATATGGCTTGTCCTTACTGTGCTTTTTCTGAGCATCTTAGATGTGCTTTGGTGTATTAATGTCTACAGGTAGACGAGTTTCTTCTGTCTCACCTATGTGATGTTAATCGATGCCTTTCATCCTTTGTACTCATGCGTCCTGTCCTTACTGTGACCTAGAGACTCAGACCAATATGTAGATGTGCTTGTTAGCCTCTTTGTCTTGCACTTAGAGCGAGGTCTAGCTAATCTGCCCATTGTGATGTATGGCTTACAAATGCAAATACCTCCTGCCTGTTCTGTTGTCCCTTTGATCATTCTAGACTGTGGGGTATGTCTTTTTGATGTATTGTTATGATCAAGTATTTAAGGTGCAACTCTGTAACGCAATCTCTCTCTTCTTCTCTCACTCTGATCCTGCAACTGGTAGACACACACGTGTCCGCCTCTCCTTCTCTGAGAGCCTAGGGATCCCGCTCCGGGCTGCTCCACTATGCACCGGAGAGGGGATCCCGTGAAGGTGGTATGATTTAATAAAACCTGCTTAAAACCACAGCACTGCTGCTTATTTTTTCATGCCGCTTCAGTATTAGGGGGGTAGCACTGTCCTGGTTATGTAGTTACTTAAAGAATAGATATCAGTATGTGTGTGTTGGTAACAAAAATTCACAGTTACTGAAGGTTACTTGTGGAGTCCCACAGGGTTCAGTTTTGGGGCCATTGTTATTCAATATGTATATAAATGATATATGTAAAGTTTCGGAAAAAATGGATTTAATATTGTTTGCCGATGACACTAATTTATTATGCAGTGGAAGCAATTTGGAACAACTTTTGGATACACTCGGAAAGGAATTAGGAAAGCTTAAACTGTGGTTTGATTCACACAAATTAACGCTCAATTTAAGTACGGTAAGACAAAATTTATAGTTTTTAACAACCATCACAACAACTTAGTATCTAAACTCAGTGTAAATGGTGTAGAGATTGAAAGGGTATCCGAAACTAAATTTCTTGGAGTAATAATTGATAATAAACTGTGTTGGAAGTCACATATTAATTATATTAAAGGTAAAATATCTAAATCAATTGCAATACTACACAGAGTGAAATATTTGCTGAATCAACCCACATTATATACTTTGTATCATTCATTAATACTCCCATACATGACATATTGTACTGAAGTATGGGGAAATACATATAAAACAAACATATATCCAGTCTTTATGCTTCAGAAGAGAGCTATTAGAATAATAAACAAAGCTGCTTACAGGGAACCAACAAACCCACTTTTTCTTAAATTAAAAGCTCTCAAGTTGAAAGATCTGGTTGACTTTAAAACTGCAGTAATAATGTTTAAAGTGAAGAATCTATCACTGCCCGCAAATATCCAAAAGTTGTTCCAAATAAGGGAGAAACAATATCATTTCAGAGGAACATGTATATTTCAAAAACCTTCAGTGAGAACTACCACCAAGCAACACTGTGTTTCAGTGCAAGGAGTCAGATTATGGAACGATTTTGGACCTGAATTAAAATCATGTACAACGCTTGGACAATTTAAACAAAAACTAAAGGAAGAAATACTCCAAACATATATACAAGATGACATGTAAAATCACATAAGGATTGTCATATCCAGTCTGTGTTGTGTTGTAGCTTAGTTTTTTTGCCACATTTTGTCTTAGCTTTGTTCTGAATTGTAATCGCTCTTGTTTTGTTTTTCTTTTGAATTCTTGGATGGAATATGCGTGGGCAATATAAGCTGCGGCTTTAGGCATCATCCATTTCGGATACCTTATGTTGAACTGTATAATCAGAGGAGTTATTGTCTAATTTGACCTTGTTGGATTTTCTTTCCCCCTTTGTTATATTGTTCTGTTTCTTTTTTTAATCTTTACTTTTAATCTATCCGAAATAAAGATTCATTCATTTATTACTCATGAGGGGCAGATGTGGTTAACCTGAGCAAGGGAAGGCAGATAATGACACACAGCTGGGAATGATGAGGAGGATGAGCGGCTGCTGGTAAACAGGTGAGGGAGGGGCAGCTGGCAGGTTGACAAGCGGCAGGGCACGCCCACACAAAGTGACAGCCCTGACCGCTGTCAAAGGGAACCAAACATAAAGACAACCTGGAGAATGCATAGCAGAAACTACAGAAATCAAAACACCACAGAGAAATGGTAAACAGGATCTAAATACAGGAAACAGATATAAATGATAACAAGGACAACAGAGGCGGCAAGGAGTACATGAGAAATAATAGCACAATAAACCAATATGGACAAACAGGGGAGTCATGGAGCTGAGTTTGGAAAAATCCCAAACTCAGCACATGACAACTGGGTTGCTCAAATGTTGTGCAGCAAACTTTAAATGAGCTTTGACATGCTTTTTCTTCAGCAATGAAGGCTTGTGAGGTGAGCAGGCATAGAGTCCATGTCAGTTGAGTGCATTACTCATCGCTTTCTTTGAAACAGCAGTACCTGCTAACTCCAGGTCTTTCTGGAGCTCTCCACGAGTGGTCTTTGGCTCTTGGATAACTCTTCTGATATTTCTTTTGACTCCTCAGAAATCTTGCGAAGAGCTCCTGGTCGTGGCCACTTTATGGTAAAATGATGTTCTTTCCACTTGCGAATGATGGCTCCAACAGTGCTCACTGGAACATTCAGCAGTTTAGAAATGCGGCTGTAACCAATGCCATCATTATGTTTTGCAACAATAAGGTTGCAAAGGTCTAGAGGAAGCTCTTTGCTTCTATTCATCATGAGTTCTTTGCGGTGTGACTTAATCAGCTGAAATTAATTTGCACTGATGGGGGATGGGATGACTTCCTAAATTCTGATGGTTTTCAGCTGGTTTCTTGGCTTTCTGTGCCTTTTTGTACCTCTTTTTCTTCATGTGTTCAATACTGTGTCATTCCACTTTATTGAATATAACTTGTTTTGTGAACACAGTTGCCTTGATTTCTTTGTATGTATGGATTATTTGGGTTGTCACTGATATCTGGTGAAAATCTCTGGTCAGTGGCTCCATCAGAAATATGTTTAATGAGAAAGATGTTGACGTGTTCGATACTTATTATTCCCACTGTATATCTAATGTGCATTCAGAAGTTTCACTGATTCTTATGCATTTCTGTCCAGCATTTCTTATGTCTATATCTTTAATTTGTGTTAACGCCATTGAATGGAAATACAACTGCTGATTTACATTTATCATCTAAAAAAATTATTATTTGAGTTTGTTAGATATAAAGGACTGGACTCTGGACTGTAGTTACACCATTAGGTGACATATTGGTTTTAATAGCATGATATACATTTGTGTACTGTATGTGAGGGAGGTCTGTGTGTGTTCCAGCATAGGTAACCAGCAAACAGAAGTGCCTCAGAGCACTAATGTGTCCATAAAGGGTTAACCGGCAACAGTTGCTGAGTGATCGCCACATTACCTAAAAGCATGAATCAATCTTCTGTTCTGACATTTGGCTATTTATGGACTCACATGAATTTGATCATGTGTTTTTCTTTTAATGGTTTTCTAGGATTTACTCAAACCTGTATGGCAACACTGTTTTTTTTCTGAATAGCTCTGCAGATGTTGGAGTATGGGTGGTATGTCAACTTGTTTCAGATTATAGCAGAGGTCATGAAAGACAAAGAAAAATAGAGTGAATTGCTTGGATGGAGGTCTATAATTGATATTTTAACCTTTTAATTTTGTTTATTTCAGCAAAGCATTATATAAAACCTTTTATTCTGCTGAGGAGTTCATTTTCACATGAACTGTCTGGTATTGGGCCCTACCAAGTCCAATATCTTCCCTATTAAGCCTCTTAGTTCACACTTTAAAGATATTTAAAGTGTTTGATAAATGTGTCATGCTTAGAATAACCTTATGATTGTCAGTGGCTTGATATGACTTCTAAATTACTGTATGTATGATACTGCCTGTAAGTCATCCAGAATGCATCATGTTTACATCTTTTCCATATCCTTCTCCATGCATGCAGACTTTCAAATAGATAACCCTAGATTTGTTATGTGTTAAAAATGTGTAAAACAAAGAGAAATATGGTGGAGCAACACATTTTTTTTTCTATCTACATTCATAACTGTTTCTCCTGCAGGCTGCTGCTTTCCTCTTGTCACCCAGTGTTTTCATTGCCTATTGTGAAGCAGAGAGTGAAAATGACAGTTTGTAGCAACTCGGTGAAAGAAGGGATTTAGACAGTAATCCACCTCACTGATCCTTTTTAGAAACAACCGTCTGGCACGCTGCCTGGCCCTCGCCACGACACGCCCGCTTTTGATACCTGAAGGCTGAACTGTAAACTGACACCTGCAATGGCATTTACTGCTTTTCATGTACCTCATTTAGTAAAATAGCTGGTAGTTGCAGGTGAACTGAGGTGTTTAACCTAGTGTTAGTGCACACTGTGTCCCTTTGCTGATGTACATAGATAAGCTGATAAGATAGACTTAGACAAGATAGGCTGGGATCAAACCCAGGATCCCCCGGCCAAGGGTGAGTTGCTGTGCTGCCGCAGTGCTAACCACTCCGCCACCGCACTGCCCAAAATTTCAGCAATTAAACCGATTTCATATTTTGTTGTTGTTGTTGTTGTTAGAAATATAGTCTGGAGCTGAGTTAAAATTTATGTTCATCTTCATTTAGCGATAACTAATTATGTATAGTCTCAGACATTTTTTGGGGTTTAAAATCTGTCATGAGTCTGAGCTCAGTGTTCTCACAGAGCTCAGACTCTCAATTTATGTCTGAGTATTTTATGTCTGTTATGATTATTTTGTCTGTTTCTGTTTGTGATGAGAGCGCCCTTCTTCCTTCCCAGACACTCCCATCAGCTACTCACTCTGTTCCGCTGCCATCTCAGCTGTGAGTAGTTGAATAATTAGGTCACCTGCTCGCTCAGCTGTCCGCACCTGCTACTCATTTGTTTTCATGTATTTAAGCACTGCCAGCTCACTTTCTCATCGCGGCAGTCTTGATCTGAAGTGAATTGATTTGATTCTACTGTGTTGTCTCCTCATCTCCTCCAGAGCGATTCCGGCTCCGGAGTGTTCTCCTTGTAAGTTACGCTTGCTTGTATTTTTGCGTTTCCTGCGCTGTTTTTGGATTTTTTTGTTATTAAATGTCACTACTGCAGTCCAGTGCGTGGGTCTGTCTCTCTGCCCCAAAGGGGCCAATTATGACAAAATCTCTGTTAATGGTGTTAATATGCATTGCTTTTCAATCTGGATAAAGTCTTTCTCTCAGCAGCCATGGCAACCTTTATTCTTAAATTTATTTCTGGACATAGCTAAAAGCAGCATTATTTTTATTTTTTACCACATACGATCCAACAGTGTAATTTTCTTTGTAATATGCTGAATCGTGCCTTCACCAGAGCAAATATACAACTTTTGAATGTCTTTTTCCATCTTGAGATGTATAAGTTTGTAGAGACTTTGATTTATGGACAGTCTGGCCTTTTTTAACGCCTAGCATGAATTGACTTCTTTGTTAAGTGGTAGCTCTGACTGTGGGGGACAACGTATCCAGAAAAGGCCACAGACATAGAACACACACAATACATGCATGCACACTCTCACTCTTACACATGCATATGGCTAAAGTAGTTTATAGGGGGGGCAATAAAATAGCTATAGTGTGTGTGAAATGAATCCAGTGTGAGTTACAGTTTTTTGGAAGCTATGTTTTCTTTCAGATGAAGAAATAGACTTGCCCTGAGCGTCTTGTTTATATAAGGAGTTTTTATTAGAGTTTAACTTTCCAACTCTACAGGTGGGAATCTGCACAGTATATGACCTGAACGTTCAGTGACTAGATCGGTTAGAGCATGCTGTGGCCCTTTCTATGCTTTTTTTGTTTATATTACAAAAAATAAAGCCTGCAATGCAAATTATTTGCAATTTTTTTTTTTTGACCAATTAACAAGTGAAATTGGATAATTCCCGACAGAAACCTGAACATACCTGGGCACCCTGGTTGAAAAACACTGAGCCCACGTGGTAACATCCTTTAAAGAATAATGTTGGTTTTTAATACACTGCTGCCTGAGGGATTGAAGGTCACGGACATTCAGTGTTGGTTTTTGGCCTTGTCGCCTTCGTGAAAAATTTCTCCGGATTCTGTGAATCTTTTGATGATATTATGGATTGTAGATGATTAAATCCCTAAATTCCTTGCAATTGAACATTGAGAAAGATTGTTCTTAAACTGGTGAACTATTTGCACACACAGTTGTTGACAAAGTGGTGAATCCTTGGTTGTGAACGACTGAGCCTTTCAGGGATACTCCTTTTATACCCAATCATGACACTCACCTGTTTCCAATTAACCTGTTCACCTGTGGAATGATCCAGAAAAGTGTTCTGTGAGCATTCCTTAACTTTCCCAGTCTTCTACTGCTCCTGTGTCACGATGTGGAGCTCGTGCTTTCAGTTATTTCAGATTACTTTCCATACTGTCCTCATCTTTGACATGATGCACGGCTCAGGAGACACACACGCAGGCTCAGAGTAGCTCAAACAGCTTTATTAACAACAAGGGTGTATGAATGTGTGTCTGCGAGATGTAAATGTGTTGGTGGTGGCGTCTGCTTCGGGCACGGAGGCAGGAGACCGTACAGCCGGACAACCCTATGGGAAAAGCACAGGGAGAAGGGTGATGGGCACACACCAACACAGGAGATGTAAAAGTTGGAGAGGAGCTTACTTGGAGTGAGCAGGTGGCTGGCACAGCAAGGACGAGGTCCGGTAGACAGCAACCTGGAGAGCCCGGTGCAGCAGCGAGGGAATGGAGGCGGAGGGGAAAGGTCCGCCGCCGGGAAATCCACCTGTGCACAGGGGAGCAGACTTGACAGGGAAAAAGGTAAGGGCTTCTTACCGCGATGCTTGCTGGGGAGTACGAGGTAACTCACAGCAATCCAGCGAGTGAAGTCTGACGGCTTCAGGCCGAAGCCCAGGGCGAGGCGGCTTAAATCCCTCGCCGCTGATGATGTGCAGGTGTGTGTGCAGGTGGCGCCGCTGATGAGCGGCGCGGCGTGACAGTACTCCCCCCTCTAGCAGCGCCTCCTGGCGATGGTTTCTCCGGGTGCGCTCAGTGGAACTCAGTAATGAGGGATAGGTCCAACACAAACGACGAGGGTACCCACTGCCGATGTTCAGGCCCATAGCCCTCCCAGTCCACCAAGTACTGCAACCCACGACCCCAGCGCCGGGAGTCCAGGATGGAGGAGACAGGCCAGGCCGGATGGCCATCAATCATCCGGGGCGCGGGTTGCGCAGCAGGAGGAGGGCAAAGGGGGTCGGAGACTGCCAGCTTCACCTTGGATACGTGGAAAGTGGGATGGATGCGGAGGGAGGGGGGAATAGCTACACGCACAGCCACCGGGTTGATAATCCTGGTGATGGGGTATGGGCCCATAAAACGCTGTGCCAGCTTCCTCCTCTCGCCCTTTAAAATCACGTCCTGGGTCGACACGTAGACACGCTGGCCAACTCGGTACGCTGGGGCAGGTCTTCTGTGCCGGTCCGCCACGGCTCTGTTGCGCTCCGCCGTGCGTAAAAGCGCATTGCGCGCTGACGCCCAGATGGAGCAGAACTGCCTGAGATGCGCCCGAACTGAGGGGACAGTTACCTCACTCTCCTGCGCCGCGAACAGCGGGGGGTCGTAGCCCAGGGACGCCTTAAAGGGGGACATCCCTGTAGCAGAAGAGCGAGCGGTGTTGTGGGCGTATTCAACCCAGGCGAGGTGGTTACTCCAGGACGTTGGTTTGGACGCCGTGACGCAGCGGAGCGCAGCCTCCAGCTCCTGGTTGGTCCGCTCACACTGCCCGTTGGATTGGGGGTGATGGCCGGAGGAGAGGCTCACCTTGGCTCCCAGGGCGTTGCAGAACGACCTCCAAACCTCTGAGGAAAATTGGGGGCCCCGGTCCGAGACCACGTCCACCGGAATCCCGTGCAGCCTGACCACGTGCTGGATTAGGAGGTCCGCCGTCACCAGGGCGGTTGGAAGTCCTCGTAGGGGGATGAAGTGTGCCGCCTTGGAGAAGCGGTCCACGATGGTCAGGACGGTGTCGAAGGTGTTTGAGACTGGAAGTCCGGTGACGAAATCCAGGGCGATATGCGACCAGGGCCTGCCAGGGACGGGCAGAGGCTGGAGCAAACCCGCTGGAGGGGCATTACCTGATTTGCTGGTGGCGCACACTGGGCAGGCCCGGGCGTAGCGGGCAGCGTCCCTCCGCAGGCCCGGCCACCAGAAGGACCGTTGGAGGAGGTCGATCATCCGGGAGGAACCAGGGTGGCAGGTGAGCTTGGACGTGTGCAACCAGTGGATGACCTCCCCCCGAACCGTGGATGGCACGAACAGCCTCCCCTCCGGTCCGCCACCAGGGTCAGGTTCCACTTCCTGCGCCTTCCGGATCTTGCTTTCAATGTCCCAGGTAACGGCTCCCACGACGCACGGTGTCGTGGGAGCCGTTACCCACGACACCGTGGGTAGGATGGTGTGGACTGTGTCCTCCGACTCCTCAGGGGCAAATTGCCTAGAGAGGGCGTCGGGCAGGCCATTCTTGGAGCCAGGCCTGAAGGTGATGGTGAATCAGAACCTGGCAAAGAACAAGGACCAGCGCGCCTGGCGGGCGTTCAGACGCTTGGCAGATCTCAGGTACTCCAAGTTCTTGTGGTCCGTCAGGGCCATTCCACCACCGCCTTCACCTTCACTGGGTCCGGAAGCACCTGGTCGTGGGAGATGATGAACCCGAGGAAGGATGTTGTCTTAGCGTAGAATTCGCACTTTTCGGCCTTCACATACAACCGGTTCTCCAGCAGTCTTTGGAGGACCCGCCTCACATGGACCCGGTGCTCGTCCCTGGATTTGGAGAAGATGAGGATGTCATCCAGGTAGACGAACACAAAAAGGCCAATGAAATCCCGGAGGACGTCATTAATTAGGCGCTGAAAGATGGCTGGGGCGTTGGTCAACCCGAACGGCATCACCAGGTACTCGAAGTGGCCGTTCGGGGTACGGAAGGCTGTCTTCCACTCATCTCCCTCCCGGATCCGGACGAGGTGGTATGCGCTGCGTAGATCCAGCTTAGTGAACCAAGTCGCCCCCTGGAGGGAGTGGAAGGCGGTATCCATGAGGGGCAGGGTGTAGCGATCCTTCTCCGTAATGTCGTTCAGGGCGCGATAGTCGATGCAAGGACGGAGGGAACCGTCCTTCTTGCCCACGAAGAAGAATCCTGCCCCCAATTGTGATGACGAGGGATGGATAATCCCAGCACTCAGCGACTCCTTGAGATAGGCGTTCATGGTCTCCTTCTCCGGCGCCGGCAGGCTGTAGAGTCGCCCAGAGGGTAAGGGTGCCCCCTGGCGGATGTTTATTGCACAGTCGTAGGGTCTGTGTGGAGGAAGAGACATCGCCTTGGACTTACTGAATACCATACCCAGGTCGTGAAATTCCGATGGCACCAGGGATAGGTCTGGGGGCGCAGCGTCCTTAGGTGTTGGGGAAGAGGACGGAGAGCAGGCAGCGGACTGTAAACAGGTGCTCATACAAAAAGTGCTCCATGCCGACACCCTGGCGGACTTCCAGTCCAAGACAGGGTTGTGGAGGCGTAGCCAGGGGTACCCCAGGATGACGGGCGACACAGAGTTGGGAAGGATGTAGAACGTTATCTCCTCCCGGTGGTTCCCAGAGATGATAACAGGAACGGGAACGGTCCGATGTGTTACTCTCCCCAGGGAGACACGGGAGAGGTTGACCAGGGAGAGAGGAGTAGTTAGTGCCTGGCAGCGGATGCCCAATCGGGTTGCCAGGCTTTGTGAAATAAAACTGCCCTCTGCGCCCGAATCCACCAGTGCGTGGGTGAGATGCCCAGTGGAGTTGTGACAAAATCGGACGGGCAGCTTCAATTGGGTGAGGGGACTTAATCGATTGATGTCCGCGAGGCCCCCTACAGTGACTTGCGGACCCCGCCGTTTGGCTTCTGTGGACAAAGCTCCACCGTGTGTTGACTATCCCCGCAATACATGCAGAGATTCAACTCACGCCGGCGTTGTCTCTCCACAGGGGAAAGCTTTGTCCAGCCCGTCACCATCGGCTCCGACTCCTCGGGGCGCGATGGTGGCGGCGTCGCCAGGGGGCGAGCTTGGAACTGGCGCGACGAGGCTCCACGAGGGCGAGAAGAAGACGACTTCTGCCCCGAGGAGCGCTCGCGCAGCCTGTTATCCAAACTGATAGCTAGAGACGTTAGCTCTGCTAGAGTCTCCGGGATGTCCCGTCCAGCCAGTTCATCCTTCAGATCATCGTTGAGACTGCGGAGGAAAAGGCCGCAGAATGAGCGTTCATCCCAGCCCAATTCCTCCGCCGCTACCCGGAAGTCGATCGCGTAGTCCGCTGCCGACCGGCTTCCCTGCTGGAGGCTGAGAAGCCGATCGACCTGGACTGTCTCGGTACGAGAGTGATCAAAGACCTCCAGGAAACGTCTCACGAATTGGTCATAAGTGAGGGTGGCATAACTGGGCCTCGCCATTACGGCGTAAGTCCAGGTTAGTGCTCGCCCCTCTAGGAGATTCCCAATATAACCAATTCGGCTATGATCTGAAGGAAAGTCTCCGGGCACACGGTGAAACACGGACTCACACTGCATTATGAACCCCCGCGCTCCGCCGAGCTTACCGCTAAAGCGGGCGGGGGTCGGAATGGGCGTGAGCCGAGTCGGTGCTCCCGGAGCCTGCTGGACGGCCGCTGGAGCAGCAGGAGCCGCGCCACCCTGACGAGCCGGGGGGAACGGCTGTTGGGGGTCCAAGCGGTCCAATCGGTTAGTTATGCTGATCAATCGGTTTAGAATCACCTGTTGCTGGTAAGCTATTTGGTCCACTCGAGCCTCGGGAGTGGTAAGTCGGCGTGCGAGCCCGCCGTCTGCCGAGCCGCTCTGCTGAAGCCGTACTGACATGATGCACGGCTCAGGAGACACACACGCAGGCTCAGAGTAGCTCAAACAGCTTTATTAACAACAAGGGTGTATGAATGTGTGTCTGCGAGATGTAAATGTGTTGGTGGTGGCGTCTGCTTCGGGCACGGAGGCAGGAGACCGTACAGCCGGACAACCCTATGGGAAAAGCACAGGGAGAAGGGTGATGAGCACACACCAACACAGGAGATGTAAAAGTTGGAGAGGAGCTTACTTGGAGTGAGCAGGTGGCTGGCACAGCAAGGACGAGGTCCGGTAGACAGCAACCTGGAGAGCCCGGTGCAGCAGCGAGGGAATGGAGACGGAGGGGAAAGGTCCGCCGCCGGGAAATCCACCTGTGCACAGGGGAGCAGACTTGACAGGGAAAAAGGTAAGGGCTTCTTACCGCGATGCTTGCTGGGGAGTACGAGGTAACTCACAGCAATCCAGCGAGTGAAGTCTGACGGCTTCAGGCCGAAGCCCAGGGCGAGGCGGCTTAAATCCCTCGCCGCTGATGATGTGCAGGTGTGCGTGCAGGTGGCGCCGCTGATGAGCGGCGCGGCGTGACAATCTTGGCTTTATTTTATATTTGAATATGTTTTTGTTTGTATTTTGTTTATGAGCTGCCATTTGTCTCTTTGTATTTGAGGTCCTGTTATTATAACCTTAGTTTTACCATTATAGTCCCCGTCATTATTGTTGTGTGTCTATGGGCGTCTTGTTTTATACCTTAATGATATCTTCCTATGTTTGGTTATGAACCTTCTCTATCTTCACCTTTAGTTTATTCCTAGGAGTGTTTATATTCATTATCATTGTTTATTTTCATCTTGTCCTGGCCTTGGTGGGTTGTCATTATTCTTTGTATATTTGTTGTTCATCTTCCGTATCATGATTCAATATTCTTTCTGGTCTGTACTTTTATTGTGACAGCCACCTCTGTTTACTTCCTCTTTTGGTTCAAGTTCACGGGCTGTCACAGCTGTCATTACCTCCGCCAAGGAGGTTGTGTTTTCATCGGCGTTGGTTTGTCTGTCTGTTTGTTTGTCTCTCTGTCTGTTTGTTAGCAAGATAACTCAAAAAGTTATGGACGGATTTTCATGAAATTTTCACAGATTGTCAGAAATGGGGTATCCTACAGACGATTAGATTTTGGTGGTGATCCAGATCACCGTCCAGAAGAAAACCGCCATTACGGAAAATGCCATTTTCGTCAATAACTACTGAACCACTAATCCTATCATTGTGAATCCTGTTGCTAGTCATATGTTTTCATGGTCAAGGAATCTGAAAACGTACACACAAACACTGTATGGGGGGAACTGTGGCGCTTGGCGGAGGTCTGCGCTCTCCGAGTGCTTTTCTAGTTATTTTTGGTTTGATTATCCTCGCTTGTTATCGACACCTGTCATTAATTGTTTTCATTTCTCTGTGCCCTATTTAAAGGCCGCTGCAATGCAGTTTGTTGCAGCATCGTTCTCAATGTCCAGACGTGAACCTCATGTCTTATTTGTACTCTGTAATCCTGCGTGTGCCCCACACTTTATCTCTTCATCTCCTAGTGTGCATTCCACGCTTATTTACCTTATTCTCCTGACGTGTGTTCCACGTCTCAGCCTAAGTGCTGTTTGTCTCCGTGCATCCTGTCTGTAAGTTCTGATTTTGTCTTATTTGGAATTTTGTGTTTTTATTAAACCTTGCAAACTCACAGCTCCTGCAATTGGGTCATCATTCTGCCTCTGCCAAGCCGTCATGACACCCTGTCCCAGTTTTTTTTTTTTTTTTTTGGAATGTGTTGAAGGCATCAAATTCAAAATTATTGAATATTTGCAAAAATAAAAAAAGTAGTGTTGTATAGTCAGTGGAATATAGGTTGAGAAGGATTTTTAAATCATTGTATTTTGTTTTATTTACATTTTACACAACATCCCAACTTCACTGGAATTGAGGTTGTAGGTTTCAATTGACTACATCAATCAGCTAAAATAAAGTCATATGAAACTTGAGGAAATACTGATCTGAATTTCTAAAGTATTTACGTTTTGGATACGGATTTGTGGTTTATTTTGTTAATTTGTTTGTTAAGTTTGATTATTACAGGCTACTACACAGTGAAGTTATGGTCTGAGGAGGCAATGGACACTCTAAAGGGCTGTTTTGAAACCACCGCCTGGAAGCAGCTCTGCGATCCACATGGTGAGGACATCGATGGCCTCACTCACACCTTCACGGACTACCTCAGCTTCTGTGTGGACAAATCCGTTCCCAGCAAGTCCATACGGTGTTGCTCAAACAACAAACCCTGGATCAACCCTGAGATAAAAACACTTCTGAGAGAGAAGAAGAGGATCTTCAGGTCGGGGAACAGGGAGATGCTGAAGTCCGTACAGAGGGAGCTGAGGAGAAAGATCAGAGAAGGCAAGAACAGCTTCAGGAGGAAGATGGAGGACAAGCTGCAACAGAGTGACATCAGCGGGGTCTGGAGAAACCTCAAAACCATCTCTGGGCTCCAGAATACCTCCCCCCAGGCCACGGGGGGCAGGGAGTGGGCGAACAATCTGAATCTGTTTTTCAATAGGTTTGACCAACCGCCCTCCCCCCTGACTGCACAACAACCACTGCTGCCTGTAAAGACATCAAGTCCTGCTGCCCACTCCCCACTCCACCAACACCCCCCCACTCCCAACACACAGCCCCCCAACCTGACCCTGACCAAGACCCAGGTGAGGACGGAGCTGAGGAAGATCAAGGCGAGGAAGGCGTCGGGACCGGACGGCATCAGCACAAAGCTCCTCAAGTCCTGTGCAGACCAGCTCTGTGGGATTGTGGCGTACATCTTCAACCTGAGTCTGAAGCTGGGGAGGGTACCACAGCTGTGGAAAACATCTTGTATGGTACCTGTACCAAAAACTTCCCACCCCAAAGACCTGAACAGCTAGAGACCAGTGGCCTTGACGTCCCACTTGATGAAGACCCTGGAGAGACTGCTCCTTGCTCACCTCCGCCCCCTGGTGAGACCAGCGATGGATCCACTCCAGTTCGCCTACCAGCATGGCATTAGGGTGGAGGATGCAGTGATCTTCCTCCTTCACCGTTCTCTGTCCCACCTGGAGAAGCCCGGGAATGTGGTGAGGATCATGTTCTTTGACTTCTCCAGTGCTTTCAACACCATCCAACCGATGATCCTGAAGGACAAGCTGCTGCACGCAGGGGTGGACCAGCACCTGTCATCATGGATCCTGGACTACCTTGCGAACCGGCCTCAGTTTGTGAGAACCCGGGACTGTGTGTCCGACACGATCATCGGTAGCACGGGGGGCCCCCCAGGGAACGGTGTTGGCTCCCTTCCTGTTCACTCTCTATACTGCGGACTTCTCACACAACACAACAGACTGCCATCTACAGAAGTTCTCTGATGACTCTGCGATCGTTGGCCTCATCTCCAATGGAGATGAAGCTGAGTACGGAGGGCTTATCCAGGACTTTGTGGACTGGTGCCATCGGAACTGCCTCCAGATCAACGCGAGGAAAACTAAGGAGCTGGTGGTGGACTGCCGCAGGCATGGACAACCCCTCATAGCACCAGTAAATATACAGGGAACAGACATCGAGATGGTGACATCCTACAAGTACCTGGGTGTTCATCTGAACAATAAACTAGACTGGTCACACAATACTGACGCGCTCTACAAGAAGGGACAGCGCAGGCTGTTCCTACTGAGGAGACTCAGGTCTTTTGGTGTACAAGGGGCGCTGCTGAAGACATTCTATGACACGGTGGTGGCATCAGCCATCACTTTTGGAGTGGTCTGCTGGGGCAGTGGCATTACCGCAGCAGATTGGAAGAGACTGAACAAACTGATCAAGAAAGCTAGCTCTGTCCTGGGGCAGCGCCTTGACCCGGTGGAGGAGATAGGAGACAGAAGGACGGTGGCTAAACTGTCATCTCTGCTGGAGTCCGAGTTCCACCCTATGCAGGACATACTGAATGCACTGAGGAGCTCATTTACCGGCAGACTACATCATCCCAGGTGCACAACAGAGAGGTTTCGCAGGTCCTTCCTACCAACGGCTGTCAGACTGTACAACCTGTACAACAGTCGTTTGCTTGGTGAGTCACAGCTGAGCCTGACATCCCTGTACACCAAACAAGTACAGAGGATGGCTACCTCCATTTTAAATGATGACTCCCACCCTTTGCACTGCCACTTTCAGCTTCTTCCCTCAAGACGGAGGTTTGCTGTCCCAAAAAGTAGAACCCAGCGCTACAAAAACAGCTTTGTCCCTGCTGCTGTCAAAGAGTTGAACAAGCTGTAAAAATATATTGTACATAATTTAGGTACCTATTTATTAACTTCATTTTATATTTTTTTTTTCCACAATATCTTTATTGAACCTTTTTTTTTTTTTTTAACAAACATGATACAAACAATCAAACACTAACACTAAAGTACTACAAAAAAAAAAAAATGCACTAAAAACACCAACAACCACCAACAAAATCAAGTCTTCAACAATGCTCCTCTGTTTAGTCTAGACAATCCAATACATAAGTATACATATTATGTTCACCAGTTTGGAATTTACAAGGTCCACACACATCATTCACCTTCTTCTTCAAGAGTTATGTTTAAATTTTTTACATAATCAATAAAAGGTCTCCATATATTCTCAAACACAATTTCCTTTGATTTTAGTATATATGTTATTCTTTCTAATGGAAGGTTTGTTAACATCTGTCTTAACCACTGAGTCACATCTGGTCTATGAGTCTTTTTCCATAATAGTGCAATACATTTTTTGGCATTAAGCAAACTGAGGTCTATGAATGTTCTTTCACTTTTATTAAAATTATGCTTTTCTGGGTACAGACCCAACAAAAACAGTTTAGGATTCAATATGATTTGTTTTGAGATTATTTTTTCAATTGTTACCCTCACCTCTTCCCAAAACATTCTTATTAATCTACATTCCCATAAACAATGAAATAGGGTTCCTTTACTTTCCATGCATTTTGTGCATGTATCTGGTATATTTTTGTTATATCTATTTAACTCCTCCGGTGTAACATACATCCGCATTAACCATTTGAAATGTATCAATTTAAGGCGTGCATTTATTGATTTGGTTTGAGCTTCTGTACAAGCCAATTCCCATTGTTCCTCTGAAATTTCAATTTGCAGATCTTCTTTCCAGTAGTTTAATCTTTTCAGTGAATTTTCACTTGAAGATAGTGTCAATGAGTTATAAAACTCTGAAATAATACCCTTTCTTTTACTATCTTTCATCATCATTTTTTCCAAGGATGAATAAATAGGTCGAGTGAGAGCTTTATTTTGATTTGATCGAATAAAGTTTCTAAGTTGAAGATATTTAAAAAAATGTGTTCTATTGAGATTAAATTTGATCCTCAGCTCTTCAAAAGACATTATGTTGTCTGCACATGGCAAATATAAATCCTGAATCTTTTGTATCCCTTTTAAATTCCATACTTTAAATACAGCGTCCGCTCTCCCTGGTTTAAAATATTGATTACCCCATATTGGACTAAATTGTGACAATAACTGTGGTTCTTTTAAATAGTTTTTAGCTTCACACCATATTTTGATCATATGCTTTACAAATGGATTTTTAACTTGTTTTTGTAATTTTTTTGCCGAATCTGAGTATATGAATATGGGAAGAGGTAAAGGTAAATTGTATGATTCCATTTCAGTCCAGTGAGGGAGATCATTTGATGAAAAATAATATGTCATAGACCTCAGTTGTGCCGACCAATAATACAACATAAAATTTGGACATTTCAGACCTCCACGATCAAATGGTAAATATAATAAAGACAAACGTAATCTAGCCCTCCTGTTGTTCCATATAAATTCCACTAACTTTTTTTTTATTCTTGAGAATAGATCTAAAGGTGGTGATAAGGGAATGTATTGAAATAAATAAAGTATTTTAGGTAAAATATTACTTTTAAGTATATTGATTCTCCCGATCATCGACATTGGTAGTGACATCCATCTCTGAGTTAACTCATTGATATCTGACATTAAGGCTTCATAGTTGACACTGGCGACTGATTCTAGCTTAGGCATAATTTGGATTCCTAAATATTTAAACTGATTTACAACATTGAATTGATTTACCTCAGGGGCTGGGTAATTTCTCTGGGTCTCATTTAGCATTAATATTGAAGATTTAGTTTTATTTATTTTATATCCTGATATTTCCCCAAAATTCTTTATTAAATTCAACAAGGTTGGAATTGATTTTTTTAGATTCGACATAAACAAAATTATGTCATCGGCGTACAGGGAGATTTTATGTTCTGTTGGTCCAACTTTAATTCCATATATTTGTGAATGTAAACGTATCGCTATCGCTAAAGGTTCAATTGCCATAGTAAACAGTAAAGGTGAAAGTGGACAGCCTTGTCGACATCCTCTATTGATTTTTATTGGTTTTGAAATATTGTTATTTGTTAGGATTTCTGCTGTAGCATTATTGTATATTATTTGAACCCATTTTATGAAATTATTTCCAAGTCCAAACCTTTGTAGGACTTCAAAAAGAAAGGGCCATTCAACTCTATCAAAGGCCTTTTCGGCGTCCAATGATAGGAGAGCTGTATCCGGTGCTTCTTTATTAAAATAAATAATATTAAATAGTCTTCTTACATTATGGAAGCCTTGTCTACCCTTTATAAAGCCATTCTGATCTCGATTAATAATATTTGGTAAAATTTCTTGTATTCGTCTTGCTAAAATTTTACAGATTATCTTAAGGTCGGCGTTTAATAGGCTTATTGGTCTCATATTTTCACATTTATTAGAGGGCTTACCTGGTTTTGGCAGCAGTATAATTAAGGCATTATTATGTATGATGGTAAATTATTATTTTGAAATGCTTCTAAAACCATTTCCAAAAAAGGTTTTATTAATTTATTCTTAAATTTTTTATAAAGGTCAACTGGAAGACCATCTGGTCCTGCACTTTTTCCTGATTTCATATTATCAATGGCTAGCCCAACTTCTTCTTGACTAATTTTAGAATCCAATATCTCCCTGTTTTCATTTGGAATACACGGTATAGATAGTTCGTTCAAAAACCCATTTAGTTTTGTTAAATCAGGTTCATTTTTGGTATCATATAATTTTTCATAGTAATCTCTAAAGGCTCTATTAATTTCTAAAGGATCTATAACTACCTGTCCGTTACTTATAATACTGGTAATTGGTGTTTTAATTTCCAATTGTTTAATCTGCCATGCTAATAATTTTCCCGATTTTTCACCTTGTTCATAAAAAGATTGTTTCAATCTTAGAAGACTCGAGGCAGCTCTATTCGCTGATTTTTTGTCGTATTCAGCTCTCAAAATCAGTAATTCATTCTCCAACCTTGGGTCACTTCCTGCATACACTTTTTCCTGAAGATTTTTTATTTTATGTTCCAATTTAGCTCTCTCCTCTCGAGTCTTCTTAGATTTTGATCCTGTATAACTAATAATATGTCCCCTAATAAAAGCTTTGAAAGCCTCCCACTTTACACATGCTGATGTTTGTGTAGTATTGATGTCAAAGAACTCGTCTATCTGTTTTTCTATATACTTGACAAATTCCTCATCCTGAAGCCATTTATGCTGAAATTGCCATCTACCTGATTCCTTTGTCAATTTTTTATCTACATATATTAGACAACAGGGCGCATGATCAGAGATCACGATGTTATCATAAAAGCAGTTTTGAATCTTGGACCTTAATTCTGTGGAAATCAAAAAATAATCAATACGTGAGAATGTCTTGTAGGTACTGGAATAACAAGAATAGGCTTTAACTTGTGGTTTCATTTCTCTCCATATATCTAACAATCTCAATTCTTTCATAAAATGATTAATAGTCATCCTACATCCAATGTGCGTACAATCCAGTCCTGTTGATCTATCCACACCTGGATTCAATGTACAATTAAAATCCCCTGCTATTATATGTTGCCCTGTAAGTGATGATAAGATGAGAAATAAATTAGCAAAGAACTTCTGATCATCTATATTGGGACCATATAAGTTCACAAGATTTATATTTTCTAATAGCAAAGAACCTTGAATGATTACATATCTTCCAAATTTGTCTCCAATTACATTTTTCACTTGAAAAGGAACTGATTTATGTATGAGAGTCATAACTCCCCTGGCTCGGGATGAAAATGAAGAGGTGAATACACTTCCCTGCCATCTACTCCTAATTCTTTTAACATCCTCCTCTATCAGATGAGTTTCTTGTAAAAACACAATTCTTGAACCCATGTCCTTTATTTTATTCATAACTTGTTTAAGTTTTTTAAAATTTTGTAGACCTCTGCAATTCCATGAAGTTAAATTAAGGTTAACACTTTGGTCCATGATCAATAGAGAGTTTGGGATTACCTTGCAGTGTAAACATGCTCATACAGAGAAGCAAAAACATGAGTGGTTGAACATTCATCCTACAAACTACACACAAACAAATTTCCCCTTCCCACACTTGTGGCAAACCCCCCAAAATCAAAAGAAAAATTCTGTCTCCCGATATAGCCATCGACCGTTCCACACCCACGGGGAACAGCCTAAGCCACTCCTTCTTCATCCTCCCAATCACCCTAACTCTACTGCTTTTAATGACGTAACATTAACTCTCCTCTGTAGTTTTCCAACTTAACTCCAAAATTTTTAACAACTTTGTACATCATAGTTTTTTTTTTTGTGTTTGTTTTGTTTTTGTTTTGTTTTTTTAATATATAATACAATCTATATTTTGTAAACTTACTATTTACTTCAAGTCAGTCAGATGCCTGTGCAAATGCTTAATTATTCTACCTTATATTTTGTTCATGCTTAGCTCCCACCAGTCTCTTCTTCTTCTTTGATCTTCTTGATGAACTCCTGCGCCTCCTCTGGGGTCTTGAAGATGTGGGTTCTGCCCTCATACGTGGTCAGCAGTCTCGCAGGATAGATTACACCATGACGAATCCCAAGGTTGCGCAGCTCCTTACGTACGGGATCAAACTGCTTCCTCAATTGCTGGATTCCTGTGGCCAAATCTGGGTAGAACCGCACCTGCTGGTCCTGGTGTTTAATCTCTCCTTTAGCACGTGCAGCGTTGAAGATCTTCATCCTGTCTCTGTTGCTAAGAAACTTCATAATTAAGGTCCTCGGCGGTCCCTTATCTCTCCGTGGGCCAATACGATGTGCTTTTTCCAGAACCACTGCTGATTGCAACTCCTCGCTGCCCAGCACCTCCGGAATCCACTTTTCCAGAAAGGAACATACGTCCCGACCTTCTGATTCCTCTGGAAGACCCACCAGCCTCAAATTATTCTGTCTCGACCGAGATTCCAAATCCAAAATATTATCTTCCAGAGATTTATTTTTTTTTTCCAAAGTGCGCACCTTTAATTGAAGACGGGTGACGTCATCTTCAGCACTAGCGAGACGGAGCTCCATCTGCGCCGTTCGTTCTACACAGTCACCCAGTTCCTTTCTTATTCCTTCCAACGCTGTCATAATCCCATCAAATCTAGAGGAAAAGTCCGCTCTCATTGAACTCATGGCAGCCATCAGCGCATCTGCGCCATTCCCCGCAGAAATCGCACCGCCGCCAGCCTCCTCCGCCATATATGGAGCCTTGTTTGCTGCGTCACAGACCTGAAAGTCCGTTAATTTGGACTGTTTCGGCGGCTCGCTTTTTCCTTTTCCTGGTTTTCCAGCCTTAGGCTTCGCCGACATATCCTCGCCCAAATGCTGGGATACGTTCTGTCCCAAATGAGAGAGTTATTTGCCGATTTTTTTTCTCCAGGAGCAGAGCAGAGCGAGACACGTCCGTCCTACGTGGCAGCCATAACCGGAAGTCAACTTCATTTTATATTTACTTATTTTTGTAGGATGTCACTTGGGTTCTAAATATTTTATTGGGTTTTAGACCTTTGAGTTTTTTGACCTCTTTGACTAGTTTTTAACCTTTAATATGACCCTTTTCTCTTACCTCTGGTTTCTCTCTCATCTCTTTGTCTTTTTATACCGTGATTGATGGAGCCTTGAGTATTTTTATCATGTTTATAGTCAGCTTCATGTGTGCCTGTATTTGTGTCTATGTTGAATGTAATTAGTGGCTTGTAAATATGGATGTCACCAGACTGCAAAACAAATCTACCTACGGGTACAAATAAAGTAACCTGAACCTGAACCTGAACCTAAGCAGGGCTGCTCGCAGAGATAGCAAAAAGACATAACAACCTAATAGTTTTGAATGCAAAAGATGCAATAGACTTACACAATGGTCCCCTCCGGCATACAACTAGGAAAATACCAGTCGCTATGGAGGGTGAGAATATGTATGGGCACATAATCATACCATGTAGGATAACTAAGTAGACGGTTGTGCTGTTTCATCCCATCTAGCAACAATGCTCTGCACTGTGTGTGTTTATATATTTACATATTTATTCCATCTAGCTACAATGCTCCGCACTGTGTGTTTATATATTTACATATTATTCCATCTAGCTACAATGCTCCACACTGGGTGTTTATATATTTACATATTTATTCCATCTAGCTACAATGCTCCGCACTGGGTGTGTTTATATTTATATATCTATATATTTATTCCATCTAGCTACAATGCTCCGCACGGTGTGTTTATATATCTACATATTATTCCATCTAGCTACAATGCTCCACACTGGGTGTTTATATATTTACATATTTATTCCATCTAGCTACAATGCTTCGCACTGGGTGTGTTTATATTTATATATCTATATATTTATTCCATCTAACTACAATGCTCCGCACCGTGTGTGTTTATACAGTATATTTACATATTTATTCCACCTAGCTGCAATGCTCCGTGCTGTGGGTGTTTATATATCTACATATTTATTCCATCTAGCTACAATGCTCCGCACTGTGTGTTTATATATTTACATATTTATTCCACCTAGCTGCAATGCTCCGTACTGTGGGTGTTTATATATCTACATATTTATTTCATCTAGCTACAATGCTCTGCACTGTGTGTCTGTGTATATATATATACTGTATATAGTAATATGTACATATGTATATTAGTTGCTCTTGCTTTTTTTTCTTGCCTTCTGATTGTTGCTCTGAGTGTTGCTATCCCTGTGCTGTTGCAGTCCTGGAATTTCCCCATTGTGGGACTAATAAAGGCTTATCTTATCTTATCTTATCTTATCTTATCTTACTAAGCAATGATGGCACAAGTCCCATCTATGGGGAAACAGCTGGTTTGCGTGCATATTTTGAAAGAGGTTTTTTGTCGAAATATGCATTTTTGTCTGTATTTGCAGGGATTGACAAAGTCTGTAACTTGACTTACACCAGTTCTCATTTACAGGTAAGAGATCATCCATCAGTTACAACTCCATGCCTGTCTAACCACTTTATCTGCAAATACTGAATTCTAACTATGGAACAACATTCCTGAAGTAGGAGCAGAACACTGTATAAAGTACCGTATGACATAGAATCTTTCGCTCGAATGTACTTCATGACTAGGTATTCATTGTTACCCTTAAAAATAGTAGACGTTTTAGAGATTCCCCTGAAGACTGCATGATCAGTGTTGATACTCACCTTTATTCAAGTGCTTTGTGCCTTTTGTTCCTGATTGCAGTGGTGTTAAATGAACATTAGAGAAAGACTTAAAAGTTTGTCATACTATAGATTGTAAAATGTATTCATGAACTTTATGCTGACTCTGCTTGTTTTTATATTTAATCCTTTTATTTTTTATGCTAATATTTCGCCAATCTGCAGCTATCCAGTGCTGCTGGTAAAATTCTAAAAAAAAAAAAAACAAATGCCTGTGATTGGCCCTAATGCAGCCACATAGCAAAATCTTTTCACATGCTCAAATTTACAATTGATATCAGCTATTCTATGAAGAAGATAGTTTGATCCCAGAGGGTAATTCAGGGCATCCACGTGGATGGATGAGGCAGCCACAGTGCGGCGCCAATCCCTTCACCATTCACACACACATTCACATCCAGGGGCCACTTTAGAGTCTCCAATTAACCCAACTTGCATGTTTTTGGCCTGTGGGAGGAAACCGGAGTACCTGGGATAAACCCACGCAGACACAGGGAGAACATGCATACTCCACACAGAAGGGTCACTGATGGTCAGGGGGTGGGATCGAACCCACAACCTGCTAACCACTGCGCCACCGAGCTGTGTCTGTATTTCTTTTGACTGAAACGTTTCAGCAGTGTTATTGTTGATTTTACTTTGAGCAGACATTTTATGTGCACACATATACAGTACAAGAAAATTACACCTTTATAGAGAAATATCACACACACACACACACACACACACACACACACACACACACACACACACACACACAGACACACACAGAGGTGTGAAGGCAGCAGCAGTATCTTCCAGCATGACTGGGCTCTATCCTGAGGGCTACTCTGTAGTGGAGAAACGACTCTGTATGTGTGTGTCTTTTGTCTGTGAGAGTAGTCTGTGAGAGTTAACAAGGTCATAAAAAATTTTATTTTTATTTACGCTCCAAGGATGTCTGTGGTGCTTCGGTTGTAGCTCCCAGATAGTGCACTATCAGTCTCTCCAGCTGCTAATTCTGTTCTTATTTCTTTGGAGAAATTTAACAAACTTTTCCGGCACCCCTAATATTTCAAGTAATAATACTGCATGGGCACATTTGTTTTTCCAACTAGTCATCCAACCAGTATGTCAAAATAGATCTTAATTTCCTCTTGTGCCATCTCAAAGACTGTGATGTTAGCAGCCTTTCACTGTTTCCCCTTTTAGTAAGTGCTGGATTGTGAGTATGAAGGTGGGTGGGGGATGATGGTTGCTGCCATCTTTCACTTGATCATTCCACCTCACTTCCAAAAAAAAAAAAAACTTCCAAAAAAACACATGCTTATACAGGGTGTCCTAATTTTTTCAAGACTGTAAATAAGGTAACCAATAATTACAGACAGACAGGACAGCTGGAAGAACAATCAAGAGCCAAACAATAGCACATACACTGTATGAGGGAAAGTGTCTATAGGTATGGAAACATGAGGGACTTGAGGCAATAGTTAGACAAATATATACACAAGATCCAGAACCAGACAAAGGACAAAAACAAGGGCAAGGGGTACACAAAGACTACAATAGTGACAATGAACATACAATACAAAAGACAAAGCAGGGGAAAATCACAACAGAGCCCAAGACTAAAATAATAAACATAATGACCATACAAACTAAAGCTAGGACAGCAATGATGATAACATCAAAACCAGAACAAAGGACAAGGCATGGAAAATTAACAAGAAAAAACCAAGGCCATATGATGATAATAATAATGATGATAATAGATAAGATAAGATAAGCCTTTATTAGTCCCACAATGGGGAAATTCCAGGATTACAGCAGCAAAAGGATAGCAGCACTCAGAGCAATAGTTAATAAGAACTGGTTAGCCAAAGCAGTAGATGAATATACATATGTACACAGATATATACACAGTGCAGGAGCATTGCAGCTAGATGGAATAAACAGCATCACAGTTTGTTAAATTATCCTGCAGAATATGAATATGTACCTAGACAGTACATTTTGCATTTGAATCAACAGTGTTGTTGCCACCCTCAGTAATTGTTGTTATTGTCCTAGTTGTGTATTGGAGGGGACGATCTCTATTGCCCAAAGTTGTTTGTGCATTTAATACGACTTCTACGAGTAGCCCTGGTTAGGTTATAAAGTCTGACAGCCGTAAGTAGGAAGGACCTGTGGAACCTCTCCGTTGTGCACCTAGGATGGCACAGCCTACCGCTAAATGAGCTCCTCAGTGCGTTCAGCGTGTCCCGCATGGGGTGGAACTTGGACTCCAGAAGAGATGACAGCTTAGAGTCACCATCCTCTTCTCTCCTATCTCCTCCACTGCGTTGAGGCGTCACCTCAGAACAGAGCTAGCTTTTTTGATCAGCCTGTTCAGTCTTTTTCTGTTAGCTACCATGATACCACTGCCCCAGCAGGCCACTCCAAGTGTGATGACTGATGCCACCACCAAATGGTAGTAGGTCTTCAGGATTGGCCCCTTGCACTCCAAAAGACCTGAGAGGAACAGCCTGTGCTGCCCCTTCTTGTAGAGTGCGTTGGTGTTGTGTGACCAGTCCAGTTTATTGTTCAGGTGAACACCCAGGTACTTGTAGGATGTCACCATCTCAATGTCTGTTCCCTGGATGTTTACCGGTGCTGTGGGGGGGTTGTTCTCACCTGTGGCAGTCCCACCATCAATTCCTTAGTTTTCCTCACATTAATTTGGAGGCAGTTCCGTAGGCATCAGTCCACGAAGTCCTGGATAAGTCCTCTCTACTCCACATCATTCCCATCAGAGATGAGGCAGACAATCGCAGAGTCATCAGAGAACTTCTGTAGATGGCAGTGTGGTGTGTTGTGTGAAAAATCAGCAGTGTAGGGGGTGAACAGGAAGGGAGCCAGAACTGTTTCCTGGGGGGCCTCCGTACTGCAGATGATGGTGTCAGACACACGGTCCTGGGTTCTCACAAACTGTGGTCGGTTTGTAAGGTAGTCCAGGATCGACGATGACAGGTGCTGGTCCACCCCTGCACACAGCAACTTGTCCCTCAGGATCACTGGCTGGATGGTGTTGAAAGCACTTGAGAAATCAAAGAACATGATCCTCACAGTGCTCCCAGGCTTCTCCAGATGTGACAGGGAACAATGTAGGAGGAAGATCACTGCATCCTCCACCCCGACGTCATGCTGGTAGGCAAACTGTAGTGGATCCATCACTGGTCCCACCAGGGGGCGGAGGTGGGCGAGGAGCAGCCTCTCCAGGGTCTTCATTAGGTGTGATGTGAGGGCCACTGGTCTGTAGCTGTTCAGGTCCTTGGGGTGAGAGGTCTTTGGTACAGGTACCACACAGGATGTTTTCCACAGCTGTGGTACCCTCCCAAGCTTCAGGCTCAGGCTGAAGACGTGCTCCACAATCTCGCACAGCTGGTTTGCGCAGGACTTGAGGAGCCTTGAGGTGATGCTGTCCGGACCTGCAGCCTTCCTCGCCTTGTCTTCTTCAGCTCAGCTCTCACCTGGGTCTTAGTAAGGGTCAGGTTGGGACAGGGGGGCTGTTTGCTGGGATGGGGGGGGGGGGGGTTGGATCTGTGGGGGGAAAACAGTGGAGGATGTATGAGAGGGTTGGTGGGAGGGCCATGGACAGTGGGATTAGATGAAGGTGGAGGCAGCAGTGGTTGGTGGGCAGGCAGAGAAGGAAGGTGGTTGGTCAAACCTGTTAAAAAATAGGTTCAGGTTCACCCACTGCTTACCCCCCGTGTCCTGGCAGGAGGTATTCTGGTGGCCAGAGATGGTTTTGAGGCTTCTCCAGACACCGCTGACATCACTCTGCTGTAGCTTGTCCTCCATCTTCTTCCTGTAGCTGTCCTTCCCATCTCTGATCTTCCTCCTTAGCTCCCTCTGTACAGACTTCAGCTCCTCCTTGTTTCCTGACCTGAAGATCCTTTTCTTCTCATTCAGCAGTGACTTTATCTCAGGGTTGATCCAGGGTTTATTGTTTGAGAAACACTGTATGGTCTTGGTGTTCTCCACACAGAAGTTGATGTAGTCTGTGATGGTGTGGGTGAGGCTGTTGATGTCCTCATCATGTGGATCACAAAGCTGCTCCCACGCAGTGGATTCAGAACAGTCCTTCAGAGCATCCTCTACCTCCTCAGACCATCTTTTCACTATGTGGGTAACGGGAGGTTGTCTGTGTACCAGGGGTTTCTACCCAGGCAGGAGGTGAACCAAGTTGTGGTCCAATCTTCAGAGAGGGGGGAGTGGTGATGAGGTGTAAGCCTCCTTTTGCATGACATCTATGCAGCCTTTAATGGCCCATTCCTATAGATCATGCCATTTGAAAATGAGCTCAATTGGAGTAGGCCCCTAGGGGGAGTTTGTTGAAATGCGAGGGGTGGTTTGTGGCAAAGTTGGAGGTGGGGCAGCTTTGTGGACTTCCTGTTGATTGTGGGTAAAGGCTGTGGGTAAGGGTAAGGGTTGTGGGTAATGATCGTGGGTAAGGTCTGGTCCCCAGACCATGCCCAGAGCTTGACGGGCTTAAAATCATCAACAACTCAGGGGATTAACAACAAGCTACTGGAGATGATTATTTGTCCCCAAGGGGGCACCCTGCTTGTTTGTCCTGTCTATCCAAAGAACATCCATTCAAACTGAATCAAATCAGTTTTTCCACTCATTGTTTCTGGCTGTGTGTGCCAGCTCAAGCCGCTTGAGTATTTTTTAAAAGACAGTAGAAGTTCCTTTTAGTTAACCATTTACTTGGCTTTAGTGGGACAATGAGGTTTCCCTTGTTTGTAATGTGAAATTTTATTAGACGCATCTCAAGTACTACTCAGTCATCAGTGTGTGTGTGTGTGTGCGCGCGCTGCTGGGAGGGTTTTTTGGAGACACAGTTGTTCTCCCTGAAACCTTTTTTGAAATTATTTTTAGTTTGTCTCACTTTTCTTTCTGTCTTCCATACATACAAGCAGCTGTTCATGTGCTTCATCGCTCCTCTCACTCTTAACAACAACAGCAGTAGCAGAAAGTGCTTAGTGATCTAAAAGAGGGACCAGCGGACTTTGTTTTAATCCCTGTTTGGGTGAGAATAGACTCCTAAATAAACTGCTGCAATGAGACACCACTGTTTACTCACAGAGAGAGGGTTGTAAGCAAAGTGTAGCAGGCTTGTTTCTGGAATGATTTATCTTTAGTTAAAACAGAGAGAACTCTGGCATTTACGCCTGATGAAATAAAGAGAGGAGATGCACTGAAATAATAAAACAATCAATAATTGTGTTAGTGTATGGAGCTGTTTTTTTATTGATTGCTTGATTATTTTTTATCCAGGCATTCTGCTTTTACTGTATTCTGTTATCATCTTGTTTTTATTCTTAAAAACTTTTGTATAAACTTTAATACTGTGCCTTTAAATATACTAGAAAATCTGTTTTTAAGCTGATTGCTGCTTTAAATTGTCAGAATCTAAATTCATCCCTAATTTGGATGTTTTCTAATACTGGCTAACTACACGGGGTTACAAAAATAATTTTTTTGTAAGTTGTCTGTGTTTTTTCAACTGATTTAAGACAATTTTGCACTGCTGAATCCTAAAATGACATCCGTTTCTCTTGATCAGGTGCTAAGTAAAAAAAAACCTGTACTTACTTAGTACTGTGCATGTACTTACCTTTATATAAAGGTAAGTACATGTAAGTTGAATGTTATGTCATCATTGTTTAAAATTCAGAGAATTTCAAGATATAAAAAAGAATTTAGCATCATATAAAGCAAAAATACCTGTACATGTAAACAAAAACATATTTGATTTTTGATTTTGATTTTGTATACTTTATTGATCCCCAGAGGGAAAATTGAGGGCATCCACCTGGATGGATGAAGCAGCCACAGTACGGCGCTATCCCTTAACCATTCACACACACATTCACACCTAGGGCCACTTTAGAGTCTCCAATTAACCTAACCTGCATGTTTTTTGGCCTGTGGGAGGAAACCAGAGAAATCCCGGAGTAAACCCACACAGATACGGGGAGAACATGCAAACTCCATACAGATCACTATTGGTCAGGGGCTGGGATCGAACCAGGGATCCCATGGCCAAGGGTGAGTTGCTGTGCTGGTGCAGTGCTAACCACTGCTCAACTGCACCGCCCAATATAAAACAACATGTGGCCATAATTCAAAAAGTTGACCGGACTGAGCAAAACCAATGTGATTTTTGGATTCAGCACATCAAAATTGTCCTAAATCAGCTAAAAAAAACTTAGACAATAAATTTGGTGTTGACCAGTGCTATTTATTCACAGTGTGCAGGTACTTATATACAATGCATGGCTGTAAAAGCATATTACTGCTTTAGCGAGCTAGGCTAATTTAGTAAACCTGTGGTACGTGTCCGTCACCATGTTCTCAGTGTGGATACACACATTTAAGCCCACACACCAAAAATTTCGACTGAAAACACACACACACACACACACGCTGACCTTGAGGGTGTGCGAGGTGCTGACATTTGTTTGGATGGTGCTTTAATTCCTCAGACTGCTGCAAGGTCACATGGCTTAACATCAAAGAAAAGAATTTCTTCCTGGGCGACCCTGAGAGTGCCGGTGTTTATTCAAAACCACAAACTGTCTCACTCTGTGTGTGCTTTTCCTTCTACCTTGGTGTCAGTTATGCTCTTTCTTTGTTTTTTATCTGAGCTCGCCCTTAGATTAGTCTTTATTCCCCGTATTGTTGTAGAAAATATGGTCCTGTCACCCCCATTGAGTATTGATGTGAAACGCCTGTATACCTTTGTTTTTCAACTGTGCTTTTCATTCTCCTTGGCACCAATAAGCATTTGCTCCATTTCTCCCTGTTTCGCACAGACATTATTTACAGTATTTAGCAACACTTCTTTAAACCTCTGCCAGCTGAAATCTCGACGAGACACACAGAGTGGTTTTGGAGCAGTTTCCACCTGTCTCACTGTGTGGAGCTTCACACAAGCGTGGCCTGGATGATAGGGCTGCACAGTTACCGAAAAACATGCATGTGAAAGCTATGTAAATGCTGCTTCAAAATGGCAGCGCGTGAATGCGTAAGCAAACAAAAAAAAAATGTAGTAATGATGCTGTTCAAGCTGTGCTTTGCGATACGTGTATTGTGCATGTTCATATTTTGATATACTGTGCAGCCCTATTAGATGAAGAGATTTGCGGTTTGCTTCCTGGCTCCACATGTGTCTGGTTGAAGAGAATTTATATACATGCAAGCACTGACAAGAAGCAGACTGTTAAGCTACGCGAACTAGGCAGCAAATTGACATATACAGTATCTTTTTTTCACGTGTTTGAATATACATATATATATTTTAGTTCGATCTCCCTTCAATTGACTGATTGTATTTAACAGCATTGGAAGCGCTAAGCCGTGCCTTCACTGTAGAGCTATTCATGTGTGTGTTTAATTTGGGGGGGGGGGTTGCCCCCAGGGATGTTTTGTTTTGATGTCCTCTGCTGCGGCCAGATGAATGGACACATGGAGAGCTGGGGGGGGGGGCGGGGGGTAGCTGTTGGACATGTTAAAGGACACCTGTGGGGCTTTGTGGGGGCCTCTCCCTGATGGACGGGGTTCCGCTTCAGGTGGCAGTAATTTCTCTAAGCCATGGGGAGGGGCAGGGGGGCTGGATTTTGTGTTTGTATTTGTGCACTTAAAGCTCGTCTGTGTTACAAACTTGAAAGCAGGTGTTGTTGCATTAGTGCGTGTGTGTGTGTTTGTGAGTTTTTCACCTCCATATCCTAACTTGCTTCTTGCGCATTCATGCCTGTCTATTTGCACGTGTGTATCCCCACAGGCCCACGTATCTCTCAGCGGTAATTGCCTCAAATGCCACTGGGAACACCGCGCAGATCGTGACAGAGTCTCACCCACTGCTAATGATTATGTAAATACGATAGCCATCTGTGGACATGATTGTGCGAGCGTGTGTGGGTGTCCTGCTTAATATACTTTCATCGCTTATCATATGGAGATCAGCTGTTAGACAAATGAGGCATTGTTGAGGGCTGAGGTAGAGCCAAATGCGTGCATGCACGGCTGTGTGTTTGTGTATGTGATGGCTGTGCTTTACTTGCTCAGGGCCTCGTCTATTCTCCGCACCTGATACCGAGCCTGATCACTCGGTATTCCAGATGAAAAGACGGCGGCCTGTTATTAAATGTCACAGGCCAGTCTTCTTGAATAACCAATAATGCTCTCCTGCACACAGGTACTCACACACACAGATTAGTATTTTATGTATGAGAGGGAAAAGATTGAAGTGAAGTGGGCCATTGTGGAAGTTGTAGTGAATTATTTTCTATTCATTAAGCTCGTGTAAGCTGAAGGTCACCACATGAGACACGTTTGGGTCACTTGAGGCAACGTTTTAAAGCTTAAAGCAGACCTGGGCATTTTACGGCCCGCGGGCCACATCCGGCCCGCTGCCTGGTCCTGACCAGCCCGTGCCAAGTCAATGGAAGATTAGGAATTAAACGTGAATAATGCACTCGTCACAACCACATTGCTTTTATTTTGAAGGCAACAGCTTTTTTTTTTTCAGTTTACGCACCGTTGGTTGAGCCCGTGAGCGGGAGTACCGCACTGCTGGTGAACAGACATTGTTAGCCCGCAAAAATGTCACCTCCTGTTAAAAAAGAAGAACTTCGAAATGTTTGCTTACTGAAGTCAAAGGCAGAGCCGTGTGCTTAGTGTGTGGAGAGCTGATTGTAGTGTTTAAGGATTACAACTTGAATCGCCATGAGACTAAACGCAGAGAAATACAAGAACTTGACTGAGGGGGAGCTGACAAGAAAGCAGCAGGGAGTTTTTACCAAAATTTACACATCCAGGGATGCAGCAGTCAGGACTAGTTTTGTGGTAGCACACAAAATGGCAAAAACCAGTAAGCCATTTTCTGATGGGGAGGTTTTCAGGAAGTGTTTGGCGGACTCTGCAGTGCTATTATGTCGTGAGAAAGAAGAAGCGTTTGAGAACATCCCTCTCCAGACGAACGGAACGAGAAGGGTTGAGGACATCACAGGAAATCTGGAGCAATGAAGGGGACGACGACGGGGAGTGATTTGCTCATGGAGGTCAGTGTGTGTTTGGACAAGCTAGGGCTGAAATGGCACAAACTGCTGGGTGTTACAACTGATGGATGTTCAAATCTGGCAGGGAAAAAATGTCGGACTTTTGAAGCGAATGCAAGATAAGGTGACTGAAATGAATCCAGAGCAGAAATTAGTATTTTTACACTGTATGATGCACCAGGAGGTATTGCATAAGTCTGTTCTAAAAATTAACCATGTTGCTGATGCTGTAACTAACCCTTGACTTACAGTGTGGCCAGTGCACCCAGTGATGCTCAGCTTGAACTGGTTGACTTGCAGTCTGACACACTGATTGCAGAGCGTTTTACGTCAGTATCACTGCTGGATTTTTTATTCTTCTCTTAAAGAGGAGAACTTTTCACACATAGGGAGTCATGCTCAGAAGATGTTAGTTCTCTTTGGCTCGACCTGCACATGTGAGCAAGTGTTCTGTGATGAAATTCAACAAGTCGAGGTACAGATCCTCTCTCACTCATAATCACCTGTCAGCTGTTCTCCGCATATCCTTCTCTGACATTCTGCCTGACTTTAGTGCACTTGTTCAGGCTCAAAACAGACTAGATTTTTCCAACTAAACATGAAAAAAAAGTGCAATGTGGTGATAAACTGTAAACAGAATAGCAGCAGTAAATTGTATAAAGTTGATTTAATGCTGGTCTTTGAAATATTGCAAAAATGTGTATTTTGTTGAAAATTGCTGCCATTGTTAATTAATTGATAATTTAATGTTGGCCTTTTTACCACACCTGTTTCATATTTTAATTGCAAAATCATAAATCTACTTTAACCTGTAAAAGTTTATCCAAACTAGACAATTTCAAGTTTTTTCAAAGAGTGATAAAATTAATATTAATAAGCAGAAGTGAGTTCAGCTTATTGAATGGAGCCCTCCACAGCAGTCCCAGTCTGTAATGTGGCCCCTTGTGAAAATTAATTGCCCACCCCTGGCTTAAAGGAAAACCTAGTTGAAGTTGTTGAAGCACATCATTTTCTTAGGCTGCATTCTCACCAGGATAGTCCCGGGGTCTCGGTTCGACTCGGAATGGCGAGAATCTTCACACCTTCGTTTAGTTTGGTTTGCATTCACACAGCACTTCACTCAAGCGGACCAAACTGCTTAAACAACATCACGCAGTTACAACAACTACTCGTTTGTGGTGCTGTAGCCAAAACCACCACTGACCAGGAAGAAAAAATCTCGGCCAAGAAGAGAAATCTGGCTCATCCATTGGCCAGGACCAAAAAGGGAAATTCGGTGTTATGCCGAGAATTGCTCGCTTGCCAAGAATTGCATCCCATGCACCAAAACTATAAAATATAACACTACAGCCAGGTTTGTAACCATTTGTGCATTTTTAGAAGTAAAAATTGTTATTACCTCTTGTAAATTATCTTTAAATTATGTTTATTTGATGATGGGATGCAATTCTCGGCAAGTGAGCAATTCTCACCATAACACCATTCCCTTCAGCCGAGGTGTTTGTCCGCCACAACCTAATAAAAATAAAAACCTCCGCTTTCTGTATAAACCCCCGTCATGTCGCTAAACGTTTTAAAAACGTGTACTTTTGTGTGTAGCCACAAGCAGCTGCAAAATCTGGTTGTCAGACCAAATGTCTATCAGAGCCTGCATCTCACTCGTCACTACCAAGTCCAAGAGACATTTTTTTAACTTTTCTCCTCGGCTTTCTCAGGTAAAAGTATTTCTTGGATCCGTGCAGTTGGCTTTATTGTTATTTTCTACCCAAAATGGAGGCAGAAGGACCGGGAGCTCTTCAGCTGAATCGGGGTGTTGGATTTATTTATTTAGCCACGGATTCCTGCCACGGATGAGCTGAAACACACATCAGGTTTTCAACAGGGACAACTTTTTCAGGTGAGTGGCAACTTCACCTGTCTGCATCTCACCCAGACAGTGAATTCATGTCTTTTCATGTATTTACATTGAGTTATAATGTAATTGTGCTGTGCGAAAAATTTGCCCGTTCGCGTTTGATGTGAAGGCACCATTACAGTAAACGCCACTTTCTCTTCTCACTATGTGTTGCTGTGGATACACAAACGCCGAGGGGCACGTCCGCGCTTTGGTCCGCTGGATACTTCGTTTGCATTCACACAGCAAGCGAAGCGCACCAGACTTTGTTTGCAAGCGAACCGAGACCCCCCTGTTTTCAGGGACACAAGACTTTACTTCTTTGGTGCGCACCAGAGTTCCAACGCGTGTTCAGACGGCACTAAACAAACTGAACTATCCACAGAATACACTCTTTGGTTGTTTAGTCCGGACCAAACAGTAGCTGTTTGAGTGCACCCGTAATGTATGAGCATGAAAAACAACCTGCAGTCTTCTTTCTATGGGTCTCACAGTGAGACATTGGGCCTCATGCAAGAACATGTTAGTATGTATAAATCACACATATTTTGTTAGTAAGCAGCATTAGTATTAACAAGCAACTTCTGATTCAACAAACACTCGTGTGTAAAAATAGTGGATTCCACCCTGATGTAAGTGAGTGGGTGTGCATGTGAAATGAGAATCGTCATAATTGATACCCTCAAAGTACCATGTAAGGTCACAGTTTTCAGGTGGGGACGGGGGGTCTTGTATCACTGTCATTCCATCTATACTCATGGTGCGGACACGCAACAATGATACATAAAGGTGATCTAAAACTCAAATATCACAGCATCCTGACCTTTGGCCATATTTATAACAGTAACACAGAGTACGCTGACACTCTAACTAAGGAAGAGATGCTCATTTTAAAACATTTAACATGTCCCATCAGCTGCAAGGGCTGCTGGGAAATGAGAAGCCTGTGTTCTTTTTGGGTACCAAACTGATACACTAGGGGGCCCCAAAATGCAATCTTGCACCCCCCCAAAAAACAAAAACAAAAAACAAAACAAAAACAGGAAACAGCCCTGATGACATACTTCAACAATTTGAGCTATTTTGTATCTGATGACTTTTTAAATATATTGTAATTGTATTTATAACTTGAATCAAAGTATAGAATCTTGCTAATTATTAGTTTATAGGTTTTACACTCATACTTGATTCAGACAAATAAAATATAGAGCCATTTAGTGAAAAACTAAGGTTAGAATGTCAGCAAACTGTTTACACATAACTCTTACAACTGGTCTGGACCACTCATAAATTTTATTAGTAAATGTATACTAGTATTAGTAAATGTACTAAATTTACAGATACTAACAAATTAACGAATTCCAAAAGTTCACGTAAATTAAATCGTGCATCATTGTCCTTAGGTATGACTGTGAGAGTGAATGGTTGTCTGTCTCTCTGTGTTGGCCCTGCGATGGATTGGTGATCTGTCCAGGCTGTACCCTGCCTCTCGCCCAAAGATGCTGGGATAGGCTTCAGCCCCCCCGCGACCTGAAAAGGATTAAGTGGAAGAAGATGGATGAATGGATGGATCACATTTATGAACAAATCTATTAGTACTAATGGTTCTTGCATGAGGCCCATTGTACTGGCCATACAAATCTATATAAATGCAAGAAATCTATTTCTGTTTGTGTGTGTCTGTGTGTGAGTGTGTTCCTCACATATCTCTCAAACCGTTCGTCAGAGTGGCCTAAGATTTTAAGCGTGCTTTCCTGAGGTTATGAGGGTGTGCATCCCTGAATATGGAGTCACTCAGTCAGAATGTAATTTTTATCAATAAAAGTTTAGCCACCATTCTGTGACTGCTCTGTCTTCATGTCCTGGCTTCAAAAAGTGTGGGCGGGGTTTCGGATTGACTCCATGCTCATTGGATAATACGCTGCATCACGGCCATGCCGATTGGACAGTACGCAGCATCACAACCTGTCAGTCACCACAGCGCTTACCAAACAAAGATTTTATAAGTGCTATCCTCGAGTATGGAGTCTCTCAGTCAAAGTATATAGTGGGGCAAAAAAGTATTTAGTCAGCCACCAATTGTGCAGGTTCTCCCTCTTAAAAGATGAGAGAGGTCTCCAATTTTCATCATAGGTATACCTCAACTATGAGAGACAAAATGAGGGAAAAAAAAATCCAGAAAATCACATTGTCTGATTTTTAAAGAATTTATTTGCAAATTATGGTGGAAAATAAGTGTTTGGTCACCTACAAACAAGCAAGATTTCTGGCTCTCACAGACCTGTAACTTCTTCTTTAAGAGGCTCCTCTGTCCTCCACTCGTTATCTGTATTAATGGCACCTGTTTGAACTCGTTATCAGTATAAAAGACACCTGTTCACAACCTCAAACAGTCAAGACTCCAAACTCCACTATGGCCAAGACCAAAGAGCTGTCAAAGGACACCAGAAACAAAATTGTAGACCTGCACCAGGCTGGGAAGACTGAATCTGCAATAGGTAAGCAGCTTGGTGTGAAGAAATCAACTGTGGGAGCAATTATTAGAAAATGGAAGACATACAAGACCACTGATAATCTCCCTCGATCTGGGGCTCCACGCAAGCTCTCACCCCGTGGGGTCAAAATGATCACGAGAACGGTGAACAGAAATCCCAGAACCACATGGGGGGACCTAGTGAATGACCTGCAGAGAGCTGGGACCAAAGTAACAAAGGCTACCATCAGAAACACACTACGCCGCCAGGGACTCAAATCCTGCAGTGCCAGACGTGTCCCCCTGCTTAAGCCAGTACACGTCCAGGCCCGTCTGAAGTTTGCTAGAGAGCATTTGGATGATCCAGAAGAGGATTGGGAGAATGTCATGTGGTCAGATGAAACCAAAATAGAACTTTTTGGTAAAAACTCAACTTCTCGTGTTTGGAGGAGAAAGAATGCTGAGTTGCATCCAAAGAACACCATACCTACTGTGAAGCATGGGGGTGAAAACATCATGCTTTGGGGCTGTTTTTCTGCAAAGGGACCAGGACGACTGATCCGTGTAAAGAAAAGAATAAATGGGGCCATGTATCGTGAGATTTTGAGTGAAAACCTCCTTCCATCAGCAAGGGCATTGAAGATGAAACGTGGCTGGGTCTTTCAGCATGACAATGATCCCAAACACACCGCCCAGGCAACGAAGGAGTGACTTCGTAAGAAGCATTTCAAGGTCCTGGAGTGGCCTAGCCAGTCTCCAGATCTCAACCCCCATAGAAAATCTTTGGAGGGAGTTGAAAGTCTGTGTTGCCCAGCAACAGCCCCAAAACATCACTGCTCTAGAGGAGATCTGCTTGGAGGAATGGGCCAAAATACCAGCAACAGTGTGTGAAAACCTTGTGACGACTTACAGAAAACGTTTGACGTCTGTCATTGCCAACAAAGGGTATATAACAAAGTATTGAGATGAACTTTTGTTGTTGACCAAATACTTATTTTCCACCATAATTTGCAAATAAATTCTTTAAAAATCAGACAATGTGATTTTCTGGATTTTTTTTTCTTCTCATTTTGTCTCTCATAGTTGAGGTATACCTATGATGAAAATTGGAGACCTGTCTCATCTTTTAAGAGGGAGAACTTGCACAATTGGTGGCTGACTAAATACGTTTATGCCCCACTGTATACCATAAAGTTGCTGTGATGGCGTAGATCTAATGGATAATTCGGCATAGAGAATATGAGGTGTGGGGGTGGGGTGGGTGGGGTGGCAGGAATCTGTGGTGCCGCAAAGGACATCACTGGCACATGGTTAAAGCAGCAGCCGAGACTTGCATTAACCAGGCAACACCAGTGTCTGGCCGGGCACTCCACGATGGTTTGCGGGGAGGCATGCTCAGCCTGCCCGGTCAGTGGTAGACGACAGTCCCAACTGCTGCTTCATTGTGGAGCGGAATGACCAGATCAACTGCATATTGCATGCGGACACATATGCATGCTTTGACTAAACGGCAACAAGACGCAAAAATGCCCAAATAACGAAATAAATATTTTCTATTTAAATATTTACAGATATATGGGCAACACTGATGCATAAGTTTCACTCAAATGGCTCATTCTCCTCTGTGTGTGTGTGTGTGTGTGTGTGTGTGTGTTGAAGGGATTGGCACCGTATATGGATACCCTGAATTTCCCTCTGGGGATCAATATAGTATACAAGATACAAATACAAAGGGGACTTCCGGGAAGATGGCGGAGAGACATAACGCTTAAACAGAGAGCTCTCCCTGGTCGGATTAAAAATCATTGGTAAATGGCCAACTCGACATAAATGAACCAATAAACCAAGGGATGAAAACACGAAGAAGCCGGGCACACGGACAAAAGCAGGGTAAAACTGAGAAATCCCTCTTCAACAACGCAGGAGAAATCGCTGTGCACGAGGCCCAGGGAAACGAGACAACTACAGCAGAGAAAATGGAGGATGCCAAACTCGAGGCTATGAACACTGGCATCGCCAATTTAGGTAAAGAATTAAAAAAAGACTTGGAAGACTTTAAGTGGCAACTCCAACAGGATTTAGCGGCTCTTAAGGAAGAGCTGAAAAAAGAGATGAAGGAGGAAATTATGGGCCTCCGAAGAGAAATGGAGCGCAAGCTAACAGAAAACATGGAGGAGCTGCGCTCTCAACGGGCGTGTATGACAGAAGCACAGTCCTGAATATCGGAGTTGGAAGACTGGAAGACCGAGGCAAGCGAGCGGCTGCAGACCCTGACGACGCAAACACAGAGGATGCAGGAAAAAATAACCGACCTGGAGAGCAGGTCCAGACGGAGCAATATACGCATCTTCGGGATCCCGGAGGGCATTGAAGGCAACTCGATGACGAAATTCATGGATCATTTCTTAAAAAAAGAGCTGGAGCTGCCCGGTAAAGCGGATCTGCAGATTCAACGAGCGCACAGAGCCTCGGCACAGAACCCGAGACCAAACTCTACACCCAGGTCAGTTGTGGTGAACTTTCTGAAATATGACATAAAGGAAAGAATCCTGACACAAGCGTGGAAAAAAAAGATATGAATCGGCGACAAACAGATATTCTTTGATCATGACTACCCGGCAGAAATTGTGCAGCAGCGAAAGAAATATGCCAACATTAAAAAAACGCTGAAAGAGAAAAAAATTAGATTCCAAACGCCGCTAACGAAGATGAGGATTCATTGGGATGACGGCGTAAAAACGTACAACACGGCCAGAGAGGCAGCGCGGGACTTGACGGAGCGAGGCTTTGTGGTGAGCGTACCCGAGGAAGGAGCTGGAGCAGCGGCGACACTGAACGCATCACGACAGCCGGAGTGGAGACAAGTGAGTGGCAGAAGACGGGGGAGAGACGTGGCGCAGCGGGCCCAGGAAAAGCTGCAAGGCTTTCAACTGAAAGCCTAGATCATAACAAAGACTAAGAAAGACACAGAAGAAATGAAGGCCAAGAAGACAAGGTAAAAGAGAAACAAACGGCTAGGAGAGGTTTAAGTGATTTTTGTTGGACATTTCTAGACTAATGACTATTACTTGGATAGTAAATACAGGTCTAGGGAGGGCCCCTCACACGGTGAGGACATTCCCTCCACCCACCAACAGGGACCAGTGGGCAGAAGAAAGGCCCAAATTACGGAGGTCGAGATTTGTTAATGTGTTTTTATATAAATATGTGTTAGTTTTGTTGTTAAAGGGGTTAGGAGCACAAGTTAAAAAAATGGAAAAACATGAATATGGGTAAAAATCTTAAGATAATGACACTAAACGTGAATGGTCTGAACTCACCTGTTAAAAGGGAAAGAATAATAAGAAAATTCAAGAAGGAAAAAGCCGAAATTATATTTATGCAAGAGACACATTTGAGCAAGACAGAACATGAGAAACTAAAGAGATTTGGCTATAAGAACTCCTACTACAGTTCATTTAAGGGAGGAACTAAAAGGGGGGTTATGATACTAATTTCAAATAAAATACAATTTGAATATGAACAAGAAATCCAGGATAAAGAAGGCAGGTATGTAATAATAAAGGGAAGAATAGATGGTATGCAGATCACATTAGTGAACATCTATGCCCCACCAGAAAGTGACAAGGGTTTTTTTCAACATATGTTTGATCTCTTAGCAACACACAGTGAAGGAGTCCTAATTTGTGGAGGAGACTTAAATGCCATCATGGATCATGAAGTTGACACAACAAGTGTTAAGAAGACAAAAAAAACATGTAACAAAGTTCATAAGAACCTAGCTGGCAGAAATGGGTATGGTAGACATATGGAGGGACCTGCACCCACTCGAAAAAGACTATACACATTATTCAGCAGTCCATAAAGTACACTCTAGAATAGATTACTTCCTTATGAATGAAGGTGACAGACACAGGGTGAGAAATTGTCGGATTGGAGGGGCAGAAATATCAGATCATAATCCTATATGCATGGAAATATATTTAAACAATAGAAAACGACAAACAACATGGAAACTTAATGTAGGACTATTAAATGATGAGAAAATGAAAGAAAGAATAAAAGTAAACATAAACGAGTATATCCAAGAGAATGACAATGAAGAAGTGGACCCAACAATACTATGGGATGCACTAAAAGCCGTGTTAAGAGGTAAATTAATTGTTGAAACAGGAAAAGCAAATAAGTCTAAACTGGAAACATATGAACAAAGATGTGAGAGACTGAGGGAACTAGAACGTAAACATCAAAGCACAAATGACCCAAAAATATACCAAGAAATTAAAGAAGAAAAAATAAAGATAAAAGAAGCGCAAATAGATGAAATTGAAAGGAAAAATAGATATCTAAAGCAAAAATATTATGAAACAGGGCCAAAAGCCACAATACTGCTGGCAAAACGGTTAAGAAAACAACAAACAGTGAATAATGTATATAAGATTAAAGACCCCATCACAAATAAAACCACAGTTAACCCAGAAAACATCGAAGAAATATTCCATAATTTCTATCAAGAACTATATTCGCAACCTGAAGAAACAAATACTAAGGATATTAAAAAATTTCTATGCACATTGGACTTGCCATCAATAGGAAATCAACAAAATGAAAAGCTCACAGCAGAAATAACAACACAAGAGATTAGAGATGTGATTAAGTCACTTAAAAACTGTAAATCACCAGGTAGTGATGGGTACCCCTCTGAGTTTTATAAACTGTTTATAGAAGAACTCATGCCACAGCTCCTAAAGTCATTTAATTGGACATTGAACAATAATAAAATACCTCCATCATGGAACTAAGCCATTATTTCAGTTATTTTAAAACCAGGGAAAGATAGAGAACAATGCGGAAACTATAGGACAATCTCTTTATTAAATGTGGATTATAAAATATATACAACAATTATATGTAAACGAATAAAGACATTCTTGATGGAACTGATAGAAGATGATCAAACTGGTTTCATAGAGGGATGCCAAACACATGACAATATCAGGAGAACAATACATATAATTAATCAAATACATAAAGAAAAGAAAAACGCAGTAATAATGAGTTTAGACGCAGAAAAAGCATTTGATAGGGTTAACTGGAAATTCCTATATAGTGTGCTGGAACGCTTTGGATTTAACGAAAAATCAGTATAATGCATAAAGACGCTGTATCAAAAACCTGTGGCAAGAATCAAGATAAACGGTAGCTTAACAGACAAAGTAAATATACAAAGATCAACCAGGCAGGGATGCTGCCTATCGCCCACCTTGTTCGCTCTGTTCATAGAGCCACTGGCTCAAGCGATACGACAAAATAAGAAATTAAAAGGTGTAACAATAAAGGGAGCGGAACACAAGATCGGGCTATTTGCAGACGATATTATAGTTTACCTTGAACAACCAGATGAATCAATAATGGAAATGATGAACTTGATAGAAAATTTTGGAAAATTATCAGGATACAAGATAAACATAACAAAAACACAAATACTGACATTCAACTATAACCCTCTAAACCAGATAACTGATAAGATCAAACTAAACTGGAAACAAAAAGAAATAAAATACCTTGGAGTGAGCATACCTAAAGATCTAAGCAAAATTTATAAAGCAAACTATGATAGGTTGGAACAAGAAATAAAAAAAGATATTGATAGATGGTCAATCTTAAACATGGATCTGAATTCAAAAATTGAGACAGTCAAAATCAGCATACAACCTAGATTACTTTACCTCTTCCAGGCTCTACCAACAGAGATTCCAGGTGCCCAGTTCTCAAAGTGGGACAGGATGATATTGAGATTTGTTTGGGGAGGTAAAAAACCAAGAGTGAAATATAAAACTCTCCAGTTACCAAAAGAGAAAGGAGGCATGGGCCTACCGAGTCTAAATGAATATTACTACTCAGCACAAATAAGATATATCATATGTTGGTGCGACGGAGGATATGAGGCAAAATGGAAAGAAATGGAAAAGGAAATTGAGGGACTCCCAGTACAAAGCATAATAGGAGATAAAGATGCATATAAGCAAATCAAACAAATAGACCCAATCACTAAATTTACTTTGGAACTGTGGTATAAAATAGTACAAAAGTATAATATAAAGGAAGACATAAAACTAATGAAATGGGTAGCATTTGACAGTCAGTTTGAACCGGCAAAGCAAGATGGGGGATACAAAAATCTGGTGAACAAGGGAATCACAGCATGGGGCAATATCGGAAAAAAAGATCTAGGGAGCTTTGTAAACATCAGAAGAAAATTTAAACTAGAAAAATTGGAATTCTTCAGATATCTGCAGATGAGAGACTATTATATGAAGAAGATTAGGCATAACCTCCAAACAGATGTAAGCGAGATTATACAATTCATTTTAAGCTCATATGCAGGAAATAAAATAAGAATTATTTCAAAGCTATATCAGAAACTTATGGCAAACAAACATTCAAGTAACTATATAAAGGAGAAATGGGAGAAAGAGCTAAATTTAAGCATAACAGAAGAAAGCTGGCAGGAAATATGGAAAACACAACACACATCAACAAATTCAAGGACATGGAGGGGCTGTGGGGCTCAAAATGCAGACCACTCACATATGTTTTGGAAATGCTGCAAAATCTCATCATTCTGGAAATCTATACATGTGACAATACAGAAGATATTAGGATATAATATACCAATGAACTGTAACCTGATGTACTTATGTGATCTTAAAAGAGACAATGTAATCCAGGCTGAGGACAGCTATCTAGTTAAAATCTTGTTGATTGCATGTAAAAAAACAATCACAAAAAAATGGCGATCAGAAGTTCTTCCTGACCAAGAACAATGGACTGACATTGTTGAGGATATACGTATGCTGGAAAAACTAACATATCGACAAAGAATACAAGAAGGACTATATGAAAAAAAAATGGCGGAAATGGACACACTACAAAGTGCAACAACGAGACAGAAATTGAAAGAATAACCAAAGACACTGGAAAAACCAGAAGAATTAAGAGATGGAAACTAAAAACTTGATGCGCCAACATTTGTCCCCCCCCTTTCTATTTTTTCTTTCTTACTCTAGCTCCTTTTTTTTAAATGTAGACTGTGATCTGAATGTAATATGTATGATGAAAAATGAATAAAATCTAAGTTACAAGATACAAATACAAAAAAAAATAATAATGTTTGGTGTTTTGCACTTCCCTCCCTGGGAAGGTCTATGCCAAGGTACTGGAGAGGAGAGTCCGGCCGTTGGTCGAACCTCGGATTCAGGAGGAGCAATGTGGTTTTCGTCCTGGCCGTGGCACATCGGACCAGCTCTTTACCCTCTCGAGAATTCTTGAGGGTTCGTGGGAGTTTGCCCAACCAGTTTACATGTGTTTTGTGGACTTGGAGAAGGCATTTGACCGCGTCCCTCGTGGATTTTTGTGGGGGGTGCTTCGGGAGTATGGGGTATCGGGCTTGTTGTTACGAGCTATTCGGTCTCTGTACGACCGTTGTGAGAGTTTAGTTCGCATTGCCAACACTCGGTCGGAGTCATTCCCAGTGAGAGTTGGACTCCGCCAGGGCTGCCCTTTGTCACCGGTCCTGTTCATAATTTTTATGGACAGGATTTCTAGGCGCAGCCAGGGAATGGAGGGTGTCATGCTTGGTGACCACAGGATCTCATCTCTGTTGTTTGCAGATGATGTTGTCCTGTTGGCTTCATCCAGCAATGACCTACAGCTCTTGCTGGGACGGTTTGCCGCTGAGTGTGAAGCGGCTGGGATGAGAATCAGCACCTCCAAGTCCGAGTCCATGGTCCTCAGCCGGAAAAAGGTGGATTGTCCTCTCCGGGTTGGGGACAGGCTCCTGCCCCAAGTGGAGGAGTTTAAGTATCTTGGGGTCTTGTTCACGAGTGAGGGGAAAATGGAGCGAGAGATCGACAGACGGATTGGAGCAGCATCTGCAGTGATGCGGACGTTGTACCGGTCTGTTGTGGTGAAGAGGGAGCTTAGTTCTAAGGCAAAGCTGTCGATTTACCAGTCAATCTACGTTCCTACTCTCACCTATGGTCACGAGCTTTGGGTAATGACCGAAAGAACGAGATCGCGGATACAAGCAGCTGAAATGAGCTTTCTCCGTAGGATTGCTGGACTCACCCTCAGAGATAGGGTGAGGAGCTCAGTCATCCGGGAGAGGCTCAGAGTAGAACCGCTGCTCCTCCACATTGAAAGGAGTCAGTTGAGGTGGTATGGGCATCTGATTAGGATGCCTCCTGGACGCCTCCCACTTGAGGTGTTTCAGGCACGTCCCACTGGGAGGAGACCCCGGGGCAGACCCAGGACTCGGTGGAGAGACTATGTCTCCCAGCTAGTCTGGGAACGCCTTGGTATCCCCTCCGAAGAGCTGGAGCAGGTGGCTGGGGAGAGGGAAGTCTGGGCTTCTCTGCTTGAACTGCTGCCTCCGCGACCCGGACCTCCGGAAAAGCGGTAGAAGATGGATGGATGGATGGATGGGTTTTGCACTTATAATATTGCTAAAATATAAAAGGATGCACTACAGTGGGTCTCAAATATTTGTAAACATGTCCTGTTATAGTACTGCATGAGTTTATTGATGATTATCGTGATTATTATTGACGACTATAAACTACACATATAAACTAAATTATAATAATGACTGAACAACACCCATTCTCCAAAGTGCAAGACACACTATTATAGCTCATAAGCTATGAGGAAACTCTCGGCGCCACACCAGTCGGCTGCCTTTTGCAACAGCGGCTCGATTCCGAGTTTTTTTTTTCCCTTCCTCTCTCTTTTGATCACTTTTTTTTTTTCACCCCACTTATATCACGGACACACAGATCGTCCCAAATGTCTCCTGAGCCGGTGGACGGAGCCACTGTTTATAGCAGGATTCGATACAACAGGGAAGAGCTGCTAGCATTTAACCGCCACCCGGTCCCACTGGAAAAACTCGACATACCGAGAGAACTGAGGCGAAAACGCCGCGGCTGCCGGGCTGGAGTAAGGCGGAGGACAAAAAATATAAGGTACAGACCCTCCCTTCCATCTGTTGTCATGGGAAATGTACGGTCGATACTGGGAAAGTTAGATGAGCTAGCGGCTATCTCCCGTTATGATAGCACTTACCGGGAGTGCTCTCTCCTTTTGTTTACTGAGACGTGGCTAACTGAACTAGCAGCAGATGCTAACATTGAGCTGGAGGGTTTTCACATGATACGAGCTGACCGAACACCAGAGAGTGGCAAAACTAGGGGCGGTGGAGTGATAATGTATGTTAACAACAACTGGTGCAGACCGGGACATATCACTGTTAAACAACGACACTGCAGCAAAGACATTGAGTTGCTAGCTGTTAGCATGAGGCCTACATATCTCCCGAGAGAACACTCACACGTGATCTGCATTGTTGTTTATGCAAATCCGACGGCGAACGCTGGGACAGTGCGTGACGTCATCCATTCAGTAACCAGCAGGCTGCAGACAGAACACCCAGATGCTCTTCTCCTCATCTCAGGCGATTTCAACCACGTTTCACTGTCTCCCATTCTGCCCACTTTCACCCAGTATGTCACATGCCACACTAGAGACAATAAAACGCTGGATTTGTTCTACGCAAACACTAAGGAGGCGTACACCTCATCACAACTCCCCCCACTTGGGAGATCGGATCACAACTTGGTTCATCTCCGACCGGTGTACAAACCCCTAGTGCACAGACAACCTCCGGCCATGCACACTGTGGAGTTATGGTCTGAGGAGACAATGGACACTCTAAAGGACTGTTTTGAAGCCACTGCCTGGAAGCAGCTCTGCGATCCACATGGTGAGGACATCGATGGCCTCATTCACACCTTCACGGGCTACCTCAGCTTCTGTGTGGACAAATCCGTTCCCACCAAGACCATACGGCGTCACTCAAACAACAAACCCTGGATCAACCCTGAGATAAAAACACTTCTGAGAGAGAAGAAGAGGATCTTCAGGTCGGGGAACAGGGAGATGCTGAAGTCCGTACAGAGGGAGCTGAGGAGAAAGATCAGAGAAGGCAAGGACAGCTTCAGGAAGAAGATGGAGGACAAGCTGCAACAGAGCGACATCAGCGGGGTCTGGAGAAACCTCAAAACCATCTCGGGGCTCCAGAATACCTCCCCCCAGGCCACGGGGGGCAGGGAGTGGGCGAACAACCTGAATCTGTTTTTCAATAGATTTGACCAACCGCCCTCCCCCCTGTCTGCACAACAACCACTGCTGCCTCTAAGAAATCAAGTCCTGCTACCCACTCCCCACTCCACCGACACCCCCCCCCCACTCCCAACACACAGCCCCCCATCCTGACCCTGACCAAGACCCAGGTGAGGACGGAGCTGAGGAAGATCAAGGCGAGGAAGGCGTCGGGACCGGACGGCATCAGCGCAAAGCTCCTCAAGTCCTGTGCAGACCAGCTGTGTGGGATTGTGACATATATCTTCAACATGAGCCTGAAACTGGGGAGGGTACCACAGCTGTGGAAAACATCTTGTGTGGTACCTGTACCAAAAACTTCCCACCCCAAAGACCTGAACAGCTTCAGACCGGTGGCCTTGACGTCCCACTTGATGAAGACCCTGGAGAGACTGCTCCTTGCTCATCTCCGCCCCCTGGTGGAACCAGCGATGGATCCACTCCAGTTCGCCTACCAGCATGGCATTGGGGTGGAGGATGCGGTGATCTTCCTCCTTCACCGTTCTCTGTCCCACCTGGAGAAGCCCGGGAATATGGTGAGGATCATGTTCTTTGACTTCTCCAGTGCTTTCAACACCATCCAACCGATGATCCTGAAGGACAAGCTGCTGCGCGCAGGGGTGGACCAGCACCTGTCATCATGGATCCTGGACTACCTCACGAACCGGCCTCAGTTTGTGAGAACCCGGGACTGTGTTTCCGACACGATCATCAGTAGCACGGGGGCCCCCCAGGGAACGGTGCTGGCTCCCTTCCTGTTCACTCTTTATACTGCGGACTTCTCACACAACACAACACATTGCCATCTACAGAAGTTCTCTGATGACTCTGCGATCGTTGGTCTCATCTCCAGCGGAGATGAAGCTGAGTACAGAGGGCTTATCCAGGACTTTGTGGACTGGTGCCATCGGAACTGCCTCCAGATCAACGCGAGGAAAACTAAGGAGCTGGTGGTGGACTGCCGCAGGCATGGGCAGCCCCTCACAGCACCAGTAAATATACAGGGAACAGACATTGAGATGGTGACATCCTACAAGTACCTGGGTATTCATCTGAACAATAAACTAGACTGGTCACACAATACTGACGCACTCTACAAGAAGGGACAGCGCAGGCTGTTCCTGCTGAGGAGACTCAGGTCTTTTGGTGTACAAGGGGCGCTGCTGAAGTCATTCTATGACACGGTGGTGGCATCAGCCATCACTTTTGGAGTGGTCTGCTGGGGCAGTGGCATTACTGCAGCCGATAGGAAGAGACTGAACAAACTGATTAAGAAAGCTAGCTCTGTCCTGGGGCAACGCCTTGATCCGATGGAGGAGATAGGAGAGAGAAGGACGGTGGCTAAACTGTCATCTCTGCTGGAGTCCGAGTTCCACCCTATGCAGGACATACTGGATGCACTGAGGAGCTCATTTAGCAGCAGACTACATCATCCCAGGTGCACAACCGAGAGGTTTCGTAGGTCCTTCCTACCAACGGCTGTCAGACTGTACAACCTAAGCAGGGCTGCGCGCAGAGATAGCAAAAAGACGTAACAAACTAATAGTTTTTTGAATGCAAAAGATGCAATAGACTTACACAATGGTCCTCTCCGGCATACAACTAGGAACATACCGGTCGCTATGGAGGGTGAGAATATGTATGGGCACATAATCATACCATGTAGGATAACTAAATAGACGGTTATGCTGTTTCATCCCACCTAGCAACAATGCTCTGCACTGTGTGTGTTTATATATTTACATATTTATTCCATCTAGCTACAATGCTCTGCACTGGGTGTGTTTATATTTATATATCTATATATTTATTCCATCTAGCTACAATGCTCAGCACTGGGTGTGTTTATATTTATATATCTATATATTTATTCCATCTAGCTACAATGCTCCGCACTGTGTTTTTATATATCTACATATTATTCCATCTAGCTACATTGCTCCGCACTGTGTGTGTTTATATACTTGCATATTTATTCCACCTAGCTGCAATGCTCCGTACTGTGGGTGTTTATATATTTACATATTTATTCCATCTAGCTACAATGCTCTGCACTGTGTGTTCATATATTCATATATTTATTCCATCCAGCTACAATGCTCTGCACTGTGTGTCTGTGTGTGTGTGTGTATATATATATATATTTTATAGTAATATGTACATATGTATATTAGCTGCTCTTGCTTGCTTGTTTTTTTTTTTTTGTTTGTTTGTTTTTTGCCTTCTGATTGTTGCTCTGAGTGTTGCTATCCCTGTGCTGTTGCAATCCTGGAATTTCCCCGTTGTGGGACTAATAAAGGCTTATCTTATCTTATCTTATCTTATCTTATAAATATAAGTCATAAAATATCACACAAATAAGGGATCTCACAAAAAAATAAACAAGCGGGTCTTAAACAGTGGCTAATATAGGATGTCCCATTCATTTTCAATTATTCTGTAATTAATATTCACACAATCAAATAAATCTCAGTTCAGTCCCTTTCATATTTGTCAAAGTCTAACCTGATTGTCTACATATAGGCTACAGCTCTGTATTCCACTTTCAAACACAGCCTACATTTGGGCCTGTAAAGCCTGATTGGGATACTTGTTTCAGACAGGAATACTTGCTTTCTACGGGCAATGCACTAGTAATAATAAATTCAGCAATGACTTGTGAAACATTTGAACAGGAACCAGCCAGAATTTGCATATGAAACATGGGGGGAAGCACTTTGGTTAGTTTGCGTAACAATAATTTCCCATTTCTTAACCTTAGATTAAATAAAGGATTTATTGTACACTCATTATGAAGATGATGTACTAACATCATTTTTTTTTAACCGCACAAAAGTAGCAAAAAAAAGTTGTCTCTTTGCCATTTGTTGAACAGATGTGTGATTGACGTTCACATCAGATGCTCTTCTGAAGTCTTTTTTTTTTTTGTCGGATTCCATTCTCCCTTTTCATCTGCCCTATGGTATCTCTCTGCCTTATAGGCTTGTGACTCATGGCTCATGGCACTTCTGCAGAATAATAACCCATAGTAGAGTCATTAATATAAAGTAAAAAAGCTGCTCTTTGCTCTGCATTTTAAGTTTTCATTCAAGCTGCCAAAAGCTCACATTTTCACTTACTGTTGCACATATGTACATAGCATGGTAAAGATGATCTGTAACACACACACACACACACACACACAAGTGATGGGCATGTTTTTACGTGTTAGAGCCGTTAGCGCAGAGTGCAAAGGTCATTCAGGCAGGGTCAGAGTGCTGTTCTTATGTTTCAGCCACAGAAGTAGTTCTGTTACACACTAAATGGACACTCTCAGTTCTCCCGAACAGAAAGACCAAGACGGAGGGAGGTGTTGGAAGTTAAAGAAGGGGAAATGGGAGGGAAAAAATGTGCATGTAGTGAAGTTGATAGGGTTGAAATGTTGGGGGAGGGAGTGGAGATAGAGGTCAAAGTTGGTGTAAGTAAAGCTACGGTCACAAAGTTCCTACGAATTCTGCAGTTTGCAGACATTCGTGGAGGGAGGCATAGTTTCTTATGACTGCCATTTAATTCATAAGGGCAACCTGAGGCATTCTGGAGAAATGGGTTGCTTTTCTGTCGTACAATGGCCCTAGAGTTCTTACATTCTTTGTAAGGGTGCCTTGGATCTTCCTGCGGCATGCTTACTGCCATGTTACGAAAATTTTTGTGCAACTCATGGCACTCTCAAGTCGTTGGTAGGAAGATCTTATGGCTTTCGGCACATTTTGTCATCACAAATGCCGCACAAATGACGTACTTCCGCCTTATGAGCGCCACCTAAAGCACGCTGTATAAATCTCTCCATATGAACAGGGATTCATACAGCATTTCCTATGACCACTGTAAGGGGCCCTCAAGAACAACTTAAGGTGTTCTTGAGGCATACTTACAACCAACATCTTGTGTAGTTCTTATGTTGTTCCTATGGCATTTGTATGGCCACCTTACGATGAGAGGTTTTCGTGATGCATTCGTGGAAATCTTGGACAAGACCATCAACCTCGACACGAACTTACGAACAGTCTATGAATACTGGATTCTCCTATGGACGCCTTAAGAAGGCTATACGAAATAGTCCAAAAATTGTTTGTACAGTGTTTGCAGCCGTATGTAAGGGTATTTGTGACCATAGCTTAACATTTATGTTTTCAGATAGTAGGGATTATGATAATGGTCAGTATAAAGTGTGCCAGGTGATATTGGGCACTCTCATACATTGACGTTCTAAACAAGTGTACAAGTGTATTTGTGCTGGAGCAGTGTAAATTTGTGCCTGTATGAATGCATGTTTTGTGCATCCGGTATTTCTGCTTTTTTTTCCCAAACATAAAGGTTCCATGGTGGTCATATGAGAACCTGTAATGAACTTAAGGACCACCCCCAATAATGAATCTTCTATATTTGGGAGCTAGACTGAAACTACTGACCCTAACGCTGACCCCTATACCTGCTCCGTGCATGTGTGTGTGTGTGTGTGTGTGTGTGTGTGTGTGTGTGTGTGTGTGTGTGTGTGTGTGTGTGTGCGTGCGTGCGCGTGTGTGTGTGTGAGAGAGAGAGAGAGAGCCTTCTTACCCTTTGTCTGTTAAATGCATAATTTATTGTATTTTCATCATCTTTTTTCATTGTGTTCATTTGCTAATCAACTAATCAACATAATTCTTATTTTTGTGAATCCAACTTGTGTTGTGGAAGAAGGAAGCAGAAGAGGCAACAAGCTAGATGATGCATGAACTTTATTCCTCTTCCAACATCAAGTACAGAAAATCTCTAACTGGGTCTCTGGGTGCCTTCTTTTTATAACCTTTATTTCCATCCCGTGAGACCCAGGAAGCCAAAAACAATACATTCAGTGGACAAAGACATGTGTGGCACATTAACATCACGTAATGCCAGTCCCGCTTCTCAAACTCTCTTCCTCCAGCGGCTCTGGCATCTCCTGAACTCCCTGGGAGGCAACTAGTCCTTTCTGTTACGTCTGAGACCCCCCCGGTACCACTTCCTCCTTCAGTCCTTTGTTCCATCTTCCCCCGACTCTGGGTGGAGAGCCCCCCACACAGTGCCACTACACAGCCCCCCCCCCCCCCGGAACACCCAGAAAGGGCACTAACCCCACCGTCCTTTGGGCTTGAGCCGGCGCCCATAGCGGCTGTAGCGGGGGGTCGCCGATCCGGTCGAAACACCCGGCTGGCGAGGTGTGCAGGAGGGCACGTTAGTCTGTGGAGGGAAAAAGGGTGGTGGGGGGGAAACATGTTAGCTTTGCGAGCACAGGTCTCTACCGAGGGAACACCAACTTGCAGAGCCACTGAAGGTGGGCGTTGGCGCCGGGGAACTTGGGCCAACACCACCTGCTCGTTTGTCAACACAAAAGCGGGCTTCAGCCTGTCGATGCAGACAGTCTCCCTACGCCCCCCCCCCCAAGTCTAACACAAAATGCTTTGCCCCCGTTTCCAGCACCCTGAACGGTCCATCGTACGGTGGGCACCGCGGGGTCTGTTGTGCATCGTGCCTGGCAAAAACAAAACTGGCATTCTGTAAGCTTTTCGGGATGAAGGTGCGGGGAAAACAATGGTGGGCTGGGCCCGGCACGTTAACAGCCTCCGTACTGTGCAAAAATTGCATGGACGGATCGGCCCCGGGTGCAGGGTTTTCCAGTAAAAACTCCCCGGGGATCCGCAGCGGCTTAGAAAAAGCGAGTTCTGCTGGGGAGGCTGCCAGATCTTCCTTAGGTGCAGAGCGCAACCCTAAAATTTCCCAGGGCAGGTGGCCGACTCAATTGTATCCGTGAGTGAAGCTCTGGGCGCTGCCTTAAGCGACCTATGAAAACGCTCGCATAACTCGTTAGCCTGGGGGTTGTACGCGGTAGTGCAGTGAATTCTGACACCCAGGCTCTGGGCCATCGCGGACCAGAGTTCCGAAATGAAATGCGGACCCTTGTTGGAAGTGATGTCCGACGGGGATCCGAACTGTGCAACCCAAGCCGACAAAAAAGCGCGAGCCACTTCCGTGGATGTGGTGGAAGCCAGCAGGACCATTTCAGGCCAGCGCGTGGTGCTGTCCACGATTGTCAACAGGTGCATGAAACTTTGCGACGGCGGGAGAGGTCCCACCAAATCCATGTGGACGTGGTTGAACCTCCTGGCCGGGATTTGGAACAGCTCGAGGGGGACTCTGGTGTGCTTGTACACTTTGGCCCGCTGGCACGATGCACGCTGCAGCCCACTCTTTCACGTCCTTGAGTAAGCGTGGCCAGACAAATTTTGCCCCCACCACTTTAACCGAAGCACGCATGCTGGGATGCGAAAGAGAGTGGACTGACTCAAAAATGTGGCGGTGCCAAGAGCTTGAAACCACTGGGTGTGGGCAACCGGTGGAGACGTCGCAGCGCAAGGGAGGGCCCCCTTCTTGCACCACCCTGCTCTACAGCTTTAACCCAGTAGGCGAAGACTGGAGCGCGCAAATGTCCACGTCTCCGGCTTGCTCTGCAGCCATGGCAGGCAAATCTATTCCCATGTAGACCGGGAAGACTAGCGTGCATGACAGGCGCCGCAATGTTGAGTTTACCGGCAATGTGTTGAATGTTGGTCGTGAACTCCAAGATCGCGGCCAAATGCTGTTGCTGCCGGGCTGACCATGGTTCCGAGATCTTGGACATCGCGTACGTTAGCAGTTTATGATTCATGAATGCGGTGAACTCACACCCCTCTAGCCAAAACTGGAAATGGCACATCGCCAGGTGGAGAGCCAACAATTCTCTGTCGAACGTGCTGTATTTGCGTTCGTTGTCATGCAAAGGACGAGTGAAAAATGCGAGCGGCTGCCACGAACCGGAGATGTACTGCTCCACCACTGCCCCTATGGCAACTGCAGACGCGTCTGTGGTGAGTGCTAACCGCACCGACGGGTCAGGGTGGGCTAGCAAAGTGGCATCAGTGAGCGCTGTTTTGACATTGGTGAAAGCCTGGACTTGCTCGGGGGTCCAGTCGATGTTTTCTGCGGCCTTCTTTTTCTTAAGCGTGGCATACAATGGCTGCATCAGCTGGGCTGCCCGGGGGGTAAACGGTTATAAAAGTTGACCATTCCCAAAAACTCCTGTAGGGCCTTCGTGGTCTGTGGACGCGGAAAGTCCGACACGGCACGCACCTTATCCAGTAGCGGAATTGCACCCTCCAGCGAAATGCGGTGACCCAAAAAATCAATCACTGGCACACCAAACTGGCACTTTGCCGGGTTAACTATAAGCCCGTGTACTTCCAACCTCTGGAAAACTATCTTGAGATCGGCGAGGTGCTCCTCCTTGGACGCGCTAGCCACCAGAATGCCGTCTAAGTAGACAAAAATGAAGGACAAGTCACGGAGCACTGTGTCCATCATTCTCTGGAAGGTTTGCGCGGCGCCCTTTAATCTGAACGGCATGCGTAAAAACTCGAAAAGGCCGAAAGGAGTTATTACCACTGTTTTAGGAATGTCTTCCGTGTGCACGAGACCTAGTGGTAACCGCAGACCAGATCCACTTTCGAAAAAACACGCATCCCAGCCAGGTGCACAGAAAAATCCTGGATGTGCGGGGATGGGATACCAATTGTATTCCATGGAGTTGTTCAAACGCTGGAAATTGCCACACGGTCGCCATGACCCATCGGCCTTAGGAACCATTTGTAGCGGGGATGCCCAAGGGCTGTTGGAGCGCCTGACGATGCCCAGCTGCTCCAAGTTGACAAACTCCTCGTGCGCGCTGGCCAGTTTAGCCGTGTCCAGGCGCCGAGGTTGAGCAAACACCGGTGGGCCTTTTGTGGTTATGAAATGTTTGACCCTGTGTTTAGTTACTGTAGCCGAAAAAGTCGGGACCATGAGTGCTGGTAACTGTGCGAGTAAATGCTGGTACTTACCCCCTGGAGCTATAACGTTAGCCAGTGTTGTTGACCCAGCTTCCCGAGCTGTCCAGGGCAGGGAGGTGAAAGAGACAGCGTCCACTAACCGTCTGTTGGCAACATCGACTAACAACCCATAAGCACATACAAAATCTGCACCTAAAATGGGGACAGAACATGCAGCTACCACAAAGTTCCACTGAAAGTTGTGTCCGTGTAAGCATATCGTCAGCATCCATTCACAAACTGTCCTGATGGTAGACCCGTTAACCTGCCTGCGCTGACCGGCAAGATAAGGCTCTTCTGGGAGCCGGAGTCCACCAAGAAACGTCTCCCTGAATGTGTGTTGATGATAAAAAGCAGTTTGTTCCTGTCGCCAGCGGTCGCAGTTGCTACATGACTGCTGGCTGTGCCGTTTCCCGGCTTCTTGAATTGGCATGGGGGAAGGTAGTGTTGGGCATTCGAGCTGAAACGGCAATGATAAAAACAGATCGCACCGTTCCTGCATCTCTTGACGTCCATTCTGGCTACCTCCAATGGCTCCTCGACCTCGCTGGAGTCCCTCGTGGATGCCGGTGCCGCTGCATTCATGCTGAAAGCTCTGGTTGCTAAAATGATGCAGTCCGCTTCCTGCGCCAGGGCGCAGTAGTCCTTGGTAGCTTGCAGCAGCAAGTTGGCCAGCATCGCTCTTGCTGTAGCAGGTAGGTTCCTGAGGAACAGGTGGGCGAACAGGAAAGATTTGTTGTTCTTCCCCCTTAGTGCTAACATGCTCTCCATGAGCTCCTCTGCTGATCTGTCACCTAACACTGAACGTGTTAGGAGTCTCTCTGCCCTCTCACTGTCAGACAGGGTATAGCGCTGGAATAGCATCCTCTTGAGCGCTTCATATTTCCTTTGGGCCGGTGGCTCCTGGAGCAGGCTCATTACCTATTGCGTGGCGCGCACATCCAGCGCAGCGACCACATAGTAATATTTCGTGTCATCCGTTGTGATCCCGCAGAGTGCGAACTGGGCTTCTATATGCAAGAACCACGCGGTTGGGTTGTAAAGCCAGAAGTCTGGGAGCTTGACTGTGACAGCGCATACGGTGCTGGTGTTCTCCCTCTAGGTAGTCTCCGGGGCGGTGCTCGGCTCACTCTCCATGGCACATCTTGGGTTCACCAATGTGGAAGAAGGAAGCAGATGAGGCAACGAGCTGAACGACACATGAACTTTATTCCTCTTCCAACATCAAGTACAGAAAATCTCTAGCTGGGTCTAACTGGCCTTCTTTTTATAACCTTTATTTCCGTCCCATGAGACCCAGGAAGCCAAAAACAATACATTCAGTAGACAAAGACATGTGTGGCACATTAACATCATATAACGCCAATCCCGCTTCTCACACCCTCTCTTCCTCCAGTGGCTCTGGCGTCTCCTGAACTTCCCGGGGGGTGACTAGTCCTTTCTGTTACGTCTGAGACCCCCGGTACCACTTCCTCCTTCAGTCCTTTGTTCCATCTTCCCCTGGCTCCCGACTCTGGGTGGAGAGCCCCCTACACAGTGCCACCACAGTGTTCTTATTAATTGACTATATTGTGTATAAATGTATAAATGTGTATTTCAAGAATGCCACATGAAAAGCCAAATAACAATCTTTGTTTAAATCTCGTTTGCCTCTACTGTATATGCAGTATTTCCCCTCCAACTGATGTTGGTTAATACTTTAAGTATGGAGAAGTATGGAGACTTCAGTTTCTTTTTAGGTGAACCATGTTTTTCCCTCTTCTTCTGTAAGTCCATAACTCTAGCCTTTTTTTCCTTACACTTATACAGGAAATTAATCTTTAAAATAGGTTACTGTATAGTAGATGAAAAGGGTTAGGGTTAGTATCTTTTATTAGGTTATGTACATTTTAAACTTTATCACTGAAGAGCTATTGCAGGAACTTAGTATGATTGCTTTCTAAATTTAGAAAAAAGTGACCTTTATAGTTGTTTTTTTTTTTTTTGCATGTACGTGTCTATGTGAGGAATCACTGTCAGTGAATGCATCACCAGTCTCTTGTTCTGTATTTAGGTCTCAGGGTTCAAGGGTCACGGGGGTCCAGAGCAGCTATGAATGACTGCCTGTTATCAGGTGGCAAAGCGAAGAATGTGTATGCGTGTGTTTGAGAGGGAGAAACAGGAAACAAAGATTGACTGACTGACAGAAGGAAGGAGACAGAGTCAGCAGGATCATGATGGATGGAAATACAAACATACAAGCCCGCATGCTGAGAGCATCGCAGAGAAAAACAAGTGCTCTCCTCTTTTTTTTTTTAACTTCTTCCAAGTCCTACAAGCTTGTGATGTTTAAAATCGTGCCCTAGTTTTTTTGTACTTGCTTTCAAACATATTGCTTTCAAAGTATGTTACTGGAAAAAAATCTGACAAAAATAGTATGAGATCAGTATTTGTTCAGCATGAAAACTGTAATGTTACCATTGTTCAACAGTTCTTACAAACTGGCTTAAAAATCAGCCTTTTCTCCTGACATCTTAAATTGGACAAAGTTGTTAAAGGTACAGAGTGTAAAATTTGGGTGGAAATCTGAAATGTAGTAGAGCATAAATCTTAACTTTGCTTTCATTGTTATATAATCACTCTTACGTAAAAGTTGTTACAATTTCTGTACCTTAAGGTGAGGGGTTTTTTATACACAGGAAGAGGTCCTTCTCCATGTAGGTGGCCATCTTGGACCACCATAACATTTTTTTTCCAAGGTTTGGCATGTGAAACTTAGTTGCACATATGCTTTTTCCAGTCCTTCTATGTGTTGGGCAAGAGGGTGATAGTCGATAACCATATATACTGTATATGTATTTGCATTTTGAAATCTGATTGCTAGTTTGAACTGAATATTACACACTGCATCTTAAACATACCAGAGACCTGGACTTCCGGGAAGATGGCGGAGAGACATAACGCTTAAACAGAGAGCTCTCCCTAGCCGGATTAAAAATCATCGGTAAATGGCCAACTCGACATAAGCGGATCAATAAACTAAGGGATGAAAACACGAAGGAGCCGGGCACAAGGACAAAAGCAGAGTAAAATTAAAGAATTCCTCTTCAACAACGCAGGAGAAACCGCTGAACACGGGGCCCAAAAAAACGAGGTGACCGCAGCAGAGAAAATGGAAGACACAAAACTCGATACCATGAACACTGGCATCGCCAGTTTGGGTAAAGAGTTGAGAGACTTCAAACGGCAGCTACAACAGGATTTAGCGGCTCTTAAGGAGGAGCTGAAAAAAGAGATTAAGGAAGAAATTGTGGGCCTCCGAAGAGAAATGGAGCGCAAGCTAGCAGAAAACATGGAGGAGCTGCGCTCCCAGCGGGCGTGTATGACAGAAGCGCAGGCCCGAATATCAGAGCTGGAAGATTGGAATAGCGAGGCAAGCGAACAGCTGCAGACCCTGACGGCACAAATGCAGAGGATGCAGGAGAAAGTAACCGACTTGGAGAGCAGGTCCAGACGGGGCAATATACGCATCTTCGGGATCCCGGAGGGCATTGAAGGCAACTCGATGACGAAATTCATGGATCAGTTCTTAAAAAAAGAGCTGGAACTGCCCAGCGAAGCGGATCTGCAGATTCAACGAGCGCACAGAGCCTCGGCACAGAACCCGAACCCACGCTCTACACCCAGGTCAGTTGTGGTAAACTTTCTGAAATATGATGTAAAGGAAAGAATCCTGACACGAGCGTGGAAAAAAAAGATACGAATCGGCGACAAGCAGATATTCTTTGATCATGACTACCCGGCGGAAATTGTGCAGCAGCGGAAGAAATATGCCAACATTAAAAAAACGCTGAAAGAAAAAAAAATTAGATTCCAAACGCCGCTAACGAAGATGAGGATTCATTGGGAGAACGGCGTAAGAACCTACAACACAGCCAGAGAGGCAGCGCAGGACATGATGGAGCGGGGCCTTGAGGTGTACGTGCCGGAGGAAACGGTAGGAGCAGCGGAGGCCCTGAACGCATCACGACAGCCGGAGTGGAGGCGAGTGAACGGCAAAAGATGGGGGGAGACGTGGCGCAGCGGGCCCAGGAAAGACTACAAGGCTTTCAACTGAAAGCCTAGATTATAACAAAGATTAAGAAAGGCACAGAAGAAATGAAGGCCAAGAAGACAAGGTAAAAGAGAAACAGACGGCTAGGAGAGGTTTAAGTGATATTTGTTGGACATTTCTAGACTAATGACTATTTCTTGGATAGTAAATACAGGTCTAGGGAGGGCCCTACACTCGGTGAGGACAATCCCTCCACCCACCAACAGGGACCAGTGGGCAGAAGAAAGGCCCAAAGTACGGAGGTCGAGATTTTTTAATGTGTTTTTATATAAATATGTGTTATTTTTGTTGTTAAAGGGGCTAGGAGCACAAGTTAAAAAAAATGGAAAAACGTGATTATGGGTAAAAATCTTAAGATAATAACACTAAACGTGAATGGTCTGAACTCACCTGTTAAAAGGGAAAGAATAATAAGAAAATTCAAGAAAGAAAAAGCCGAAATTATATTTATGCAAGAGACACATTTGAGCAAGACAGAACATGTGAAACTAAAGAGATTTGGCTATAAGAACTCCTACTACAGTTCATTTAAGGGAGGAACTAAAAGGGGGGTTATGATACTAATCTCAAATAAAATACAATTTGAATGTGAACAGGAAATCCAGGATAAAGAAGGCAGGTATGTAATAATAAAGGGTAGCATAGATGGAATGCAGATCACATTAGTGAGCATCTATGCCCCACCAGAAAGTGACAAGGGTTTTTTTCAACATCTGTTTGATCTCATAGCAACACACAGTGAAGGAGTCCTAATTTGTGGAGGAGACTTAAATGCTGTCATGGATCATGAAATTGATACAACAAGTGTTAAGAAGATAAAAAAACATGTAACAAAATTCATAAGAACCTCACTGGCAGAAATGGGTATGGTAGACATTTGGAGGGACCTGCACCCACTCGAAAAAGACTATACACATTATTCAGCAGTCCATAAAGTACACTCTAGAATAGATTACTTCCTTATGAATGAAGATGACAGACACAGGGTGAGAAATTGTTGGATTGGAGGGGCAGAAATATCAGATCATAATCCTATATACATGGAAATAAATTTAAACAATAGAAAACGACAAACAACATGGAAACTTAATGTAGGACTGTTAAATGATGATAAAATGAAAGAAAGAATAAAAGTAAACATAAATGAATATATCCAAGAGAATGACAATGAAGAAGTGGACCCAACAATACTATGGGATGCACTAAAAGCCGTGTTAAGAGGTAAATTAATTGTTGAAACAGGAAAAGCAAATAAGACTAAACTGGAAGCATATGAACAAAGATGTGAGAGACTGAGGGAATTAGAACATAAACATCAAAGCACAAATGACCCAAAAATATATCAAGAAATTAAAGAAGAAAAAATAAAGATAAAAGAAACACAAATGGATGAAATTGAAAGGAAAAATAGATATCTAAAGCAAAAATATTATGAAACGGGACCAAAAGCCACAAAACTGCTGGCAAAACGGTTAAGAAAACAACAAACAATGAATAATGTATATAAGATTAAAGACCCCACCACAAATAAAACCACAGTTAACCCAGAAAACATCGAAGAAATATTCCATAATTTCTACCAAGAACTATAGTCGCAACCTGAAGAAACAAATACTAAAGATATTAAAAAATTTCTATGCACATTGGACTTGCCATCAATAGGAAATCAACAAAATGAAAATATTATGAAACGGGACCAAAAGCCACAAAACTGCTGGCAAAACGGTTAAGAAAACAACAAACAATGAATAATGTATATAAGATTAAAGACCCCACCACAAATAAAACCACAGTTAACCCAGAAAACATCGAAGAAATATTCCATAATTTCTACCAAGAACTATAGTCGCAACCTGAAGAAACAAATACTAAAGATATTAAAAAATTTCTATGCACATTGGACTTGCCATCAATAGGAAATCAACAAAATGAAAAGCTAACAGCAGAAATAACAACACAAGAGATTAGAGATGTGATTAAGTCACTTAAAAACTGTAAATCACCAGGTAGTGATGGGTACCCCTCTGAGTTTTATAAACTGTTTATAGAAGAACTCACACCACAGCTTCTAAAGTCATTTAATTGGACGTTGAACAACAACAAAATACCTCCATCATGGAACGAAGCCATTATTTCAGTCATTTTAAAGCCAGGGAAAGATAGAGAACAATGCGGAAACTATAGGCCAATCTCTTTATTAAATGTGGATTATAAAATATATACAACAATTATATGTAAACGAATAAAGACATTCTTGACGGAATTGATAGAAGATGATCAAACTGGTTTCATAGAGGGACGCCAAACACATGACAATATCAGGAGAACAATACATATAATTAATCAAATACATAAAGAAAAGAAAAGCGCAGTAATAATGAGTTTAGACGCAGAAAAAGCATTTGACAGGGTTAACTGGAAATTCCTATATAGTGTGCTGGAACGCTTTGGATTTAACGAAAAATCAGTACAATGCATAAGGACGCTGTATCAAGAACCTGTGGCAAGAATCAAGATAAACGGTAGCTTAACAGACAAAGTAAATATACAAAGATCAACTAGGCAGGGATGCTGCTTATCGCCCACCTTGTTCGCTCTGTTCATAGAGCCACTGGCTCAAGCGATACGACAAAATAAGAAATTAAAAGGTGTAACAATAAAGGGGGCGGAACACAAGATTGGGCTATTTGCAGACGATATTATAGTTTACCTTGAACAACCAGATGAATCAATAATGGAAATGATGAACTTGATAGAAAATTTTGGAAAATTATCAGGATACAAGATAAACATAACAAAAACACAAATACTGACATTCCACTATAACCCTCTAAACCAGATAACTGATAAGATCAAACTAAACTGGAAACAAAAAGAAATAAAATACCTTGGAGTGAACATACCTAAAGATCTAAGCAAAATCTATAAAGCAAACTATGATAGGTTGGAACAAGAAATAAAAAAAGATATTGATAGATGGTCAATCTTAAATATGGATCTGAATTCAAAAATTGAGACAGTCAAAATCAGCATACAACCTAGATTACTTTACCTCTTCCAGGCTATACCAACAGAGATTCCAGATGCCCAATTCTCAAAGTGGGACAGGATGATATCGAGATTTGTTTGGGGAGGTAAAAAACCAAGAGTGAAATATAAAACTCTCCAGTTACCAAAAGAGAAAGGAGGCATGGGCCTACCGAGTCTAAAGGAATATTACTACTCAGCACAAATAAGATATATCATATGTTGGTGCGACGAGGGATATGAGGCAAAATGGAAAGAAATGGAAAAGGAAATTGAGGGACTCCCAGTACAAAGCATAATAGGAGATAAAGATGCATATAAGCAAATCAAACAAATAGACCCAATCACTAAATTTACTTTAGAACTGTGGTATAAAATAGTACAAAAGTATAATATAAAGGAAGACATAAAACTATTGAAATGGGTAGCATTTGACAGTCAGTTTGAACCGGCAAAACAAGATAGGGGATACAAAAATCTGGTGAACAAGGGAATCACAGCATGGGGTAATATCGGAAAAAAAGATCTCGGGAGCTTTGTAAACATCAGGAGAAAATTTAAACTAGAAAGATCGGAATTCTTCAGATATCTGCAGATGAGAGACTATTATATGAAGAAGATTAGGCATAACCTCCAAACAGATGTGAGCGAGATTATACAATTCATTTTAAGCTCATATACAGGAAATAAAACAAGAATTATTTCAAAGCTATATCAGAAACTTATGGCAAACAATCATTCAAGTAACTATATAAAGGAGAAATGGGAGAAAGAGCTCAATTTAAACATAACAGAAGAAAGCTGGCAGGAAATATGGAAAACACAACACACGTCAACAAATTCAAGAACATGGAGGAAATTTGGATGGAAAAACCTGATTCGCTTTTTCATTACACCACAGATCCAAGGAAAGTATACAAATACCCAATCTATATGCTGGAGGGGATGTGGGGCTCAAAATGCAGACCACTCGCATATGTTTTGGAAATGCTGCAAAATCTCATCATTCTGGAAATCTATACATGTGACAATACAGAGGATATTAGGATATAATATACCAATGAACTGTAACTTGATGTACCTATGTGATCTTAAAAGAGACAATGTTATACAGGCTGAGGACAGATATCTAGTTAAAATCTTGTTGATTGCATGTAAAAAAACAATCACAAAAAAATGGCCAAGAACAATGGACTGACATTATTGAGGATATACGTATGATGGAAAAACTAACATATCGACAAAGAATGCAAGAAGGACTATGGGAAAAAAAATGGCGGAAATGGACACACTACAAAGTGCAACAACGAGACAGATATTGAAAGAATAACCAAAGACGCTGGAAAAACCAGAAGAATTAAGAGATGGAAACTAAAAACTTGATGCTCCAACATTTGTCCCCCCCCCTTTTTTTTTCTTTTTTTTTCTCCTTTTTCTTTTTTACTCTAGCCCCTTTGTTTTTTTTAAATGTAGACTGTGATCTGAATGCAATATATATAATGAAAAATGAATAAAAATCTTAAGTTACAAAAAAAAAAAAACATACCAGAGACCTCGCTAAAACTTTAATGAATGAAAGACCCTTCTGATCCATACAAAAGAGACAGATAATTTTGACAAACTAATATGTGTGGTATTTCCTAATTATTCATGTGAACACCTCTTTAAAAAGCAGAACTTCTTTATACCTTTGCTCATTATGTTGTTTCAAATGGTCTCTTTTCTGCATTTCTCACTCCATATTTTTGTCTTCTGTATTCTTTTTAGACCCCTCCCTCTCTGTCCTCTGTTTTTCCTCCCATTTCATGACTCTCCCCGCTATTTTCTCCCGCTAATTGCCACTCAGTTGTAACATACTGGGAGCTGGGAGCTCATTAATTGGTGAAGAGGAGACACTATATTGTGATGATATTGTGATGCTGCTTGTTATTTGTGTGCATCAGTTCATTGTGTTGATGTTGTGTTTGTGGGTGTGCATTAGTTTGCATGAGCTTGTCCTTGTTTGTGTGTGCATTTATATGCTTTGTGTGTGTGTGTTTTTTTTTTTCTATATGCGTGTGTGTGTGTGTGTGTGTGTGACAGTGCTGCTTGTTAGCGGTACAGAGGCCCTTCTCACTGTAATCTCTTTGTTTATGCAGTGCGAAAAGGTCCTTACAGGGGCATGAACTCCCCACGCTCTTATCCAACTGCGCCACTCACCCTGAGTAGATCCTCCTGCCCCATCACAGCCCTTCTGACACCAGCTTTGCTCCCATACTGCCGCCCCCCCCCCCGTACCCAATTTTGTCCTGTGTGTGTGTGCGTGTGTGTGTTGTGTTGTCCCGCCTTCCTGTCTGACTTTGTTAAAATCCAAATCACAGTTTTTACATTCTGATAATGCCTTGCTCACATTATAACCCACTTTGTTATTTTACTTTCATTGGATCCTTTATCTCAACAAACTCCTATTTCATGTAAGTTTAGAAGTTTAAAAAAAGCTTGTAGCCCTGCTATCTGGGGGAAGTTACTGGCTATTAAGCACTTTGCTGTATAGCTTCCAAATGGATCTCAAGTTTGGACATTTGTAGACTGTATGACTAGGTCACAGTGCATATCAGAAGATAATATGCGGTATCAGTGAATACATCACTGTGGTGATTTGGTCGTAGACATCACCACACTGCTAATATAGTCATGATACACAACCTTGAGCGTAGTATTACTTTTATACGACAGTTCCACAAGCACAGTTTATCACCTGACAGCAGTACAGGGCAAAATATTATGCTTTTTGTTTGGTTAACCAGTTTTGTCCACTGAGAAAAATAGAATATCCAGAATATATTGAGTTAACTGTTGCTAAGCAGGGTTTATATACATACTAGTCTATATGTTGAGTTGGTTTTGTGAAGCATGATTGTGTTATCACCACCAAGACGCTGCAAGTCTCTGATCAGAATGATAAATCCACCCTCAGTTTTTCCATTTTGTCAGTGGCCCATCCACTGTAAGTGGTTGAGCTGATGCAAATAGCAGTTTGAGGCCAACAGCAATTTAGCTTCAGCCCATTTCTGTCTTAGTTTCCATGCACTTGGTTTGCTTTTTCTTGGCATCTTCAATAGTAATAACGTTAATAATAATGCATTGCATTTATATAGCTCTTTTCATGACACCCAAAGATGCTTCACAACGAGTCCATTATTCATTCACTCCACAGAAAATGATAGTGGTAAGTTACTTCTGTAGCCACAGCTGCCCTGGGGCAGACTGACAGAAACATGGCTGCAAATTTGTGCCAACAGCCTCTCCAACCACCACCGAACATTTATTCACAGTCATACACTGGTGTCATGAAACTGCTGGAGACAAGGTGGGTAAAGTGTCTTGTCCAAGGACACAACAGTGGGGGTGGGGTGGGGGGTAGCGGGATTTGACCCTTCAGTTTTTGACCGACCGGTTCTAACCTCCTGAGCCACTACCACCCCATCTTGAGATGAAATAAAGAGTCCATCACTACATAGGTATTATGGCTGGGTAATCGAGATAACAAACTCAGCTCAAGCTCATCTATTTTGTTGGAAACGCACATTAACATTGTAGCCGGATGTTTACAAGGGTGGGACTTCAAGGCCTGTATTTTTTATTACTGCCTCTTTTCAAATAGCACCTTACAGTGGAAATTAAGGTACACATAACAGCATTACAATTCTCACATTATAAGAGGCCAGTGAGAGGAACTATAATTTAAAGATTATTAGAACACCACTTACACACAGTGATACACATTTGGTGAAATGTCCGAGTGTGGTTATCGGGGAATATAGTCACTCTTGGAATACCTATTATCCAATCAGATTGCTCATTCCGAGCACATCATCAGTGTGAGCCATCCATCCACTACTGATGTGAACATGTAGCCAGTATTGCGTAGATGTGTGTGTCATTTCTTGTCCCATCTCTCTTGGTTAATTAGTAGACAGCGGTCTAGCAGCACTAACATGTCTGAATTTTGTTGGCCCTTTGTTCACAAGACATTTTTGCACCATGACCAAAGATACCGCCACAATTCATTCAGCTTTGATCTGAGTCAGCCCAAAATCACACAGTGTGTATCTGGCATCAAACACAACTCAGTTTCATCCCCAGTTACAAAGGCTGTATGCTCTCCAATTTTATATACAGTGAAAGATCTTGAATGTGACCCGGTTCATTTTATCAATCAGCAGAAGCCCACTGGACTAATGTGAATCCTCCACAAGAAGAAGATGGAAAATGAAAGAACAGAGAACTTTGTTAACCAGAAGAGAACAAAAACTGTGTTTCTCCTCGCTTCAATGTACATGGGTATTAAGAGTTAGGGTGGCCCTTTCCTCACACAGTGCCCCCATTGTGTACAGTGTGTTTTGATAAATTATTTCTATGTACTGTGTGAAATGGCTACATATATCCTGGACTGGGGAAAATATGTCAAAAACTGCACTCCCTTTAATAGCCACTGGGAGTTAGCTAACCAGAAGTGAGACAACTCATAAGGTACCAAATGTAAACATGTAATTAACACCAATACACCCCACCATTAAATTGGTTTTGATTTCTTGATGTAATTCTACCTTTCGATGGAATTTTAAATGAATTTTCAAATATAATAATGGCTTTCTGACAAATAAATATGCTAATATACAAGATTATGCTAAATTTTGATGAGGGAAGTGTCATAAATCGCCCTTTTTAAGGGCTATGAAGGACACCAAATGCACACTGTGAGTTTTGCACATTCATTAACAAAAAGACAAACATGACAAAAACACTACACTTACATATACAGGGGTAGAGAAGGCGTCGGAGGAGAGCGTGGCTCACGACCGGGAGAGGAAAGAACAGCCTGGGAGAAATACAGGCTGAGGCACTTGAACTCACTGGGGAAAAAGAGATAATCTCGGCCAGAGTCACAACCAAAGGGAACCGGAGCTCACGGCAGAGGGAAATGAAGAAAATGATAAATACTCCCTGGTCGGAGTGCGCCCATTCACCTCAACGAAACCACCAACAAGCACTCAAGAGTTTTGGCTGAACTTCTGAGGACATAGCAGTAGGACACGACAATGGGGGAATGCTGTTGTGCCCTTAAATAGTGAGATGAGACCATTCTTGATGCATAACAGGTGTGAGTACATGAGTGAGGAAAGTAACATAATCCGTGACAGCTGTGCAGCCCACGAAACAGTTTGAGACAGCCGGAAGCTGCACAGTGCTGTCAAAATAAAAGCACAAACCGGAAACCAAATAATAATCCAAGAATAAGACAACACAACCCCAAGATGTAAATAATACTATAAATACAAAATGACAATAACAAGACAGGACAATAAGGACGAGACTAAGAATACAGACAACTCACAACTACACCGGAACAAAATACAACCGACCATAATAAACAAAGAAACAAACAAGCAGAAAAAGACTAAACTTGAACTGAGGCTGAGCATCGCCCCCACCCATGCTCAGGATCATGACAGGAAGTTCTGGTATTTAAGTGGTATTTTTCTTGCTACAGCTCTAATTCACTGTATGTGTAATGCATCAATACAGTATGGATACATCTTCTCAACCATTGCAGCCCTCCTCTAAATGAATCATGTATATTAAAAGATAAATAAGAATGGCCATTTTATATAGAGCATATATTTTAAAAAGCACTAGTTGCTAATACACCCTCCCATCATACTGTAACAGTTTTCTTTGTTTACCAGTGGAATAAGGCCTTCCTTGTGTTTGTACAGTACCAGAGACATTTTATTAGCTTCTTAATTTGAATGGATTTGTCATGCTCAGTTAGTTGACTTCATGCAACACAATCAGCTCAGTGAATACAATTTCAGCAGGCATTTTAAAACCTCAAGGGGCAACTGGACTCTGGTTCAAAAATTAACTTTTGTTGCTTTCTATTGATTTATTTTACAGCGTTTATATGTTGAATGATTGCCCTTACTAAAAACAAATGCAGTTTGTTTTTACTATATACTCTTTTTCTATTTCCTTTTAGGCATTCTTCCGTATCTTCACTGTACAACTCCTATCGTAACCAAACTTCATAATGCAGCTTACTCTTCATTTGGGCCATCACCTCTAACATTCCTCTCATTAGACTCCTTTGATGTCTCCTGTTTAGAAAAAAAAAAAAAAAAAAAAACTCTTTCCAAACCCTGGAAGCACATACTTGATTGTTTGGTAAAGTCTATGAGGAGGAACAGTAACAAAGTGCTACTGTGTTGCCTAACAGATGGTATTATCGTTTAGTCAACTGGTGCCCTTTTGGCAGATCAAGAGTTGCTGATTGTCGTGGGTAGTGATGTGTGAAAAACTTTGTGCGCCTGGATAGTTGTCCTTGTTTTTATATCAGTGTGTGTCCATTTGTTCATGCAGGTGTGGGGTCAGCTGACTGCCCCAGGTGTCACTTTGCTATGTTTGGCCTGAAGTAATCATTTTACAAGGTCTCTTCTCTTCTCTTCTCTTCTCGTCTCTTCTCTTCTCTTCTCTTCTCTTCTCTTCCAGAATATTGAAAATAGTGTGAGCAGGAGAAAACGGTGAATCAGCCCAACCACACAGACTGTTATAAATACATTTGACATTTCATAAAAGGCTAAAGAAAACTGTAGATGAAAAGTCCATTACTGTAAAACACTCAGAAATCTTGTACATCTTCAAATCAAGTTGATGACAGATTAATTCTGCCTCAGCATTGTGTCTTTGTGGAGTCTCCGGCCAGAGGACTTCATCCACGTCACCAGCAATATTTTCCTTAGTAGGTTTTTTCTCTGCAGTTCCCTCTATATAGACAAAGGACCAATGTAAACTTGCAGTAACCAACAGACACTGGTGTTACCTGTTCTGTTCTCTGAATGTATTGATGATGGTGGCCACAGATAATCTGCTCAAATTAGGTTGTATTCTTTGTCCTGCTTCTTTCATGGTCATTCCATGAACAAGAACATAATCAACAAGAAAAGCACTCAGAGAGTGCATTCCTCCACCAAGGCTCCTTCCGTCCCTCATGGATCACCTCCAAAATGTAATGGGTTCGTGTGTAGGCCTAGAGCCACTTCTGGTGAAAATTGCATCAAAGTCTGTCCAGTAGTTTTGGAGTATTGTTGCTAGCACCCTGTGAGAAGATAAGAGCCTTGGCAGAGGTATATATTTTCGGATCATCACCAAAATGTGATGGATTCGTCTCTAGCCCAAGGACCACCTCTGGTGAAAATTTCATCAACATCCAGTAGTTTTGGAGTATTGTTGCTAACACACTGTGAGAAGGTAAGAGGCTTGGTGGAGGTATGGGTTCTCAGATCATCACCAAAATCTAATGGCTTCATCCTTAGGCCAAGGGCCACCTTCGGTGAAAATTTCATCCAAATCCTGCTGACAGACAAACACTGATGAAAACACCTCTTTGGTGGAGGTAATTAAGGTTGCTTGAATTTCATCAGAAATGACATTTCTCGTGCTTCCCCTTTTTTGTACTCCTCCGCCACCTCTTACACCTACTCTTCCTCCTTAGCCACCACCTCTGACACGTACTCTTCCTCCTCTGCCTCTCAGGTCTTTTCTATCCTGTGCACTCACTGCCTTATATCATGGTGGATCACATCGTTTGAAGCAAGTGTGTTCGACTGTGAGTCTGATTGATGACAACAGTGCTGTATTTGTGTTTACCGTGTGTCCCCTGTGTCCACCATTTTGCAGCTCACGTGCATCACAGTGAGAAATTTGTTTTAGTGAGTGAGAATATGTGTAGAGTTTTGCAAAAAGCGTGCTACAGATTTGCAAATTGTGTGTAACTATGTGAACCACCTTAATAGGACTGTGCCAAAAGAGTGACTGATAAATAAAATGAGTCTGCGAGACTGAGTAGTCGAGTCAGAGAATGGGGTTTAGTGTTTTAGTGATTCAGAAAAACTGTAAAACACCTGAACTGAGCAGTGAGATGCAAAGTTTATTTAAATTATTTTAAGACTCTGATGAGCAAGGCCAGCAAGATGAGCACGATCCACAGTCCTGGATATTTGATGCAACAGATGAAAAAAAATATGCAGGTGCTTGGCATTGTGGATACAAAACTAAACAAACAGTGGATGGCTTCAGTACGTAGTAAGATGTCACATGTTCCTGTTAATTCTTTCCACATGCTTCCAGATCCTTCTAGAAACTTGTTCTTGTTTAAATATGCTCACAGCATTGTGCTGTCATAAGTTATTGATTCATTTCCCAAGCAATATTCTAGTCTTTTGTTGTTCACCTTTTTTTTTTTTTTTTTTTTTTTTTTTACCTCTGGGTGTAAAGTAACACGACATCAATTCCAGTAACATTCTATGACAAACACTATTTTTGTTCAGGGACTTCAGGGAAAATTCCAAACTCTCTAAAGCAATTAAAGACAATTGTTATATTTATAAAATCATGGTTACTGATGTAAAAGGTGACTTCTGATACTCATTCTCAGTTTTCTTATTCCAAGCCCTAAGCACACATATCCATTTCAATGATTTTATGGTGGTTGTAAAGCGATACAATGAGTGGTTTCACAATGACAATAACAAGCTGTAAAAACTAAACCCAGTCTATCATTAGGTTTTCATTAAGTTTAAATGGCCCACCACCTACCCCTGTGTGTGAATGTGAATGTGTGTGTGTGTGTTGTGTTATTCGTCTTGTAGACACAAGCTTATTTACACAGTCACATCAGGGGACTTGTCTTGGAAAAAAGTCTTCTAAGTAAAGTTTAGGTTAAGTTTGGGTTAATGGCTGATAGAGACACCCTGCTGGCCGTCGGACATGCACGTGGGAGAAATTTGCCTTCTGGGCTTTCCACCAGGCAGCTTCTTTAAAAACCTAGTTGGGCAATTTTTGAAAGGTTGTTTTTGCCCAAGCCTCAGTGTATTCTTGAGTGCCTGAACAAAAACAAAGACTAAAATTCTCCTCAGGATTAGACTAGTTGTGTTTATGAATGGAAGCCAATCGACCATCCTCTGAAATGATGGAAATATATTTGTGGAATGCTTCAGCTTGAAGTTGTCCTGGTTTCTTATTGCACATCCTGCAATGCCATACTTTTTTAAAGGTCCCATTCACTCAGACATGGTGTATTTATTGGCTTTAATTGTCTAAAAGGCTTTCTTGGGTCATGTGACTACTGTAAAAATATTAAAATCTCTTTTAATTTAAAAATAATTACATTTTAGCATTTAGGCAGAGTAGTTAGAAGTCAGTTTTGCTCTTCAGAGATCTTTTTCCCTATGTCACTGACGAATGATCCCATCCAGGGTGGCACATGACATGTTTTAGGACACCAAGACAGTGGTGAGGTGTGCTGTAGGAGTGTCAGATGGATTGAAGGTGTGGGTGGGATTACATCAAGGATTGGCCCTGAGCACCTTCTTGTTTACCATGATGATGGACAGTCTGACAGACAAGATCAGGCACAAGTCTCTGTGGACCATGATGTTTGCAGATGGCATTGTGATTAGTAGTAAAAGGAGGGAGCAGGTGGAAGAGAACCTGGAGAGGTGGAGGTATGCTCTGGAGAGAAGAGGAATGAAAGTCAGTAGAAGCAAGACAGAATACATGTGTGAATAAGAGATTGGCAGATGTAATGGTGAAGATGCAAGGAGTAGATACAAGTTTAAATACCTGGGGTCAGCCATCCAATGCAATGCACATTGCACAAAAGAGGTGAAGAGAGTGCACACAGGGTGGAGTGGGTGGAGACAAGTGCCAAGGGTGAGTTGTGATGAAAGAATAGCACCTAGAGTGAAAGGGAAAGTTTACAAGACAGTAGTGAGACCTGCTATGATGTATGGTTTGGAGATGGTGACGAAAAGACAGGAGGCAGAGGTGGAGGTGACAGAGTTGAAGATGCTAAGATTCTCATTGGGAGTCACTAGGAGGGACGAGATTAGAAATGAATATCAGAAGGACAACTCAGGTTGGGTGGCTTGGAGATAAAGTAAGAGAAGCAAGGCTGAGATGGTTTGGGCATGTGCAGAGGAGGGATAGTGGATATACTGAACAAAGGATGTTGAAGATAGAGCTGCCAGGTAAGAGGACAAGAGGAAGACCACAGAGAAGATTAATGGATGCAATGAAGGAGGACATTTATTTCATTCATTCTTTAAGACAAATTTGCCTTGCTACCCAAGCTAGGGGCTAGCCCGCTAAGATTAGCAATAGTGATGAAAGATGGAGGGTAGGGTTACATAACTACAGCTCGTGGTACTTAAAGAGACATGCACTGAAACAAACCATTTGGAGGAAGGCTGCAAAAAAGATGATTCACAATACTGCTGCAATAATTAAATAATTAAAGGCAGTTTGGCCAAAGTATGTCACAAACGTCTCAATAAGACCTGTGGGAGCTGTCAGTACACTGGAAAGGTTCTGTAAATGCAACCTTTAAATTTCTCTTCCAGTAGGAAAGATCGCTTTTCCTCTAAGAGGTGACAAGGTCAAGAAAGAAGAAATGAGTGCTGAGGTCAGAGGTGGTTGTGCTTCACTATCCTCACTTCCTCTTTTCTTATTTGTGTCCTCGTTAAGTTTCTGGTCTCTTAAATGCAGCTGTGGAAGCTGGTTTTGTGGCAATTAAATAGGTTGGTTAAAAGCACTATTCCTTTGTAGCTATGTAACTCCACACTGTAAAACCCAAATAATTAACAGATTGCCTTTAAAAAAGTATGGTGGAATAGACTTGTACGTTGTATAAGCACATTCTTCTTTACAACATGTGTGGTTTTTATGCTTTTTCTAAGTAAGGTTAACTAATTGGATTTTCTAGTGTATTGTAACTCGTCTGTCTGTCCTCCACAACCCACTCCTTACATTCTTTTCCAAACAGCATCCATTCTTAGATCATTTATGCTTTTCCAGACATTTCCATTTCATTCCAGCTATTTACATTTGTTTTTTCTGCAGAACAGTTTTTCAGGTTTTTGAGACTTTTTAAAGATTATTTATTCATAGGTTTTATTTTATTTTTTTGATCATCTGCACAATAACTTGAGACTAAAACAGCAAAGAAACAATAAACCAGCTTCCTTACTCGTTTGATGTTTATTTTCTCCTCAGGCGAAAACAGCACAAATGTACTATAGGAAAAGGAACTATTCCTGCAACTCGCAGGCGCCGTTTACAGCTGAATGCTATGTAAATGTAGCAGTGAATCAGAGTGAATGGACAGGGTTAAGGCAGATTATGTTAAACCTCTTGTTAGTTTAAAGACATGCTGAAGTGAATGGATGGGGATTAGCAGATGTGCTGTTGTGCCACAGAGGTGTTTCACTAAAACGGAGTTAATCCGCCTCTCTTTTAGTTAGTTCACAAATCAAATAAAGGGATAAATGCTTCTAAAATCATGCAGGAAAAGATAAATCTTCCAGAACAGATGGAAATCCCAAAGTGGAGAAATGTATTTGTATAGAAAATAATATGTGTCTGAAACCAGAAGCATGCCCAATTTATAAGAAATATTATATTTAATTTGAGCCTATATAAAATAGCTCAGAGGTTTACTGTAAAACTTTGCTCAGTTACTACTAGAATCAACACTGCTTGTAATTAGTCTTAGTTTGATGGAACTGAACTGATTTGACACACATGTGGGTAAGTGTCTTTTTTTTTTCTCTTATAGACAACTTGGATTACTTAAATAAAGCACACGTTTGATGTAATTCTCTATTTAGAGACAAAAATGTGTTGTAGTTTGTATTTTGTACGCACAGCAGTACTTTCCTTTGCCTCCTGAGATCTTAAATGGACTCAGCCACAAGTCCTCCAGCCTCTATGTACACAAGGCTTTGTGTTATAGCCTTTTCAGTGCAACTTCGTGTCCATTATAGACAATGCCTTTCAGGCCCAAAAGCACTTAAATCTTAATAAAGGCAGGGATGATGGGTCCAGTGGATGTCACTAAAAATGTGCTGTCCTATACAACAGTTTCAGTTCACTTCCATTTAGTCCCTTTTTTTTGTCTATCATCTGTGTTCACTTTCATACTGTACATTAGTGATTCATTTGCATGTTTGCAGTTCACAGAATTTATGTGTTACATACACATTTTTAGGTGGTTAATATTAGGCAGTAAAAATACTTGGTAAAAACCCCTTTACACAGGGGTGGACATCGTTGAGAGGTGATTGAGTGATGAAAAAATGGATAGGTCTCTCAACAATCTTCAGTGATCTCTCAGCAACCTCTCAGCAATCACCAAGATCTCTCAGTGACTCCCAATGATCTTCATTTATCTCCGCAGTCCTCAAAGTTTTGACTCAATCCAAAATAATCTTTCAGTTATCATTGAAGGGAAGCGATCTCTATACGAACTCTCAACAATCTATTGGACTTTCATCGAACGTTCAGTAATCCCTCACTGACCTCTCAGCTTTCTCTACCTTCAGAGTGGAAAAATTGGGAGTTCATTGAAAGATTACTGTGGGATCAGTAGAGAGAAATCATTGGAAGATCAATGAGATTGTTGAGCACTCCGTGGAAGTTTGTCGAGAGATCCCTTTGGTGATCATTGAGAGATTGTTTTGGAGTGAGTCAAAAGTTCGAGGTGACCATGGAGATCACTGGCAGATCATTGAAAGATCGTGGAAAGATATGGCTATTTTTTTCACCACTCAGTGATCTTTCAATGATCTCCACCCCGTGTAAAGAGTGTAGAAGAGCATGAGAAACCTCTCAATTGCTCAGCAGCCTCCTTGGTCACCCAAGAAACTCTCAATGATCCCTCATATCCTTTCAAAGATCTGTATTGATCACTATGAATGTTGCTGAAAATTAATGTTTTGATTGGACACCGATCTCCCAAACATTACAGAGAAACAGCTTTTTTGAGGCTTTAGGATATCGTCGAGAGATCGGGCCAATTTTTGATACTTCGATGGTCACCCAAAGATCTTGGTGCTGAATAAAGGGGTCTTTAGGGTCATGACAGGTGAGGGTCTACTTTACACACATTACAACTGTAACTTTATACCATCACTTCATGCAGTTATTTTCACAGCCAAAAGATGCTGTTTTTTCACAATGTAACTTTGGTTTGTAAGACCTGTTGGCAAAAATGTTTTTTGGTAATTTTCTGTTGGAGGATAGGCTTGATTTTGTGTTCACCATAAGCAAAGTTTTCATTTAATGAAGAAAATCTTACACACACTTCCACTCAACAGAAAATCTTTTTCTTTCTTTCTTTCTTTGTCTTTCTTTCTTTCTTTCTTTCTTTCTTTCTTTCTTTCTTTCTTTCTTTCTTTCTTTCTTTCTTTCATCATCAGTTGGGAGGTTGTAGGTCGACCAGATGACCCCTTTCCTCCACTCTTGATGATCTTCTGCAATCTTGAGCTGTTCAATCAGTTTTTGCTGTCAGTTCTTGTATATAATGGAGAAAAGTTGTTTGCGGCCTGCCTTTCTTAGTTGTACCATAAAGAGCTTCATACATAGTGTACTGTTGTATAGGTTGTGATGATCTTAAAGTGCTGATGACACGTTTTTGACATTTTTTAGCATGTTGTGTAAACCCAAAAGTCATTGTCTATGATCAATATAATATTTACAACAGCACCTGCATAAACTAGTTATCATCAAAAAACCGCAGCCGATGACTGGACTGTGGTGCCGCCCACCGAATTAAGGGAGGCACCCCAATGACGTAATCGACAGAACGGACTCCGGTGTTGTTAACTGGAATGACAGCAGCTTTGTAGCTCACAGTTTCTCTGGTTTCTTGTTTTAATTTTACGGCTATGCCTTCACGTTATGTTGCAGGCTTAGATAAACAGCAAGACCACATCACACGCTTCAGCTCCAACTTTCATAAGCCTCCTCAGTGCGCTTCTCCTGCGCCTTTAGGTAGGAGGAGCGCACGGAGGAGGGGAAGGATTAATGGATTTACGCGCAGCTTTGACCTACTTTCTGTCATTGCATGCTTACATCTCACTGGTCCAGGCATGTCCCCTCTCTCATTATCAACAGCTGATTCAAACTCCCGCTGATCATGTTTCCCGGTCCTCGCCCAGGTGCTTCTTATCACAAAATCACCAGCAGTGCGTGTACATTTTGGCGGCCGTTTACCATTAACACACTGCTGGTCAATAGTATTGTCATCTGTGCTGTTAGTCTGCCAGTATTTTCAGCACTCTCACGACGTGTTAGTCACTCCATGTTCGCTGTGGTTCTCGTGCATCCTTGAAGCGATGTCGGTTGTGGGGCACACCTGTGGTTAATACGTCTCCTCTCCATGTTCGCTGGGCAATGTCGGCCCCGAACGCCTAGTGTTTGTGTTTCTGTGTATTTTTTGTAAGTCTTCACCTTTTTGGGAATTGTCTGTCATTCTATATTAAATGTGCTGTGGTGAACCCTGCACGCAAATCCTCATTATTTCATGCACCCTCTCCCTGCCCTGCTTAAGAGCGCACGGAGAGGGAGGATTTACGCATAAATAACGAGGATTTACACGAGGATTTAAGCGCAGGATTCACCACAGCACATTTAATATAGAACGACAGACAATTCCCAAAAAGGTGAAGACTTACAAAAATACACAAACACAAACAGTAGGTGTTCGGGGCCGACATTGCCCAGTGAACATGGAGAGAAGACGTGTTAACCATGGTTGTGCCCCAGAGCCGACATCGCTACAAGGGGCGCAACAGAACCACGGCTGTGTGGAGTGGCTAACACGTCGTGATAGCGTTGGCAATATTGGCTGGCTGACAACACGGCAGATGATGCACACAAAACATGAACAGCTGATTGTCACTGAGCCTGACTCGCTAGGCACAATGCCCGCTTGGCACGGCTCAAACCTATACGGTTTGATGCCCCCAGATTCTTCGTTGTCATCCCATTCTTCGGACCTATAATCGTCTGAAGATTGGACAACACAAACCAATTCCAGACTACATGTGCTGGAACCATGGTCGATGTTTTCAACCGCTTCCATCCTGTGTGTACAAAGGGCAGTCAAGCGCTGTGTTCCATTGATGACGTTACAACATGGCCGGGGGTTTTTCGAGCCACTGACGCAATGGGTGACATTGCGCTCATGAAAACGTTGGATGTTCGCGTGAAAAAAAGCCTGTTTGACTTAGAACTGCACAGACCAACCTATTTCGTAATATTGTATTATGTGTTGAAAAATTAGAGGAATTCAAGAACGTGTCATCAGCACTTTAAAGCATGTCCTAAGAATCTTGTCTGCTTTGAACAATCTTATGTAAATCAGGGTGCTGTACTATTCATAAGATGGTGGAATTTCAGACGTGGTCTAGCCACTTGACTCTGACCATTATGTGGTAGCAACTTGTTGCGAAACTGTCAAGCAGGTGTTCTGTGTGTTCCTTTGATCTCCAGGCCTTTTCCAACTTCCAAAGTGTGGACCATGGTACGCCTCTTCTGTATCTTCAATTACTGAGGGAGGGGTCGATAAGGGATACGGACCTGTACTTTTATAGTGCTTTCCCACTCAAAATGCTTAACTAGTAGGTTCACTAACCCTCTCTTCTAAGGGCCTATCAGAGACAGATACCTATGGACAATTTAGAGTCACCAGTTAACCTAACATGCACGTCTGGATTGTTGGAGGAAATCGGAGCCCTCTGACTAAACCCACACAGCACAGGGAGAACATGCAAACTCCCCACAGAAAGGTTCCCACCCCTGCCATCCTGGGGATTTGAACCTGGAACCTTTGAGCTATGAGGCAAAAGTGCTAACCACTGTACCACTGTGCTGCCAACGTGCTCGTTCATCGAGCCAAGACAGCAAAAGTCTTCCACTGGCTCAATGATATTTCCAGCTATCAAAAATTGTGTTGGAGGCAGATATACAGTATGTGCATTGTAGTTGTCTGTTTATAATTGATATGTAGACAGAGTTGATATGGCTTTTCAGACTTCTTAAGTGTGCAACTTTGGTCTCCACATCTGGGTCTGTGAGTCCTACAGTGCATCCGGAAAGTATTTACAGCGCTTCACTTTTTCCACATTTTATGTTACAGCCTCATTCCAAAATGGATTAAATTCATTTTTTCTTCAAAATTCTACGCACAATACCCCATAATGACAACATGAAAAATGTTTTTTTTTGAGATTTTTGCAAATTTATTAAAAATAAAAAACTAAGAAATCACATACACATAAGTATTCACAGCCTTTGCTCGGTACTTTGTTGATGCACCTTTGACACCAATTACAGCCTCAAATCTTTTTGAATATGATGCCACAAGCTTGGCACACCTATCTTTGGGCAATTTCACCCATTCCTCTTTGCAGCACCTCTGAAACTCCATCAGGTTGGATGGGAGGCATTGGCGCACAGCCATTTTCAGATCTCTCCAGAGTTGTTCAGTTGGATTCAAGTCTGGGCTCTGGCTGGGCCACTCGAGGACATACACAGAGTTGTCCTGAAGCCAGTACTTTGATATCTTGGCTGTGTGCTTAGGGTCGTTATCCTGCTGAAAGATGAACCGTCGCCCCAGTCTGAGGTCAAGAGTGCTCTGGAGCAGGTTTTCAACCAGGATGTCTCTGTACATTGCTGCATTCATTTTTCCCTCTATCCTGACTAGTGGCCCAGTTCCTGCCACTGAAAAACATCCCCACAGCATGATGCTGCCACTGTAGAGGATTGATCAGATGAGACACGAGAAGCCACAGACACACAACTTTGAATTTATTTCGGATAGTACATTACAGGTTAAAAGAAACTGTATAATATAACAACAAGGTCAAATTAGACAAAGACTCCTTCTACTATACAATTCCACGTGAGTTATCCGAAATGGGTGATGGCTGAAGCCGCAGCTTATATTGCCCACCCATATTCCATCCAAGAATTCAAAGGAGAAAAAAGAGAAAAACAAGACAAGAGCGATTACAATTTAAAACAAGGCTAAGACAAAATGTGACTGAGAGAAAAAAGAAAACTGAGCTAGTCTAAGTTAAGCGGTTACTATTCAAAAACAAATCTAAGACATAATGTCACAGAGAAAAAAAGAAAAACTAAGCTACAACATAACACAGGCTGGAAATGTCAATCCTTATGTGAGTTTACATGTCGTCTTGTAAATATGTTTGGAGTATTTCTTACTTTAGTTTTTGTTTAAATTGTCCAAGCGTTGTACATGATTTTAATTCAGGTCCAAAATCGTTCCATAATCTGACTCCTTGCACTGAAATACAGTGTTGCTTGGTGGTTGTTCTCACTGTAGGCTTTTGAAATATACATGTTCCTCTGAGGTGATATCATTTCTCCCTTGTTTGGAACAACTTTTGGATATTTGCGGGCATTGATAGATTCTTCACTTTGAACATTATTATTGCAGTTTTAAAGTCAATCAGATCTTTCAACTTGAGAGTTTTTTGTTTAAGAAAAAGTGGGTTTGTTGGTTCCCTGTAAGCTGCTTTGTTGATTATTCTAATAGCTCTCTTTTGAAGCATAAAGAGTGGATATATGTTTGTTTTATATGTATTTCCCCATACTTCATTACAATATGTCATGTATGGGAGTATTAATGAATGATACAAGGTGTATAGTGTGGGTTGATTCAGCAAATTTTTCACTCTGTGTAATATTGCAATTGATTTGGATACTTTACCTTTAATATAATTAATATGTGGCTTCCAACACAGTTTGTTATCAATTATTACTCCAAGGAATTTAGTTTCGGATACCCTTTCAATCTCTACACCATTTACACTGAGTTTGGGTACTGGGTTGTTGTGATGGTTGTTAAAGACTATAAATTTTGTCTTGCTTAAATTGAGCGTTAATTTGTTTGCATCAAACCACAGTTTAAACTTTCCTAATTCCTTTCCGAGTGTATCCAGAAGTTGTTCCAAATTGTTTCCACTGCATAGCAGATTAGTGTCATCAGCAAACAATATTAAGTCCATTTTTTCTGAAACTTTACATATATCGTTTATATACATATTGAATAATAATGGTCCCAAAACTGAGCCCTGTGGGACTCCACAGGTGACCTTCAGTAACTCTGAGTTTTTGTTGCTAACACATACATACTGATATCTATTCTTTAAGTAACTACTCAACCAGGACAGTGCTACCCCTCTTATACCACAGTTTTGTAATTTCTTTAATAATAGATTGTGATCTACTGTATCAAATGCTTTTTTAAGATCCAGGAATACTCCAACTGAATACTCTTTATTTTCAATGGCTGTTGATATTTTTCCTGTAAATTCCATTAAGGCATATGCTGTTGTCCTTTTGTGTCTGAACCCATATTGCTGCTCACACAATAAATCATTCTTCAGTATGAAGTTGTCAGTTCTCTCATAGAATATTTTTTCAAGTATCTTGGAAAATTGCGGTAATAGTGAAATTGGTCTATAGTTTGAGAGTTCCCCTCTGTCGCCTGTCTTGTAAATCGGAATTACTTTAGCTATTTTCATTGCATTGGGAAATATGCCTGATTGGAGGGACAGGTTACAGATATACGTCAGTGGTTTCACTATGCATTCGATAACAGTTTTGACTAGTAGCATGTCAATACCATCGCAGTCAGTAGATGTTTTACTTTTGAACGATTTAACAATTTCAATGACCTCTCTTTCGTCTGTGTTCTTTATGAAGATGGTGTCTTTTACAGCAGTGTTATTGCATATTGTATCACCTGTAGGCACCGTAGTGGGTATTTCTCGGGCCAGTTTAGGTCCAATGTTAACAAAAAAATTATTAAATTCATCTGCAGTTGAAGCTATATTCACACTCGGAGTCGTTTTATTATTTTTTGGAATATTAGTTGGGTAGCTAGTATTTCTGCTTTTATTTCCAAGGATACTGTTGATTATTGTCCATGTATTTTTAATATTGTCTTTGTTTTTTTCCAGTTCTTTACTGTAATAGTCTCTTTTACTACATCTTATTATATATGTTAACTTATTTTTGTATGTTTTATACCGTTGCTCTGTTTCTTTTGTCCTTTTCTTTAGGAAAGCTTTATATAATAAATTTTTCTTTTTACACGCCTTTTGTAGTCCTTTGGTTAACCATGGTTTGTCAGCAAATTTGTGTTTAAGCTTTTTTTTAACTAATGGGCAGTTTTTTTCATAAAGAGTGGTTACAATGTTTATAAATGTGTCATAGGCTTCATTTACATCTGATACATAGACTTCTGTCCAGTCTTGCTTCAGCAAGTCCTCTTTAAAAGAGCTGATTGCATTTGGTGATTTGTGTCTGAACGATTTTGAAATTTTTTCTGGGTTGGGCCCCGTGTGGCCATGGATAAGTGCAAAGGTTGGCAAGTGGTCACTTATATCATTTATCAATAATCCACTTTCTATTTTCTTATCGAGAACATTGACAAACAGGTTGTCAATAAGTGTAGCAGAGTGAACAGTGATTCTACTGGGATGTGTTATTGTGGGATATAGACTCATGCTGTACATAGAGTTCATGAACTCTGTAACTACATTTTGTTGATGTGGATTCAGTAGATCAATATTGAAATCTCCACAAATTGCTACCATTTTCTTACTAGTAATATTATTGTACAGCTCGACTAATTTATCTCTGAATGTCTCAATGCAAGTTCCCGGCGTTCTATATATGCAGCTTATGATTAGATTTTTTGTTTTGTCTAGGTCAATCTCAACAGTAACACATTCCAAAATCCCTGGTAGTGCTGAGGACATTTCATTTACAAGCTTACATCTATATAGGTCATCAATATACAGTGCAACACCACCACCCTTTTTTTGAGATCTGTTAATGTAAAACATCTGATATCCCTCTATTGCCATCAGGGGAGCCTGATCTTCATTAAGCCAGGTTTCAGAGACTGCAATAGCTGTGAATTTTCTGTCTAGCTGTTTTAAATAGTCCTGAATCTGTGAGAAGTTTTTGTTAAGACTTCTTTATTCCTTTATTCCTCTAACAAGCAGAACAGACTGACTCGGGCGCTAAAGTGAATCTCTTTTATACAGTTTCACTCCATTCTTTGGCACCTGGCATACACACATTAACATACACACAAAACAGCATCACACCACACAAAACTTCCACACCTGGCATCTGAGGTGTGGAGGCGCATCTTCACTTTACACATTACATTCATGCCTGGCATTGCCAGGTATGAAGGCGCATCTTAATTAGGTTTTCTAACCCCTGGTGCTCTTGACGCCTACTGTCGCCCTCTCTCCTTTTCTTCTCCTCATCTTCATCTCTCACCTCCATCCCCCATTCCCCAAAGACCCTGGGTGGAGTATGACCACCCGTTGTGTCACCACACAGCCCCCTCCAATCCTTTGGGCTTGAGCTAGTGCCCGTAGCAGCTGTAACGTGGCGCCACCAGGCCACTTGAAGTGCCTTCCTGTCGAGGTGGGTTGGAAAAAAACTCAGTTCTTGGTGGACAATCTTCTGGAGGGGGAAAGGGTGGGGAGGGGAAGGATTTAGTTTCCTGGAAACAGTTCTCTGAAGGAAAAACACCAACCTGCGGGCCCCCCGAAGGTGGATGTCCAAGCCGGGGATCCTGGGCCAGCACCACCTGCTCCTCTGCCAAAACTTAAGCGGGCTTGAGCCTGTCTATGCATATCGTTTCCTTACACCGCCCAAGTCTAACACAAAATCCTTCACTCCTGTTTCCAAAACCCCAAATGGGCTGTCATAAGGTGGGTGCAGCGGGGTTCTGTGCGCGTCATGCCTGATGAAAACAAATTTGGCATTCTCCAAACTTTTTGGAACAGAAGTCCGGGGAAAACAATGGTGCACGGGTCCCGGAACGTGGCCAGCCTCAGCCTGGGAAAAAAGGCACACAGACGAGTTGGTACCGGGTGCAGAGCTCTTCAACAAAAATTCACCCAGGACCCGCAGCAGCTGACAAAAATAAGCTCCGCTGGGGAAGCTTCCAAATCTTCTTTGGGCGTGGAGCGCAACCCCAGTAGGGCCCAAGGCAAGCGGTTGACCCAATTTGCATTCGTTAACGAGGCTCTGAGTGCTGCTTTAAGCAATTTGTGAAACTTCTCGCAAAAACTGTTATCCTGGGGATTGTACGCGGTGGTGCGGTGGATTTTGACCCCCAGGATTCAGCCATCATGGACCAAAGTTCCGAACGGAACTGTGGACCCCTGTCAGAAGTGATGTCCGATGGGGATCCGAACTGTGCGACCCAGGATGACAGAAACGTGCAGGTCACATCGGCAGATGTGGTGGCAGCTAGCGGAACTGCCTCAGGCCAATGCATAGTGCGGTCCACTATTGCCAAAAGGTGGGCGGAAGGGGACCCACCAAATCCACGTGTACGTGGTCGAACCTTCTGCTTGGCATTTGGAAAGGCTCGAGGGGGCTTTGGTGGGCCTCTGAACCTTAGCCCATTGGCGCGGGATGCACGCTGCAGCCCACTCCTTCACATCGTTGTGCAAGCGAGGCCAGACGAATTTGGACCCCACCAGCTTAACTGAAGCCCGCACGCCAGGATGTGAAAGAGAGTGGACGGACTCGAAAACGTGGCGGCGCCAAGAGCTCGGAACCACAGGGCGGGGACGGCCAGTGGAGACATCTCAGAGCAATGGGGGGCACCCTTCTTGTACTGCCCTGCTCTCCAGTTTTAGTCCGGTGCCTGCGGATCGGAGCGTGCAAATGTCCGTGTCCCCAGTTTGGTCATAGGCTATGGCGGAAAAATCAATACCCACGTAGACCGGAGAGACCAGCACGCGCGACAGGCAGTCAGCCACGACATTAAGTTTACTGGCTACATGTTGAATGTCGGTAGGGAATTCCAAAATTGTGGCCAAGTGCCGTTGCTGCCGAGCTGACCACGGTTCCGAAACTTTGGACATTGTGTAGATTAGTGGTCTGTGATCGACAAATGTCAAAAGTGCTATACTTACGCTCGTTGTCGCGCAAAGTATGGCTTAAAAAGTGTGTGGAGTTGCCACAAACCAGAGACGTACTGCTCCACCGCAGCTCTTACCGCGACATCAGACGCGCCTGTGGTGAGCGCTATATGTGCTGCCGGGGATGGGTGGGCCAGCAAAGCCGCATTAGTGAGTGCCGTTTTGGCACCCATGAACGCCTGGACCCGATCGGGGGTCCAGTCCATGCTATCTGCGGGTTTCTTTTTCTTGAGCGCACCATACAGCAGTTGCAGCAGCTGGGCTGGCCGGGAAAGGAAATAGTTGTAAAAATTGACCAGCCCCCAAAATTTTTGCAGCGCCCTCACGGTTTGCGGACACAGAAAATTTGACACCGCACGTACCTTATCCGCCAGCGCAATTGCGTCCTCCGGCGAGATGCAGTGGCCCAAGAAATTGATCACCGGCAGCCCGAACTGGCACTTCGCTGGATTAACAATCAGCCCGTGTGCTCCCAACCGTCGGAAAACTTGCTTGAGATGGGCGAGGCACTCCTCCTCTGATACGCTAGCCACCAAAATGTCGTCTAAGTAGACGAAAACGAACGGCAAGTCATGGAGCACCGCGTCCATCATCCTTTGAAAAGTCTGGGCTGCGCCCTTTAACCCAAACAGCTTGCGTAAAAACTCGAAAAGACCAAAAGGAGTTATCACCACTGTTTTTGGGATGTCCTCGGCGCGAACCGGGACCTGGTGGCAACCGCGGACCAGATCCACTTTTGAAAAAATGCGCATCCCGGCCAGGTGCATGAAAAAATCCTGGATGTGCAGGATGGGGTAGCGTTCGTGTTTGGTGACGTTGTTCAGGCGACGGAAGTCTCCGCACGGCCACCATGATCCATCAGACTTGGGCACCATGTGCAGCGGGGACGTCCAAGGGCTGTTGGAGTGCCTAATGATCCCTAGATGTTCTAAGTTAGTGAACTCCTCGCGCACGATGGCTAGCTTAGTTGCAACCAGGTGGCGCGGACGTGCAAAAACTGGTGGGCCCTTCATGGTGATAATATGCTCAACCCGGAGGCAGGGTGGCCGTACCAGCAGCAACTCTCATGTCTTTGTGTTTCTATCTGTTTATACCTGTATATAGTGTGTCTCTTATTAACCAGGGCTCTGTAGGAATACTCGGACTAAGACTGGACCAACTTTTCTCTCTTTTTAGCCGGTCTTTTTTCTAGTTTTCGTCACTTTTTTCTCTTCCTCGGACAATGGAGATCAACAGAGGTGGGGGTGGACGCATTGTTTACACACGTGAACAGCTGATTGCGCTGAGGAGGCTGGCGCCTGGAGCGCTGCGGCCGGCAGTGAAGCCCCTCATCCCGGACGAGCTGAAGAAGAGACACCGTGGGCGAAGGGCTGGAGCGAAGGTGAGGAGGAGGAGGAGGAAGCATAAGCTGGCTGTACCGATGATCATCACTGGAAACTTGCGTTCCATGGGAAACAAGACTGATGAGATCACAGCGCTGGTCAGGACACAAAAGGAGTATCGTGAGTGTAGTTTCATGTGTTTTACGGAGACATGGTTACACTCACAGATCCCAGATGTAAACGTAGCGATACCTGGCTTCAAGACTATACGGGGGGACAGAGACGTGAAAAGCAGCAGGAAAAAGAGAGGAGGAGGCGTGGCTCTTCTTGTTAATGAGTGGTGGTGTCATCCCAGGCACATTTATGTGAAGGAAAAGTGCTGCAGCCCGGACATTGAACTGCTGGCTGTCAGTATGAGACCTTATTATATGCCGCGAGAAATGAAGTGTGCTTTAATTGTTATCCTCTACGTCCCTCCGTCAGCTGACACAGCGGTGGCCTGTGACGTCATCAGCTCCACTGCGGCCACATTACTGGAGAAGCACCCGGATGCATTCATGGCCATCACAGGTGATTTTAACCATGTCTCAGTGGGAAAAACTTTACCCAACTTTCACCAGTTTGTTGACTGTCCCACCAGAGAGAACAAAACACTGGATTTACTGTATGCCAATGTCAGAGATGCATATAGTGCCACAGCTCTGCCCCCATTGGTAAATCAGATCACTGCATGGTCATGTTAACACCCAAGTACGTCCCCCTTGTGCAAAGGCAGCCTGCTTATACACAGACTGTGAGGAGGTGGACACAGGAGGCTGCTGATGCACTGCAGGACTGCTTCGAGACGACAGACTGGAGCGTACTCTGTGAACCACATGGGGTGGACATAGACAATATGACCAAATGCATCACAGAATACATTAGATTCTGTGAAGACAAGACCATGCCAGCTCAGACTGTACACTGCTTCTCCAACAACAGACCATGGGTCATCAGTGACCTGAAAGCACTTCTGAACAAAAAGAAGAGAGCTTTTAGGGCTGGAGACAAGGAGAAGCTGAGGGGAGTGCAGCATGAGCTGAGAGAGATGCTGAGGAGGTGCAAGGACAATTATAGGAGGAAGTTGGAAGAGAAACTCAGGCAAAATAACACTAAAGATGTGTGGGAGGGAATGAAACAAATCACTGGGTACAAGGGGAGAGTCAGGCAGCCATCTGGGAGCCAGGAGAGAGCTGAGGAACTGAATCTGTTTTTTAATAGGTTCAACTCACAGTCTGTCACCCGAGCAACACAACCAGACCCCCGCACACCCCTCCCTACCCACGCTCCCGTGCAGAACCTCTCTCCATCTCCCTCCTCCTCCTCCTCAGGGGGCACCAGGACCCCCTCTCACTTCACGGTGACTACAGATCAGGTGGAGAAACAGCTGAACAGACTCCGTCAGCGGAAGGCTTCGGGCCCGGATGGCATCTCCACTAGGATCCTGAGGACCTGTGCCAACCAACTAGCTCCATTACTGACACACTTGTACAACCTGAGCCTGAGTCTGGAGAGAGTACCGGTGCTGTGGAAGACATCCTGCCTGGTTCCTGTCCCCAAGAAGTCATCTCCATTGGCTCTCAATGACTATCGACCAGTTGCCCTCACATTTCATGTGATGAAGGTCCTGGAGAGACTGGTCTTAGCCCACCTGAGGCCACAGGTGGAGACGTGGCTGGACCATCTGCAGTTTGCATATCAGCCCCATTTAGGAGTTGAAGATGCTGTCATCTACCTGCTGCCATCTACCTGGAGGAGATACTGTGAGAATCACTTTTTTTGATTTCTCCAGTGCCTTTAACACCATCCAGCCACTGCTGCTGGGCGAGAAGCTGCGGGGGATGGGGGTTGACAGCTCTGTGATCTCCTGGATTACCGACTACCTGACAGGCAGACCACAGTTTGTCAGGCTGGGCAGTGTCTTGTCTGGAGTGGTGGCTAGTGATACGGGAGCGCCACAGGGGACTGTGCTCTCTCCTTTTCTTTTTACCTTATACACCACGGACTTTCAGTATAACACTGAGTCATGTCACCTGCAAAAATTCTCTGATGACTCAGCTGTTGTGGGGTGTATAAGAGGAGGAGAGGAAGGGGAGTACAGGGCACTGGTAGACAGATTTGTGGAGTGGACGGAGCAGAATCACCTGAGGTTGAATGCCAGCAAGACCAGGGAGATGGTGATTGACTTCAGGAAGAGGAAGGCTCCTTCTCAGCCACTGCAGATTAGGGGGGAGGATGTGAGAGTGGTTGAAGACTACAAATATCTGGGTGTCAGGATCAGTAGCGGGTTGGACTGGAGATCCAACACCGATGCTGTGCACAAGAAGGGGATGAGCAGACTCTATTTCCTGAGAAAACTGAGATCCTTCAACGTGTGCAGCAGGATGCTGGAGCTTTTCTACCAGACTGTTGTCACCAGCGCCATCTTTTTTGCTGCGGTCTGTTGGGGTAGCAGTATCAGGGCCAGAGATACCAACAGACTTGACAAGATTATCAAGAGGGCTGGCTCTGTAATTGGTCTCAGACCGGAGACCTTTGAGACAGTGGTGGAGAGGAGAACACTAAATAAACTGCGATCCATCATGAACAATCCTGATCACCCCCTCCACCACACACTAGGTAGGCAGCGAAGCACTTTCTCCAGTAGACTACTACAGCTTCGTTGTCGAATGGCCAGGTACAGGAAATCTTTCCTGCCACATGCAATTTCACTGTACAATAACTCACTATGATGTTGTATTCTGGTCATAGCTATGCTGCCACACTGCACCTTACAGACTAACTGGTACCTCACATTTCACTCTGCTCCTGATAGTCCTTCTTTGTGCAATGGGATGATTCATGCGTTTATACGGGTCATCATCATATATTAAGCTATGATGTATATAGGTTCTATAGTCGTGTTAGTTTCTTTTTTACTTTCCATGGGTAATCCCTTTGTCTGTCATGTGTGTTTCTGTTGTTTGGCTGTCAACTGTCATGCTGCTGTTACACTGTAATTTCCCAGTTTGGGATCAATAAAGTACATCTATCTATTTATCTATCTATCTAACCCCATGCTTGGTTATGGTAGCGGAAAAGGTGGGCACTGTGAGTGCGGGAAACTTGGAAAGCAAACACTGGTACTTATCCCCCGAAGCTAAATCATTTGCATGTGTTAGTGGCCCAGCTCCCCAAGCCATGCAGGGCAATGAGGAAAAAGATACAGCATCCACTAAATGTCTGTTAGCAACATCAACAAGGAGACCATAAGAACACAGGAAATCAGCACCTAAAATAGGAACCGAACATGCAGCTACCACAAAATCCCACTCGTAATTGCGTCCGTGCAAGCATATAGTCACCGACCTTTCTCCAAACATCTTGCTGGGGGATCCGTTGGCGGCCGTTAATGACAGGCTGCAGCATTCCACCAGTCTATCAGTGGCAACTGGCAAAATAAGGCTCTTTTGGGAACCAGAGTCCACCAAAAACCATCTCACGGAACGTGTGTCCTCGATGAAGAGCAGCTTCTCCCTGTTGTTAGCGGTCGTAGCTGCCACTGACCGCTGGTTGGTCCATTTCTCCATCCTCTGGAATTGACACAGCGGCAGACAACGTTGCGCGTCGGCGCCAAAGCACTGGTGATAAAAGCACACCGTCCTGTTCCTGCGTTTCTGAGTGGCCATCCCGGCCACCACCTGCAGCTCCTCAACTTCGTTGGACTCATCCGACGATCCCAGTCTCACTGCCTAGATGCCGAAACTCCTGTTCGCCAGAATAATGCGATCTGCTTTCTCTGCCAGCGAGCGGTAGTCCCTGGCCGCCAGCAGCGGCGAGTTGGCCAGGATTGCCCTCGCTAAAGGTGATAGCTTTTTCAGGAAGAGGTGGGCGAAGAGGAAGGATCCGTCTTCTGTGCCCAGTAAGGCCAGCATACCCTCCATCAACTCCACAGCTGATCAGTCTCCTAATTCCGTGTGTGAGAGGAGCCTGTCTGCTCTCTTCGGCGGAGAGGACATAAAGCTGCAGAAGCAGCTGTTTGAGAGCGTTGTACTTGCCCTGGGCTGGGGGAGCGCGAAGCAGGCTCATTGCGCACTGAGTGACATGTGGGTCCAGTGAAGCCACCCCGTAATGGTACTTTGTGTCATCCTCCGAGACTCTACGGAGAGCGAACTGGGCTTCCACGTGACTCCTCCAAGCGGCAGATGTTCCCACGGAGGTGCTCGGTCTGTCTTCCATTCTCACGTCAGGTCACCAGTGTGGAGGAATGATCAGTTGAGACATGAGCAGCCGCAGACAGACGACTCTATTCCTCTAACAAGCAGAACAGACTGACTCGGGCGCCAAAGTGGATCTCTTTTATACAGTTTCACTCCATTCTTTGGCGCCTGGCATACACACATTAACATACACACAAAAGAGCATCACACCACACAAAACTTCCACACCTGGCATCTGAGGTGTGGAGGCACATCTTTACTTTACGCAATACATTCACGCCTGGCATTGCCAGGTATGAAGGCGCATCTTAATTAGGTTTTCTACCCCCTAGTGCTCTGGCACCCACTGTCGCCCCCTCTCCTTTTCTTCTTCTCATCTCCATTTCTCACCTCCTTCCCCCCATTCCCCAAAGACCCTGGGTGAAGTATGACCACCCATTGTCTCACCACACCACCACCATGCTTCACTGTAGGGATGGCATTGGCCTGGTGATAAGCGGTGCTTGGTTTCCTCCAAACATGACACCTGGCATTCATGCCAAAGAGTTCAATCTTTGTCTCATCAGACCAGAGAATTTTGTTTCTCATGGCCTGAGAGTCCTTCAGGTGCCTTTTGGCAAACCCCAGGCTGCCATGTGCCTTTTACCAAGGAGTGACTTCCATCTGCCCACTCTACCATACAAGCCTGATTGGTGGATTGTTGCATAGATGGTTGTCCTTCTGGAAGGTTCTCCTCTATCTACAGAGGAATGCTGGAGCTCTGACAGAGTGACCATCAGGCTCTTGGTCACCTCCCTGACTAAGGCCCTTCTCCCCCAATTGCTCAGTGTAGATGGCCAGCCAGCTCTAGGAAGAGTCCTGGTGGTTCCGAACTTTCCATTTACAGATGATGGAGACCACTGTGCTCATTGGGATCTTCAAAGCAGCAGAAATGTTTCTGTACCCTTCCCCAGATTTGTGCCTCGAGACAGTTGTGTCTCGGAGGTCTACAGACAATTCCTTTGACTTCATGCTTGATTTGTGCTCTGACATGCACTGTCAATTGTGGGACCTTATATAGACAGGTGTGTGCCTTTCCAAATCATGTCCAATCAGTGGAATTTACCACAGGTGGACTCCAGTTAAGCTGTAGAAACATCTCAAGGATGATCAGTGGAAACAGGATGCACCTGAACTCAATTTTGAGCTTCATGGCAAAAGCTATGGATGGATGGATGGACTTTATTGATCCTAAACTGGGAAATTGCAGTGTAACAGCAGCATGACAGTAGACAAGCAAACGTCAGAAACACACACAGCACAACAGACAAAGGGATTACTCGTGGAAAGTATATAAATATATATACACGTATATATATATATATATAAATATGTGTGTAATATACATACACACACACGCACGCGTGTGTCTGTGTGTGTGTGTATATATACTGTGTATATATACAGTATATATATATATATATATATGGCTGTCCTTCGTTGCCAAAGATGACTGTCTTGTGTTTGAGTTGAGGTCTATCTCAAGCAGGCTATGCGAGCCACCTGTGTGCAGAGCTCCTGCTAGCACCTCCCAGCTACTCAAACCTGCTGCCAACGCATTCACTGCATTGCCACAGGGCTTCCCCAATCTCAAAACATGACGCTTTGCACAGTGCCAAAGTCAGTTGGTGTTGCGCCTCCACCAGACTGCCTCTCTGGGCCTCAACGCCTGATGCAATGTAGTGCAAAAGCACGCAACGTACATTGTTGACAAGGAGGTCACCCCTCAGTAGCAGCTCACCTGCTAGTTGATGCCATCCGTTTGTCTCGGTTGAGGCTAATCCGCATGCCATCTGATGATCACGCCATTGGCTTTGTGACGAGCTCTTCTGCCACTTGCACCACCAGACATCCTGCTATCGATGTGAGGACCTGTATCCCTAGGTAGGGAGGCAAGAGGATACTATCACTTGCCCAAGGTGAACCTTCAGACTAGTGGAGGAAAGGGGTCGTCTTACTTCTCCATTCGAGACCAGCTCCAGAGCCAAGGTCTAGCCACTGCCCTGACCCATGGAAAGTAAAACTACTAAAAAAGCTTGTCTACATCATAGATGAATAGATGGTGACCTGTTTAGATACATGACTCATACCCGCTGTACAATGCAGGACTATCAGGGGCAGAGTGAGATGCAAGGTACCATTTAGACTGCAAGGTGCAGTGTGGCAGTATTATGACCAGAATACAACGTCAGAGTGAGTTATTGTACAGTGAAATGGCATGTGGCAGGAAAGATTTCCTGTACCTAACTGTTCAACAGCAAAGCTGTAGCAGTCTGCTGGAGAAAGTGCTCTGCTGTCTGTCCAGTGTGTGGTGGAGGGGGTGACCAGGATTGTCCATGATGGATTGCATTTTATTTAGTGTCCTCCTCTTTACCACAGTCTCAAAGGTCTCCGGCCTGAGACCTATTACAGAGCCAGCCCTCCTGATAATCTTGTCAAGTCTGTTGGTGTTGCTGGCTCTGATACTGCTACCCCAACAGACAGCAGCAAAGACGATGGCGCTGGCGACAGTGGTCTGGTAGAAAGCTCCAGCATCCTGCTGCACGCGTTGAAGGATCTCAGCTTCCTCAGGAAGTAGAGTCTGCTCATCCCGTTCCTGTGCACAGCATCGATGTTGGATCTCCAGTCCAGCCCGCTGCTGATCATGACACCCAGGTATTTGTAGTCCTCAACCACCTCCACATCCTCCCCCCTAATCTGCAATGGCTGAGAAGGCGTCCTCTTCTTCCTGAAGTCAATCACCATCTCTCTGGTCTTGCTGGCATTCAGCCTCCGGTGATTCTGCTCGGTCCACTCCACAAATCTGTCTACCAGTGCCCTGTACTCCCCCTCTTCTTCCCCTCTTAGAATACTCATGTACATGTGATTTCTTAGTTTTTTATGTTTAATAAATTTACAAAAATCTAAAAAAAAACCCCCAACAACCTTTTTTTTCACATTGTCATTATGGGATATTGTGTGTAGAATTTTGAGGAAAAAATGAATTTAATCCATTTTGGAATAAGGCTGTAACAGAACAAAATGTGGAAAAAGTGAAGCGCTATGAATACTTTCCGGATGCACTGTAATGCCTTGGAAATTCTTTTGTACCCTTCTCCTGGCTGATACCTTTGAACAATGAGATCCCTCTGATGCTTTGGAATTTTTCTGCAGATCATGGCTTGTGCTGTAAGATGTGACTACAAAAATGTCAGGAAAAGCCTACTAGAACAGTTGAACTTTATGTGGGGTTAATCAAAGGCACTTTAAATGGTGGCAGGTGTGTGCTGACTCCCATTTAACATGAGTTTGAATTTGATTGGTAAATTCTGAACACAGCCACATCCCCAGTTGTAAGAAGGTGTTCATATTTATGTAAACGGGTTATTGTAAGTTTTGTATTTTTCCCTTTAAAACATTTCAGTTTGTTTTTCCGTTGGGTTGTACAGATTATAGGTCACATTAATGGTGGAAAAAGTTTTGAAATGATTTATCTTGGTCTCATTTTTTACATCACAAAAACCTGGCATTTGAACAAGTGTGTGTAGACTTTTTATATCCACTGTATATAAATGTGCTGACACGGGGTAGCTGTTTTTTCTAGAGACACTCTCCATATTTCACCGTAGTGCACATGTCTGTTCCACACACCCCGGCCTTGTCTGAAGCCTGCCTGATTTGGGTTCAGGATTCTGTTCACTGGGACGTATATCCTGCTAATCAACATTTAGTGCGGATGAAAAATACTTAGCACTGCCTGAGCCTATCATAGTGACAGATATGCTGAAAGGATCTCGTTTCAGTGATCATAAAGTAAATGTGTTTCTGCCCTTGGCATCCATGGGTTTTTATTTATTATTTAAAGTAATGGCACTGAAAGCTGCTGACGTGAAGTTGTTGAGTTACGACAACCTGTCAAAAATGATGACAGCATGAATCCTGAATGAACCCCTGACCCTGAGTGCTGTCTGAGATACATAACGAAACTAAGAGTTTCAATGCCATTAAAATAAGAGAAAGAAAGGCAGTCATAAAACAGAATCTGTTTTGGATTTATATCTGAAACCTTCACTTGTGACATAAAGTCCAAAGTTTGTTTGCATTTTTTTGTCTTTGGCCTCCTTTTATCTTTTACTCCTCTTCATATCCACTTTCTCCCTTTGCTTTCTGGATCACTTCCATTCTTCAGTAAAGGTCACAGTGCTCCATTTGTTATCAGAATTCTCCAAAAATCTTTCCTTGACAACACTTCAGACGACCTTCATTCTTCTCTGATCTCGTTTTTTTCTCTCAGCAGGACCGTTTCTCTCCTTTTGATTTCACTGCTTTTCCTTCACTTTTGACAGTCTGATAGTCATTCATCACAGACCCAGCATGAGAGTGACACTCGTGAAGAATAGTGTGTGTGTGCGCGCGCGCATGCGCGCGTGCATGTACATACAATACCTTAAAGTAACAATTTTTAACGAGGGTCATTCTCCACTGCATGCTAGTACATCTGATAGTCTGTCTTCAGGTAAATTACCACAAACATTTATCACACACACACACACACACACACACACACACACACCCCTACCCCCCCTTCCCCCCACACACACAGAGCTTCACAACTATTGTGGATTTGGGACAAATGCTGTCACCGTTTTGAAAAAGCATCCTGTGGACAGTCATGCTTGAAATGACATTGTAGCTCACAGGAGGAGGGTGGGGGGAGAAAGGAGGAGAGAAGAGGGAAAAAAAATCCACATTAAGAAGTGAAGGCAGCTGATTTTGAGAGTTGCAAAACTGACGGGTCATGCATGCCACAACATTTTCTTTTAAACTGAAAAAAAAAAAAAATCTGCATGCACACGTCAACGTCACAGAAACCACAGCGCGCTCACACCGGACCACTCACGGTGTGAAAACTGCTGCTGTAACTATGCTGGTCCAGTAGGTGGCAGTGTGACTTTTTTTTTACAGCACCACATAGGACTCGCTGTCAGTCCTCGATGGCTTCAGGGAGCTTGTGCTACACTTCTGAAATAGCGGTTGTCAGTGAAAAGTCAACACATATTCAGCAACTACACCCCAGATTTCTTGTCTCGATTGTTTCCAGAAGCATCTTTTCCTGTTTAGGCCCTGTGCACGAAAACATTTTTAGCCCAAACTGGCTGACTTCTTTTACAGTTCGACTGTCCATGCGTATGACGCTGAACTGTTTCGCAACCTTTTACGAACCCTGACAAAACCCTAAAAAAGCGCAGCATTCTTGAACATTCCTCAACATTCACTGAGCTGCTGTGATGCTGATGTCACCATTACTGAACACCCGAACTGTGCCTCATTGGTCGACGCTCCCCTGGTGGGTGGTGTGTTCAGATCTGTTCGTCTGTCTCAGGATGGAAAACAGTCTCCTATATCTTCAAAACATGTTTCTGGAAACAGTTGAGGTGAAAAATAAATAGTGGAGTTGCTGACATTGATGGGGACGTGGGAACGGGGCTTCAGTGGGATGAGGACGGGCAGGAAGAAGGCACCAGCACCAGGGCACGACTCTTTATTCATGAGGTGACATTTTCATCTCACTGAGTTGCGAGAGGAGCCAGGCAGCCCATTGTTTGTCTTTAATGACCAGTATGAACCAGAGTGAGGAAGAGAAGGCGTGCAAAGAACAACAGCTGCGACAAAGAAACAGATCAACATGAAAAACAAAATGGCTTGCCCCATCTCTTCAACCTCAAAACTTCAGTCAGGCGTTTCACGTTGGACATAAAGGATGGTCATTCTGAGCTGCTGCAGACCTGCAGTTTTCTGAAAGTAGATTGTTCACAGCACACAAACACAAGCGCACGTGCACATTTGTCAACAGCAAATGCCTCACAGGCAAAAGGATAGCTCTGGAAAGGAAATGGTCGATTAGAGCGTCTCAGCCCATTTATTTATTAGTGTAAAAGCTCCAGGCTTGGTGATGTCATCTCTTACAGCTCCTTTACCGTGTCTCTAGCAGCTGCTTGAAGAACAGTCGTGAAAAGGTGTTCTGAGTAGGTTGTTTTTGGCTATCCCGTAGAAACCGTGGCGATATCAGAGAAACTTCCCATAAGTTTGACTTAAATAATGTTTTGCATTTGTCTATTCAGTTTGGTGCTGAAGAATGCTGAGTAGATCTTTTACCTTGGAAACAAAGCCTCCGCTCTACAGTTAGGCCTCCTTCTGTGTCAGAATGAACAACTGATCTCCGCTCCATTTGAAAATACTTGAAGCGGCCCCTCTTTTGTAGACAGTCGTTTGCATTCTGGTTGTTCCTTTAACGCTTGTGCTCCTGGTAGGGGCTGACACTTCAGTGTGTCGCTGACACGTCAGAAATTCTGGTAATTGCAAACGGACTAAAATCTGAAATTTAAAAAAAAAAAATGTTGCTTGTAATGTCATGGATTCCAGGTGTTTCGGTTGCTTAATCACATCCCTGATCTTTTGTTTAACCAACAACTGGTCGCACCTTCACCTTGCTGAAGGAATGTACGTCTTAAATGAGGTGGAAGCGGTTACCTTTGAAGCTATTAAAAGCCATGAATCCCACAGATCCTGCTGCCTGTTTTCAGGATCCTCCTCACTCTCCTCCCATTTCTTCTCCTAATCCCCATCTTGCTCCTGTCTGCTCTCTGCCCCTGTTTTCTTTCCATCCGTGCCCCCCCCCGTCCCCCCCGTGTGTGTGTGTGTGTGTGTGTGTGTGTGTGTGTGTGTGCATGTGCGAGAAAGTGCAATAGAGAGTGCGGTCTGACCCTCCCCTACAAGGCAAGTGAAATGAGCTCCCTCTCTCCCTCTCGCTCCCTCTCTCTCCCTCTCTCTCCCTCTCTCTCAGCTGGACTGCTACTGTCAGAGTCTGGCTTGGAGGACAATCAAACTCCCAACTGCTGCTGCCGGTGCTGGTGTGTTTTGTGTGGTGTGGACTTTCTCACGTTTCGGTGGACCTCCACGCATTCAGCAGCTCACATGCCCGATACTCTCTCCCCCCCCCCGCCTCCCTCTCCTCCTGCTCCATCTCTCACCCTCTCTCCCTCTCTCGCTGATATCTAAACTCTGAAGAGAGGAGCAGAGCGGCTGAGTCTACCATGCCAGTTCAGGGAGGAAGGCTGAAGGGTCGTGTGTCTCCCCGCCTCTGGAGCGGGACTCCTCTGTTCTTCCTTGGACTGTTTTCTCTGCACACACAGGCACGCGGTGAGTTACTGCAGGCTCTGCTCTGGCGCTGTCGTTTTTGCGCTGCTGCAACTCTTTAGTCACTTTTGCAGGACTGTTGTGTTTCTTCTCTTTGCACAGTGTTGAGATTGACTTTGTGGTGCAGTGACCAACGTTTTACAGCATAACTAATCAATTCCTAACATAAAAGCATGAAAAGTTATTTTTTTTTGTCAGCGTTGGAGCATTTTATTTAAAAAAATGCATTTCTTTTCATTTCATTATTCAAGTGCTCACAACTTGGTCTGTATTAAACCACTCCAGTCTGTTAAGCAACCACACAATCCTTTCCACTGATGGCTGACTAGAACAATAAAAGCAGAGTATACGCTGAACTCCCCGAGGATGACATTCACTGATTTATGCTCCTTTCAGAGTGAATTATGCGCTCTGATATTCAGTTTCACATCTTCAGTTGCAGTTGCACTCCCTCTCGTAGCAGAATCATCACCGGGCTGACATTGTTAGCACCCGCTGCCGTGTCTGTGACCATGTTTGGTATCCGGGCTGTAATTGTCTGTTATGTTTTGTGCCATGTTGTGTGGCATGTGTGCAGTGACAGGCAGGTGCTCTGCGAGTGCTGAAAGTAAGCAGACGTTGTTGGTCTGTGAACTGTGAAGTCCCCCGCTTAACGCCGACACATCCTTCTAGTTCTCTCTGATCTGATCTGCAACATTACAGGTTTATTATACAGTATATCCATATATAATCCATATATATATATATCCATATATATCCAAACCATGAGTTAAAAAGTTAACTTTCTGCTTATGTTTTTTCTTTTTTTTTAAACAAATTAATCTCGACCATTGACCTGACAGAGGTGTGGGTAGTATCTGCTTACGTTTACTCATGCATATGTGGCCCACTCAGGTAACTTTTTCACAAAACTGCACTTTACCAAGAAGTTTTAAATTACAGTAGCTTTTACTCGTACATTGGCCATACTTTGATGCCACTGATTTGACAGAGTGTGCTTTCAGTTTTTCCTCAGACACTTATTCAATGTTTCCTCTCAAAATTCTAAACTAAAATTGAAATGTGACTTTGTCCAGCACAGTAAAGCCCTTATGATTTTGATTATTAGTGAAAAAGTTGCATACTGAGTAAGCAGGGTAGTACTGTAATAACTTGTTCTTACCAGAAATAACAGCACTTTTATTATTTCTTGTGAATTTAGTTTTGCTTTTATTCTCCTCAAAAGAACCTTTATTATTTGTTCATAATTTGAAGCTCTGATACCTTCTTATTCTTAATCAAGTAGGTGTTTTGGTGACTACTGTTTCTTGTACTTAATTGAATATTATTGTCATTTTATGCTACTTTTACTTGAGTACAGTTTCAGTTCTGATCATCTCCGAGCTGTCTGGATTACCTTCAACGTAATCCATTAAAAAAAGTTATCATTTAAATCGTTAATGCGGCCTTTTTATGTTGAACAGTGTTTCTTTTCTGTGGTGCTGTCACGGTGTGTTTTGTTTCTCTCTCTTTATTGTCAGTCTATTTAAAGTTGTGGATTATTTCAGCTGGGAGCCCTGAAGTTAAGCCAGCCAAAGCTCATACCTCATTCTCGGTGCGCTATGTGCTAAGGTTGCCCTGTGACCTCTACCAGCATGCCGTCCCCTAGTCTTTCCGCCTCCTCCTTTCCCTGCACATCCTTTCTGTCATTCTCCCTGCTTGAGTTGGCTTGCCGATAGATTCCGCTAATTTACCCTCTCACTTTGATTTACTTGTTTTGCTGGTAGGGGTTCGGTTTAATTGTTTCAAACAGGTGGAAGGAATAATTGTTGTTTGGAATATCACAGATATTTAAACATTCACACTGCACACGTGAGAGCACATGCACGCACGCTTACAAAGGGCTTGAATGTTCCTGGTGACACTGACTGATGAGTGCATGATGCCACTGAACAGCTGCCAACAACGAGGACATAGTACCGCGTGATAAATCTGACGCAGGGTTGAAGCTCTACCAAGATTTCTTGTTTGTGCTGCGCTCCTAGCAACTCGCTCACACCGCACTTTCTTAAAAATTTGGAATTCCTTTATTTGTTCCATAATGGGGAAATTTTCATTTTTTTGTTCTTCAAATTTGAGCTGATATTAGAGTAGTCAATAAAGTAAACATTTTTGAATATATGGTCAGTGGAAACACACACACACACACACACACACATGAAATTCAACTCAAGTTAAAGGGGTCATAGACTGAAAAATGGTGTTTGTAGGCTTTAACTGTCTGAAATGAGTCCATTGGTCACTTAATTTAAAACAACAACAACAAAAAAAAAAACCAGACAACCTTTATGTTGTTTTTCTCTCCCAGAAATGCCAGAAATGTTTTTGACTCTTCTGGGTAAATCGTGTTTGTCATGATTTGACAAAGCCAACCCACTGCCGTCCTTGAGACCCGCCCACTACTCTATTATTGGCCCACCTAGCTGTCTGTCATGTAGATAGAAGGGGTGCTAAAGGTAGCCTATTAGCCCCTGAGCTCTTAGCCCCACCAGCTAACACTGGTACCAGGAAGCTTGCACCAAGCGCGGCTATATTGTCATTTTCCTCAGATCGTAGTCACTCTAATAGCCATCCTTGTTACCACCTGGTTCACCAGTCCACAGTCGACAATATACGAGGGGGGGCTGAAAAGTTCTTCGTGGTCAGATTTGACCAAATGTGGTTTATTTTTCAATATAGTCTCCCCTTCGGCTCACAAACTTCTTCCATCGGTGTTGCAGCGCTTGGATCCCTGCAGTTCAAAAATAAACCACATTTGGTCAAATTTCACCACGATGAACTTTTAAGCCTATGAACTTTTCATCCCCCCTCATACCTTGCGTCACTCCGGCACATCTCCCAATAAATTTGCTGTGATTCCACAGCAAATTGCCAGCACCGGCGCGCTGGTCGGAGAACCGACCTGGTGTGGGACTCAAGCCTGCTGGCTCTCATGGCCAGCTTCCCCGCTGTCCTCCGGGGGCAACTCTGCTCCGCTCTTGTGGGCAGTGTAGGGATGCCGCTGGCCCTGGGAGCAGAGCAGCATGCCGCAGAGCGAGACACTGCCCTTTGAGATCCCGGGGCTTGGTAAGCTTCGTCTTGGCTCGGGCAGCAGCCTCGGGTCACGGGCCAGGTCAGTTGCGGCGATCGGGGGGTCGCCTGGTATGCGGTGCTAGCAATTTGTTGTGGAATCACAACAAAATTGTTGGAAGATGGGCTGGAGAAACGCAAGGTACACCATCGACTGTGGATCAGTGAAGCAGCACCACTCATCCAAGCTAGAAGGAGGCTAAAGGCTAGAAGCTAGTCAGCTAATGGCTAACTGACGTAAGAGGGAGGTGGAGTTGAATAGCTGAAGGAGGTTTCTAAAAGTGACGGGCTTTAAATCAGAGCGTTTCAAGAAAGCCAGAAAAAATACAAACCAAATTTACTTCAATAATTAAACAATTTAAGAAAATAGCAACAAAATATGTCACAAACGTTTCATTAAGACATGTGCGAGCTGTTAAAATGTGGACAAAGTGCAGTCAGTGACCCCTTTAATGTAGCATTAACTTGTGATATTATCAAGTATAACTAAGTCAACAAAAATTTTTATTGAGGGAGAGCAAGAATGTATTTACTAAAAAAGTATCTACTATATACAGTATACAGTATAGTATAGTATGGAGTGAAATATTACTCTTTTCTGCCTATTTGTGAGGCTTTTCCTGGTAAATTTGAGACTTTTCTGTCTAAATATTGAACTTCTTTCTTGTAAAATTGCAACATTTTAACTCAAGTTTGTGACTTTTTCCCTTAAAATGTGTTTCTCTCTTAATTTATTTTTTTGCACTTGTAAAACTTCTTTGTGATAAACATGTTGTCTTTTTAAGTAAACATTTTTTGTTTGTAAATTTTCAGTTTTTTTCCTATAAATTTGTTTTTTTCTCATAAATTTGTGACATTATTCTCTCATATTTGAGACTTTTTCTCATAAATATGTAAGTGTGTTCTTGTAAATTTAAGACTTTTTTCATATACATTTGTAGACTTTTAAAGTAGTAAATTTAGTCATAAATGTATGACTCTTTGTAGATTTGTGACTTTACTCTTGCCAGTTTGTGAGATTATTCTTGTAAATCTCTTAATTTTGTGAGTCTCGGGAAATAAACTATCCACACTTTTCCCTCTAATATAATTCATATAGTGAAACGGTAGACTGTATTAAATTAAATATTTCTTGGGCTAGAAGAGAAGAATGGAAATTTCAATACTGATTTCAATGAAATAAAATTATAATTTCAGTAAAATGTTAAGAGATGGAGCCATTTTTGGTAAGAAGAAACGATTAGAGTAGAAACAAGCAGATTTTTAATGGGGTGGAAATCTCTAGCGGCCTCACAATTAGATTGAACTATAATTTAGAGGGTTTCAATGCGTTGATAAAATTACTGTATATCAGTGTAACTTGATGCATTTTTTTTTTCAATTCCTGATTTCTTTTTTTTTCACTTTGTGACTACTTGGTTCTTTCAAAGTAAAGTATTTGCCATGACCTTTAACAAATTTACTTCCATTATATTTTATTAATAAAACAAATGGAAGAAAGATGTGACAAGTCAGCTGAAGTGTTACATTTAACCCGACAGGTATTATAGCACCTAATTATTTCCTCTTTGCTCTGACATAGACAGACATTGGTTGCTGCTGAACTTCAGACATTTAAAAACTGATTTGTTGACATCTGTGCATTGATTCACAATTTTCCACTTATGGTGTTAAATTAAACTAGAGGGCCCTCAGAGAGTACATACTTCTGGCAAGGCGCCGTCCCTCCTTCCCTCCCTCATTTTGTCTGTTTGTCCATCCATGCATTATGAGATAGGGTCTTGGTGGAGGTATGTACTGTCAGATCACCTCCAAAATCTAATGGGTTTAATCGTGGGCCACCTCTGATGAAAATTTCATCAAAATATGTCCAGTAGTTTTTTCTGTAATCATGCAAAACACATTGCGAGAAGATAAGACCTTGGTGGAGATATGTGCTCATAATCACCTCCAAATCTAATGGGTTCACCTGTAGGCCAAAGGCCACCTCTATTGAAAATTTCATCCAAATCTGGCCAGGAGTTTTTGCGTAATTCTGCTAACACATTGTTGGGAGATAGGACCTTGTAAGAAGATAGGGCCTTAGCAGAGGTATGTACCATTGGATCTTTTCTTCTTCTTTCGGCTGCTCCTTTTAGGGGTCGCCACAGCAGATCATCTGTCTCCATCTCACCCTATCCCTTGCATCTTCCTGTGTAACACCAACCCTCTCCATGTCCTTCACTACATCCATGAATCTTCTCTGTGGTCTTCCTCTTTTCCTCCTGCCTGACAGCTCCATCTTCATCATCCTTTGTCCAGTATATCCACTATCCCTCCTCTGCACATGTTCAAACCAGCTCAGCCTTGCCTCTCTTACTTTGTCTCCCACCCGCTCAACCTGAGCTGTCCCTCTGATATACTAATTTCTAATCTTGTCCCTCTAGTCACTCTCAATTAAAATCTTAGCATCTTCAACTCTGCCACCTCCAGCTTCATCTCCTGTCTTTTTGTCAGCGCCACCGTCTCCAAACCATACATCATAGCAGGTTTCACTACTGTCTTGTAAATCTTCCCTTTCTCTCTTGCTGCTACCTTTCTGTCACAAATCACTCCTGACACTCGTCTCCATCCACTCCACACTGCCTGCACTCTCTTCTTCACCTCTGTTGTGCATTTTCCATTGGTTTGGATGGTTGACCCCAGGTATTTAAACTCATCTACTTTCACTGCCACTACTCCTTCCATCTTCACTGTTGCACCTGCCTTCCTCTCATTCACACTCATGTATTCTGTCTTGCGTCAACTGACTTTCATTTCTCTTCTCTCCAGAGCATACCGCTACCTCTCCAGGCTCTCTTCCGCCTGCTCCCTGCTCTCACTGCAGATCATAATGTCGTCTGCAAACATCATGGTTCATGGAGACTCCTGCCTGACCTCGTCTGTCAGCCTGTCCATCACCATGGCAAACAAGAAGGGGCTCAGAGCCAATCCCAGATGTAATCCCACCCCACCTTGAACCCATCTGTCACTCCTACAGCACACCTCACCACCGTCTCACTGTCCTCGTACATGTCCTGCACTCCCCTCACATACTTCTCTGCCACTCCTGACTTTCTCAGACAGTACCACACTTCCTCTCTTGGCACCCAATCATATGCTTTCTCTAGATCCACAAAGACACAGTGCAACTCCTTCTGACCTTCTTTATACTTCTCCATCAACACTCAGAGCAAACATTGCATCTGTAGTGCTCTTTCTTGGCATGAAACCACACTGCTGCTCACTGATTGTCACCTCTCTTCTTAACCTGGCTTCAACAGCTCTTTCCCATATCTTCATAGTGTGGCTGATCTACTTTATGCCTCTGTAGTTACTACAGTTCTGAGCATAACATTTGTTCTTGAAAATTGGTACCAAAACACTTCTTCTCCCCTCCTCTTGCATCCTCTCACTCTCCAAGATTGTGTTAAACAATCTGATTAAAAAGTCCACTGCCATCTCTCCTAAACATCTCCATACCTCCACAGGTATGTCATCTGGACCAACTGCCTTTCCATTCTTCATCCTCTTCAAAGCTGCCCTCACTTCTGCCTTGCTAATCCACGGGACTTCCTTGTTCGCCATCTTTTCTTCATCCATCCTCCTCTCTCTCTCATTTTCTTTATTCATCAGCTCTTCAAAGTACTCCTTCTACCTTCTCAACACACTCTCGTCATTTGTTAGCACATTACCATTTCTGTCCTTAATCAACCTAACCTGCTGTACATCCTTTCCAGCTTGATCTCTCTGTCTAGCCAGTCGATACAAGTCCTTTTCTCCTTCCTTAGTGTCCAGCCTCTCATACAACTCACTATATAACTCACTATATACAGTGGGGTAAAAAAGTATTTAGTCAACCACCAAGGTTTTCAGAATCAGAATCAGATTTATTGCCATTGTTCATGTAGTACACAAACTAGGAATTTGTCTCGGTGCAATGCTGCAACATTAAACATGATAAAATAAAAGAAATAAACTATACATGCAATAAAGTGTAGAATAAGAGTGAGTGATACTGGTCAGCAGTTAAAATATATTAGCGAGCAGCAGATACTGTGGAGAACCATATAGTGCAGTCGGTAATGCAGGAAGAAAACAGTGATGATTGACATGAGACTGGTTGAGCTGCTGTACATAGTGCACGAGAGTCAATAAGTCACTTAGTGTTCAGCAGTCTGATGGCAGAGGGGAAGAAGCTGTTCATGTGACGGGAGGTTTTAGTCTGGATGGACCGAAGTCTTCTACCTGAGGGGAGGGGGGCAAACAGTACGTGACCAGGGTGTGAGGGATCGGCTATGATCCGGCCAGCACGCCTCCGGGTCCTGGAGATGTACAGATCCTGGAGAGATGGGAGCTTGCAGCCGATCACCTTCTCAGCAGTGCGCACGACGCGCTGCAGCCTTAGTCTGTCCCTGGCAGTGGCTCCTGCGTACCACACGGTTATGGAGGTGGTGAGGATGGACTCGATGATGGCTGTGTAGAACTGCACTAACATCTTGGTGGGTAGCTTGAGCTTCCTCAGCTGCCGCAGGAAGAACATCCTCTGCTGGGCTTTTTTGATGAGGGAGCTGATGGTCGGCTCCCACTTGAGGTCCCTGGTGATGGTAGTGCCTAGGAAGCGGAAGGAATCAGCAGTGGTGATGGGAGAGCCTGTGAGGGTGAGGGGGGGCAGAGGGGTTGTGACTTTCCGGAAGTCCACAATCATCTCCACTGTCTTCAGAGCGTTCAGCTGCAGGTTGTTGTTGTTGCACCAGGACGCCAGCTGGGCCACCTCTCTCCTGTAGGCGGACTCGTCGCCGTTGGAGATGAGCCCGATGAGGGTGGTGTCGTCCGCAAACTTGATCAACTTGACAGACTGGTGGCAGGAGGTGCAGGAGTTGGTATAAAGGGAGAAGAGTAGGGGGGAAAGTACACAGCCCTGGGGTGATCCGGTGCTGATGCTAGTAGAGTCTGAGACAGTCTTTCCCAGCCGCACATGCTGCCTCCGGTCCGTCAGGAAGTCGGTGATCCACCTGCAGAGGGAGTCAGGCACGTTGAGCAGGGACAGCTTGTCCCGGAGCAGAGCGGGGCGGATGGTGTTGAATGCGGAGCTGAAGTCCACAAACAGGATCCTGGCGTAGGTTCCCTGGGAGTCCAGGTGCTGCAGGATGGAGTGGAGGGCCAGGTTGACTGCGTCATCTACAGACCTGTTGGCTCGGTAGGCAAACTGCAGCGGGTCCAGGAGAGGGATGGTGATGGACTTGAGGTGGGGCAGGACCAGGCGCTCAAAGGACTTCATGACTACAGAGGTGAGCGCTACAGGTCTGTAGTCATTAAGTCCAGTGATCCGTGGCTTCTTGGGGACAGGGATGATGGTGGAGGATTTGAGGCAGGTCGGCACGTGGCATAGCTTAAGGGAGGAATTAAAAATGTCTGTGAAGACAGGAGCCAGCTGTTTCGCACAGTGTCTCAGGGTGGAGGGAGACACGCCGTCCGGACCGGGGGCCTTACGCGGGTTCAGTCTGGAGAACTGTTTGAGCACGTCCTGCTCACTGATGATAAGGGCAGGGGGGGAGGAGGGGGTGGAGCCTTTGATGAAGTAGGGATTGTGGAGGCTGTGGAGCTGGAGAGAGGGGGGGAGTTGGACACAGATGACGAGGTGTCAAAACGGGCATAGTGTTGGGACAGTCTTTGACAAAGGGCTTTGTCATCCTGACCTTTAGGAGCCTGAGGCCGATAGTTGGTGATCTGCCTCAGTCCTCTCCACACAGAAGCCGAATCATTAGCAGTGAACTGCTGCTGGAGTCTCTCAGAATACACAGATTTAGCTCTCCTCAGCTCTCTGTTAAACCGATATTTAACCTCCCTGTAGCAGTCCCTGTCTCCACTTTTCAGCGCTGCTTCCTTCTCCTTCCTGATCTGTCTGAGCTTAGCTGTGAACCAGGGCTTGTCATTAGAGAATCTCACCCTGGTGCGTGATGGAAGAATGTCCTCTTCACAAAAGTGGATATATGAGTTCACAGTGTCCGTGTATTCATCCAGATCATGCGTGGCTCGTTTAAACATGCCCCAGTCAGTTATTTCCATGCACGTTTCCAGCTTCTCCTCAGCTTCACTGGTCCGTTTCTTCGTAGTGCTCACGACAGGTTTAGTGAGCTTCAATCTCTGTCTGTATGTGGGAATGAGGTGGACCATCATGTGATCAGATAATCCCAGCGCAGCGCGGGGAACAGCGCGATATGCGTCTTTCACTGTGGTGTAACAGTGATCCAGTGTGTTTAATCCTCTGGTGGGGCATTTAATAAACTGTTTGTAGCGGGGGAGATCGTGGCTCAGATTGCTCTGATTAAAGTCGCCAACCACGATAACCAGAGAGTCTGGGAAAATCCGCTCCGTGTGTTGGATGTGGTCCGCGAGCACGCGCTGAGCTTCGCGCGTGTCCGCGTCGGGAGTGACGTACACAGCGACGAGGATGAATGAAGCGAACTCCCGTGGGGAATAAAATGGCTTGCAGTTAATAAAATGAAATTCCAGGGTGGGAGAACAGTGTTTGGAAATCACCGTTACATCAGAGCACCAGCTGCTGTTGATGTAAAAGCAGACTCCGCCTCCTGTGGTCTTGCCGGAAAGCTCTGTGTCACGATCAGCGCGAAACAGCTGAAATCCCTCGAGGCGCAGCGCGCTGTCCGGTGTGTTTTCCCTGAGCCAAGTCTCGGTAAAGCAGAGGGCAGCCGAGGAGGAGAGGTCCTTAAAACGCATCAGCAGTCTCAGTTCATCTACCTTGTTAGAGAGAGAGTTGGTATTGGACAGAAATATGCCAGGCAACGCCGTGCGCGTGCCTCTCCTGCGAAGCCGCACGAGAGCGCCCGCTCGTCTTCCTCTTTTCCGCCGTCTCACTTTTCGAGCCAAGCAATGAACCAGATCGGCGGCAGGAGCTAAAAAAACTGGGATTAGGTCCGTGGGAGTGAAAGTCCTGATATTTAGAAGTTCTTCACGGGTATAAGTGCAAGCAGACACACAATTGACAAACAAAAACAAACAAAGGGCGCAGCGAAGCACCATGGCGACCACTGAGGGCGCCATCTTGGCGCCATCTGTTGTCAACACTGTTTCACACACTGTTGCTGGTATTTTGGCCCATTCCTCCATGCAGATCTCCTCTAGAGCAGTGATGTTTTGGGGCTGTCGCTGGGCAACACGGACTTTCAACTCCCTCCAAAGATTTTCTATGGGGTTGAGATCTGGAGACTGGCTAGGCCGCTCCAGGACCTTGAAATGCTTCTTACGAAGCCACTCCTTCGTTGCCCGGGCGGTGTGTTTGGGATCATTGTCATACTGAAAAACCCAACCACGTTTCATCTTCAATGCCCTTGCTGGTGGAAGGAGGTTTTCATTCAAAATCTCATGATACATGGCGCCATTCATTCTTTCCTTTACACGGATCAGTCGTCCTGGTCCCTTTGCAGAAAAACAGCCCCAAAGTATGATGCTTCCACCCCCATGCTTCACAGTAGGTATGGTGTTCTTTCTCCTCCAAACACGACAAGTTGAGTTTTTACCAAAAAGTTCTATTTTGGTTTCATCTGACCATATGACATTCTCCCAATCCTCCTCTGGATCATCCAAATGCTCTCTAGCAAACTTCAGATGGGCCTGGACATGTACTGGCTTAAGCAGGGGGACACGTCTGGCACTGCAGGATTTGAGTCCCTGGCAGCGTAGTGTGTTTCTGATGTAGCCTTTGTTACTTTGGTCCCAGCTCTCTGCAGGTCATTCACTAGGTCCCCCCATGTGGTTCTGGGATTTTTGCTCACCGTTCTCGTGATCATTTTGACCCCACGGGGTGAGATCTTGCGTGGAGCCCCAAATCGAGGGAGATTATCAGTGGTCTTGTATGTCTTCCATTTTCTAATAATTGCTCCCATAGTTGATTTCTTCACACCAAGCTGCTTACCTATTGCAGATTCAGTCTTCCCAGCCTGGTGCAGGTCTACAATTTTGTTTCTGGTGTCATTTGACAGCTCTTTGGTCTTGGCCATAGTGGAGTTTGGAGTCTGACTGTTTGAGGTTGTGGACAGGTGTCTCTTATACTGATAACGAGTTCAAACAGGTGCCATTAATACAGGTAACGAGTGGAGGACAGAGGAGCCTCTTAAAGAAGAAATTACAGGTCTGTGAGAGCCAGAAATCTTGCTTGTTTGTAAGTGACCAAATAATCATTTTACTGAGGAATTTACCAATTAATTCATTAAAAATCCTTCAATGTGATTTTCTGGATTTTTTTTTCTCATTTTGTCTCTCATAGTTGAGGTATACCTATGATGAAAATTGGAGACCTCTCTCACCTTTTAAGTGGGAGAACTTGCACAATTGGTGGCTGACTAAATACTTTTTTGCCCCACTGTATGTATATACTGTGGAGAAGGGAATAGGCAAGGCAACAAGCTGAACGACACAAGGCTTTATTCTTTCTCCAACAACATAACAGCAAACAGCGAAACAGTGCTACAGCGCTCCTGGGTCTCTGTGCATTTTCCTTTTATATCTTTAATCCCATGCATCGAGACCTGGAACTTCCGACCATCATACATTGTTGTTTAACAAAGGAATGTGTGGTACATTAACATAATGTACACCAGCGCCGTTTTCACACCTTTCTTCTCTCTGCGGCTCCGGACATTCTTACTCTCCCCGGGGGGCGCATAGAACCAACAGTCCCGTCTGATGCCCCCCGGTGACACCTCTTCATTCGGTCCATTATCCTCCTCTTCCCCCCTGCCTGTCTGGGTGGAGAAAAACCCCACACCATGCCCCCACAGAGCCCCCCTCCCCGCCGAACACCCAGAAGGGGTTCTAACCCCTCCGTCCTTTGGGCTTGAGCCAGTGCCCATCGCGGCTGTAGTGGAGGGTTGCCGATCCAATAGAGCTGTCCTGCTGGTGAGGTGTTCTGGAGGGCACATCAGTCTGTGGAGGGAAAGGGGGAGGGGGAAAACACATCAGGTCACCAGCGAGTGCAGGTCCCTGCCGAGGGATCACCATCTTGCGGAGCCACTAACAGTGGGCGTCCGCGCCAGGGTCCGGTGCGCATCATGCCCGCCAAAAACAAAACCGGCCTTCTGCAAGCTTCTTGGGACAACTGTGCGGGGAAAACAATGGTGGGCCGGGCTGGATCGCTCCCAGCCTCCGTCTGTGTAAAAATTGCGTGGGTGGATCAGCCTCGGCGTGGATTTTTCCAGTAGAAACTCTCCGGTGATCAGCAGCGGCTGAGAAAAAATGAGTTTTGCTGGGGAGGCTGCCAAATCCTCCTTAGGTGCAGAGCGCAGCCCTAAAAGAACCCAGGGCTGGCGGTCGACCTAATTTGTGTAAAAATTGCACCGACGGATCAGCCTCGGCGCAGGGTTTTACGATAGAAACTCTCCGGGGATCAGCAGCAGCTGAGAAAAAATGAGTTCTGCTGGGAAGGCTGCCAAATCCTCCTTAGGTGCGGAGCACAGCCCTAAAAGAACCCAGGGCCAGTGTTTCCTGGAGGAGGCTTGTCGCCTGTTGCGTGGCGTGCGTGTCCAGCACTGCAACCACATAGTAGTATCTTGTGTCATCCATAGTTATCCCGTGGAGTGTGAACTGGGCTTCTATGTGCAAAGACCACGCTGCCGGGTCGTGAAGTCAGAAGTCCGGGAGCTTGACTGAAACAGCGCACACGGCGCTGGTGCTCTCCCTCCAGGTAGTCTCTGGGGCAGTGCTCAGCTCGCTTTCCATGGCATGTCTTGGGATCGCCAGTGTGGCTCTCTCTCCATGGCATGTCATGGTCACCAGTGTGGAGAAAGGGATTGGCGAGGCAATGAGCTGAACAGCACAAGGCTTTATGCTTTCTACAACAACATAACAGCAAAACAGCGCTACAGCGCTCCTGGGTCTCTCCTCCTCCTGTGCATTCCCCTTTTATATCCTTAATGCCATGCATTGAGACCTGGAGCTTCTGACCATCATACATTGTTGTTTAACAAAGGAATGTATGGCACATTAACATAACATACACTGGCGCCACTTGGCGCCGCTTTCACACCTTTCTTCTCTCCGCAGCGCCAGTCATTCTTTCCCTCCCTGGGGGGCGCATAGAACCAACAGTCCCGTCTGATGCCCCCCGGTGACACCTCTTCATTCGGTCCATTGTCCTCCTCTTTCCCCCTGCCTCTCTGGGTGGAGAAAACCCCCACACCATGTCCCCTCAATAGGTATATATAAAAAACGTATATATATAAAAAATAAAAGGAAAGGAAAGGAGGTTCGAGGCCTTCTGATGTGTAGATTCCTTTTGCAACTTGCTGTAATGCTTTAATGTTTTTATGTAAAGCACTTTGAATTGTCTTGTACATGAAATGTGCTATACAAATGAACTTGCTTTGCCTTGCCTATATGCCTTTGCCTTTGCCACCTCTCTTTTTGCCATGCGCATAGATTTCAAATGCTCCTGTGTAGCAGACTCTAAGGACATAATTCACCACAATGCGTGTTCATGTATAGAATGATCTGTTTAGGAGTGACGTGGACAGGACGGCTGCTGCAGTCACTATGCCCCCCAAGCGACAACATGAATCTGGTCGGTGTTCTTACCATGCAAGATTTGGAGCTAAAGCCAAGCGCTGCTGCCCTCTGTGTGATTTCAATGTGGTGAGAAATGCCGAGGCCGACAGTCAGTAGTGGCCATGACTGTCAGCTGAAATGGAAAGCTGCTTTTTATTCATGACACCAACTCTGGCCGCTGTTTCCTGTGTGACACAGGTGCACAGAAGAGTGTCCTGCCTGCATCAAAGCTAGATATTCTGGCTGGGGGCTATGCCCCCCTATGAAATCAGCAAATGGAAGCCCCATAAGTGGTGCCCCACTTGTAAGTGGTGCCCCACTTATGGCACCAGATATGTCCAGTTGTGTTTTGGCAGACAGCAGTTTGGCTGGAACTTCATCATGGGTGATGTTGCTGTACCCCTCCTTGGAGCACATTTTTTGTGTGCCTATGGTTTGCTGGTTGATGTCAGAAACCACCGTTTGATCGATGCCACCATGTTCTGCTCATATGCATGCACATCAGGTGGCCCATTTTTCAGTGCATTGTCTAGTTCTCTCTCTGCACCCGATGATTTTCTCCGGCTGCTTCCTACATTTCCTACACTCACACAGCCTACCTTCTCATCTGCAGCTGCAAAGCACAGGGTGGAGCACCACATTGCCAGCACGGGCCCACCAGTTCATGCACGCTTCCGGCGCCTGGATCCTACTAAATTAGCAGTAGCCAAAGCAGAATTTGAAAATATGGATTGCCTTGGTGTCATCCGTCGCTCCAACAGTCCCTGGGCATCACCCTCCACCTTGTCCCAAAGCTCAATGACACTACGGCCCCTGACCGCTACCCGGTCCCACATGTTCAGGATTTTTCTGCCCACCTAGCGGGAAAGGGGATCTTTTCCAAGGTAGATCTGGTCTGGGGATACCATCAGGTACCTGTCCGCCCACAAGACATTCCTAAGACAGCGGTGATCACCCCATTCGGGCTCTTTGAGTTATTATGTATGCCCTTTGGCCTCAAAAATGCTGCACAGACATTCCAGCACCTGATGGACTCGGTGCTACGTGACCTCCCTTTTCTTTTCGTCTATTTAGACGATATTCTAGTCGCCAGCACGTCCAAGGCAGAACACCTGTCCCACTTACGGACCTTGTTTGAGTGGCTCAGTCAGCACGGGTTGATTGTCAACGTGGACAAGTGCCAGTTTGGGTTGTCAACCATCGATTTCCTGGGACACAGAGTCACTACCGATGGCACAGTCCCCCTCCCATCAAAAGTGACAGCAGTTGCAAATTTGCCACGCCCCCTCACAGTCAAGTCCCTGCAGGAATTGCTTGGCATGGTTAATTTTTACCATCGCTTCATTCCCCATGCTGCGCCACTCATGCGTCCCTTGTATGAGGCCCTCAAAGGCAAGAGCCCTCGCCACACAGTGGAGTGGTCAGCCGAGAAAGAAAAAGCATTTGAAGATACCACGTTGGCCCTGGCTAGTGCAACAATGCTTGCCCACCCATCACCCAATGCCCCCATAGCCATCAACTGGGTTTGGGACCCATCTGGGTTAGGGACCACCAAACCCAAGTTCATGACAGAGCCTCCCCCTCAAGGGGTGGTTACCAGACACCCCAAGTGACAACAGAAGAAAAAACAAAAAAACACAATAAGTGCCCCGTCCCCCCCGAGGAAAACGATAAACCAGGGTGGGAGGTGGGGGAAACAGGTCAGGAGGGAAATAACAAGTAAATAATACAAAAATAATATACAAGCAAAATGAGGTGATCCTCCTCCCAGCCCCAACCTAGGACAATACCCCCAACCCAGGAGTCCAAAGTTCAGGGGGCCGACCAAAGTCCCAGGCCCAAGGCATGGCGAGGAGTGACAGATCAGGAGGCCTGCCAGAGTCCCAAGCTCATCATGCGGCCCGCTGAACAGCGTCAGGCAGCCTGCCAGGACAGATGGGCCACCCAACCCAGAGACTAAGTCCTTTGGGCGGCCAGCCAGCATTGTTGAGCCACCAGGACCGGAGAGGAGAGCGAGGAGGTGGCCTACCCACCGGGAGGCTTAAAGGTGAGTGACCGGACCGAAGGCTAAGAACCCCCACAGCTACTGGTGGCGGAGGACGGAGGACCACGCTGGCCTCTGGCAGCGAGGACAGAGGAACCACGCCAGCATCTGGCGGTGAGGACAGAGGAACCACGACAGCATCTGGCAACGAGGAAGGAGACACCCCCCCCCCCCCCCCGTGGCTCTAAGCAGGTGGACCATAGCACCCATGATGGTCCCAGTCCGGGGCAGAGCTGCGCCCACGATGGCTCCAGGCTGGAGCTTAGTTGCACCCGCAATGGTCCCTGTCTGGGACAATGATGCACCCTTGGTGGACCCCAACTGGGCCAACATTGCACCTGCGGTGGCCCCCGTCAGGGACCTCATTGCTCCCGCGGTGGACTCTGGCTGGAGCTTTGCTGCACCCACGGTGGACTCCGGCTTGAGCTCTGCTGCACCCACGGTAGAGTCCGGCGGCTGCGGACCCTTTCTGGTGACCCTAGACGCAGGCTCGGAAATAGGAGAGAGAGAAAAAGGGCCAGGGTCGCTGGCAGCGATGGAGCCCGGTGAGGCAAGCTCAGGTGCAGCTGATGGCTGCACCCGGCTATCCTCACCAAGAGCCAGGCAAGAACGCTCAAGTACAGATGAAAGAAAGACAAAATAGAGCACTTGCCTGAGCTCGAGTTCCGCCGCCATCTAGGACTCCAGCGAACTTGATCCAGAAGTCCCTGGCCTGGTCTTTAGGTGGCCCAGCTCAGGTGCGGACTCTGCTGTGGTGGCCTCTGCAGCAGGCATGATGGCGAACACAGTCCTACAGCCCCCCAGCAGCGGCTCCAACGCTAAGAACTCCTCCGACGTGGTAGCTGTCGAACAGCTCCACATTGGCTCCGGAGCAGAATCCTCTGGGGCCATCAGCACCTCCACCATCTGACGGCTCTGCTCCACGACCGACGGACGCTTAGGAGAAGATATGGAGAGGACAGGGACAAAATCAGACGCTGCAGCTGGAGGGGAGGACCCAGCGGAATGCTGAGACCGGGCCTCCCCCTTGGGAGACAGACAAGGTTTGTCATGATTCAGATGGATAGACTGAGAAAACACTTGCCTGTACTCCCAGTTAATAATGTCTCCCACGGCGTCTAGTATGTTTTCCTCCGGGTCTGCACCTGAAACATGCCTGGGCTCCTCGGAGGATGACAGAGAAGCCCCCCAAACGGGCGCAGAGGGAGAAGAAAAAGGAAAAACTGCCTTCTTGCCCTTGGTGGATGTACAGGCTGAAGATGAGGCGGCTGCAGGAGGAAAAGACAGCGTAACGGAGGTTCCTCTCCTCCTCCATTAGGCGGTCGATCTTAGCCAGTAATGTCCGTCTCTGTTCCTCCTCCTTCTGGTGTTCCTCCTCCATTAGGCGGTCGATGTCCGCTAATAACGCCAGTCTGAAGCTCTCCTCCATAGTACGCATGGGTTGAGCGGGCCCCGGCTTGGGAGGCGAAGCTGGAGCAGGAGGCCAACGGAAGGAGGGGGCTTCCTCTGCCGCGAGCGCTTCTTGTGAGGCTGTTACGGCTCCAGCGTCGGGGAGTCCCTCTCTGGCTCCACGTGTGGCTGGGAGAATATGACGGAGAGGATGTTGTCCACCCTCGGGATTAACCAGAGGGTGGGATGTTTCCACATTACCTCCTCAGCGGCAATCCGAGCCAGCCAAACATCATTGGGGGAACGTGGCCACTGAGCCCAAAAAAGAGCATCTTCCAAAAACTCCTGAGCTTTCAGCTCCTCGTCAGTCCAGACCTCCATAACGTGACTTGGATGGATGGAGAGAGCACAAAAAAAGGTGAAAAAGGAAAAAAAATTACATGCAACTACTCCGCTGGGTTTATTTCTGGCCAGATTATTCTGTTACGTCCCCGTGCGCTATTACGCAGCGCACAGAGGAGAGGAGAAGAAAACCCACATGCAGAGTATATTGCGTGTAATTTATTGAACAAAAATAAAGATTCAGTCCAGCAATGGATATGAAGAGCAACAGGGAGATGAGCTAAACAGTCATGGAGGGCTCTGGGAGAACAGGGACGCCTCTAGGACGCTCGACAGCCCAAGGAAGAGAATGCCTAGTGCCACAGGACAGCTGAACGGCACGAAGAGAAAGGCAAATGAAACCTACGGGCTGGAGCAGTCCGAGGCAGTCCGTGCTACCCGCAGTGCAGGTCAACAGGAACAGCCACTAACATCAGCTAACGAACAGACGTCTGGTAATGTTAGATGAAGACAGTCAGGCTGGGCACACTATGCAGGTGGTGGAGAACAGTCAGTACAGAAGGACACGCCACCCAGTGCGAAGCAGTACCAAAAAAAACTGGCAGGGCTTCTAGACATGGGTGGTGGCAACAAACACAGAGGGGACCAGCGACTGTGTTGATTCGCAATGATCCGGAAATCTCTTTTCCACAGATACAGAGCTCAAGCAATGACAATACTAATGAGGAAAGAGATCGCCGGTGTGAATAATGAGAGAAGTGAATCAGAGGGACTGTGTGGGCTGGACTGAGTGGAAACAGGTGTGCATGAGTGAGTGTCTGAGCATGTGAGTGAAGATGAATGGAAGCATGTGTGTGTATGTGTGCAGGAGTGTGCATGTGAATGTGTGTGCGCGTGGGACAGAATGTAAACACACTAATGAGGCACAGCTGATCCCACTGACAAGAGGAGGAGGTGTGGCTGAGCTCTCAGGGAACGAAGGACCCAAGGGGCTCCCAGACAGTGCCCGATGGAAAATAAACAACACAGAGACAAAATAGCCACCGTGTCAGAACTGGGTTTGGGACAACCAAACCCAAGTTCATGACACCTAAAATTAATTTACTCAGTAAAGTACAATTTTTTGTGAAAAAATACTTGAGTATATATAGTATAGTATATATAGTTGAGTATATGTAACTAGTTACTACACACCTTTTGGTTTCAGGTATGTAAGGTTTTAATTCTAATTCTCACAGTAGCATGAACTGTAGGCTAATAAAGGAGATCCACTGGTTGTAATATCTCATAGATCTGGACGTATTTTTAAAATATAATTTACAATTATTTTTAATCTTTTTTGTCAGCTTTCAACTGTTGTCTCTTTTTTGTGTATTTATCAGCATTTTTTTTTCTCAGCCAGGACGTTGGTTAGTCAGACTGGTTCTACACAATCAGATCTAAATAGTTGACTCTGTACTGAAAAGTGTTTTACCCTCATTTATTAGCTGACACATGAATGATTGCTTGAACCATAGATGGCCTCATTCATCAGCTGACATACGGATAGATTCTGCTGTGACTCAACAGGCAAATATTTGTCAAATGTAAAAATGCACAAAGAAAAGCTGGGGCTGGTTGAGAGAGTTTTTTTTCTTTCACCCAGACTACCTCACTTTTTCGCTCTCTGTATTTGCCTCTGCCTTCTTGTAGTTTCCCGCATTGATAGCGACTTGACTGAATGTGATTGTAAAATTGTTTGGGTTGTGTCTCTTGGTTCTTGCAGGTGAACTGGAGTGGTTACATTTTTCAGACAATGTTACAGTTGCCTTAAGGTCACAGTTTGGCCTCCTCTTTAGGCTGCGGCAACTCCATGAAGCAAATAAATGACACAGAATCTTGAATTTACACTTATCCATGCTTTATGAATCACACACAGACATTTCTATGACCTTCCGCCACACCAGACTGTAGCCTTCAGTGTGAGTTCTGGGAAGTGTAGAGCAAACGCGATAGCTTACATTTCATTGTCCTTGATGGAAATAAGCACAGCTGTATCGGTTTTCACAGTCAAACCTCTGCCAGTTGCTTTGCTTTTGTCACTGTTCACTAATGAGGCTGTTGCTTTCCTCTGAGTTTCAGGTGTTTTTCTTTTCTGAATAATACTCCCAATTCCGTTTACGTACACCAATGGAATTTTGTCATATAACTTTTTCAATTGGCATTTCAGGCTGAATTATTCAAGATGTTTTCTGACTAAAAAAGCTATGATACTCTCACTAAGCAATTTGCTAATGTTTGCTGTGTGCAGCCTTGAAATAGATGTATCAATTAACTGCAGAAGTGTTCATTTTAATCTTTTCAAGGTAAGCAACAGTGGGGATTGATGAATGTGCAGGCACTCATTGACAAAACTATCCTCCTTGTGGGCTTAAAACAGTTTAAAAATACAGAAGCAGAACAGTTGGTAGCTGACTCACTGTTCCGATCTGGTAGTCGTTCTTTTTTGTTCCTCAGTCTCAAAGCCTTCTGGCAGGATGTGTTCAGTTCACTCACTGCAAACTGATACCTTATTAGAACTACTGATGCCCTGGCTGTAATGCTGAAACAGGGAGGTAAGACGCTGCTGCATATTGTTTCCATCCTGTGGGATACACCATGGATATTCATTCCTTCTCTCCGACATCCACAGTAAAGTCTTTAACCCGCTGAGCCTCAAAATGGTGACGTAATGAAATTGTGACAGGATACTTTGAGCAATTTAGCAAAGCACAGTCATAAATATGAGCTGCCGAATGTTTTGCTTGAGCACATTAAGAAAATATTCTTGAAATGACCTCTGTATAACAGTGGCGTAAGGGTAAGTGTTGAGAGTTTGGGACAGAGGGGTATTACATCCTGTAATGGATACAGCTCCAGTAACTTCTATCCCAGTCAGATTACCGGTCTGGCACGGACTTCTTAAGGCACAGCTGGAGCAGGGAAGGTGTGTGTGTGTGTGTGAGAGAGAGAGAGAGACAGAGAGAGAGAGGTGGGAAAAGGATTCGGATTTTTGTATATTTTTCCAATTTCCTATCCACATCTCTACACATAACATTGAAAAGGACTTATTTTTGAGTCAACGGCATGTAGTCAAGCTCACTACGGGGAATGGCAGATGATGCGCTGCATGAATACTCGAGTTACACTTAAGATTTGATCATACTATTAGAAGGCATAGTCTTACACTCTTATTGTCTGAGCTAGCCACTCTCGGCGCTTCAGGCTACAACACAATCAAGTGATGGACAGACGGCAGGTGAAGCGGAGCGGAGCAAAGCTGGTTGTCACAGCGTCAGTGCACTGGGACTATAAAGGCTTATGGTTTTCCATGCACTCGCACTCCCTCCACTATATCCTTCCCTCCACCCTCTCCCAGACCCAGGAGCTATTGAGAAAAAGTGTGCAGAGCATGGAAAGGGCAACTGCTCTGCATTTTGAGCATGTCACTGAGCATCAATCTTGCCAAACAGAGATATTCAATAAAGATTAAATTTTAAAGTGTTGAGACAAAGCCAATCTGATCTAAGGACAAAATAGGGGTCGAGATCAAAAATAGATCTGCTACAACTTGAGCTTGTTTTTGTATTCAGTAATTCTGTAGTGTATTTTAACAAATGGCAAGACTTTTTTATTATTATTAAATCAGCAATGAAGATTTTGTAATATGAGGTATGAAGTATAAAGTAAATTGGCATTATTTTAATCAGTAGCTTTATTTACTTTAGAGGTCCCATTTATTGTCATTTCCAGGAATTCATTTTAAGTTTGCACATCTTCAGTGACATAATGATGTAGTTTTAAAGCTCAAAAACCATCCCTACCTTGTTTTACAGCTCATTAAAAACAGTCCCTGTGTTCTTCATGTTCAGCCACTCTGTTTTCAACCTTCTCATTCACATTCATGAGCTCCTTATCTAACTGGGCAAAGTTTCTTTTCTTGGTGTATCACACTGATGGCCAATGAGAAGTAACAATGATCGGCTAAGCTAGTGCCAACAGCTAACTCTAAAGCCCAGTTAATGCTTCTGCATCATGGCGATGCTGTGGCTGACGTGCACAATCAACGCCATTGTCAGCATTTTCGTTATCAAAATGGGTTTCTGCTGATGTGTAGAGGGATTTGTGTTCCTCCTGTGTTTTTATTTATTAAATAGAGATGGACAAGAGAAGATTGTGATGGAGTTGGAGCAAATAAATGTTTTAAAAAGCAACTTTTCATATGCTCACAACGGAGAAAAAAAGAAGACATGAGAGAAAACAGTGTGTACGACCATCACTGCTGCTGTCATTTGACAATCTATGTAATTAATAGGGTTAAGACGAATCATACAAATGTTCTATATCTGCTTAACTTCCTCAGTATTCATCTGAATTTTGACCGTTGTTTACCCAGCTCACTTTGGAAGTGGCGCTGTGGGGAATGAGCAGAGACTAGAACCAAGAAATGTGGAGGAGGAGACAAAGCAGACCAATCACAGCCCTTGCTGTCTGTGTCACGTGTGGTTACATTTCTGAATAGGTGCATGTCGGGCGAGGCATTAGGCAACAACATCACTACTGCTTTGGGTCAGCGGTGACGCTGTTGCAACCTGTGAGGAGGCATAAATTGGGCTTAACTGTTATGCTTGGCATGGATCAAAAATGTGGTGACACTTCCTAAGATGTAGCCTCACAGCAAAACAAACTTTGTTTTAGTTCGGCCGTGAGCAGTGGTGGTTGTAATGCTAGCAGACCTGGCTTAATCCCCGACTCTGATGGCACTGATGACCTTATAGCACGGCGGGAGAAGTGCTATAAGGTCTGTTGTGGAACAGGAGACTCTTCTGTGTTCGACTGACAATAACTAATGACCTGCCGTGTCCAGGACAGCAGTGTTTATCAGTAAATAACTCCACAGAGGTGGACAAAGAACCGTTCTGTCCAACAGTGTGTCTTTTTTGGTCCAGTTAGTGTTGCTGCTGTTGTTAGCTCTAATACTAATACAGGATCTGTTTTGCGTGGGATTGTGGGAGGGGACTAGATTGATATGGTGGCCAATAGCACAGTGATGAATAGTTAGCTAAAGCAGGTTTTTACTTTGTGATGCAAGGAGAGGTAAGGTGGATGAGCTACACCAGCTTCTGCCAGAGTTTAACAATATAAACACTAAAGAGTAAAGTAAAGAAAGTTTTTTTTTTTTTTTTTTTTTTCTTGTAATCATATGGCCCAATAAAGCAATTTAGAAGCTTAAAACCATTAAACACATATTTATTGAATTGGACCTTTAAAGATGCACTCTGGTGGATATAAATCCCCTATAAAACAAATCTACTTTGTCTAAAACGGTATCCTATGTCCTTTTTTCTACAAAAAAACTTTCATTGTCGTACAGTTTCATTTCAAAGTCTTTTCACTCGACCCCCCACCCCCCTTCAAACACCAGAATCAATGATTATTAGGCCCAATGTACCACAAGGCTAATAGTGGCTAGCAGTAGACTCACCGGTTGAAGGACATGCCCAGTTGTATGCACGGTGGCCCAGGATAAACTGCGTTGGTCCTTAAAAGCAGTTTAATGGTAAAACTCATCTTAATTTGGGTCAAGTTTTCAAAGCAGCTGCCCAAAAATGCTAACTAGCTTGGAGGATAACTTCAGTTGGCTAGAGAGTCCCGATTGGCTCAACACTACCCACGTGCCAGCACCACGAATAGTTACGTCACCAAAAGCATTCCATCTCAACTCACCTTTTTGTAGGGGGCTGGGCTTAAGTGATACTTTACAGGAAAAAAAAAGAGATATGAGACATTTGAGCGATTTCATTCTTGATATGGCTTGTAAGTCATAAAAAACACGTTACAGACATGTTATCGGAAAAAAAAAAATTTGGGCAGTGTCACTTTAAGGCAAAATTCCACTGTAGGATATTTTGCTCAAGAAAAAAACAAGTTTTATGTTGACCAACAGTCAAATTAAATAGCATTACTGTCATTTATATCTGTGCCCAATGCAAATATATTTATGCCTCTGTGAAAAAGGAGGGATACAGTAATCCGTTATTGGTTAATGTGGTCAGTGTGTGTGTGGTTGTATCTGTCTGTCTGTCAGTCCGTCTGTCCGTTACCAGCTTTTCAGCTCGCCCAGTCAAAATTAAGTGCAGCTAAAGGCTTGTATCGTTGTATGACCATATTTTCTCAACTATTAATTTGCCAGAATTTTGAGATAAGGTTTTGTTTTTGAAATAAACACAAATTTAACTCACCTTTACCATCAATGAAGCTGGGAAACCAGTATTGTAATAACTATGCCGGGCCACTAGAGGTGGCAGTGCAGCTTTTTTTACAGTACATAGATGACTTCCTGTCACAGTCGATCTCTAGCTGAGAGATAAATAACGGTTATAAAATAGCGGTTACTGAAAGAAAAACACATATTCAGCAAATACACCATTTATTCATCACATTGATTGTTTTCACACTGGTTTTGCTGTTTAGTTTTGCAGAGAAAGGACGAGGTATTTTCCTCCTGGAGTTTTCAGTTACTAAAAACTACAAGTCCCAACATTCCTCACCTCAAGAATATTTGCGGGGTTGGTTAGGTGACCGTGCTGATGCCTGCCCAGAATTAAGAAAATGTAAATAAAGTCTTTGACAAATGTTTATCTTTTAATTATTTAGATTTGTTTCTCATACAGTTACTCGGGGAGTAACAACTGTATGATTGTATTCAACAACTTTATGACAGCTGGATTCAACTGCTGGACTAAAGTGGCCAACCAGTGGAAAAGTGATATTTGCCGGTGGAGAATCAGCATTTGCCACTCTACCGAGACCGGCCTACCACTGGCCACTTTTCGATCTCACTGTCTCTTCACAGCAGACCACTGCAGCAGACACCTGTGCGTAGTAAGTTTTGGGCTTAAATTATGCAGCGATTTCAACATTAAAACACCAATTACTCCTACAGCTGCAATATTTGATTCTTAAAGCTTAAGTTGCGTCACATTTTTTTTCCCAATGTTTGATTTTTTTCCTGTATGGGGACTGCTTGGTTGAATTACTGTAATTTAACCTGTTTTCTAAATAGTTTTCTCTAAAGTTCAGCTGATTTTCTTAAGTCTTAATACTAATGTCAGTAATATAAAAACACCACGGTGTGACATGGTTCCTTCACTCATTTTAAAAATGATTCACTCACTAAACCAAGCAATTTATTAAGCTGAGGAGAAACATGACATTTGTATTTTTATATATATCACATCTGTAACAGTAATCACATTTTTATGCTGTTTTTCTTTCCTCTTTGTCTCTCTGAGGTCCATGATGGTGAACCTCAGGCTCAGCAGTCAGAGCAGCTGTGAAGATAACAGGCTGGAAGCTAAATAAGAATATTACATCTTTACTGTTTATACCAGAAACTGCTACTGTATTTCAATAAATTAATGTTTGGAAAAACTGTTTTTTGCAAGATTATTTAAGAAACTCTCAATATTCATTACATAAGTGTGAAACATTCTAAACCGTTCTGATTTAATATTCATAATTATGCTTTTACTTTTGGAAATTTTGATATATTTACCTGCTGTTGCACTGCATTGTGTAACTATACATGCATTCAATTAATAAAATCTGTTACTCCAGCATTTTTCTTTGTGCTCCTAATTTTATTCTTGTGCTTCTATATTTTTATGCCTTGGCGCAAAGGCAAGGTAGGCATACGGTAATCACTCAGTGTGTCTGTGTCTGTCTGTTAGCAGCTCTTCAGCTCACCCACTCAAAATCAACTGGAACTAAAGGCTTGTATCATTGTATCACCATATTTTCTCGACTTTTAATTTCCCACAATTTCCAGATAAGGATTTGTTGTCAAAATAAACACAAATTTAACTCACCTTTACCATCAATGCAGCTGCGAAAAAAGGTATTGTAATAACTATGCCCGCCCACTAGAAGTGGCAGTGTGACTTTTTTACAGCCCCCCATGCTACCATGCCACAGGCACCAAGGCATCAGCATCTTGCTTTCATTTATTTTGTTTTTCTGATTAAGGAATACCTCATATCATAGATACTCTTATCTGTCAGTGCTATGGATACAGACATATTTATAATCTATAATATAAAGTATTTTGCATGCATCATGCACACCTTTAACCAAATGGCTTTGTAATAGAGGCAATCATTGTAATGCTTTGATAGGTACCTAATCAGTATCCAGATGGAGTGGATGTTAAGTGTTTGCCTGCATGTGTGTGTGTGTGTAAAGGTCTAGCAAACAGCTTGTTTGACCACTGAGATGGCGTGGAGGAGGCCTGGAGCCACTGATGGGTGATACATGACGTAGATAATGGGAAGCTAATCACACAGAGGAGACAGGGAGACGTACTGTAAACACACATATATTTATGCAGCCTCACTCACTCGCCGTCATGGACGCACATAAAAGTCCACTCCACACATGGGGTATACTCTACATTAATATCCTCCCTCGGTGTACAGATGGATGCATGCACACATACCGCACACACATGCAGGTTGCAAATGGATGGAAATTAACTGTTTGAACATGCAGAGATGATTGAGTCCCCACAGGCCGGGACACTGAGAAATGAACACATAGCGGCTATAATGTTAGCACCCTGAACACACACCCTCTATGTGCTTCCACAGACACATGCTAGCAGTACTCTCACCTGCACACACATTTGCTCGTTGTATCTGAATGTCAGAAAATCTGTATTTTTTTTTACATCAATTCAATTCAGCTTTATTTATAATGCGCCACATCACAACAAAAGCCGTCTCGTGGCGCCACAGTGCAGATAAAAAAAATCACACAGTCACAGAAAGACCCACCAATCAGACGATCCCCGATGAGCAAGCACTAGGCGACAGTGGAGAGGAAAAACTCCCATTTGGAAGGAAGAAACCTCTAGCAGAACCAGGCTCAGGGAGTGGCAGTCGTCTGCTGCGACTGGCTGGGGATGAGGGGATAGGGAGGATGGAAAGGACAGACATAAAGAACATAGCAGTAAGATGCCAAGTACCATATTGGAGATCAACCAGCAGTATGGATCAGATAACAACAGAACAAGAGTGGGGTTAAAAGACACAAATACCCTCCTTAAACGAAAGCTATATTAAGAAGGAATGATTTTACCCTGTTCTTAAAGACAGAGACCGAGTCTGACTCCCGGACCCAGAGTGGTAACTGTTTCCAGAGAGAAGGGGCTTGGTAGCAGAAGGCTCTGCCTCCCACCGTACTTTTGGAGATTCTGGGCACCACAAGTAAGCCAGCATTTTGGGAGCGTAATGCTCTGTTGTATAGTTTATTTCTTTTATTTTATCATGTTTAATGTTGCAGCATTGCACCGAGACAAATTCCTAGTTTGTGTACTACATGAACAATGGCAATAAATCTGATTCTGATTCTGTTAGGATGGTAAGGTAATATCAAATCTTTTATATATTGGGGGGCCAGATTGTTAAGAGCTTTGAAAGTAAGAAGAAGGATTTTAAACTTGATTCTGAATTCAATGGGAAGCCAATGGAGGGAGGACAGAACCGGGGAAATATGATCTCTTTTTCTAGAACCAGTTAAAACTCTAGCAGCAGCATTTTGAATCAATTGAAGACTTTTTAAAGATACTCTAGGACAACCAGACAATAGCGAATTACAATAATCTAATCGCGAACTGACAAAGGCGTGAATCAGTTTGTCAGCATCACCCAGAGACAAGATGCTCCTGATCTTGGCAATATTGCGCAGATGATATAAGGCGGTCCTAGAAACAGTTTTAATATGTGAATTAAAGGACAAATCCTGGTCAAAAATCACTCCAAGGTTCCTCACACAACTGTTCAGAGTGAGAGTGGCAGCATCTAAATTAAGGGCATAATCTGAAAAGGAATTTCTAAGATGTTTTGGGCCAACAACAATGACTTCAGTCTTATCTGAGTTCAATAGTAAAAAATTACAAGTCATCCAAGCTTTGATGTCTTTAAGACAGGCATCTAGCTTGGCCAACTGATCACAATCATCGGGCTTCATTGACAGCTATAATTGTGTGTCATCAGCGTAACAATGAAAATGTATACAGTGCTTTCTGATGATATTGCCCAGCAGGAGCATGTATAGACTAAAAAGAGTAGGGCCCAACACAGATCCCTGTGGAACTCCGTGAGTGAGCTTAGAGCTGGAAGAAAATCCATCATTGACATGGACAAACTGAAATCTATCAGACAAATAAGATCTAAACCACTGCAACAGAGTTCAACTGAGTCCAACAAAGTGTTCCAGTCTATCAAGTAGAATGGCATGATCGATAGTGTCAAAGGCTGCACTGAGATCTAAAAGAACAAGAACAGAGACAAGTCCATTATCAGATGCAGTCAGGAGGTCATTAGAGACCTTCACTAAGGCAGTTTCAGTGCTGTGATGAGCTCTGAAACCAGATTGAAACACCTCAAACAAACCAACTCCCTGCAAATGGTCAGATAATTGCACAGCAACAACTCTTTCCAGGATTTTTGAAATGAAAGGCAAATTGGAGATTGGTCGATAATTGGCCAAAACTCCAGGATCAAGCGTCGGTTTTTTAAGTAAAGGTTTAATTACAGCAGTTTTAAAAGCCAGTGGAACATAACCCAGAGTTAAAGAAGAATTAATGATAAGAAGAATACGGCTACTAATAATTGGGAAAATAATTTCAAATAACCTGGAAGGAATAGGGTCCAGAAGGCAAGATGAAGGCTTAAAAGAGGACACTACCCTATCCAACTCCAAGAGGTCGATTGGAGTAAATCTATCCAAGCAGATATCAGTTGAGGGAGCTGCAGTAGTTAATGTACTAGAGTTTACGGTAGGAAGAATCTGACTAATTTCATCTCTAATAGATAAAATTTTAAGACTGAAATAGTTCAGAAAGTCCTGACTAGAAAGCTCAGGGGGGATGCGGGGATTGACCGAGTCATGGCTCTTTGTAAGCCTGGCTACAGTGTTGAAGAGAAACCTGGGGTTATTCTTGTTTGCGTCTATTAATGTAGAATAATAGCTTGATCTAGCTTTTCTAAGAGATTTTTTATAGATTAAGAGATGATTTCTCCACGCCAAGTAGAATTCATCTGAATTAGTTGAACGCCATTTTCTTTCCAATTGACGAGCCTTCTGTTTCAAGCCATGAGTTTCTGAGTTAAACCAAGGAGTAAGAAATCTCTGGTTAGACTTTTTCTTTTTTAAAGGGGCTACCAAATCTAGAGTCCGATGCAGAGAGGCAGTAACACCATCAACCATGCTATCAATCACGAATGGAGCAGACTCTCCATCACTTATTTCAGGTGTTTCTGTTGTGTTGACCCATGGCATAGAGGAGACAATCTGCAAAAATTTAGCAACAACGTCATCAGAAAGACATCTGCTGTAGTAGTATTTTTCTTTAGGAAATAAGTGATCAGAGATAATGAAATCAAAAATTAACAGACAATGGTCAGACAGTACAGGATTATGAGGAGACACAACCAGATTTTCGATATCTATACCATATGTCAAAACAAGGTCCAATGTATGGTGGAAATAATGGGTAGAATTTTTTACTTTTTGGGAAAACCCCATTGAGTATAAAATTGAATTGAAAGCCTTATTAAGACAGTCACTCTCAACATCAACATGTATATTAAAGTCCCCTACAATAATTATTCTATCGGCTTTCAGCACCAAATCAGCTAAAAATTCGGCAAATTCCGATAGAAACTCTGAATAGGCCGTGGGAGTGTATCATCCAGTGTATGGAGTCATTATTACTAATATTCATGATTACTGTGGATACTATGAGTTTTCTGCTTATTTCGAGGTTTATGGTTGCACTCTATCATTGTGATGAATGTGTATATTCCTTCATTCTTTCATCTTTAACTGCTTAATCCTTTTTGGGTCATGGGGGTGTTAGAGCCTATCCCGGCGCCTTTGGGTGAGAGTGAATGCGTATATCGTGCATCATAAATGTATTTTTTTTAATTATATGAGTCTATTCAACATAGTTTGGGTTTATAAGGTTGGATCAAATCTGGACACAACTTTGGCCCATACTTGTGAACCATTTCTAAAATCTTGGGACTCAAACATTTACAATAGATGCACATGCTCCTGATTTTCATAGCAGCAATGGATGAGGTCAGGGAGGAAAAGAGCTGAAATCACTCAGCAGTACTCAGCGTTGTTAAAGCAGAATTCTCCAGAGGAATGCCCAGATTCTGGGCTTGATTGATACATCCAAAGATGGCACAAACGCAGTCGGCTCTTGAAGGAAAATTTGTCGTATATTGGAAGTGCATTTCACAGAGTTTATTATTTTTCTGGTTTAAAACAAATATCAGTGATCAAAAGCATCTCTCTCTGCCCAAATATTCATAATATTGGCTTGAAAGAATGTGGCACAGTGATATCAGGACAACTGAATATGGCTCAAAGGCAATTGAACTCCACTTTATAGTATTACAGGGAAACACTATCTAGAAGTTATTTCTAGATAGTGTAAACCTTTTTTGAAGGGAGAAACTGTGTTCATATAGCACTTTTCCTAAACTACTGTAAATGACCACTCGGACTATTACACCAGTAACTACACTAGCCCTCTGTTTGGTAGAGATAGGCCAGTTAACTGAACATCCATGTAACTGCATTGTGGGTGGAAGTCGGAGTGAACCTATGCAACTACAGGGAGGAAATCAACCCAGAAAGGCTCCCACTCCCGTCAGCCTGGGGGATTCAAAAAAGAGCGTTCTGGTTGTGAGGCAGCAGTGTCAAACACTGATCCACTCTGACAAAGAGAGACAACATGACTGGGATGTTTTCCTCAATTAGTTTTTCCACTTGTAGAACAAGTAAGATCATTGGGAGATTCTTCTTCTTCTTTCGTATGACTCCCAAAGTCACTAAGCAATGTCATGCAGGCTGCGAAGCCAAGTCACTGTCTCCGGGGTGGGGCTGGTAAGATCCACATGGATACCCTCAGGTGGTCCAAGGTCAGGGCACTCTAATAGGACATGATGTGCTGTCTGCTCTGGGTTGCCACAAATACAAGCTGGTGACGAGCAAAGGCCCCATCGATACATGCTGGCATTGAAATGGCCAACTCCCGTTCGTAGACAGTTGAGTATAACCCAATCTCTGCGGCCAAGCTGGGCACCTGGTGATATTTTTTTTGCTTGGAGTGATCTTGAGCTGAGGTGGTTTTCTTTTCTCTTGCCAAGTGAGTCTCCAGCTTTCCAGAAAATTAAAATTAGAAATTTCAGGGGAGACGGCATATCTACTGAAGGGTTTGCAAGAGAGTAGGCGTTGAGCACCTAGATCTTGGGCAATTGGGAGATTGATGAGATTGTTGAGCAGTTAAGGAGAGCTCAAGGAACGCTCAACATTCTACCTCTTTGGTCACCCTACAAACGCTCAGTGATCCCTTGGGGATCTCTCCTGGTCTCACAGTGATCTTTCAATGAATGCCAAATTTTTCCAGCCCAAAGCTAGAGATGGCTGAGACATCAGAGAGGGATCACTGAGCATTTCATGAAAGATTGCTGATAGATCATTGGGAGATTGGTGAGATCGTTGAGCATTATTGAGAGATTGTTTTGGAATGAGTCAAAACTTTGGGGACTGTGGAGATCATTGAAGATCACTGAGAGATCTTGGCGATTGCTGAGAGATCATTGAAATATTGTTTGGAGATCTGGTCATTTTTTCATCACTCAGTGATCTCTCAACAATCTCCACCCCTATGTAAATGGGGTATAATCAGGGCTTGACATTAACACCTGCCAACAAGACAATGGCAGGTGGATTTCACCAGTGGCCGGTAAGACAGCCACTCCCACTAGCCACTTTGGCGGGTTGTAGTTTTCTCAAACAACATCTAAATAATAAGCCTATTGTAGTGTGAGACTACGAAACTACAACTCCCGTAAGCACTATCTGCACACACACAGTGTATTATTGTATTATTGGTCCACTGTCGCCGTGGACATTGTCTGGCTCCACTGCCAGCCCAGTATACAGGAGAAGTTGTGGATGGAGTCTGGCTCTGCTCCAGAGGTGGTACAGGAGAAGCTGAGGATGGTCTGCTCCATGGGTTGGTTCATTTTGTGGCCAGTTTGGACAAATGGCGACAGACAGCAGCCAGCAGAACACACTTGTCCCCGCTCTCAGCGATCAGATCACTGGGGCTACTGCCCTGATCCCCCGTTGTCCCAGCGGTGAGTAAGCTAATAACCTGCACTCTCTCTCTACATCAGCTCCTACCTCTGTGGTTAAATATGGTAAATGGTGTTCACTTATACAGGTACATCTCAAAAAATTAGAATATCCTGAAAAAGTTCAATATTTTTTGTAACTCATTTCAGAAAGTGAAACCCATATATAGATTCATTACACAGAGAGTGATATATTTCAAGTGTTTATTATACTTTTGATGATTATGGCTTACAGCTCATGAAAACCCCAAATTCAGTTTCTCAAAAAATTAGAATATTACATAAAATTATTTTTAAAAAATAGTTTTTTAATGGAAATGTTGGCCAACTGAAAAGTATGTCTATGTACACACTCAATACTTGGTCGGGGCTCCTTTTGGATTAATTACACTATCAATGTGGCATGGCATGGAGGTGATCAGCCTGTGGAACTACTGAGGTGTTATGAAGGTCCAGGTTGCTTTGATAGTGACCTTCAGCTCATCTGCATTGTTGGGTCTGGTGTCTCATCTTCCTCTTGACAATACTCCATCGATTCTCTATGGGGTTTAGATCAGGAGAGTTTACGACCCAGTCAAACACATTGATGTCATGGTCATTAAACCAGGTTTTGATACTTTTGGCAGTGTGTGTGTGTGTGTGTGGGGGGGTACCAAGTCCTGCTGGAAAATGAAATCAGCTTCTCCGTAAAGCTTGTCCGGAGAGGGAAGCATGAAGTGCTCTAAAATTTCCTGGTAGGCGACTGCGGTGACTTTGGTTTTGATAAAACACAGTGGACAAACACCAGCAGATGACCTCTGTTCAGATAAAAGTAAATTTTGCATTTCATTTGGAAATCAAAGTCCCAGAATCTGGAGAAAGAGTGGAGAGGCACAGAATCTAAGTTGCTTGAGGTTTAGTGTGAAGTTTGCACGGTCAGTGATAATTTGAGGAACCATGTCATCTGCTGGTGTTGTTCCACTGTGTTTTTATCAAGACCAAAGTCACGACATTTGTCTGCCAGGAAATTTTAGAGCACTTCATGCTTCCCTCTGCTGACCAGCTTTATGGAGAAGCTGATTTCATTTTCCAGCAGGACTTGGCACCCCCCCCCCCCCCCACACACACACACACTGCCAAAAGTATCAAAACCTGGTTTAATGACCATGGCATCACTGTGTTTGATTGGCCAGCAAACTCTCCTGACCTAAACCCCATACAGAATCTATGGAGTATTATCGAGGAAGATGAGACACCAGACCCAACAATGCAGACGAGCTGAAAGTCACTATCAAAGCAACCTGGACCTTCATAACACCTCAGCAGTTCCACAGGCTGATCACCTCCATACCACGCCACACTGATACAGTAATTAATCCAAAAGGAGCCCCGACCAAGTATTGAGTGTGTACATGGACATACTTTTCAGTCGGCCAACATTTCTATTAAAAAACTATTTTTTAAAATTAATTTTATGTAATATTCTATTTTTTTGAGAAACTGAATTTGGGGTCTTCATGGGCTGTAAGCCATATCATCCATCTTCTTCCGCTTAATCCTTTTCGGGTCGTGGGGGGGCTGGAGCCTATCCCAGCATCTTTTGGGCGAGAGGCAGGGTACACCCTGGACAGATCGCCAGTCCATCGCAGGGCCAACACAGAGAGACAGACAACCATTCTTTCTCACAGTCATGCCTAAGGACAGTTTAGAATCCCCAGTTTGATGCCAATTAACCTAACTTGCATGTTTTTGGCATGTGGGAGGAAACCGGAGAAATCCCGGAGTAAACCCACGCAGACACGGGGAGAACATGCAAACTCCACACAGATCACTTGGTCGGGGGCTGGGATCGAACCCAGGATCCCCCGGCCAAGGGTGAGTTGCTGTGCTGCCACAGTGCTAACCACTCTGCCATCGCGCTGCCCAATCATCAAAATTAAAGTAAATAAACACTTGAAATATATCACTCTCTGTGCAATGACTATATAATATATGGGTTTCACTTTCTGAAATGAATGACAAAAAATATTGAACTTTTTCATGATATTCTAATTTTTTTGAGATGTACCTGTATAGTGCTTTTTACTCATCTCTGGATGACTAAAGCACTTTACAGATCCTTCTATCTACCCATTCACACACTGATGGTGGCACAACTGCCATGCAAGCTGGGCTGACCCACCAGGAGCAACTGGGGGTTCAGTGTCTTGCTCAAGGATACTTCGACATGCAGACTGCAGACAGAGCGGAAATCAAGCCACTGATCCTTCAATCGGTAGTCGGCCACACTACACCTGTGCCACAGCCGCCCCCACAATATGATTATTTTTAGAGTAAGAAGCTCCTGTTTACTGTCCACAGCTGTGCAAATTTATGTTTTCATATGACAGAGAGAAAAAGTGACTAAACTTTGATATGTTGCTGTAAAGAACAAGTGAAGCTTCTTCTGAGGTGAACTTTCGTTTATCTGTGAATATCTGATATGTGATATTTCATGGAAGTAAAACCTCTAATTATGCATTTTTAATGTGCTGGTTCAGGGGTGTCAAACATGTGGCCCACGGGCCAAAAACGGCCTGCCAGGGGCTTCAAGTTTTTCTCTGAATTTACAGCTTTCTTTCTTGTAAATTTCTGACTTTTTCTACAGATTAGAATTTTTCATGTAAATTTGAGACTTTTTTCTCCTTAAGATGAGACTTTTTTCTCATCAGTTTTCTTTTTCTTCTTTTTTCTGGTGAAAACAGGTAGTGTCGATTTAGATTAAATCCATCAGCAAGTACTAATGACATTGTGCAGCCCTGAATGAGTGTCCCAATTCATAGGGGTAATTTTCAAAGGGGAAGGGGTAGAGATACAAATAAGAATTGGGACGGGCCTCAAATCTACCTGTACTTCACTCATGTTGCAAATATTTTTCTCAACTGTTGTACAGCATTTACTGCTGTTAATAAATAATTAAAGAGACAGTAAATTTAGTTCAAGTAAAATTTAGCATGCAATTGTCAAATTTGATCATATTAAACATAATTTTCCAACCACAAAATTGTGGCTAGTGAAAAAGCTGAGTGGCTAGTAAGTTTGGAAAATCACTAGCCACAGTGGGCAGTGAGCAAAAAAGTTAATGTCAAGCTCTGGGTATAATAATTTTACAAATACTTATATTTGACCTGTGAATTGTATTTTTTTTATTTACTTTCTTGCTTTCTCTCAACATTGCCTCAAGAGTATCTCTTTACATTAAGATTTGTGACATTTGTATGTTTTTGATTTTTTTCATTTAAATACATCCTTTTACTTATGCAACAGTTCATTGTGTTCAAGGACTTTCTGTGTGCTCTCACTGTGCATGTTTTTTTTCTTGGAGTATTTATTTAAGAAAATTGTTTAGTTATTAAGTGTTTAAAGATGTACAGTAAGTCAGCCTACCTGAAAGACAGTGTATGCCATAAGATTAACAACCTCATGTGCTTGAATATTTGTCTAACATGGACTGAATTACCAGCAATCCAGATACCTTAGCGATAGGGTGAGGAGACTCAGTAGAGCCCCTCCTGAAAGGAGCCAGTTGAGGTGGTTTGGGCATCTGATCAGGATGCCTTCTGGACGCCTCCCACTTGAGGTGTTTTGGGCATGTCCCACTGGGAGGAGACCCCGGGGCAGACCCAGGACACGCTGGAGAGACTACATCTCCCAGCTGGCTTGGGAACACTTTTGTGTTGTCCCTGAAGAGCTGGAGGAGGTAGCCGGGGAGAGGGAAGTCTGGGTTTGTCTGCTTGAACTGAAGCGTTAAAAAGATGGATGGATGGATGGGTGGACGGACTGAATTATCCTCTCTGTGGATCACCACCGTGTCATGCCGGAGGGGTTTGTGTGCCCTAATGATCCTAGGAGGTATGTTGTCAGGGGCAACTTGCCCCTGCTAGGGTCTCCAAAGACAAATTGGTCCTGGGTGAAGGGCCAGACCAAGAGCGGTCCAGTAGATATCCATGAAAAAAGTTACATCAATGGCCCAGTGTACCCACAGGAGCCACATGGGCCTTTCCTCCAGTGGGCTCACCATTTGCTGGAGGGATCATGATGCTATGTGAACTGGGTGGCAGTCTGTGGCTTCTCTGCTTAGACTACTGCCTTCGTCACCCGGACCCCTGGATAAGCATTAGAACATAGATGGATGGACGGATGTACTGAATTATGTTGTAGAATTATATTTAGATTGCATGTTCTTAAATTAATTTCATTATTTTCAATTCACTTTATTTTGAACGTGTAACCATACGGTGAATTTGTACCAAAATTACAATTTTACATACCATATACTGAAATGACAAAAATAGTAGTAAATAAGCAAACAGAACAAGACAAAACAAACAAAGCCAAACAAACAAATCTCAACAAAAAAAATGATGAGTACAATCAAAATCACACATTCAAAAAGTAGTGGGAAGAACAAACTTATCTAGTCCCACCCCTTCTCCCCAGCTTACACACCAATAGCACCAATAGCACTGTGTGTTTATATATCTACATATTATTCCATCTAGCTGCATTGCTCCGTACTGTGGGTGTTTATATATTCACATATTTATTCCATCTAGCTACAATGCTCCGCACTGTGTGTTTACATATTCATATATTTATTCCATCCAGCTACAGTGCTCTGCACTGTGTGTCTGTGTGTGTGTATATATATATTTTATAGTAACATGTACATATGTATATTAGCTGCTCTTGCTTGTTGTTTTTTTTCTTGCCTTCTGATTGTTGCTCTGAGTGCTGCTATCCCTGTGCTGTTGCAATCCTGGAATTTCCCCGTTGTGGGACTAATAAAGGCTTATCTTATCTTATCTTATCTTATCTAATATATTAGATGAGCTCCATTCCTTATATACTTATATGTTTCCTTATATTCTTATTTTTTATGTTTCCTTATACTCTTATTTTTCTTTTGTATTTTTATGTTCTAATCTATTGTAACATTCCCTTATACAGTACCTCACAAAAGTGCGTACACCCCTCACATTTTTGTAAATATTTTATTATATCTTTTCACGGGACAACACTGAAGATATGACACTTTGATACAATGTAAAGTAGTCAGTGTACAGCTTGTATAACAGTGTAAATTTGCTGTCCCTTCAAAATAACTCTACATACAGCCATTAATGTCTAAACCGTTGGCAACAAAAGTGAGTACATCCCTAAGTGAAAATGTTCAAATTGGTGCCCAGTTAGCCATTTTCTCTACCCGGTGTCATGTAACTCGTTAGTGTTACAAGGTCTCAGGTGTGAATGGGGAGCAGGTATGTTAAATTTAGTGTTATCGCTCTCACACTCTCTCATACTTGTCAGTGGAAGTTCAACATGGCACCTCATGGCAAAGAGCTCTCTGAGGATCTGAAAAAAAGAACTGTTGCTCTACATACAGATAGCCTAGGCTATAAGAAGATTGCCAACACCCTGAAACTGAGCTGCAGCATGGTGGTTAAGACCATACAGTGGTTTAACAGGACAGGTTCCACTCAGAACAGAACTTGCCATGGTCGACCAAAGAAGTTGAGTGCACATGCTCAGCATCATATCCAGAGGTTGTCTTTTGAAAACAGACATATGAGTGCTGCCAGCATTGCTGCAGATGTTGAAGGGGTGGGGGGTCAGCCTGTCAGTGCTCAGACCATACGATGCACACTGCATCAAATTGGTCTGCATGGCTGTCATCCCAGAAGGAAGCCCCTTTTAAAGATGATGCACAAGAAAGCCCGCACATAGTTTGCTGAAGACAAGCAGACTAAGGACATGGATTACTGGAACCATGTCCTGTGGTCTGATGAGACCAAGATAAACTTATTTGATTCAGATGGTGTCAAGCGTGTGTGGCGGCAACCAGGTGAGGAGTACAAAGACAAGTGTGTCTTGCCTACAGTCAAGCATGGTGGTGGGAGTGTCATGGTTTGGGGCTACATGAGCGCTGCCAACACTGGGGAGCTACAGTTCATTGAGGGAACCATGAATGCCAGTATGTACTGTGACATACTGAATCAGAGCATGATCCCCTCCCTTCGGAAACTGGGCCGCAGGGCAGTATTCCAACATGATAACGACCCCAAACACACCTCCAAGACGACCACTGCCTTGCCAAAAAAAACTGAGGGTAAAGGTGATGGACTGGCCAAGCATGTCTCCAGACCTAAACCCTATTGAGCATCTGTCGTCGTCGGCTCCAGCTCGTGTCCAAGTATTGGTTTCGTCTTAGTTTTCAGGACGTTGCCATCTGTGATCGATGTCGATGGCGGATGTGGCTCTGAAGGCCCAGCCTATGATAGAACTGTCGTGGGCAGAAGTCACATTTTATTGTGGGTGGGGGAGTGGTTGGTTTTGTTTTTCTTGTCTTTGTTTGTGTTTATCATCATCCTGTTGTTTCCTGAGCCTCTCAAATGAGTCTGTGCCTTCCCAAGTTCTTCTTCTCCAGGCTGCTCTGTCGGTGGCAAGTTGTTCCCAAGATCTTTTGTCTATGTTGGCTTGCTTCAGGGAACATTTTAGCTGGTCCTTGTAGCGCAGTTTTGGCCTACCATGTGGTCTTTTTCCTGTCTCAAGCTCCCCCTGGAGCATGATTCGTGGTAGTCTGGTGGGGTCCATCCGTACGACATGTCCTGTCCATCGAAGGCGGTGCTGCAAGATGGTAGCTCCCACACTAGGCAGCAGAGCACGCTTGAGAATCTCATGAATGAATGAATGAATGAATTTATTTCGGATAGTACATTACAGGTTAAAAGAAACTGTATAATATAACAACAAGGTCAAATTAGACAAAGACTCCTTCTACTATACAATTCCACGTGAGTTATCCGAAATGGGTGATGGCTGAAGCCGCAGCTTATATTGCCCACCCATATTCCATCCAAGAATTCAAAGGAGAAAAAAGAGAAAACAAGACAAGAGCGATTACAATTTAAAACAAGGCTAAGACAAAATATGACTGAGAGAAAAAGAAAACTGAGCTAGTCTAAGTTAAGCGGTTACTATTCAAAAACAAATCTAAGACATAGTGTCACAGAGAAAAAAGAAAAACTAAGCTATAACACAACACAGGCTGGAAATGTCAATCCTTATGTGAGTTTACATGTCGTCTTGTTGTTTGAAAGTCGATCCTTGCAATGAATGCCAAGTATTCGTCTGAGCTTTCTCTGTTGGAAGTTCTCAAGGCACTTGATATTGTGACAATACAAGGTCCAGGCTTCACAGGCGTAAAGAAGGGTGGAAAGAACAACGGCCCGAAAAACCATGATTTTGGTGCGGATGGTTATCGCATGATTATTGAAGACTCGATGACAAAAGCATCCATATGCGGAGTGTGCAGCTTTTATGCGGTTTTCGATGTCCTTTGCACAAGTTGGTATTTTTGAGAGGACGCTACCAAGGTAAGAGAAGTGCTCCACTTCATTGACAGGATTAATCTTAAGGTTGGTCCTTGAGGAAGTTTGACCAGGTGCTGGTTGGTTGAGGATTTTGGTTTTGTCAGTGTTAACTTCCATTCCAAAATGCTTATAAGAGTCATTATACAGTGGGGCAAAAAAGTATTTAGTCAGCCACCAATTGTGCAAGTTCTCCCACTTAAAAGATGAGAAAGGTCTCCAATTTTCATCATAGGTATACCTCAACTATGAGAGACAAAATGAGAAAAAAAAAATCCAGAAAATCACATTGTCTGATTTTTAAAGAATTTATTTGCAAATTATGGTGGAAAATAAGTATTTGGTCAATAACAAAAGTTCATCTTAATACTTTGTTATATACCCTTTGTTGGCAACGACAGAGGTCAAACATTTTCTGTAAGTCTTCACAAGGTTTTCACACACTGTTGCTGGTGTTGTGGCCCATTCCTCTATGCAGATCTCCTCTAGAGCAGTGATGTTTTGGGGCTGTCGCTGGGCAACACGGACTTTCAACTCCCTCCAAAGATTTTCTATGGGGTTGAGATCTGGATACTGCCTAGGCCACTCCAGGACCTTGAAATGCTTCTTACGAAGCCACTCCTTCATTGCCCGGGCGGTGTGTTTGGGATCATTGTCATGCTGAAAGACCCAGCCACGTTTCATCTTCAATGCCCTTGCTGATGGAAGGAGGTTTTCACTCAAAATCTCATGATACATGGCCCCATTCATTCTTTCCTTTACACGGATCAGTCGTCCTGGTCCCTTTGCAGAAAAACAGCCCCAAAACATGATGTTTCCACCCCCATGCTTCATAGTAGGTATGGTATCCAAACACAACAAGTTGAATTTTTACCAAAAAGTTCTATTTTGGTTTCATCTGACCATATGACATTCTCCCAATCCTCTTCTGGATCATCCAAATGCTCTCTAGCAAACTTCAGACGGGCCTGGACATGTACTGGCTTAAGCAGGGGGACACCTCTGGCACTGCAGGATTTGAGTCCCTGGCGGCATAGTGTGTTACTGATGGTAGCCTTTGTTACTTTGGTCCCAGCTCTCTGCACGTCATTCACTAGGTCCCCCCGTGTGGTTCTGGGATTTTTGCTCACCGTTCTCGTGATCATTTTGACCCCACGGGGTGAGATCTTGTGTGGAGCTCCAGATCGAGGGAGATTATCAGTGGTCTTGTATGTCTTCCATTTTGTAATAATTGCTCCCACAGTTGATTTCTTCACACCAAGCTGCTTACCTATTGCAGATTCAGTCTTCCCAGCCTGGTGCAGGTCTACAGTTTTGTTTCTGGTGTCCTTTGAAAGCTCTTTGGTCTTGGCCATAGTGGAGTTTGGAGTCTGACTGTTTGAGGTTGTGGACAGGTGTCTTTTATTCTGATAACGAGTGGAGGACAGAGGAGCCTCTTAAAGAAGTTACAGGTCTGTGAGAGCCAGAAATCTTGCTTGTTTGTAGGTGACCAAATACTTATTTTCCACCATAATTTGCAAATAAAATTCTTTAAAAATAAGACTGTGATTTTCTGGATTTTTTTTTCTCATTTTGTCTCTCATAGTTGAGGTATACCTATGATGAAAATTGGAGACCTCTCTCATCTTTTAAGTGGGAGAACTTGCACAATTGGTGGCTGACTAAATACTTTTTTGCCCCACTGTAAATGGTAGCTATCCTCTGGAGGTCATCAACAGTCTGAGCTGGTGTGGCATTATCGTCTGCAAACTGCAATTCATGAACACTGGTTACCGAGGTTTTGGATTTTGCGCAAAAGCGAGCAAGATTAAAAAGCCCGCCATCCAAGCGGTATCGCAGATTGATACCAGGGGTTGTTGGTGGTATTTCATTTAGTATTGCAGCCATATACAACGAAAAGCAGATTGGAGCAAGGACACATCCTTGCTTGAGACCACTAGTGATGGGGAAAAGGGTCTGAGAGGGTATTTCGGTGGCAAACCCTACCAACCATGCCATCGTGGAGAGCGCGAATGAGAGCGATGAAATCATCTGGACATCCAAAACGAGCAAGAACAGCCCACACAGCAGGGCGAGGAACTCGATCAAAGGCCTTCTTGAGGTCCCAGAAGATGAACATGAGTGGTTGTTGTTGTTCTTGGCTCTTTTCCTGGAGTTGTCGAGCACAGAATATTGTATCTACTGTACCACGAGAGGGTCTAAAGCCACATTGGGACTCAGGAAGTACATCCTCGACTACTACAAGAAGACGGTTGAGAAGGATATGAGCAAAGATCTTGCTTGCAATGCTCAGTAGTGAGATGCCGCTGTAGTTACTGCAGTTCTCTCTATCTCCCTTCTTGAAAATGGTGACTATATTTGCATTTTTAAAGTCACTTGGCAACGTCTTGGTTTTCCATATTTTAAATAGAAGCTGCATTAAATAGTTTTTCACCTCGGGACCTCCATGAAGCTAGAACTCCAGCGGGATGTTATCTGGTCCTGGTGCTTTGTCTGTCTTCATGTGCTTTATAGCTTTATTTAGCTCATGTAGTGAAGGTGGTGTAGACATCCACTCGCGAGTGGGGTGTTGCAGGGTCTTACAGAGGAGATCACTAGGGGTGCAAAAGTGACTATTTAACAGACTCTCAAAGTGGGACTTCCAACGGTCAAGGATCCCCTTGATGTCTGTGTTAATGGTGGAGCCATTTGCATCTTTTAGGCTGCCCACAGATGATCTGGTGGGGCCAAAGATCTCCTTCGTTGCAGCATAAAAATGGTGCATATACCGTTGGTCGGCATATTTTTGCAAATCTGCTTTTTGCTGCCACCAAGTGTTTTGGGCTTTACGAATGCCTCTCTGGCATGCCGCTTTTGCTTGCTGGTGTTTCTGTTGATTCTTTGCAGACGGATAATTTTCAAACGCAAGACGTGCATGGCGTTTAGCCTCTATGAGGTCAGTGATTGTTTCATTATTCTCGTTGAACCAGTCTTGGTTTTTCTTGTGTTTGTGACCCATCGTTTCTTTGGTGGCAGCAGTCAATGCATCACGGAGAGTGGTCCATCGGTCTTCAACTGAGGCATTGTCTGGAAGGCTCAGTTCATTCATGTTTCTACCAATGGCCTCTCTAAAGGACTGCAACATTTGGGAATCGCAGAGCTTGTCACAATCAAAGCGACGGTGAGGAACGTTTGCCAAAATGCACTTTGGTGGTCGCCGGATCGTAATATTGAGTCGGGAGATCAGGAGGCGGTGATTTGTCCAGCAGTCATCTGCTCCAGGCATGGATCGCGTGATGTGGACATCATTTCGGTCTCTTGTTTTTGTGAGGACATAGTCGAGGGTGTGCCACTTTTTGGAGCGAGGGTGTTTCCAGGTCGTCTTCTGGCGATGGGGGAGTTGGAAAAGGGTGTTTGTTACAATAAGATTGTGTTCGACACAAAGACCCAGTAAAAGTTCCCCATTTGCATTGCATTTTCCCATACCATGGTGGCCTATGATGCCTTTCCACAGCTGGTGGTCACTGCCAACTCTGGCATTGAAGTCACCCAGAATAACAAGCTTGTCAGATTCTGGGACTGTCAGAGTGGTATATGTGAGCTGTTCATAGAAGGAGGTCTTGCTTTCATCTTCAGATGTAAGTGTAGGTGCATACACTGAGATCCGAGTGAGGAAACGTTTTTGGGTGAGCGGGATTCGGATGGTCATTTTTCGCTCATTGATTGCAGTTGGGACAAAGTTGTGTTGGTCCACAAGCTGGGATCGGATGGCAAAGCCTACACCATGGATACGTGGATCTTCTGTATCCTTTCCCTTCCAGAAAATGGTGTAGTTTGATCCAGTTTCCTTGATGTTGCCTTCCTCAGCAAGTCTAGTCTCACTTAGAGCTGCTATGTCGATGTTAAAGCGTGCAAGTTCTTTACATACCAGAGCTGTACGACGTTCTGGGCGCTCGCTGCTCCTCGTGTCCTGCAGTGTGCGGATGTTCCAAGCACCCAGGATGAAGGGTTTTGTAATGAGACATCCAATCGGTGGTTGAGAATCCAGGCGGTGGTTATGAGCGGTTGAGTTTGAGTTTTTATGGTTTTGATATGTAGATCGACCGCTGTGATGGGTAATCTGCCACCCCCGGCATGCTAGCCAGATAAGTCTGCAGTTTCCGATGTTTGCCCCACCTTTTCTAGGGGCCTCCCCATATGGGGTGGGCTGCAGGAGTCCTAAATAGGCCAGCCCAGTCGCGGATCCAGCTACCGAAATCCAATGTCACCGCAGAGTTCATTGGAAGGCGATCATCTTAGATCCTCCGCCAATATGTGGTTGCGAGCTAGAGGCTTCCAGTCATACCAAACCTGCCCCCGTTACTCGCAGTTCCATCGCGATTGGGCTTGAAGGAATCGTCCGAGTTGAAGACGAAGGTCAATCACTTGTGAATTTATTTAGAGCGGTCATGGCTGCGCGAGGGCCACGCACACGCTCTTGGCCATCAGCATGTCCAACGCGGTTCGGCAGGCCAAAACATGCGATTTTCATGAAGTTGGCTGCAATGGGCTGCTGGGTGCTTTGTTTATCAAGGCCCGCCTCTCTAGCACCTGCCCGCCAGGCACTGCCTTCATCCGCCGAAGCAGTAGACTACTCGCCGTTGGGGACTTTCCTAACGGACTATGTAGTCCGTATACTATTTAACCCATAGTTGGGGATTTGGTTCATGGGTATCAGGGCATGTCCACACGCCGGTGGGCCGTGAGTACCGCAAGTCTGGGGGCCAAGCCTCCTCCGAGTCCCTGCATTTTAGCCTGGGGCCTCACGGTACCCAGTTTCCATCCATTACCATGAGGAGGTATGCATGGGGCTTGCTGTGGAGAGGCTATGTACTAGCAGAGGAGACTTATGTACTCGGCTCCCTTTTCGCTTGCTGTAAACAGCAGGCTAGCTAGCGGTGGGACAGAAGTGCACACTTCTATAATGCACTACACATATCACACAGCCTTTTAATGGACTACAGTGAGCATCTGTAGGGCATCCTCAAATGGAAGGTTGAGGAGCGCAAGGTCTCTAACATCCACCAGCTCCGTGATGTCGTCATGGAGGAGTGGAAGAGGATTCCAGTGGCAACCTGTGAAGTTCTAGTGAACTCCATGCCCGAGAGAGTCAAGGCAGTGCTGGAAAATAATGGTAGCCACACAAAGTATTGACACTTTGGGCACAATTTGGACATTTTCACTTAGGGGTGTACTCACTTTTGTTGCTAGTAGTTTAGACATTAATGGCTGTGTGTTGAGTTATTTTGAGGGACAGCTAATTTACACTGTTATATAAGCTGTACACTGACTACTTTACATTGTATCAAAGTGTCATATCTTTAGTGTTGTCCCATGAAAACATATAATAAAATGTTTACAAAAATGTGAGGGGTGCACTCACTTTTGTGAGATACTGTAGTATTCTGTTATATTTTCTTCTATTATTGTATTGTGGAGGAACAAATAAGTTCAGGCGAGATGCGATGAGCTGGAAGGTTTCTGCGTTTTATTTCCTCCATCATCATGAGACACACTGTAGCGCTGTGCGCTGTGTTGTGCTGTGTGTGTGCGTCCTGAGGCATGTAAAGTAAGCTCTTTTATACAGACAAGAGAGAATGCATGGCACATTTGCATATTGATATGGCAGCGCGGTGGCAGAGTGGTTAGCACTGCGGCAGCACAGCAACTCACCCTTGGCTGGGGGATCCTGGGTTCGATCCCAGCCCCCGACCAACAGTCATCTGTGTGGAGTTTGCATGTTCTCCCCGTGTCTGCGTGGACTTACTCCGGGATTTCTCCGGTTTCCTCCCACATGCCAAAAACATGCAAGTTAGGTTAATTGGCATCAAACTGGGGATTCTAAATTGTCCTTAGGTATGACAGTGAGAGTGAATGGTTGTCTGTCTCTCTGTGTTGGCCCTGCGATGGACTGGCGATCTGTCCAGGGTGTACCCTGCCTCTCGCCCAGGGATGCTGGGATAGGCTTCAGCTCCCCCGCGACCCGAAAAGGATTAAGCGGAAGAAGATTACTAACTACTAACTAACCTGCACTTATATAGCGCTTTTCTAGTCACAAAGACCACTCAAAGCGCTTTCACTAGTACTAACCCTCTACTCTAAGGGCCCACAGGAAACAGATATCTGGGGACAATTTAGAACAGCCAATTAACCTAACATGCATGTCTTTGGATTGTGCGAGGAAACCGGAGCCCCCGGAGTAAACCCACGCAGCACAGGGAGAACATGCAAACTCCACACAGAATGATGTGTGAAGATGAATGAATATCAGTCAATACATATCAATCGCGTGATCCAACTGCTGCCCGGACTTCCTCTCCTTAATCCAGGGATGTATAATAATAGTCCATTGTTCTGATTGTCTCCTAGGGGCTCTCTGTCCGTATGCAAATTGTCTTCTGCTTCCTGCCGGCTCGCTGAGTGTGAAGTTTGAATGTCCATGTAGATTGTGGTGGGTCACCACAGGGCTCCTCCCAGAACACTCAGCAGGGGTTGTGCCCCCCCCCCCCATCGTTTGGCTCCAGCTCCGGGCTCCAGCACGTTGAACAGCCGTGGATCGTGGGTGCACGGGCCGGTACATTTTCGTGCGTAATGGAACAAGACGGCGATCAGCCGGCTGTAGGGAGTGAGGTGCGGGAAAAGCGCTGTGCAGGAGGAGGGGAAGGGGGTGGGAGTAAGCAAGTGCCGGCCCAGGACGTCAAAGGTGTTTGGGCAGCACAAAAATTGCGTGTGGATCCGCGATGGTGAGGGACTTTCCCGTTAAACGTGGCGGAGATCCACAGTGGCTGTGAAAAAAACATTTTATCTGACTCCTCTCACGGCTCGATCCAGCGAGGATGTGGGGAAGGCGAGCGGCCAAATTCCCCAAGGATGCGTAGCAGCTGTGAAACAACTGTGAGGGTGTGAGGCGGTTTGGCTTTTAGGTGCGGGAATGAGCCCTAAAGTCATCAGGGAAAGCAATCGGCTAAATTCCCCTTGTGCGCCGTGGCTGAGAAACCCATACAAATTCTTGTGTGTGGGTTGCAAGGGGACGGCGAGGGCAGCCCTAAAGGTTCTGAGGGTTGCGATCGGCTGTTTTTCTCGGGCATGTGCAGCGGCGGAGGATGATGTATCAGTCTGTGGAGCCGGTTCGTCTCTGTGCGTGGTGCTTCGCTTGGCGCTGTGACCACATAACTGGCAGTTGCACTGTCGTCGTAGTCCTGCGGTGTGCGTGCGGGGCTTCTGTGTGCGGGAGGTCCGCTGTCCGGAGTTTAGTCAGAGTCGGAGAGCTCGGTGGAAATCAACACAGTCGGCGTCGATGATTGTCCCCGTTCAGGCTGCTTCCTTTGTTCGCTCGTGCCGTTCATGGTGCGTTTTGGTCCCAGCACTGTGCTCCGGTGAGGATGAAAAGGTTGCAGGTGTTCTCTAGTCCTCTGGGATCCACAGCGTGGTGGGAGGGAACAGATGGTCATTCTTCCTCGTCAGGTCACCAGTGTGGAGGTAAAAGATCAGGCGAGGGGCGCACCATGATGCGTGCTGGGGCTTCCCGTCCGGGTGATCTCCGGGGTGTTCACCTCATGTTCCATTCTTCATCAAGGGTCACCAGTGTGGAGGAACTAAGACTTCGGGTCGTGCAGCCAAAGGTCTGGTAGTTTGACCGAAACGGCACACGCATTGCTGGGGCTTCCTGTCTGGGTCATCTCCAGGGTGTTTTCCTCGTGTTCCATTATTCATCAAGGGTCACCAGTGTGGAGGAACAAATAAGTTCAGGCGAGATGCGAAGAGCTGGAAGGTTTCTGCGTTTTATTTCCTCCATCATCATGAGACACACTGTAGCACTGTGCGCTGTGTTGTGCTGTGTGTGCTGTGTGTGTGCGTCCTGAGGCATGTAAAGTAAGCTCTTTTATACAGACAAGAGAGAATGCATGGCACATTTGCATATTGATATACATATCAGTCAATACATATCAATCGCGTGACCAACTGGCGCCCGGACTTCCTCTCCTTAATCCGGGGATGTATAACAATAGTCCATTGTTCTGATTGTCTCCTAGGGGCTCTCTGTCCATATGCAAATTGTCTTCTGCTTCCTGCCGGCTAGCTGAGTGTGAAGTTTGAATGTCCATGTAGATTGTGGTGGGTCACCACAGTATAATGTACTATATTTTTAATATATGTTCTCCATAGTCAATTATTTATATACAGTTGTGTTCAAAATAATAGCAGTGTGTTGAAAAATGTGAATAAACGTCAAAATTCTTCAAATAAATTGTATTTTAATGAACACAAATGCATTGGGAACACTGCACATTCTATTTCAAAGCAAGAAAATTGGAAAAAGTAATTGAATTTGATAATATTTTACAGAAAGTCAAGAAATATAATGTTCAAAAAAATAGCAGTGTTGACATCTGTCTTTAGTGTGTTTGGGGTCATTGTCTTGTTGAGACACCCATTTCAAAGGCATTTCCTCTTCAGCATACGGCAACATGACTTCTTCCAGTATTCTGATGTACTCAAACTGATCCATAATCCCTGGTATGCGATAAATAGGACCAACACCATAGTACGAGAAACATCCCCATATCACGATGCTTGCACCACCATGCTTCACCGTCTTCACTGTGTACTGTGGCTTGAATTCAGTGTTTGCAGGACGTCTGACAAACTGTCTGTGGCCCTTAGACCCAAAAAGAACAATCTTACTCTCATCAGTCCACAAAATATTACGCCATTTCTTTTTAGGCCAGTCAATGCAAATTGTAACCGCTTCAGCACATGTCTTTTTTTTAACGATGGGACTTTGCGGGGGCTTCTTGCTGGTAGCGTGGCTTCACATAGACGTTGTCTGATTGTTACAGTACTCACAGGCAACCTTAGATCTTTGATCCTCCTGGAGCTGATCATTGGCTGAGCCTTTGCCAGTTTGGTTATTCTCCGATCCATTCGAATAGTCATTTTTCTTTTTCTTCCTTGCCTTTCTGGTTTTGGCTGCCATTTTAAAGCATTTGATATCATTTTAGCTGAACAGCCTATCATTTTCTGCACTTCTTTATAGGTTTTCCCCTCTTATTAATTTCTTAATCAAAGAACGCTCTTCTTCTGAACAGTGTCTTGAACGACCCATTTTACTCTGTTTTTCAAGGACAAATGCACAGCCAGCATATGCAGCGTCAGTTGCCTTGATCCTTAAATAAGGGCCACCTGTTTAACACCTATTTTTTTCACAGAATCAATGACCTCACTAAGTGAACTCAGCACTGCTATTTTTTTGAACATGCCCCTTTCAGTTAATGATTCAGTTTCACAAAATTAGCAGCATGCACATCATGCCTGTTGGGTCTTTTGGTTTTCTATACCTTTACTAAACCTTCTAGAAACTTACTTGCAGTGTAGAAGTTGAAATTCTAACAAAAACAGTGATTTATCTTGCTAGTGATGTGGGACTGCTATTATGTTGAACACAACTGTATATATGAAGTATAATATGAGGATGTCATTTATACCACTGTATCTTACCATAAAACAAGAGCAAAAAGAGGAAAACATACAAGACAAAAACTAAAAACAAAAAAAACCAAAACCAATGTGCATACCAGGTGTCAATCAAACCCCTTCTTATGCTTAGTGAACATCATCCCTCTGTACATATTTTTCAACTGTGTGATGTTTATGCATTTCTTTAATTCCACATTCAAACTACAAGTAGTGCATCCAGTTGGTTTCCAGCAAAGAAAATATGTCATGTTTTGCTCCTGTGGAGCAGGGAAAACAACTCAGGCTCTGGATTGCTGTTAGTGTAATTTATTAACAAAAGAATAAACACAAAATGCTCCAGTAAACTTATCTGGGGAGCAAAGAAAACAGAGCGCTCCTACAAACTTACTGATGAGAGAGAAGGATTACTTACAGAAAGTCTCCCCAGAGCGGACAGATCTCTGGTGGAAAAGTGGGTAGACAATCTAAGGCAGTGAAAAAAACAATCTCCCTAAAATAGGGATCAAACCAATTACAAAATAGGTGACCGGTGTGAGTGCACATGAATGGAAAAAGAGGAATAATGATGGGGATTGGAATCAGCTGGTAACAAGAGGGGAGTAGTCGGCTGGCAGTCTGACAGGCAACGCCCACACAAAGTGCAGACCCGAAAGCGCTGCCTGACAGCGGTCAGTCACCGAACCAATAAGGAAAATAAACCAACTCAGATACAGACTAGAAAATAATTACAAATGAAATGAGACATGGCCGAAACAGACTGAAACATAAACAAGGAAAATAGAAGGCAGAATAACTCCAAAGGCATAACAAAATATGACAAATAATTATGCAATACAGAGGAAAGCCATGAAACTGAGCTTGGGAGAAAATCCAAGCCCAGTTCATGACAGAGCCCCCCCTCAAGTCGTGGATCCAGACACCCCAAGGTAACACCAACAGAAAAAGACCCCCCCCCACCCCACACACACACACACACACAGCAGAACACACAAAAAACCCACCCAGGGTGGGTGGTAGGGGGAACAGGCTAGGATGGCATGAAAAAACCCTGCTCAGGACCCACACCAGAAAAACACAAATTTACCCCCCCACGCCCCAAGGAGCTTTAGAGTTCAGGGGGCCGCCCAAAGTCCCAGGCCCAACGGATGACAAGGTGCACAAAGTCAAGTGGCCTGCCAAAGTCCCAGACCAGCCGGATGGCTGGGTGGTCTGCCGGAGAAAATGGACCACCCGACCCGGCGGCTCAGTCTTTCAGGTGGCCGGCCCGAGTGCTTCAGCCACCTAAACAAAAGAAGCGACCTGGGAGGCGGCTCCCCCACTGGGAGACCCAGTACTGTGGAGGAAAGCCGAGGAGGGGGAGCCCCGACGTCATCAGGCAGAGCAGGAAGGGGGACCACAACGGCATCTGGCTGATGAAGAGGGAGGACCACAACGCCCTCAGTGGTCTCGAACTGGGGAAAAGTTACATCCGCAGTGGCTCCGGGCTGGAGCTTGGCAGCAGTCGCGGTGGCTCTGGGCTGGAGCACTGCATCACCCTCGATGACTCCAGGCTGGAGCACTGCAGCATCCTCGGTGGACCCGGGCTGGAGCACTGCAGAACCCTCGGTGGACCCGGGCTGGAGCACTGTAGAACCCTCGGTGGACCCGGGCTGGAGCACTGCAGCACCCTCGGTGGACCTGGGCTGGGCCAACGCTGCAACCGCGCTGGACACAGGCTGGGTCAATGCTGCACCCGTGGTGGCCCCTGGGCTGGGGCGTAGCACCCATAGCAGCCCTGCACTGGACCGCAGCACCCACGTTGGGCTAATGCTAGGGTGCAGCCCCCACGAGGGACCCCAGCTGGGACGCAGCGTTCACATAGAGCTGGATGGTGAAGAGGGAACCCAGATGATGGCCTCCGGCAGGGAACAAACTGCTCCCACGGAGGACCTGGCCTGGGCCGTAGCTGCACCTGCGGAGGTCCCGGGCTGGAATGGGACACCTGAGACGACCTCATCGGGGTAAACTGGAGCCTGCGCGACCTCCAGCGGCGAACCTGGATCTAAAAGAGGAATAATGATGGAGATTGGAATCAGCTGGTAATGAGAGGGGAGTGAGTAGTCGGCTGGCAGTCTGACAGGCAACGCCCACACAAAGTGCAGACCCGAAAGTGCTGCCTGACAGCTGTCAGTCACAGAACCAATAAGGGAAATAAACCAACTCAGATACAGACTAGAAAATAATTACAAATGAAATGAGACATGGCCGAAACAGACTGAAACATAAACAAGGAAAATAGAAGGCAGAATAACTCAAAAGACATAACAAAATACAACAAATAATTATACAATACAAAGGAAAGCCATGAAACTGAGCTTGGGAGAAAATCTAAGCCCAGTTCATGACAAAATATTAGTATCATCAGCAAATAAAACCATTTTCAATATTTTTGATACACTGCATATGTCATTAATGTAGAGAATAAAAAATTTTGGGCCCAGCATTGACCCCTGGGGAACAGCACAAGTAATATTTAGTTTTCGTCAGGGTCAGGCCTACTGTCTGTGCCCAGAGTTAGAACCAAACATGGTGAGGCAGCGTTCAGTTTTTATGCTCCTCACATATGGAACAAACTCCCAGAAAACATCAGGGTTGCTGAAACTCTCAGCTGCTTTAAATTCAGGTTAAAAACTTTCCTATTTGCCGTGGCCTTTCAGCAGAACAATTGTTAATCTCCTACAATGCACTGCAACTTTTATTTCTTGCACATTTTCTGTCTTATTCTATTTTAACTTGTTTTTGTTTCTCTTTAATTTACTTTTTAGGTTGCCTTTAAATTCTTAATTCTTATTAATTCCTTTTGCAACTTCCTGTAATGCCTTAATGTTTTTATGTAAAGCACTTTGAATTGTCTTGTACATGAAATGTGCTGTACAAGTAAACTTGCCTTGCCTTTTGAGGAGCAACAGTCACCAAACTTAACAAACTGTTTCCGGTTTGTGAAATAACTCTTTACCCATTCTAAAACCACACCCCTAATACCATAATGTTCCAATTTCATTAACAATATGTTGTGATTTATTGTATCAAATGCTTTTTGTAAATCGATGAATAGTCCAACTGCTTGTTTCTTTTGATATATGGAGTTTGCGATTTCTTCAACTGAGTCTAAAAGTGCAAGTGATGTTGATCTGTTGGCTCTGAATCCATATTGACTATCACTGATCAGATTATGTTGGTCTATGATTTTTTTTTTTTTTCCAGTTCCAAGGTTGTCATAGCCAGGAGCGGCACTAGGGTTAAGCTCCCAGTGCTCATAAAATGCTCCTTATGGCGTGCGTCTCAAAAAGCCTCTGACAACTAAGTCCAACTCCTAGCCTGCCCGTGTGGTTTAGTTTCTAAGCCCGGCAGAACTGCTTTTACTAATAGGAGAAGGGGTGAGGGCGGATCTCTGGCGCCTTAAAACCAGATGCTTCGGGTAGATGGTGGCTCGTCAACCTGGGAAGGTAGCCCATCTAGGGGAAGGTAAACCCTGATTTCAAACCTCCACTGCCTTGCGGCATACCTGGTCACGGGAAAGGCTTCGGGAGTCAACCCTGAGGAAAAATCCGGAGTCGGAGCCCCTAAGGCAGTTCTATGTTGTGCTCAACATCGTTCTGGCAGCTCCTGCAACGGCGCTGGTGCCAAACTGTAGCAGCCCTGCTGTTCCTTTGGATTCATCAATGACGTGGAGAGGGGGGACATGCTGCATGGGCAACATCTTGTCCTCCATATCTTCCTGCCCAGGCTTGAATCCTACCAACGCCAATGCTGGAAGGTAGAACACCGGATCACTGGAGAGGACACTCCAGCTTCGCCTTTGGCGTAGACAAAACACGGGGAATGACAGTTACCGGTTATAAGCCACTGCTCAATTGGCGTAGAGCGCGGCGCCAGGGGTTGTTCCCAACGGTGGGAGGGATCATCGGATCTCACTGGACAGCTACCGCCCGCCTCAAGCTGGGCAGCCCCCAGCCAATAAGGTGTTGTCCCGCCACAGCTTGCTTTCCTCATTGGGTGCATGGGGATGAGGAGAAGTCTGAACAGCAGGCTGAGAACCTTCACACCAGGCAAGACAATAAAACAAAAGAGACCAACTCTAAAACTGGGAACTTGGAACATCCGCACTATGATGACAGGACTCGCTGCTAACCTCAAGGACATCAACGACACCAGGAAGACTGCCATCATCAATAATGAGCTGAAGAGACTGGGAGTGGATATCGCCACTCTCCAGGAAACACGGTTGGCTGACGCAGGCACACTGAGAGAGAAGGACTACACGTTCTACTGGCAGGGAAAGGGCAGTGACGAACACAGGGAACACGGAGTGGGCTTCGCAGTGAAGAACACCTTGCTGAAGATGGTGGAACCGGGCAGCAATGGCTCTGCACGACTCCTCACCCTCCGCCTGAACACCACTCAAGGCCCAGTCACCCTCGTCAGTGTGTATGCCCCAACACTGACAGCCACACCAGAGGCAAAAGACGAGTTCTACAAGAATCTCGCAACAACTGTCAGGACCATCCCTAACACTGAACAACTCATTCTCCTTGGAGACTTCAATGCCAGAATGGGTGCTGACCACGACTCCTGGCCCTCCTGTCTTGGACCTTTTGGCGTGGGCAGAATGAACGACAACGGACAGCGGCTGCTCGAGTTCTGCACATATCACGATCTGTGCATCACAAACTCGTTCTTCAAGACCAAGCCCCAACACAAGGTTTCCTAGCAACATCCACGCTCAAAGCACTGGCACCAGCTGGACTTGATCCTGACCAGGCGCACCTCACTGAAGAACGTGCTAATCACCCGTTCGTTCCAGAGTGCAGATTGCGACACAGACCATTCATTGGTGTGTTGCAAGGTCAAGCTGCAGCTGAAGAAATTCCATCGTGCTAGACAGCCTGGAAAGGCACGGATTGACACCAGCAAGATGGCTCAACCAGAACTTGTTGAGCAGTTTGCCTCCACCTTTGAGAAGGAACTTGATGTACCACAAGAAGGAGAATCTGCAAAGCAGAAGTGGGAAGAGCTGTGAAACACCATCCACTGCACAGCCTTGGCTACCTTTGGGAGGAAGACCTCGAAGTCACAGGACTGGTTTGATGCCAAGTTGACCGAGATGACCCCCGTCACTGAAGCCAAGCGCTCAGCACTTGCTGAGTACAAGAAGTACCCAAACGAGAAGAATCTCCAGATTCTCAGGGCTGCGAGAAGCAAAGTTCTGCAGACTGCTCGGCGCTGTGCCAACGAGTACTGGACTCAGCTCAGCCAAGACATTCAAACCGCTGCCATAACAGGGAACATCCGTGGTATGTACAATGGCATCAAGAAAGCACTTGGTCCGGCTCAGAGCAAGACGGCCCCCTTCAAATCCTCCACTGGGGTGATGATCACAGAAAAGAACAAGCAGATAGAGAGATGGGTGGAACACTACTCCGACCTCTACTCCAGAGAGAACACCGTGACACCGTCAGCCCTTGATGCCATCGACTGCCTGCCATCCATGGACGAACTTGACGCCGAGCCAACCATCGACGAACTCAGCAAGGCCATTGATAGCTTGGCCGCTGGCAAGGCACCCGGCAACGACGGCATACCCCCTGACCTGATCAAGCACTGCAAGACCGCCCTACTGCTGCCATTGCATGACGTCCTCTGCCAGTGTTGGAAGGAAGGTGCCGTACCACAGGACATGAGGGACGCCAAGATCATCACCCTCTACAAAAACAAAGGGGAGAGAAGCAACTGCAACAACTACAGGGGCATCTCCCTCCTCAGCGTTGTTGGCAAAGTCTATGCACGAGTTGTTCTCGTTCGTCTACAGAAGCTTGCCGAACGTGTCTACCCCGAGTCTCAGTGTGGCTTCCGCGCTGCGCGATCGACGGTAGACATGATATTCTCCATCCGCCAACTCCAGGAGAAATGCAGAGAACAGAACATGCCCCTGTACATCGCCTTCATCGACCTCACCAAAGTGTTCGATTTGGTCAGCAGAGAGGGCCTTTTCAAGATCCTGCCAAAGATAGGATGCTCACCAAAGTTGCAAAGCCTCATCGAATCGTTTCACACCAACATGCAGGGAATAGTGCAGCACGATGGCAACGTCTCAGAGCCATTCAACATACGCAGCGGAGTGAAACACGGCTGTGTACTTGCGCCAACCCTCTTTGGGATTTTCTTTGCTATGCTCCTGAGGCATGCCTTCAGCACAGCAACAGAGGGAATCTACCTGCACACAAGATCTGACGGCAGGCTTTTCAACCTCGCCCGCCTGAAAGCCAGAACCAAAGTACGCGAGGCTCTAATCAGAGACATGCTGTTCGCAGACGACGCTGCAGTCGCAACCCACACACAGCAGGAGCTTCAGACCCTGATGGACCGCTTCTCCCAGGCATGCAAGGACTTCGGGCTTACCATCAGCCTGAAGAAGACTAACGTCTTCACGCAAGGCATGGAAGCACCACCAACCATCACCATCGATGACTACGAGCTGGAGGTCGTGAATCAGTTCACGTACCTGGGGTCCACGATCAGCAACAACCTCTCCCTTGATACAGAGATCAACAAGAGGATTGGAAAATCAGCCTTCACACTTGCTCGCCTCACCACACGAGTGTGGGAGAATCCCAAACTCTCTGTCAAGACGAAGATGGCAGTGTACAACGCCTGCGTCATCAGCACACTGCTCTATGGGAGTGAGACGTGGACAACATACGCCCGGCAGGAAAAGAGACTGAACTCCTTCCACTTGCGCTGCATTCGCCACATCCTGGACATATCATGGCAGGACAAAGTGCCCAACACAGAAGTTCTGTCCCGCGCCGGCCTTCCCTCCATGTTCACTCTACTCAGGCAGTGCAGGCTCTGCTGGCTAGGCCACGTTCACCGTATGGAGGATGGCAGAATCCCAAAAGACGTCCTCTACGGAGAACTGGCAACTGGCAGGAGAGACGTTGGCCGCCCACAGCTGCGCTTTAGAGACATCTGCAAGAGAGACATGAAGGCCCTGGAGATCAACACAGAGCGCTGGGAGGACCTTGCAACGGACCGCTCCAAATGGAGAGGCACCCTGACCAGACAGCTCAAGGCGGGTGAAGAGAGACTGACTGCTGCAGCAGATGAAAAAAGGACCCGCAGGAAGAACCACCACAGACCCAGCAGCACGGAGACCACCCACAAGTGCGACCTGTGTGACAGGGACTGCCATTCACGCATCAGCCTGTTCAGCCACAGGCGGTGCTGTTCCTGCAGAGTAGACGTTTAGGATTCTCTTCCATGGTCATCATAGACCGACGGAGGCCGACGACGACGACGATGATTTTTTCGTTGTTTATTAAATAGTTTTTCAAGAAGTTTTGAGAACTGGGGTAATAATAAAACTGGTCTGTAGTTTGTGAAGTGGTGCTTGCTGCCAGATTTGTACAGAGGTGTAACCTTCGCGGTTTCCATTTGTTCTGGAAATGTACCAGTTTGAAAAGATAAATTATAAATCTGTGTCAATGGTTTTGCAGTAACTTCAATGACCTTTTTTACTGTAACCATGTCAAGACTTTTTGTTTTTTTTTTTACATTTCTTGACAAGAGTCAGTTTCTTCTTTGTTTACTGGTTCAAGGAACAGTGAGCAGGGATTCCTACTAATTAATTCTTCCATATCTACTTTGGATACTCCTTTCTCAGATATGTTTTTTTTTTTTTTACCAAATTAGGTCCCACATTTATGAGTAATGTATTAAAATTATTGGCTATAACATCCGTATTGTATTCTTCCCTGTCATCTATCTATAATTGCAGCATATCTGTGTCTGTTTGTGTGTCTGTCAGTGTGTGTGTCTGTCTGTGTGTGTGTTCCTCAGATATCTCTCAAACCGTTAGTCAGACTGACATCAGATTTTATAAGTGCTTTGCTGAGGTTATGAGGGTGTGCGTCCTCGAGTATGGAGTTGCTCAGTGAAAATATGTGATTTTCATCAATAAAAGTTGCCCTGGCTTCTAGAAGTGTGGGCGGGGCTTCGGATTGACTCCTTGGATAAAACAGCATCACGACCAGTCACCAGAACACTCCACAAACAAAACAAGGAAGTGAAAAGTGACAAATTTGACCAGAAAAAGAGAATACTGAAGATTTAATGCTTAAAAAATTATACTATAATGTTACCGTGATTGCGTAGCTCTAAAGCAGAGGTGTCCAATCATGTGCCATGGAGGGCCAAGACCCTGCAGGCTTTACCTCCAACCAGTGTCTTCAACAGCAGATTCCACTGAATTTCTTCCCACTGATTGCTGATAAGTGAAAACACCTGCTGAAGAGACTGGGTAGAAGAGAAAACCTGCAGGGTCTTGGCCCTCCATGGCACATGATTGGACACCCCAGCTCTAGAGGATAATTTGGCATATCAATGGCTGAAATGCAAAACCTATCTGCAGGATTTTCTGATTTGCGGATTTCACTTTGGATGATGAGAACAAGGAAGGCTGCTCATATCTGTCTGCAAGACCGTCCCGCCCTTTATTTACCATTTTTTTATTGTGACAGAAAATTATTCTGATAAAAAAAATAGCATAGCATTCTGCAAGTAAACAAAAAGCTGTTGTTTTTTTTTTAGTTTTCTCAAAAAAGTGCATTTTGCAGATAGGAGGTTTTTCCTTTTGGTCATTGATATGTGGCAAACACGAGATGCACGGGTACGTGGTGGGGTGAGGTGGGGAAGCAGTTGCTGGACCAGCTTATCACAATCCTTCCCAGGGAGACAAGCCCAGCCTGCCCGATTAATGGGATGGACTCTCCGCTGCTACTTCACCCGTGCCACGGCTGTCCTTTGCGGCACCATGGGTTCAACATAGCGCTCCTCCTGGTGCACAGCTATCTGAAAATTAAAAATTAATAACAACACTACCATGACTGTGGAGCGGAATGGCCAGATCAATTGCCTATCATATGTGGACACATATGCACGCTTTGACTAAACAACAACTGTGACAAAAATCACCCAAATTATGAAATAAATAAGTACATTTTTTATTTACTGACAAATGGGCAACACTGATGCAACAGTTGCAGCCAAATGGGTCATTCTTCTGAGTATAATAATGTTTGGTGTTTTGTACTTATAATATTACTAAAATGTAAAAGGATGCACTATAATGGGTCTCAAATATTTATAAATGTGTCCCGTTATAGTACTGCATGAGTTTATTGACGATACACTATAAACTACACATATAAACTAAAACAATTATAATGATGACTGAACAACTCCCATTCCCCAAAGTGCAAGATACAACACTTACAAATATAACTCATAAAAGATCACACAAATAAGTCTGACAAACAAATAAACAAGAGTTTTTAAACAGTCGCTACTACTGGATGTCCCATCCATTTTCAATAATTCTGTAATTAATATTCACACAATCAAATAAATCTTAGTGTTCAGTCCCTTTTATATTTGTCAAAGTCTAACATGTGTGGCTGCCTACATATAGGCTACACCTCTTTGTATTCCACTTTCAAACACAGCCTACATTTGGGCCTGTAAAGCCTAATTGGGATACCTGTTTTCAGACAAGAATACTTGCTTTCTGTGGGCATGCAGTAGTTATATATAAATACTCTGGTAGCCCATTTTGTTCAGTTCCATTCTTAATAACACTATTCAAGATGCCCCACATTCCTTTAATATTGTTTTTATTATTATCTAATAACTTTTTATAATACTCTTTCTTGCTATTCTTTATAATATTAGTTAAATCAAATGCGTGCTGAATCACTGCAGTCATGCTCGTTTCTCAGTTGAAGTCTCACCCCAAAATCCCTCTGTAGACTACTTGTGAAATCTTTTGTTTATTTAAATTTTTTGCATGTTTCTAATTTATTCACTTTAAATAGTTTAATTGTTGTTAGCAGGGCTTCTCTTCTTTCTCTTGATTGTGTCTGTACAAGTGAGGTTCATATCGAAAAATGAAAAGCTTCTTTAAAATTCCGACATTGTTCTTTGTTTACAATATTCACTGTAGTTTGTAGTTGGTTTTACCGCTTAGTGTATGTTTGTGAGGGAGGTTCTAAGCCTAAATTTTTGCATTTACCATGGCCATCTGTCAGCTTGGCCACTGTGAGGTTATTGTTTATCAGTTTATAGGCATGGTTTTTGCATACCACCATGATGGAACAATGAGTCACATGATGATATCATGAGAATAGCATATCCAGAGTGATAAAAATAGCTGCCAAGTTTGAATGAACCTGGGGTGTGTATGTTGTAACGTGATGCTTCTTAATAATGAAAGTGCAACATAGTCTAGGCGTGCTATGTACTATGAAGAAACACGTTTTTGTTTTGCACTGTTCTCTGATAACATAAACTAAGACGTTTTATTGAAACAATGGTGCTTTAGCATGTTTGGGTGAGGTAATCATTGAGGCTCTGTGTTAAGGGCTATTGTTTTGTTTGAGGGACATTTTAGTCTTAGGCTGCGGGTAGAGTAAAAGTCAGTTGAAGGAAAAATCTGCAGGGTACTGGTCTGCATAATATCTGCCCATCAACTAAGCATAAAACTGAAGTATTTTGTTTCAGGGGATCACACACATGCACGCAAACAGCGTTTTAATGGAGTATGAGTTTGAAACCTGTTGAAGGCTGTAGATTATATTGCTGGTATGTTTTCAACTGTTTGGAAATTACTGTATATTATAAAATATACAAAAAGTCAAGCAATGGACACAAAGATTCCCTGTCTGTGGGAGAATGGCTGTTTGGTAGACAGAGGTGGGTTTAATTGCCTGAAATTGTGCTCAAATAAAAGTAGTGTTATGATATTTATTACTCAAGTATAAGAGTAGTAAAAAACACAACTGTAAGAAAATATATACTAAATACTGTACCTTTATTAGTATAGTGAGCAGCTTGTCAAGTTTTTCTCTTAAATTTGTAACTTTGTATTTGGAGAAGTGACACTTTTTTCATCATGAATTTTCAACATTTTTCATGTCAATTTTCAATTTTATTCTCATAAATTTGAGGTGTTTTTACTTATGAGATTTTATTCTCAAACAACTGCAGCTTCAAAAAGGCAGGGATGCTGTGTAAAACAACTAAAAACAGAATGCAGTGATTTGCACATCTCATAAACCACTCTTTGTTCCACAGTAGAACATAGAAAACATATCAAATGCTAAAAGTGAGACATTTTACTGTTTCTCGAAAAATATTGATTCATGTTGAATTTGATACAGCAACACATCTCTAAAGAGTTGGTACAGAGTCAACAAAAGACTGAAGTAGTAAGTGGTATTAAAACAAAAAGCTGAAGGAACATGATGAAACTGATTAAGTTCATTTACAACTGACCAGTAACATGACTGGGTATAAAAAGAGCATCTTAGAGAGGCAGAACCTTTCTGAACTAAATATGGGCAGAGGTTCAGCCGTCTGTGTCTACAGTTGTGAAGCAATTTCAGAATAATGTTCCTCAACATAAAATTGTACAGGATTTCAATATTTAATCATCGACAGTAAATAATATCATTAAAAGAATGCAAGAATCTGGAGACATCTCTGTCACAAAGGCAGAGGGCCAAGAATAAATGTTGGATTCCTATGATCTTTGGGCCATCAGGCGCCATGGAATAAGAATCAATATTATACTGTCATGGAAATCATTGCATGGGCTCAGGAAAATTTTCAGCAATTATTGTCTGTGAACACAGGTCGCCGTGCCTCCACACATGCAGATTAAAGCTCTGTCATCCAAAGAAGAAGCTATATGTGAATATGGTCCAGATATGTCACTACCTTCTCTAGGCCAAAGCTCATTTAAAATGCACTGAAGCAAAGTGTATAATTGTTATGTAGGGAGACAAATTACAATGTGAAATTCTTTGCCAAAATCATGGGCGCGTGTTCTCTGGATGAAACAGGACAGGGACCAACTATAGTATCAGCACTGAGTTCCAAAGCCTGCATTTCTGATGCTATGGGGGTACATTAGTGCTTATGGATCTGGTAACTTGCACATCTGAAAAGGCAAAGTCAGTGCTAAAAGATATACACAGAGTTTAGAGCAACATGCTCTCATCCAGAGGATGTCTTTTTCATGGAAGTAGTAGATTTTGTCCTACCATTGCTGGTTTGTTTTTATAAATCCTCTTCCAGTCATTAATTCCACTTCAGCTGAACTTTCCAGGTAATCTGTGTCATGTTGAAATCATTTGAGACAGAATCCAGAGGTAGGCATTTATCTCTTCAGGAGCTCATATTTGTATCCTTGTTATTCAAATGATGTTGATGATCAATTTTTTTACACTGCCTCTCAATTCTATTGGCTCAGATGGTTTAATAGATGTGCCACTCATTGCAGTGAACTAATGGATTTGCTGATATAAGATAAGATAAGATAAGATAAGATAAGCCTTTATTAGTCCCACAAAGGGGAAATTCCAGGATTGCAACAGCACAGGGATAGCAACACTCAGAGCAACAATCAGAAGGCAAGAAAAAAAAAAAAAAACAAGCAAGCAAGAGCAGCTAATATACATATGTACATATTACTATAAAATATATATATATACACACACACACACACACACAGACACACAGTGCAGAGCATTGTAGCTGGATGGAATAAATATATGAATATATGAACACACAGTGCAGAGCATTGTAGCTAGATGGAATAAATATGTAAATATATAAACACACACAGTGCACAGCATTGTTGCTAGGTGGGATGAAACAGCATAACCGTCTATTTAGTTATCCTACATGGTATGATTATGTGCCCATACATATTCTCACCCTCCATAGCGACCGGTATGTTCCTAGTTGTATGCCGGAGAGGACCATTGTGTAAGTCTATTGCATCTTTTGCATTCAAAAAAAAACAAAAAAAAAAAAAAAAAACTATTAGTTTGTTACGTCTTTTTGCTATCTCTGCGAGCAGCCCTGCTTAGGTTGTACAGTCTGACAGCCGTTGGTAGGAAGGACCTACGAAACCTCTCGGTTGTGCACCTGGGATGATGTAGTCTGCTGCTAAATGAGCTCCTCAGTGCATCCAGTATGTCCTGCATAGGGTGGAACTCGGACTCCAGCAGAGATGACAGTTTAGCCACCGTCCTTCTCTCTCCTATCTCCTCCATCGGATCAAGGCGTTGCCCCAGGACAGAGCTAGCTTTCTTAATCAGATTGTTCAGTCTCTTCCTATCGGCTGCAGTAATGCCACTGCCCCAGCAGACCACTCCAAAAGTGATGGCTGATGCCACCACCGTGTCATAGAATGACTTCAGCAGCGCCCCTTGTACACCAAAAGACCTGAGTCTCCTCAGCAGGAACAGCCTGCGCTGTCCCTTCTTGTAGAGTGCGTCAGTATTGTGTGACCAGTCTAGTTTATTGTTCAGATGAATACCCAGGTACTTGTAGGATGTCACCATCTCGATGTCTGTTCCCTGTATGTTTACTGGTGCTGTGAGGGGCTGCCCATGCCTGCGGCAGTCCACCACCAGCTCCTTAGTTTTCCTCGCGTTGATCTGGAGGCAGTTCCGATGGCACCAGTCCACAAAGTCCTGGATAAGCCCTCTGTACTCAGCTTCATCTCCGCTGGAGATGAGACCAACGATCGCAGAGTCATCAGAGAACTTCTGTAGATGGCAATGTGTTGTGTTGTGTGAGAAGTCCGCAGTATAAAGAGTGAACAGGAAGGGAGCCAGCACCGTTCCCTGGGGGGCCCCCGTGCTACTGATGATCGTGTCGGAAACACAGTCCCGGGTTCTCACAAACTGAGGCCGGTTCGTGAGGTAGTCCAGGATCCATGATGACAGGTGCTGGTCCACCCCTGCGCGCAGCAGCTTGTCCTTCAGGATCATCGGTTGGATGGTGTTGAAAGCACTGGAGAAGTCAAAGAACATGATCCTCACCATATTCCCGGGCTTCTCCAGGTGGGACAGAGAACGGTGAAGGAGGAAGATCACCGCATCCTCCACCCCAATGCCATGCTGGTAGGCGAACTGGAGTGGATCCATCGCTGGTTCCACCAGGGGGCGGAGATGAGCAAGGAACAGTCTCTCCAGGGTCTTCATCAAGTGGGACGTCAAGGCCACCGGTCTGAAGCTGTTCAGGTCTTTGGGGTGGGAAGTTTTTGGTACAGGTACCACACAAGATGTTTTCCACAGCTGTGGTACCCTCCCCAGTTTCAGGCTCATGTTGAAGATATACGTCACAATCCCACACAGCTGGTCTGCACAGGACTTGAGGAGCTTTGCGCTGATGCCGTCCGGTCCCGACGCCTTCCTCGCCTTGATCTTCCTCAGCTCCGTCCTCACCTGGGTCTTGGTCAGGGTCAGGATGGGGGGCTGTGTGTTGGGAGTGGGGGGGGGGGTGTCGGTGGAGTGGGGAGTGGGTAGCAGGACTTGATTTCTTAGAGGCAGCAGTGGTTGTTGTGCAGACAGGGGGGAGGGCGGTTGGTCAAATCTATTGAAAAACAGATTCAGGTTGTTCGCCCACTCCCTGCCCCCCGTGGCCTGGGGGGAGGTATTCTGGAGCCCCGAGATGGTTTTGAGGTTTCTCCAGACCCCGCTGATGTCGCTCTGTTGCAGCTTGTCCTCCATCTTCTTCCTGAAGCTGTCCTTGCCTTCTCTGATCTTTCTCCTCAGCTCCCTCTGTACGGACTTCAGCATCTCCCTGTTCCCCGACCTGAAGATCCTCTTCTTCTCTCTCAGAAGTGTTTTTATCTCAGGGTTGATCCAGGGTTTGTTGTTTGAGTGACGCCGTATGGTCTTGGTGGGAACGGATTTGTCCACACAGAAGCTGAGGTAGCCCGTGAAGGTGTGAATGAGGCCATCGATGTCCTCACCATGTGGATCGCAGAGCTGCTTCCAGGCAGTGGCTTCAAAACAGTCCTTTAGAGTGTCCATTGTCTCCTCAGACCATAACTCCACAGTGTGCATGGCCGGAGGTTGTCTGTGCACTAGGGGTTTGTACACCGGTCGGAGATGAACCAAGTTGTGATCCGATCTCCCAAGTGGGGGGAGTTGTGATGAGGTGTACGCCTCCTTAGTGTTTGCGTAGAACAAATCCAGTGTTTTATTGTCTCTAGTGTGGCATGTGACATACTGGGTGAAAGTGGGCAGAATGGGAGACAGTGAAACGTGGTTGAAGTCGCCTGAGATGAGGAGAAGAGCATCTGGGTGTTCTGTCTGCAGCCTGCTGGTTACTGAATGGATGACGTCACGCGCTGTCCCAGCGTTCGCCGTCGGATTTGCATAAACAACAATGCAGATCACGTGTGAGTGTTCTCTTGGGAGATATGTAGGCCTCATGCTAACAGCTAGCAACTCAATGTCTTTGCTGCAGTGTCGTTGTTTAACAGTGATATGTCCCGGTCTGCACCAGTTGTTGTTAACATACATTATCACTCCACCGCCCCTAGTTTTGCCACTCTCTGGTGTTCGGTCAGCTCGTATCATGTGAAAACCTTCCAGCTCAATGTTAGCATCTGCTGCTAGTTCAGTTAGCCACGTCTCAGTAAACAAAAGGAGAGAGCACTCCCGGTAAGTGCTATCATAACGGGAGATAGCCGCTAGCTCATCTAACTTTCCCAGTATCGACCGTACATTTCCCATGACAACAGATGGAAGGGAGGGTCTGTACCTTATATTTTTTGTCCTCCGCCTTACTCCAGCCCGGCAGCCGCGGCGTTTTCGCCTCAGTTCTCTCGGTATGTCGAGTTTTTCCAGTGGGACCGGGTGGCGGTTAAATGCTAGCAGCTCTTCCCTATTGTATCGTATCCTGCTATAAACAGTGGCTCCGTCCACCGGCTCAGGAGACATTTGGGACGATCTGTGTGTCCGTGATATAAGTGGGGTGAAAAAAAAAAAGTGATCAAAAGAGAGAGGAAGGGAAAAAAAAACTCGGAATCGAGCCGCTGTTGCAAAAGGCAGCCGACTGGTGTGGCGCCGAGAGGGTAAATGACATGGATATGACATGGATGTGCATAAATTACACTGTGAATACAGCCTACAGAGAAAAACAATGTTATAATTAGATGTTATGAACCCCCAAAACAATTGTGAAAGATGGACTGAATACTTATTGTAACATATAAATGAAATAGAATGAGTTTTATAGTTTAGGTACCTGAGAAATCTCAAATGTCCACATGTGGCCAATTTGGGGAGTCCCGCTACACATTTCTCTGATAATGCCTGTGTAAAATTTCTCTCTTCATAATTTTTGTATAAATTTGAGTGTAGGTAATGGTTACATATTATGTTTTGAAGAAGTTCTTGATTACAACCGCATCATCCCAAAGCTGGCATGAGTAGCTAGTTCCAGAACACTGCAGGTTTTCTTTCCAACCAACCTCTTCAACACGTGATTTCATTGATTTCCTTTCCCCTAATTGCTGATCAGTGAAAACTCCTGCTGTAGTGAATTGCTGGAGGGAAAATCTGCTGCGACTTGGCACTCAATGGTAAACGGTTGCCTATCCCTATTCTAAAGAGGTATTCACTCTAAGAATGGGTTTTTTTTTTTTGTAGGCAGAGATGAAATTTTTCATTTTCTGCTGTGTGCCATCTTCACTTCCTCTAACCTAGTAGCTAGTGATGGCCAAATGAGGCTTTCTGGAGGGTTCACATAGGCAAGGCCTCATGTGGGACTTCATTTTCTCTACCAGGCCATCTAGTGGACAAAATGTATACAACATGCTGATTTTTACAAGAGTATTGTTGGTTTAATGTGTATTTTTTCAATTTCAATAAATGCTGTCTTTTAAGAAATATCAATGATCATAAGGCCGAAAAATAATAAAACTGAGGTGACTACAATGAATGTGCTTGCGCTACTTATTCATTTTTTTTAAAGAAATAACTTTTCAACAGTCATACTGTCTTTCTCAGTACATTCATCTCTGTCCTTATTGTCATGCAGGGCACAATAGTACCTCAATATAATGATGTGTTATTGTTGTATCCAAGCTCTTTGAAACACAACAGACACTTCAGTGTGCAAATTAAAGTAATTAGAATGACCCAGCTGGGACTTGAACCCTAGTTTCCCAATTGCAAGAGTCATATTTTTACCTCTAAGCTATTACTTAGTCATGAGTAGCTGAGGCTTTCTTGAACACTTGAGCCTTTCATCAAAATGGTTCACCTAGACAAGGCCTCATGTGGAACTTCATTTGCTCTACTAGGCCATGTAGTCGACAAAGTATACAGCATGCAGATTTTTACAATGTGTATTTTTCAATTTCAATGAATGTGCTATCTTTTAAAAAATATCAACGATCATAAGGGATAAAAGAAATAATAAAACTGGGGTGACTCCAGTGAATGTGTCTGTGTTACTTTGTGTTACTTTGTGTGCTTATATACTATAATATACTACTTATCCATTTTTATTAAGAAATAATAAATTTTCAACAGTCTTATACTGTCCCAGTATATTTAACTCTGGCCTGATTCTCATGCAGGGCACAATAGCAATAGTGCCTCAGCATAATGATGCGCAATAATGATCCAAGCTCTCCCTTGCAAATAAAAATGAAATTAAAAGAACGACACAGCTGGGATTCAAATCCAGGTCTCCCGCTTGTAAAATGGGTATACCACTGCTAAGCCATCATCTCAGTTGCAACAAGAAGCCACTATTTGTCAAAAATACATCAATGGGAGAAACAAGCTCAAGTGTTTTTGGTGCTGGCGTCATCTGAAAATTGGCTGTGACAAATCCCTTACACAGTCAAACATGACAAAACAAAACGTGAGGGATGGAGATTTCCATTGGGTACCACTGCTCAGTTTATTTCTCCAGACCCAGTCACGCGGTCCGACATCAATGCATACGTCACGAGTCACGCCTCGAAACACACCTCGCCAAATATTTCCTGGATAAGATCGGAGCACCGGTGCCTGCCTGCCCATCACTACTAGTAGCATATAGACCAATTCTTATACCTCTAAAATAACCTTACTAATATTACATTTATTAGGTCACGGAGAAAAAAAAACTTGTTGCTGAGATATACTCAGTTAATTTAAGGAGGTTGCTTTCAGTGAGGTTGGGACAGTACTGGGATTCCATGGCATCAAACCCATTAATAGCTTCTCCGTCCAGTGATCCAGCCTCATCCACTTGTCTGTGAATGGATGTGGGGGCTGTTTTTGTGATTGCAAGTAGGAGCCCACAGATGGCCACAAGAAGAATAAAGAGATTTTTTGAGAAGCTGTGCACCTTTCCTCTCTATTCTTCTTCCTTTGCTCTTTCAAACCTCCTTGAAGTCCTGTTGCATCATTTCCCTGTATTCTAAACACCTGCAGCCTTCTGGTGTAAACTCGGAGTTTCACCATTCTTGCATTTCTGTCACAGATCTCCAGTGAACAGAACTCCCACACAGACACACTGCTCAGAGAATAAAGCTGGCAGATGACAGCTGTATAAGCAGAGACTGGCACCAGCTCATTACTGCAAGAGTGTGAAATAATGAAGGAATGTTTGAAGAGCTGCTGTTGATGTTGTGTTAAAGGAACGAGAGGCTATACATGCACCAGCTCCCCCCCCCATTCCTGTTCTCAATAGTGGGACCTCACTGTTTTTTAAAAATTTTTTCTCACCAGGTTTTATTTATGATTTAGTTGTACCTGAATCATGACTTTTCTTCAACTTCTTCATTTGGCAGTATCCCTTATAATGTGAAGTTAGCACTGCCAAACAAATAACTGTTGTGTGAGGAGAAAATTTGTGTGAGAAAGAGCACTGTGACCTGGACAAAGGCAGCGCGCATCACTGTTTGAAAGTAGACTCAGCCAAAACAGCAGGACAGACAACCTTCACCACCAAGCATCCAGCCTTTGGATCATGAAGTGCAGTTCATTAATGCATTCCTGCTCATGTGGGATGGCTCAGCTTATCTCAGCACTGCAAAGAATAGGAACACAATGATAACACCAGGGACTGAATGTACATAAATGTGAAAAGAGAGGGAGAGTAAGGGATAGACATGTAGCTGTAGACAGAAATACGGGTGGGAAAAAACCTCAGAATATTTTGCCGTACAGACTGCTGTCAAACACCAGGAAGACAAAGTACTAAAAAGGGGGAAAAGGCGTTCAATGTTGTCAAATGATTGTGTCATAAGTGGAAGGGGGAGGTGGGCAGTGTTTAAAAAATGGTCCGTGAAAAGGCTTTTCTTGTACGTTTTGTTTGACAAGGCCAGGATAACTAATGAATATGGTCTCTCTCTTTCCCCTATTTCTGTCTATCTTCTGTTCAACATATCCCTCCTTTACTTCTGTTCTCTTGTCTATCTAAAAAAAAAAAATCTGTTTTTTTTTTTTCTTTTTTGTTTCAATTTGTGAGAGGCGACATTTGTTGAGAAAAGGCCTTGAGCTTTTGGGTTTGTGGGGCCCAGGTTATTAATTGTGTGTTGACAGAGGCCCCTATATAGAGATATCTAGTCAGAAAAAGCCTATAGAGGAGATCTGAAAGCTTGTTCTGGTATATGACAGAGTTTTAGTGAAAGAGATTGAAATAATTACAGTGTGGGTGAAGTGGGCCTCCCCAATAATTCAACTTGTTTTGACTTGAATAGAAGATTTTACAGTGGCTGTCCCAAAGATATGTTCTCTTTCAGCTTCTGTTTACTTCGTATTGTCTTAGATCAGATTTATTGAATCATTACAGGTGAAGTGCTGGCTTTTATTTATTTAGAAATGCATTTGACAGCTGCTGATAAGTGAAGGAAGTAAACACTGAATCTCCGACAGTGGGAGAATGCCACAAAATAAACTGACAATAACAGCTTGTATAATTTTGTATGATTAACATGATTTTCAGATGACATCAGCTGAGATAAATTCCAGCCCAAACCACAATGATTTTAACTACTGGCATCTAAGGGAACAATTCTTGGGTCGTGTATATTTTAGAAGAATTAGGCTGTAAAATCTCAGCTGCCAATGTGAAGGAGGGGAGATGTTGTCCTGCCATTAAGGCATGCCCCTTCAGACCAGCAGCAGAGCACCTCTATGCATCAAGTATCTGTATTCTGGCTGGTTGGCCACCCCCTGAGCAGCAGTAGCTCCAACAGTTCACAGCTCAGTACTTAAAGCCCCTTTTCTACTGGTACCTATACAGCCCAGCTCGCCTCGACATGGCTTTACTCAACTCAGCTCGCTTTTGTTTCCATTACAGCAGAGTACCTCCTGAGGTGGGTGGGATTTTTTTTACAGCAAGACGGCGCAACACTCCCGTGATGTAAAGCATGCGACACAAGCAAAACACAAGATGGCGGATTACGAGGCGACTGCTTGGTCTCTGGCTTTTTTTCAGAGTAAAGGCAAAAAAGGAGAGCCAGAGAAAGCTACAGGCGGTGAGACAACACACTCTGGAAAAGTACTGGAGCATTTAGGAAGCCATAGAGCAGTATAAAGCTGAAGACACAAGGATACAAACTAGATCACATGAAGGTAAGCTATCCATCCATCCATCCACCCATCCATCCATCTTCTACCGCTTTTCCGGAGGGCCGGGTCGCGGAGGCAGCAGTTCAAGCAGAGAAGCCCAGACTTCCCTTTCCCCTGCCACCTGCTCCAGCAATTCAGAGAGGATACCAAGGCGTTCTCAGACCAGCTGGGAGACATAGTCTCTCCAGCGAGTCCTGGGTCTGCCCCGGGGTCTTCTCCCAGTGGGACGTTCCCGAAACACCTCAAGTGGGAGGCGTGGGAGTGGACGCCTCCCACTTGAAGGTAAGCTAATGATTGCTAATGCTAATTTGCTTTAAGTCCGCCGTACTACATTGTAATGTCAGCAAGTTATCGCTATTGGGTACTAAAATATGTACGCTGTGTGTGTGTTCCAGATGGCTGTCTTGTGGCAAAATTATTGCTTCAAACTGTGGGTCTGGGCGTTCAGCAGAGCCTCACAGTGATGTCACCCCAGCCTCATGAATGCACAGTGGTTACAGAACTTCAGAATGTCTGTCGAAACGTTTAGCTTCCTGTGCAGCAAATTGCTCTGATCTGTGTGAAAATCATGGAGACTGTTGAGACATCACGGGATGTACTGCTCCAGCCGGTGGTGTCGTGGCAAAACAGGATCAGTGGCCAAAACTTGATCGCCAGGTGCCATATTGTAGTTATGGGGTTATATTAGCCATAAAATATATATTTCAGCAGGTAAACAATACTGAGTTAGGTATAATAAGATATATTTAAATATTATGATGCATTTTTAAGCCAAAACAAACTTAATCTAGGATTAAACGCAATTAAAATAATGCAGTCACAAGGCTACATGAAGAAATACATAGCTTTACTGGATATACATGTAGATACTGTATAAATATATATTCTCTGCTTCAACAATGAACTATACATGTATTCATTTAGTATTGCACAAGGAATTTTGACAATAAACCTTTATAGTTTTTTGCAGATCTGTCTCCACTTTTGCTTTATGTGTGAAGGTTTCCTCCCACATGCCAAAAACATGCAGATTAGGTTAATTGGAGACTCTAAAGTGGCCCTAGGTGTGAATGTGTGTGTGAATGTTTAAGGGATAGCGCCGTATCGTGACTGCTTCATCCATCCAGGTGGTGGATGACCCTCAATTTCCCCTCTGGGGATCAATAAAGTATACTAAATCTAAATCTAAAAAAAAAAAAAAAAGGTTACCACCCAGTGACATAAATTAAATACTAAAAGATTGGAAAAGCTAAGAACAATCCAGCGGTTTGAGAAATCACTTATTGTTTGGTGTAAGTCTGTCAACAGAATTATGAACCATAAAGCAATTTGTGTTAAAATATTAAATCCCATTACACCCTAACCCAGGGGTGTCCAATCATGTGCCATGGAGGGCCAAGACCCTGCAGGTTCTCTCTTCCACCCAGTCTCTTCAGCAGGTGTTTTCACTGTTCACCAGTCAGTGGAAGAAATTCGGTGGAATCTGCTGTTGAAGACACTGGTTGGAGGTAAAGCCTGCAGGGTCTTGGCCCTCCATGGCACATGATTGGACACCCCTGCCCTAACCCATTATTAGGAAATACAGATGCTAATATGGCCCAGAATTCCCCCATATACTGGTACTATCACTAAAGTGTGCAGTGTCTTCTGCACTGGCACATCCAACAATACAGTTTTCAGTAAATAAAATAATTGATCTTGGTTACTTTTTCTTAAAAATGAGCCATTATTTTCAGCGTCACTGATAAATGGTTTGTACTGTTGACTTCCCACCGGTGCCTTAACAGACAAAACAGAAAATCATGATGCAGACACATAAGTCACTAAATTGTTTTTTACAATCACCAGCAAAATCCAGATTATTTAGAATGTGCAAAATTCAAACTCTAAACTGTAAAAAAAAAAAAAAAAAGAAAAACTTAGAATGGGTCACACACGCCGGCCACGCTACCTCACTGAACCGCTCACACTGGTCCCGGTTCAGCAGAACTTCAGCTTGCATGTCTGTAAATAGTGACACAAGGTCCAGTTTGGGTGGATCGTTTTCCTCTTGCCTAGACGAAAGACAGAAATGGGTGGTGGTTAATTAAAGCAAGTTTAAAACATATTTGGGAAATACGTGTTGCTAAAAGCCAGTGATGGAATGTGACAAAAAAAGTACTTTGTTGTTGTATTTAACCACAATTTTCATGTATCTGCGCTTCAATAAAGTAGATTTTACAAGGGCTGGGTTATGTTTAAAATAATTTTTTTTACTGTGGCCTCAGCAATCAGAATGAGTTAATACATTCAGTTGAATGGAATCTAGTACTTTAACTGAGGGTGTGCTTCCCTGAGTATGGAGTCGCTCAGTCAAAATATGTAATTTTTATCAAGAAAAGTTTAGCCACCGCTCTGTCACCGCTGTGTCACCCTGGCTTCAAGTGTGGGCGGTGTTTTGTACTTGTATTGCTAAAATATGAAAGGATGCACTACAATGGATCTCAGATATTTGTAATGTGTCCTGTTATAGTACTGCATGAGTTTATTGACGATATATTCATAATAGTGTATCTTGTACTTTGGGGAATGGGAGTTGTTCAGTCACCATTATAATTTAGTTTATATGTGCAGTTTATAATGTAAGTCATAAAGGATCACACAAGTGATCTGACAAAAAAATAAACAAGTGATTCCTAAACAGTGGCTAATATTGGATGTCCCATTCATTTTCAGTTATTCTGTAATTAATATTCACACAAGCAAATAAATCTCACTTTAGTCCCTTTCATTTTTGTCAAAGTCTAATATGTGATCACCTACATATAAGCTACACCTCTGCATTCCACTTTCAAACACAGCCTACATTTGAGTCTGTAAAGCCTGATTGGACTACATGTTTCAGACAGGAATACTCACTTTCTACGGGCATGCACTAGTTATACTTCAAGTACATTCAAAAGTGAGTTCTGTAATATTTTTACTTAAGTGGGAATTGTGCTACTTTGGTTTTGGCACTTTATCTGTACTTTAACATAAAAAGCAAAGGATTTGAGTACTTTCTCCACCACTGCTAAAAACAACGCTCTGTGTGCAACTTGTTTCTTACCAGTCATCGCACATCATGTTAAACGTTGCCAGTGTCAGAGCAGATGCTGGTCGGACTCTAGAACGAAAATACACACAGCTTAAGTACTTGCACAGCATGAAAGTGCAACATGTAAAAAAAACACCTTTTTAACCAGGATTAACACTAGCTTATTTCGTCAGATGTTGTTGACACAAGCGCAAAATATAAGCACAGCACAGAGTTAGCATTGATGGCTAACTAGCTAGCTCATTGTCTGCATACAGGAGACAACATTGTTGTTTGTTCAAAGTGAACTTTCTACCGCTGGGATAAATAACATATAAGATGCATAATATCACATCATATCACAACACTCACCATCCTCTATATCCTCTAATATCACGATTTTTCAACTGCTGTGGTCGGGTCCTCACGTTTATTTGCCGGTCGGTGGCCATAAATTCATTTCAGGTGGCTTCGTCTAGTTCCCTCTGGATTCTCTCATCAGCCAAATGGCACAGAAAAGTCTGTAGGACCACAGCATTGATTACTGTGAAGCCATTCTATCGTTGTTGTTTATACTGATGCTTACTTGCTCGCTTGCAGACGAATCTTTGCAAATGGCAGCTGGAGGTTCTGTACAAGACGTCACTCTCATGACGTTACGCCTTGACCAATCAGTGGCCTGCAGTCTGCTGACGTCACATTTTCAGCTCGACTCTACACGGTTGGAACCCAAATGGCGCGGGCATGCTTTTCGTACCTCATTTTAGTATCAGGTACTAATGGAAAAGCCTACAAACCACGCCGAGTCAAAATGAGTAGGGCTAAGCAGGTACTAGTGGAAAAGGTGGCTTAAGTTACTTGCAACTAAAAGACAAGTGCTCTCTTTCAGTGGGGAATTGACTTAACCAGGGCTGCAGGTAAAGACCATTTTATAGTTTGGGCAATCACCCACTCTAATCAGAGATTACACAAGTAATCTGATACTTTTTATTTTTAAAGGAACTTGCATTGACCAACATTTGCTGAACTTTCTTTTCTAAAGAGCAGTAGTAATTGTACCAAACACTCAATAAAACAGGTACACATTTATAGCAATGCTTATTGCAGAGAACACAACTTCAAATGGTATGTTACACCATAAAGTTCCTTTTGCTAGCCGTTAGCATCCGTTAGCCTCCGCTAGCGGCTGCTGTTAGCATCTGGATGCTAACAGTGGTGACTATATGTTCTTTGGTCATATATGCATAGTTAATGTAGCTGACTACATTCTGTTCATCTTAATTTTAAATCTCAATCACTTACCTTGTCTTGGGTGTGCTGGCTATGTATGATGTGGGATGCTTTCTGACGAGACACTGTAACATCCAACGTTGTAGCATGCTAGCCCGCCGCACGGCTTTACCATATACATACTGCACAATGTTTTCCTTCAATTTGAGCTTGAAATGATTCCAGACTTGAGATACTTTTGTCATTTTAAAAAAAATTTTCTCCCTCTTTGCTGGCCCATCACTATGCCACTCTGTCATGGCACTGTTAAACAAATCTGCGTTTTGTTTTGGTAGCGTGACTGGAAGAAGGTTGCACTGGAAAAAGGTCATATAGACTGGAAGTGCTACATTAAATGATATATCAACGCATACATTTTGGATTGAGAATTTTTTGTAACCGAATTATTCAAATTATTTGAGTAATCGTTGTAGCCCTAGACTTAACTGCAAACCAAACTGTGAATAAAATAAATTGTTAAAGGCACACAATAGTCACATTTTTTTTCTCAACGGTTTAATTCAGTCTGTGTGATATTTTTCAAATTCAAAACGGCAGAATACAGGACAGTATTTCACTGCTCCTGTCACTCTTCTTCCCTCAGATATGTTGGACAGCATTCATAGATAGACTCCACTCAAACAGTGTTTAATTGTAAGACATCACAGTCAGACTCAGAAAAAAGTACAAATCTTTTATCCAGTTTGATAAACATCACTGTCATAATGCGAGTCTGCAAACCAATGCTTTTTTCAGTACAAAGGTGCTATTATATAGTATACAGTGGTGTGAAAAAGTGTTTGCCCCCTTCCTGATTTCTAATTTTTTGTACGTTTGTCACACTTAAATGTTTCAGATCATCAAACAAATTTAAATATTAGACAAAGATAATACAAGTAAACACAAAATGCAGTTTTTAAATGAAGGTGTTTATTATTAAGGGGGAAAAAATCCAAACCTACATGGCCCTGTGTGAAAAAGTGATTGCCCCCTAAACCTAATAACTGGTTGGGCCACCCGTAGCAGCAACAACTGCAATCAAGCATTTGCGATAACTGGCAATGAGTCTTTTACAGCGCTGTGCAGGAATTTTGGCCCACTCATCTTTGCAGAATTGTTGTAATTCAGACACATTGGAGGGTTTTCGAGTATGAACCACCATTTTAAGGTCATGCCACAGCATCTCAATCAGATTCAGGTCAGGACTTTGACTAGGCCACTCCATAGTCTTCATTTTGTTTTTCATAAGCCATTCAGAGGTGGACTTGCTGGTGTGTTTTGGATCATTGTCCTGCTGCAGAACCCAAGTGCACTTCAGCTTGAGGTCATGAACAGATGGCCGGACATTCTCCTTCAGGATTTTTTGGTAGACAGCAGAATTCATGGTTCCATTTACCACAGCAAGTCTTCCTGGTCCTGAAGCAGCAAAACAGCCCCAGACCATCACACTACCACCACCATATTTTACTGTTGGTATGATGATGATGCTGTGTTATTTTTACGCTGGATGTAATGGGACACACACCTTCCAAAAAGTTTGCTTTTGCCTCATCAGTTCAGAGTATTTTTCCCAAAAGTCTTAGGGATCATCAGGATGTTTTCTGGCAAAACTTAGACGATCCTTTATGTTCTTTTTGCTCAGCAGTGGTTTTTGTCTTGGAACTCTGCCATGCAGGCCATTTTTGCCCAGTCTCTTTCTCTGGATGGAATCATGAACCTTACCTTAACTGAGGCAAGTGAGGCCTTCAGTTCTTTGGATGTTGTTGTGGGGTCTTTTCTGGCCTCTTGGATGAGTTGTCGCTGTGCTCTTGGGGTAATTTTGGTCAGCCAGCCATTCCTGGGAAGGTTCACTGCCGTTCCATGTTTTTGCCATTTGTGGATAATGGCTCTCACTGTGGTTTGCTGGAGACCCAAAGCTTTAGAAAGGGCTTTATAACCTTTAAAAGACTGCTAGATCTCAATTACTTTGTTTCTGTTTTGTTCCTGAATTTCTTTGTATTGCAGATGATGTCTAGCTTTTGAGGATCTTTTGGTCTACTTCACTGTCAGGCAGGTCCTAGTTAAGTGATTTCTTGATTGAGAACAGGTGTGGCAGTAATCAGGCCTGGGTGTGGCTAGAGAAATTGAACCCAGCTTTCCAAAGATGTGATAAACCACAGTTAATTTGTGTTTTAATGGGGGGGGGGTCACTTTTTCACACAGGGCCATGTAGGTTTTGATTTTTTTTTTTTTTTAGCCTTTATAATAAACACCTTCATTTAAAAACAGCATTTTGTGTTTACTTGTGTTATCTTTGTCTAATATTTAAATTTGTTTGATGATCTGAAACATTTAAGTGTGACAAACACACAAAAAAACAAGAAATCAGGATGGGGAAAACACTTTATCACACCACTGTAGATTCTGTGCCTTTGATGGGTTTTTTAAAAAAATTAATTTTAGTTAATTACTCTCCAAACTAACCAACTCTGTACTTTTCTTCTCTCTCCTTTCCACTGTCTTTTCTAACGTGCACGCCTACACACTGCAGTAGCCAAGGATCCCAGGTGCAGGGTGGATGTGAAAAGCTTTGTGTTTTGTCAGCAGCACAGCAACACCTCATGTGACCATCCATTGGACTCGTACAGGGAGGAGAGACCAAAGAAAGTAGAAGATCCAAAGAGAAAAACAGATGGCGATGGAATAGGTTTAGGAGGTGGGAGATAAAGTCTAAGAGAAAAAGGAAGGGAGAAAGTTTGAAGGGAGGAATAAAGGCACACATGTGGAAGAGAAACGGTGGAGGGCCCAAGAAAGGGATGGGAATAAAGACGAGCTGGGGAGTGCTAAGTTGGCAGCAAATAAAACGTAAGGAGGGTGAGCGTTAGGGAGAAGGACGGGGTGATGGGAGGGAGGGAGCGGAGTGAGAGAAAGGTTGGAAAAGGCCAGTGGCCTCTGCTCCGTCCCCTCTGTGTGCTGCTAAACTGCCCACCAGTTCCCCGCAGCTCTGTCACTTCTTGTTTGTTAATCCTCTATTCTTCTCCCCCTCCTACTCTTCCTCGCTCCCTTTCTCTCAAATTGGTCAATTGTTAATGTGACCCCTTTAAACCCAACCGTCCCTCTTTTGCAGTATTGTCAACATAATTATCTGTGTGTACAAGAGGGAGATTTAGAAAAGGAAGTGCTAGATGACAGATGTTTGTAATTGTTTGAAAAAAATGGCTGGCTACTGTTTTTTTTTTTTTCATACTTTGTTTTGTGTGAATGACACCTGCCATATTATGAGCCTTCCTTGTGGAAAATGAAGCAGGTAATTTTAGTCTGTTTTGTGATGAAAAACAGCTGTTTTGGAAAAGATGTACTGTCTCTCATTTTATTTTAAAGGTGTTGCCCCTTAATTCTTGATGAAAGAAAGGCACAGAAATGACTTTACTGTTTTGCTGAAAACTTTGAAGGGTCAAAGAAATGTCATGCTTATGGATGCTAGAATCTGTGAAAATGTTTTTCTTTTCACATAAAAACTACAGTGAATGGATTAAACAGCACTACAGCCTTTCAACAACATTTCTATGCAGAGAAAATTCAAAGCATTTAAAGGGGACATTATGAAAATGTCTCCTTTTCAGTACGTCTGCTGATCAATTTGGGTATCTGGAGTGGCTACCCCCGTATAAACTGAAATAAAGACAATCATATCACTTTGTTACAGTCTGCCTTGGTCTCAATATCTCCCATTAAAACAGCTTTATGTAACTTTTCTTTCCTGGTAGGAACGCTAAAAAGACTACAACTGACTAGGGCTGTGCAATATGGCAAAACATTCATATCACAATATAAGTTTTCTTATATCACGATAACGATATATATCACGATATACATTTTCTGTAAATTCTACAGTTTAGATAATCACATAAAAAGGGCCATCTCTTTTTTTACATGTACCATTTGCCCTCATAATTTTGCAGTGTTGTTATAAAATAGTTTTTTAATGTGCATTTGTGACTTGATTCTCATAAATTTCAGGTGTTTCTTCTAAATCATATGTGAATAAAAAGTAAACATCAATAAGTTAAATATTTCCTGCGCCAGAGGAGAACAGCAAAAAAAGAGAAAAAAAATAGCAAAACAAAAAAACAAAAACACAACATAAAAAAAAATGTCTGAAAATGAGAAAATTGCCCATGGCTGCCATCTGCAGATATAAATTAGCTGTTAGTTTAAATCAATGAAAATTTAAGTGTAGACCTGCAGCCTGCCATTCTGGCCTGATTTGACCTGTTTGCTTCTTAGTAAAAATATTGCAGATTGGTCATGATCTGAAAATCAAAGACATAAAAGGTAATGTAATAAAATACATGTGATGACTTTAACTTTACTCATTATCAATACAGTGACCCCTCGCTACTTCGCGCCTCACCTTTCGCGCCCTCAGTGCATCGCGGATTTTTCAAAAATATTCATCAAAAATTCAAAATTGAGAAAAAATGGGCGGGCGCTAGCAGAAGGCAGGGAGACTACATTAGAACATCAGGTATCAACACGGAGAGCCCGCACAACTCAAAATCCACCTCTCTGTTCGCTGTTCTCGTGTTGGCTCGGCTCGGGAATCTCGCAAGCTGATTGGCCGAGACGTTTTACCCAGCTTCTCCCCCTGCCGAGCACCCATACCCAGCGAAGGAAGACCGCATTCATTGTTCTTTATCGCTCGTGTTGCTTAGTCTTGCCGCATGGAACTTTTCGCTGTTCTCTTGTGCCTTTTTGTGCGAAATAGTCTTCCCGTCGAGCCACTATGCCGCCTCCTGCAGCTTCTCCAGCTCTATCGGAAGCTGCCCTCGACGATCCTGCGCCTCTAGCACCTGACGATGAGGCGTCACCTGAGGAGCAGTAAAGCTCTCATTAACCTGTGCAGTAAATCATCTTCATCTTGAGTTACGTATCTTGTTATAAGAATAAAAGAGTTCTAAAAACATATTTATGTACACTTTATTTACATCTACGTATGTATGTACACGTACACACACACACACACACGTATCATATGAGAGAGAGAGAGTGAGAGAATGAACGTACGTATTATTTATGGGTGACGTCATTAGGGGTGACGCTACTTCGCGGTTTTTCACTTTTCGCGGTCGGTTCTGGAACCCATTAACCGTGATAAGTGAGGGATCACTGTACTCGACAAATTAAAATTATTAGAAATCAAATAAATTACATTAAGAGCCAACTTGCTCCTCCGACCTATTTTAATTTACAGTTTACTTTGTGTGTATGTGCCACCATCATGCACTTTTGCAGCTTTAATAAAAAAAATTCAGACAAAACTAAAAAACTCAGCAGTAATTTAATCAAAAAAACAAAAACAAAAAAAACCCCAAAAAACGATGGTCTGCTACATGTTTCCAGTTACAACAACTTAGCATCATCATTTAGTATTTTATAATTAGACATAGTGTTAATGTTACTTACTTCCTATTAAAACAAGGTTAGCAAACTATCCCCTCTGATGCAGCACGATGAAAAACAGTCCTACATCCCTGGCAAACAGGAGTAGCAGCTATCTCAACTGGTAGTTTGGAGTTAGCATTAGCATCCACCAGACTGAAGCCTACCCACCCACACAGCCCTACAACTGACCCTTTTGACAGCCTGACTCCAAATAGCCAATCACAGGGTGCTTTGTTAGTGTGTGTGTGTGTGTGTGGGGGGGGGGGGTAAAGTCATGCCCTATGATTGGCTAATAGGATACAGGTTGTAAAACTTGCTAGGTGCTCATCTTTTCATTGTTCCTACTAGGAACAGCAAACTTACATTGCAGGCCCACTCAGGTGGAACTGACATCCATCTGATCAAAGGCTGATGTCACGTCAAAATAATTTTTATAAACATTATTTTAAGGTGAGAATCTTGCATAGTGTTGCTTCAAATAAACAGTTTTTATTTGGATATTTTGTGGCGTGAGAACCAGTGCTCATTGGAATAATTCAGCCCTTCCAGCTTCATCTCCACTCATTTTAATGACAGTGGGAGTATCCCTGTGAGTGTTTAACCCACACACCGGCAGTGCTACTGTGGAGTTAGCTTAGCTCAGTGGTTTTTATTAGCATGTTCTGGTGAAGCCGAGATGAGCTAATGCGATGACACTGCATCCGTTGTCCGTCCGTCCATCCACATTTCATGGGACTCACTACTCCTAGAGCATCTAGGCTGCATTTACGCCTGCTTCATGCTGCATTTCCCCTCTAGTCTGCCTTGGTCCGCGTACGCTTTGGACTAGCCCGGCACGCACGTGGCGCTGTACATGCTCACTTTTTTCATCTACCCAGGCCAAGCGGTTGACGCATACACACAACCATCATTTGTAGTTTCACTCCCGCCCGATAGGTAGTGCCAAGGCACTGATGCACCAGGATTTTCCCCAACGAAGAAACGGTGAACTTCTTTACAAACTTTCTCTTCAAATATAGAGTCCATTTCTGCTGTTTGACTTCCCGGGTTTCACTCCTATTCCACAAAGATGCTGCTGCTGCTGTGAAAGAAAGTATGTATGTATGATTCATGTATGTTTTATTCTCGTTTTCTGCCTTCTCGTTGTCTTCTTCGTCTACTGATGAATGCTGTGTCGATATCACCACCTCGTGAATGGGACGTTCAGTCTTGCGTGTGCGCTTTTCAACGCGTTCAGGGCGTGGGCAGGCGGCGCGGTCACAAAATTTGGGCTGCACACAGTTGTCCGCGGTTGAGCACTGCGGACACTAGCGGAGTGGAGACAATGACAAAAATTTCATCACACGAGGTTTCCGGTTACATGTACGCAGACAGCAGAGGTGTAGCATGAAGCAGGCTTTAAGGTCAAGGTCAATGGTCAGGTGATGTGAGCACTCTCAGGGTGATTTTGTCTGGCTGGAGTTAGCTACTCCATCACTGAAGGTCTGGTTGCTGTTTTCTTTCACATCTGTGTTCCCACCTGGTTCAATAATCCACAGTAGATAATATATCTTGTGTCATTCTGGCTTATTTTGTTAAATTTTGATCATGATAGCCTGGTAGATTAGCCTGTTACATATGAGGAATGAAGGACTGGAGGCCCATCTGTCATTCAGCAAATCAGCGCTTTATTACGGGAGCAGAACTATTTATACACAAAGGCCATGCCTGCCTGACGTCACACCAGGGGCAGGTACGGCAGCACGCACCACCACACTCACTACACCACACTTCCCCTTCCCCTTACGAAAATGCGAAATCACACACACACAATCGAAACCCTCCTCAATTTAGGACCCGAATTGTGCACTAAGGAAACAAGGAATCATGAACTGCAGGAGAATGGCCTATCACATTCACACAAAACAACTAAAACCAGCATTTTTCTTTTTGTTTTTTCCAAAATATACACAAAATAAGTAAAATAATCCCAAATCATACATACTCACACGCACACCAGAAGAGTATATGTATACATATTTACATCAAGGGTATTTAAGTCACACCTATGTCCACCGGCAGCCAGAGGTAACACCGGACCGGGGTACCAGGGCAGCCCCAAATCATGCATGCCCCTGGCCGCTGAAGATGAGACCGGTTCGGAGGTCCCGGGCAACCCCACGGCATGAACGCCCCTGGCCGCCGTCTGCCTCCAGGATCAAAACCAACCTCTCCTGCAAAAATGTCATTCTTCACGCTTCACCACCAACTGCCTCATTCCTCAGCACCCGCCATGCTGCTGTCCAGCACACCGTCTCTCCGTGCTTGTCGGTCCCCTCCTGACTGCTTTCAACACCACTGCAGCTGCCATCGTTGCCCCGAACACTCCGGTCTCCCGTGGCCGAACTCTGGGGAGACCCGAAGCCTGCTCGTCAGTGCTGCTCGCTGCTTCGGGCGCCTCACCGTAACACCCAGCAGCCTCATCCAGGGCACTTCACTGTGCTGCCTCCATGTCCGGCTGCTGTTGCTCTCCCTCGGGGCTCTCAGCGTCACTCTCGTCGGCATCACTCTCCAACCCGGGCGTTTCATCGCTGCTCTCGGTACCCTCATTCCAGGCGCTCCGCTGCGTCGTCTCCATGCCCGACTGTCGCTGTTCGTCACCAGGGCTCTCAGCCTCCATGGTCCCACTCACTCGCTGCCTAGCTTCCAGCTGCAGGGATGACTCCTGCTGTACTCTCTCTCCACTGTCATTGCACACCGCGGAGTCCGACTCAACAGAGCTATGGTCCTGTACCGTTCTGAGCTCCTTGACTGGCCCACCGTCTTCAGTGACCGGGGCCTCCTCCACTCGTGGCCCCGGTCCTACCTCGAAGTCTGGCTGGTAGCTCGTAGCTTGGTTTTGGCGCGAAGTTAGCTTAGCGGCTAACCTGTCCATAGGCACCGAATGGGCCGTTAGCTTCTCCAAGCTAACTAGCTTAGCCGTTCCTGGTGCCAATAGCTCCATTACCCATAGCTTCGTGGTCCTTGTCTGCTCGTTGAAGTATTCGGCCAGCCGCTCGACAACATCCACATAACAGTCCGTTTCTCCCAACGTATCGAGAATTCTTCGGCCTTCTTTGCCAAGATGGCCAGAAGTGCTCGTCTTCGTACCCCGTCGAGCCTACTTAAACCCAGCGCAGCGATGTAACCCTCGAACATGGCCAGCCAGTTGGGCCACAGGAACGCTGGCTGTCCCGCATATTCCACAAATGGTAATAATGGTGGAGGTAGCCCATACATCCCCATAGTTTCTCCTCGTCGCCAAATGTTATGTATGAGGAATGAGGGACTGGAGGCTCTTCTGTCATGCAGCAAATCAGCACTTTATTATTCAATTCAATTCAATTCAATTCAACTTTATTTATATAGCGCCATTTCACAACAACAGTCATCTCATAGCACTATCAACTGTAGGGAGGACCCCCACAGTTGCAGAAAGACCCCAGCAATCAGGCGATCCCCTGTGAGCAAGCACTTGGCGACGGTGGAGAGGAAAAACTCCCTTTTAACAGGAAGAAACCTCCAGCAGAACCAGGCTCAGGGAGGGGCAGTCATCTGCTGCGACTGGCTGGGGGGTGAGGGGACAGAGAAGAAGAAAAGAACAGACATGTAGAGAGCAAACAGCACGATGGGGACTCAATCTATGGGAGAGAACAAACAAATGTTAATGACCAGCAAAAAAAAAAAATATTTCATAGAGAGTGAGGAAAGGAGTGAGGCCCAGTGCATTACTGGAGGTCCCCCGGCTGACTAAACCTATTAGCAGCATAACTAAGGGAGGGTTCAGAAACACATGATCCCTCCCTAATTGTAGGCTATATCAAAAAGGTAGGTTTTAGCCCTATTCTTAAAAACAGAGATCGAGTCTGACTCCCGAATCCAGATTGGCAGCTGATTCCACAGGAGAGGAGCTTGATAACTGAAGGCTCTGCCTCCCATTGTACTTTTGGAGATTCTAGGTATTACAAGTAAACCTGCATTTTGGGAGCGTAGTGCTCTGTTAGGATGATACGGTAGTATCAGATCTTTTAAATAAAAAGGAGCCTGATTGTTTAGAGCTTTGTAAGTAAGAAGAAGGATTTTAAACTTAATTCTAAACTCTATGGGAAGCCAATGAAGGGAGGCCAGAACCGGAGAGATATGATCTCTCTTTCTAGTACCTGTTAAAACTCTTGCTGCAGCATTTTGGATCAGCTGAAGACTTTTTAAAGATGTTTTAGGACAGCCTGATAATAAAGAATTACAATAATCTAATCTCGAGCTAACAAAAGCGTGGATCAGCTTCTCAGCATCACTCTGAGACAAGATGCTCCTAATCTTGGCAATATTACGCAAATGATAGAAGGCAGTCTTAGAAACAAATTTAATATGTGAATTGAAGGACAAATCCTGATCAAAAATAACTCCAAGGTTCCTCACAGAGCTATTAAGAGAAAGAGTAACTGCATCCAAACTGAAAGTTTGATTTGGAAAGGAATTTCTAAGGTTTTTTGGACCAACAAGAATGACTTCAGTCTTATCTGAATTTAATAGCAGGAAATTACAAGTCATCCAAACTTTGATTTCCTTAAGACAGGCTTCTAACTTGGCTAATTGATTAGTATCATCTGGCTTCATTGACAGGTATAATTGTGTGTCATCTGCATAACAGTGAAAATGTATACAGTGCTTTCTAATAATGTTGCCTAACGGAAGCATATATAAACTAAAAAGAGTAGGGCCAAGCACAGATCCCTGTGGAACTCCATGACTAAGCTTTGAGCTGAGAGAAAACTCATCATTTACATGAACAAACTGGAACCTATCAGATAAATAAGATCTAAACCACTGCAACGAAGTTCCATTAAGTCCAACATAGTGTTCTAATCTATCAAGTAGAATATTATGATCAATAGTATCAAAAGCTGCACTAAGATCTAAAAGGACAAGTACAGAAACTAGTCCATTATCAGATGCAATGAGGAGGTCGTTAGTGACCTTCGCTAAGGTCACTAACGACCTCTGTAGTTCTGATGGGAACAGAACTATTTATACACAAGGGCCGTACCCGCCTGACGTCACACCAGGGGCGGGTACGGCAGCACGCACACACCACACTCACTACACCACATAGCCTGCTAGTGTTAGCTTGGCTGGGCGTTTGTGGTCAGTTTTCCTTCCTGATTAGATCTCACACTGGCTGGGATACCATGGAAGATCAGTCTGCCCAGCATTAGCTCAGCTGTCAGACTGCAGTTTTATTGGTAATTCTGAATATATTCTTTCTACTGCCACTAGACATTTGTGTTTCCACCTAGTGCATTATTACACACGTCATCTGTCTTGTATCATTCTGGCTTATTTTGCTGTATTTTGCCTGTGATGGCCCAGTGGATCGGCACAGAAAATTTGAATAGAGCTACAACTGTGGCTAGCAAATTGTGTGCCCTTTAAGTAAGACCAACTATCCAAATATTTGTCACTTACTGACTCATTTTTTTAGTGATTTTGCTCATATATAAATCACAGGAATTACAAGCAAAATCAAAATAAAGTTTGTTTTTGGAAGAAACTGTCTCAGTTCCTCTATGATGAGGAAAGTGGTGGTGCAATAGAATTAGGTTTCAAGATAAGATAAGATAAACCTTTATTAGTCCCACAATAGGGAAATTACAGAAGAAGTCTGACCCTGAGAATGAGAGGCTGAAAAAAAAAAAAGAGTAGGAGAACAAATTCTGCATCTGCTTGTACAATATCTCCAAGGCCAAAGAAACATGCTTATTTTGGACCATCTGTGCCCGCAGCTGTAAGCATCCGGTCCTGGTCTTCATGCTGGAATGAGTGAAAATCTTAAAAGCCTCCCTGTGATCCTTTTTCTCCTCTGAGTAACAAACAGGTGTCTTTTTGAAACAGGATAATCGGAGAATACAGAAACTTTAGCCCTGTTGTGGGCAGAAGTGTCAGCTGTAAGAGAATTATGAGCGAACACATCAGGCACTTCAGCACACAGATTTTCTCTGTCCCGTGTTGTCTGCTTGAATACATTACGTTAGATTGTGTTTTTCTTCAACCAGACAGCTGAGATGAAATTTATTTTGTTGGTCAAACGGGCACAACCTATTAACCTTCTCCCACTGGCAAACTTGTAAAATGTACAGGTGCCTGCATGAAGACTGGGTTTAGGAAATCATCCATGAGCAGCAGATTCAAAGGCACTGGAGAGCAACACTTGTGGCACTAAACTCCAACACACACACGCACACACGCATGCACGCGCGCGTGCGCGCGCACACACACACACACACACAAAGAAAAAAGCAGGAGAGATCTGTGAGAAAATACAGTTCTGACATTGACACATGCAGTGTCTCACAAAAAAAACCCTTGTAATTCCAAAAAAACAACTGATTAACAACAGAACAACATGTTAGATCAGATATCAGTAGGTCTGATATTGTGTTGATAGAGGTGGGTCATTATTGTTGTTGTTGAAAGTATTTAAATGCCTGTGTTTTGGTACCAGGCAGGGCTGTTGTTTTCAAGCCAGAGTTTGAAAGCACACATATTTATTCAGTTATGTGCAAAATGGCCTGTGCTGGTGTCATTTCATCTTTTTATTCAACTTTCTCTGGGCATAATGATGTTTTCAAACAATATTTTGAAATCTGTTAAAGTTTAAACCCATTTTACAAGTTTATGATGGCAAATCAGGCTAAACTGAATAAATATAAACTTTACTTTTATCTCATACGTTTTTCTATGTGATGATACATGGCAAGATGGTGGCACGCACAGAAACTGTTGTGGTGGTTAAAAAAAGAAAAGAAAAAAAAGGCTCAACAGAGACTTTCCTTCCTCAGTTCAGGTGAAAGCATTCTGTCATGCCGTCTAACATCCTGGTATTTAAACTGCTGCAGCTGACAGAGCAGCCCTCCGAAAGATCATAAAGACTGCACAAAAAAAAAAATCATTGGACTTCATCATTGTTTTATAATGTTTTCATGATGTTATAGATCAGGGGTGTCCAACCATGTGCCATGGAGAGCCAAGACCCTACAGGTTTTACCTCCAACCAGTGTCTTCAACAGCAGATTTCAGTGAACTTCTTCCCACTGATTGCTGATAAGTGAAAACACCTGCTGAAGAGACTGGGTAGAAGAGAAAACCTGCAGGGTCTTGGCTCTCCATGGCACATGGTTGGACACCCCTGTTATAGATTAATTATCTGCATATATATATATATATATATATATATATATATATATATATATATATATATATATATAAAGTCTACACACCCTTGTTCAAATGCCAGGTTTTTGTGATGTAAAAAAAATGAGACCAGGATAAATCATTTCAAAACTTTTCCCACCATTAATGTGACCTATAACCTGTACAGCCCACTTGAAAAACAAACTGAAATCTTTTAAGGGGAAAAATAAAAATTAAAAAACCTACAATAACCCGGTTGCATAAATATGCACACCCTCTTATAACTGGGGATGTGGCTGTGTTCAGAATTAACCAATCACATTCAAACTCATGTTAAATGAGAGTCAGTGCACACCTGCCACCATTTAAAGTGCCTCTGATTAACCCCAAATAAAGTTCAGCTGTTCTAGTAGGCTTTTCCTGACATTTTTGTAGTCACATCTTACAGCACAAGCCATGGTCTGCAGAGAGCTTCCAAAGCATCCGAGGGATCTCATTGTTCAAAGGTATCAGTCAGGAGAAAGGTACATCAGAATTTCCAAGGCATTAAATATACCATGGAACACAGTGAAGACAGTCATCATCAAGTAGAGAAAATAGGACACAACAGTGACATTACCAAGAACTGGATGTCCGTCCAAAATTGATGAAAAGACGAGAAAAAAACTGGTCAGGGAGGCTACCAAGAGGCCAACAGCAACACTGAAGGAGCTGCAGGAATTTCTGGCAAGTACTGGCTGTTTTGTACATGTGAGAACAATCTCTCATCTTCTTCATATCTCTGGGCTATGGGGTAGGGTGGCAAAATGGAAGCCTTGTAATACAAAGAAAAACATCCAAGCCATTTGAAATCTCCCAAATGCATGTGGGAAAATGTGTTATGGTCTGATGAAACCAAAGTTGAACTTTTTGGCCATAATTCCAAAAGGTATATTTGGCACAAACGCAACACTGCTCATCACCAAAAGTCCACCATACCTACAGTGAAGCATGGTGGTGGCAGCATCATGCTTTGGGGCTGTTTTTCTTCAGCTGGAACTGGGGCCTTAGTAAAGGTGGATGGAATTATGAACAGTTCCAAATACCAGTCAGTGTTGGCACAAAAACCTTCAGGCTTCTGCTAGAAAGCTGAAGATGAAGAGGAAATTCGTCTTTCAGCAAGACAGTGACGCAAAGCACACATCCAAATCAACAAAAGAACGGCTTCACCAGAAGAAGATTAAGGTTTTGGAATGGCCTAGCCAGAGTCCAGACTTGAATCCGATCGAACATCTGTGGGGTGATCTGAAGAGGGCTGTGTACAGGAGATGTCCTTGCAATCTGACAGATTTGGAGCATTTTTGCAAAGAAGAGTGGGCAAATATTGCCACATCAAGATGTGCCACACTGATAGACTTCTACCCAAAAAGACTTGAGTGCTGTAATAGAAGCCAAAGGTGCTGCAACAAAGTATTAGTTTAAGGGTGTGTGTGTGTGTGTGTGTGTGTGTGTGTGTGTGTGTGTGCGCATGTGTGTGTTGGAGTTTAGTGCCACAAGTGTTGCTCTCCAGTGACTTTGAATCTGCTGCTCATGGATGATTTCCTAAACCCAGTCTTCATGCAGACACCTGTACATTTTACAAGTTTGCCAGTGGGAGAAGGTTAATAGGTTGTGCCCGTTTGACCAACCAGGTTTTTGTAAGTGTTTTATTTTTTATTTTTCCTCTTAAAAGATTTCAGTTTGTTTTTCAATTGGGTTGTACAGGTTGTAGGTCACATTAATGGTGGAAAAAGTTTTGAAATGATTTATCTTGGTCTCATTTTTTACATCACAAAAACCTGGCATTTGAACAGGGGTGTGTAGACTTTTTATATCCATTGTATATACAGTGGGGTAAAAAAGTATTTAGTCAGCCACCATTTGTGCACGTTCTCCCACTTAAAAGATGAGAGAGGTCTCCAATTTTCATTATTGGTATACCTCTACTTTGAGAGACAAAATGAGAAAAAAAAAATCCAGAAAATCACATTGAAGGATTTTTAATGAATTAATTGGTAAATTCCTTGATAAAATAAGTATTTGGTCAATAACAAAAGTTCATCTCAATACTTTGTTATATACCCTTTGTTGGCAATGACAGAGGTCAAACGTTTTCTGTAAGTCTTCACAAGGTTTTCACACACTGTTGCTGGTATTTTGGCCCATTCCTCCATGCAGATCTCCTCTAGAGCAGTGATGTTTTGGTTCTGTCGCTGGGCAACACGGACTTTCAACTCCCTCCAAAGATTTTCTATGGGGTTGAGATCTGGAGACTGGCTAGGCCCCTCCAGGACCTTGAAATGCTTCTTACGAAGCCACTCTTTCGTTTCCCGGGTGGTATGTTTGTGATCATTGTCATGCTGAAAGACCCAGCCACGTTTCATCTTCAGTGCCCTTGCTGATGGAAGGTTTTCTCTCAAAATCTCATGATACATGGCCCCATTCATTCTTTCCTTTACACGGATCAGTCGTCCTGGTCCCTTTGCAGAAAAACAGCCCCGAAGCACGATGTTTCCACCCCCATGCTTCACAGTAGGTATGGTGTTCTTTCTCCTCCAAACACGACAAGTTGAGTTTTTACCAGAAAGTTCTATTTTGGTTTCATCTGACCATATGACATTCTCCCAGTTCTCTTCTGGATCATCCAAATGCTCTCTAGCAAACTTCAGACGGGCCTGGACATGTACTGACTTAAGCAGGGGGACACGTCTGGCACTGCAGGATTTGAGTCCCTGGCGGCGTAGTGTGTTACTGATGTAGCCTTTGTTACTTTAGTCCCAGCTCTCTGCAGGTCATTCACTAGGTTGCCCCGTGTGGTTCTGGGATTTTTGCTCACCATTCTCGTGATCATTTTGACCCCACGGGGTGAGATCTTGCGTGGAGCCCCAGATCAAGGGAGATTATCAGTGGTCTTGTATGTCTTCCATTTTCTAATAATTGCTCCCACAGTTGATTTTTTCACACTAAGCTGCTTACCTATTGCAGATTCAGTCTTCCCAGCCTAGTGCAGGTCTACAATTTTGTTTCTGGTGTCCTTTGACAGCTCTTTGGTCTTGGCCATAGTGGAGTTTGGAGTCTGACTGTTTGAGGCTGTGGACAGGTGTCTTTTATACTGATAATGAGTTCAAATAGGAGCCATTAATACAGGTAACGAGTGGAGGACAGAGGAGCCTCTTAAAGTAGAAGTTACAGGTCTGTGAGAGCCAGAAATCTTGCTTGTTTGTAGGTGACCAAATACTTATTTAACACCATAATTTGCAAATAAATTCTTTAAAAATCTGACAATGTGATTTTCTGGATTTTTTTTTTTCTCATTTTGTCTCTCATAGTTGAGGTATACCTATGATGAAAACTGGAGACCTCTTATCTTTTAAGTGGGAGAACTTGCACAATTGGTGGCTGACTAAATACTTTTTTGCCAAACTGCGTATTAATCAGGTATGTGTGCAATACAGTATTTTTTTGCATTTTCATCTCATTGTATGTGTCACAGGCAATGACAATAAAGTCATTCAATTCCTAAAAACATAGAACAGTAGTAGGATACCTGGTGTGAGTTGAGATTAGGGGTGGGGGAAATGGTTGCTTTGGCAGCAACTCTGCAAAATCTGAACCTGGTATGAAGTTTCTTCTTTGCAATAATTGTAATAATCTTCCATCATCCTATCAGTTTTGTCCAAATAACTATGTTGTTTAGTGTTTATGCTGCTAGTTCACACCGTGAGTTTACTGAAGCATAGGTCAAGTTAGGTTTTACTTCTTTGGCTTGCTTGACACAGTGTTAGCATTGGCCAACCTTTTCCACAGATGACGCACACATTGTTGCCCATCAGCATCTGCTCAGTTGGTTTTATTCACTTTTATTAATTTATTAAAGGTACAGTATATACAGTCGTGTGAAAAAGTGTTTGCCCCCTTCCTGATTTCTCATCTTTTTGTATGTTTGTCACACTTAAATGTTTCAGATCATCAAAAAAATTTAAATATTAGACAAAGATAACACAAGTAAACACAAAATGTAGTTTTTAAATGGAGGTGTTTATTATTAAGGGTAAAAAAAAAATCAAAACCTACATGGCCCTGTGTGAAAAAGTGATTGCCCCCCTGTTAAAACATAAATTAACTGTGGTTTATCAAATCTTTGGAAAGTTGAGTTCAATTTCTCTAGCCACACCCAGGCCTGATTATTGCCACACCTCTCCTCAATCAAGAAATCACTTAAATAGGACCTGCCTGACAAAGTGGAGTAGATCAAAAGATCCTCAAAAGCTAGACATCATGCTGCAGTCCAAAGAAATTAAGATAAGATAAGATAAGATAAGCCTTTATTAGTCCCACAACTGGGAAATTCCAGGATTGCAACAGCACAGGGATAGCAACACTCAGAGCAACAATCAGAAGGCAAGAAAAAAAACAAGCAAGCAAGAGCAGCTAATATACATATGTACATATTACTATAAAATATATATATACACACACACACAGTGCAGAGCATTGTAGCTGGATGGAATAAATATATGAATATATGAACGCACAGTGCAGAGCATTGTAGCTAGATGGAATAAATATGTAAATATATAAACACCCACAGTACGGAGCATTGCAGCTAGGTGGAATAAATATGCAAGTATATAAACACACACAGTGCGGAGCAATGTAGCTAGATGGAATAATATGTAGATATATAAAAACACCGTGCGGAGCATTGTAGCTAGATGGAATAAATATATAGATATATAAATATAAACACACCCAGTGCTGAGCATTGTAGCTAGATGGAATAAATATGTAAATATATAAACACACACAGTGCAGAGCATTGTTGCTAGATGGGATGAAACAGCATAACCGTCTACTTAGTTATCCTACATGGTATGATTATGTGCCCATACATATTCTCACCCTCCATAGCGACCAGTATGTTCCTAGTTGTATGCCGGAGAGGACCACTGTGTAAGTCTATTGCATCTTTTGCATTCAAAAAACTATTAGTTTGTTACGTCTTTTTGCTATCTCTGCGAGCAGCCCTGCTTAGGTTGTACAGTCTGACAGCCGTTGGTAGGAAGGACCTACGAAACCTCTCGGTTGTGCACCTGGGATGATGTAGTCTGCTGCTAAATGAGCTCCTCAGTGCATCCAGTATGTCCTGCATAGGGTGGAACTCGGACTCCAGCAGAGATGACAGTTTAGCCACCGTCCTTCTCTCTCCTATCTCCTCCATCGGATCAAGGCGCTGCCCCAGGACAGAGCTAGCTTTCTTAATCAGTTTGTTCAGTCTCTTCCTATCGGCTGCAGTAATGCCACTGCCCCAGCAGACCACTCCAAAAGTGATGGCTGATGCCACCACCGTGTCATAGAATGACTTCAGCAGCGCCCCTTGTACACCAAAAGACCTGAGTCTCCTCAGCAGGAACAGCCTGCGCTGTCCCTTCTTGTAGAGTGCGTCAGTATTGTGTGACCAGTCTAGTTTATTGTTCAGATGAACACCCAGGTACTTATAGGATGTCACCATCTCGATGTCTGTTCCCTGTATATTTACTGGTGCTGTGAGGGGCTGCCCATGCCTGCGGCAGTCCACCACCAGCTCCTTAGTTTTCCTCGCGTTGATCTGGAGGCAGTTCCGATGGCACCAGTCCACGAAGTCCTGGATAAGCCCTCTGTACTCAGCTTCATCTCCGTTGGAGATGAGACCAACGATCGCAGAGTCATCAGAGAACTTCTGTAGATGGCAATGTGTTGTGTTGTGTGAGAAGTCCGCAGTATAAAGAGTGAACAGGAAGGGAGCCAGCACCGTTCCCTGGGGGGGCCCCCGTGCTACTGATGATCGTGTCGGAAACACAGTCCCGGGTTCTCACAAACTGAGGCCGGTTCGTGAGGTAGTCCAGGATCCATGATGACAGGTGCTGGTCCACCCCTGCGCGCAGCAGCTTGTCCTTCAGGATCATCGGTTGGATGGTGTTGAAAGCACTGGAGAAGTCAAAGAACATGATCCTCACCATATTCCCGGGCTTCTCCAGGTGGGACAGAGAACGGTGAAGGAGGAAGATCACCGCATCCTCCACCCCAATGCCATGCTGGTAGGCAAACTGGAGTGGATCCATCGCTGGTTCCACCAGGGGGCGGAGGTGAGCAAGGAGCAGTCTCTCCAGGGTCTTCATCAAGTGGGACGTCAAAGCCACCGGTCTGTAGCTGTTCAGGTCTTTGGGGTGGGAAGTTTTTGGTACAGGTACCACACAAGATGTTTTCCACAGCTGTGGTACCCTCCCCAGTTTCAGGCTCATGTTGAAGATATACGTCACAATCCCACACAGCTGGTCTGCACAGGACTTGAGGAGCTTTGCGCTGATGCCGTCCGGTCCCGACGCCTTCCTCGCCTTGATCTTCCTCAGCTCCGTCCTCACCTGGGTCTTGGTCAGGGTCAGGATGGGGGGCTGTGTGTTGGGAGTGGGGGGGGTGTCGGTGGAGTGGGGAGTGGGCAGCAGGACTTGATTTCTTAGAGGCAGCAGTGGTTGTTGTGCAGACAGGGGGGAGGGCGGTTGGTCAAATCTATTGAAAAACAGATTCAGGTTGTTCGCCCACTCCCTGCCCCCCGTGGCCTGGGGGGAGGTATTCTGGAGCCCCGAGATGGTATTGAGGTTTCTCCAGACCCCGCTGATGTCGCTCTGTTGCAGCTTGTCCTCCATCTTCTTCCTGAAGCTGTCCTTGCCTTCTCTGATCTTTCTCCTCAGCTCCCTCTGTACGGACTTCAGCATCTCCCTGTTCCCCGACCTGAAGATCCTCTTCTTCTCTCTCAGAAGTGTTTTTATCTCAGGGTTGATCCAGGGTTTGTTGTTTGAGTGACGCCGTATGGTCTTGGTGGGAACGGATTTGTCCACACAGAAGCTGAGGCAGCCCGTGAAGGTGTGAATGAGGCCATCGATGTCCTCACCATGTGGATCGCAGAGCTGCTTCCAGGCGGTGGCTTCAAAACAGTCCTTTAGAGTGTCCATTGTCTCCTCAGACCATAACTCCACAGTGTGCATGGCCGGAGGTTGTCTGTGCACTAGGGGTTTGTACACCGGCCGGAGATGAACCAAGTTGTGATCCGATCTCCCGAGTGGGGGGAGTTGTGATGAGGTGTACGCCTCCTTAGTGTTTGCGTAGAATAAATCCAGTGTTTTATTGTCTCTAGTGTGGCATGTGACATACTGGGTGAACGTGGGTAGAATGGGAGACAGTGAAACGTGGTTGAAATCGCCTGAGATGAGGAGAAGAGCATCTGGGTGTTCTGTCTGCAGCCTGCTGGTTACTGAATGGATGACGTCACGTGCTGTCCCAGCGTTCGCCGTCGGATTTGCATAAACAACAATGCAGATCACGTGTGAGTGTTCTCTCGGGAGATATGTAGGCCTCATGCTAACAGCTAGCAACTCAATGTCTTTGCTGCAGTGTCGTTGTTTAACAGTGATATGTCCCGGTCTGCACCAGTTGTTGTTAACATACATTATCACTCCACCGCCCCTTGCTTTGCCACTGTCTGGTGTTCGGTCAGCTCGTATCATGTGAAAACCCTCCAGCTCAATGTTAGCATCTGCTGCTAGTTCAGTTAGCCACGTCTCAGTAAACAAAAGGAGAGAGCACTCCCGGTAAGTGCTATCATAACGGGAGATAGCCGCTAGCTCATCTAACTTTCCCAGTATCGACCGTACATTTCCCATGACAACAGATGGAAGGGAGTAATTGAGATCTGTCAGTCTGGAAATGGTTATAAAGCCCCTTCTAAAGCTTTAGGACTCCAGCAAACCACAGTGAGAGTCATTATCCACAAATGGCGAAAACAAGGAACAGTAGTGAACCTTCCCAGGAGTGGCTGGCCAATCAAAATTATCCCAAGAGCGCAACAACGACTCATCCAAAAGGTCACAAAAGACCCCACAACAACATCCAAAGAACTGCAGGCCTCACTTGCCTCAGCTAAGATCTGTGTTCATGACTCCATCATAAGAAAGAGACTGGGCAAAAATGGCCTGCATGGCAGAGTTCCAAGACGAAAACCACTGCTGAGCAAAAAGAACATAGAGGCTCGTCTCAGATTGACCAGAAAACATCTTGATGATCCCCAAGACTTTTGGGAAAATACTCTGGACTGATGCGACAAAAGTTGAACTTTTTGGAAGGTGTGTTCTCCACATTGCATCCAGCGTAAAAGTAACACAGCATTTCAGAAAAGGAACATCATATCAACAGTAAAATATTGTGGTGGTAGTGTGATGGTCTGGGGCTGTTTTGCTGCTATAGGACCTGGAAGACTTGCTGTTGTAAATGGAACCATGACTTCTGTTGTCTACCAAAAAATCCTGAAGGAGAATGTCTGGCCATCTGTTTGTGACCTCAAGCTGAAGTGCACTTGGGTTCTGCAGCAGGTCAATGATCCAAAACACACCAGCAAGTCCACCTCTGAATGGCTTAAGAAAAACAAAATGAAGACTTTGGAGTGGCCTAGTCAAAGTCCTGACCTGAATCCAATTGAGATGGTGTGGTATGACCTTAAAATGGTGATTCATACTTGAAAACCCTCCAATATGGCTGAATTACAACAATTCTACAAAGATGTGTGGGCCAAAATTCCTCCACAGCGCTGTAAAAGACTCATTGCCAGTTTTCGCAAACGCTTGATTGCAGTTGTTGCTACTACGGGTGGCCCAACCAGTTATTAGGTTTAAGGGGCAATTACTTTTTCACACAGGGCCATGTAGGTTTGGATTTTTTTTTCCCCTTAATAATAAACACCTTCATTTAAAAACTGCATTTTGTGTTTACTTGTATTATCTTTGTCTAATATTTAAATTTGTTTGATGATTTGAAACATTTAAGTGTGACAACCATACAAAAAAATGAGAAATCAGGAAGGGGGCAAACACTTTTTCACGCCACTATATATTTTTTTGTAATCTGAATTCTGAAATTTAATGCAGCACAAAATCCTAACTTTGTTTCATTGTTATATAATCATTCCTAAGTAAAAGTTGTTGCCTGTTTTGTACCTTAAGATAAAGGGTTTTTATGCATAGGAAGAGGGTCCTGCTGTATGTTTTGGATGAGGGTGTCAACTGATAAAATGTGAAGTGGTTGCATTTTTGAGTGTGACTACTGGTTGTGGTAAATTTTACACGGTGCACCTTTAAAACTTGAATTGGATTCTGTATGGAACATCAGTTTATACAGTGTACCCATACTTTAAACCAATAATGCATATCACTTTTTGGACAGTATACTGTTATAACTGTCCAAAATGTATTGTATTGTTCTATTATATAATCATTAACTGCACACATTCTCACAACATCCTGTTACACATATTCATGTATTTTGTGGTGCTCTAGGTAGAACATTTAGGAAACATTGTAACTGAGTATATTAAAGCAGTATATACACTTGATCTACAAATAATTCAAGGAATCACAGTATGGGTATTTCTGTTCTTAGACTTTAGAGCATTTAGAGAATGTTTTTTTTTAAAATCTTGTTTTATTTTATACACTTTAAAACATGCATCCTTACATTTGACGATGCTGATAATGTACTCCATTTTCCCACGTGTGCTCTGTCACGGTTGAAATGTGCAAGATTTCAACATTTTCTGCATCCTTTTCAGCAAAATTTCCACCATGCTGTGTTTTGTAGGCAACATATTGGACAGCATGCTGCTAAGAGCATCCAGCAAGGAGGCAGCGGAGAGTGGGAAGGAGAGTTTTGGCAGCGCAGCTCCTGCATCATCCTCCCAAAGACTCCTGTGGTGTCACTGCTATCACAACTGCCCAGAAGATTCAACCAATAACACATGCAGGTAAAGTGCGGAGAAACAGCAAAACACAAAACAGCACAAGTTAAATAGCGTGTTTTCGGCTTTACTTATGCCAGCTTCTTTTTCCAGGACGATTGGTTTCTGTTACACCATGGTGGAGGAGGAGGGAGGAGTACCGGTCCAGAGTGCAGGCTGCCTCGGGCAGAATGGAGCCGAGTTTCAGTGTAGGGTGAGTTAATGGCTTGGACATCTCCTCCCCTTGCAATCATATTTCCCTTTCATCAAATCAAAAATTAATTTAGATGATTAGATTAGCAAGAGAAAAAGTGAATAAAGCGGGGTGCCCTAACCTGATTATATACTGTAAGACATAGACTATTTGCTGGTAAGAGTTATCTGTGACAACTGAATGCCTGCATTTGTTTAGTAATGACTCTTGTCTCCATCAGGACACTGGGAACTCGCGTCAAAGGAGATCAATAGAATGCTGTACAGATGAAGATTACTGCAACAAAAACCTGCACCCCACGCTGCCGCCGCTCAAACCCCCTCGTAGGTGTCGTTCCCTTATGATTCCCCCTCCCTTCCTGCTTCTTATGCTGCCAGTGTGAGTGACAGTGAGGCCGTGACAGTGATAGCATCAAAGCCTGTGACTGATGGTGTTGCAGAACGTGAGATTCAAACATAAAGATACAATAGCATAATCTCAAAATCACGTGGGAGATGGTGTCAGGTTGTTACTGTCAAACTGTCACAAAGCTAATGAGGATCAGGAGAAAACTGACGTCCCGGCTGCGTACAGCATTATTCCCCATGTGCGTGTTTCCTTGTACTTCCTTATACTTGTACTCAACCGAGATTCCCAGAGAAATCACAAATTCCAGCAGGCAGTTAGGACAGATGTGTCATTCTGAAACGCTGTCATGGGGGATCAGGAGGGAACTTCATCGACTGAGCAGAGGGTTTCCTCCTGCTGCTGATGGAGGCCCTTGTGTGCCAGTAGAAAATGAAATTAATGAGTGAAATAGGATTTACCGTACATCAATTTTTTTCCAAGTTATTTTCAACAGTTTCACTTTAATCACATTGCGTTGATGAATCAACAGGAGAGGAGGCTTGAAAACCAGCTGCGATTGTTGCCGTGTATGTCATTGCCCGCACCTTTCATCCTCTTCCTGCAGTCTATGGAGATGGGAACATTCACCATGTGGCCCTGATGATTTCAGTCGCAGTGTGTAGCCTCATAATGGCGGCCATTGTTATATTCTGCTACTTCAGGTAAATCACTCGGGACAGTCAGTCATACAGAAATACGTCGACCACAATGCATATTTCATATGGCAATTTTTGAAGATTAATGGGGTGGGTGTGAATGTTTCACAGATTCAAGCGACAGGAGTCTCGTCCCCGCTACAGCATCGGTCTAGAACAGGATGAGACGTGCATCCCTCCAGGAGAATCTTTGAAGGACCTGATCGAACAGTCACAAAGCTCTGGCTCTGGCTCAGGGCTCCCTCTGTTGGTGAGAGCCCGTCACTGCATCCCTGTTCAGCAGATAAATATGCACTGGGGCTGTTTTATGGTGAAATCTTGGTGTTGTGTTGCTATACCTTGTATTTTGAAAACCAGCATTATAAATTGCTTTCTAGTTTTTACCGTGGGTATGAAAATACACACACCAATGTCAAGATTGTGTGAAATGAGATAAAGATAAATGATTTCAAAGCTTTTTCCACTTTATGTGACCTACAGTTTCAGCAACAAAAACAGAACTACAGTAACCAGATTGCATGACTGTGTACATCCTTAGATGCTTTTGGTGAAGCAGCACTCTATGGTGGCATTCAGTCTTTTGGGGTTGAAGTCTAACAGTATGTCACGTATTGACTGATCAATCTTTGTCCACTCTTCCTTGGAAAGACACTCCAAATCTGTCAGAGTATAAGAGCATTTCCTGCACACCCAGCCTTGTATAGGCCACCCCAAAAATGTTCAAATGGTCTGGGCCATTCCAAAACTTTAATTTTCTTCCGGTGAACTCGTTCTGTTGTTTTGGATTGATAGGTTGAAAGGTGGAATTCCCCCTTAACTTCAGCAGAGACCAGATGATTTTGTAACAGAATTCAATGGTATTGGGAAGTCTTCGTAATTCGATAGTAATTAATGAAGTTCCAGTTCCAGCTGAAGAAAAAAGCCCCAAAACATGACTCTTGATGCTTCTACCACTATGCATCACCTTGTGAATAGTGTTCTTTTTCGATATGTTTACTTATTTGTTTTTTCCCCAGACATACTTTTTGGACCATGGCATCTTTTCTCACCTGCCAGGCCATTTTTCTTTTTGTCTTTTCATAAATTTTGGAGGGACGTGCTCTTCTTAGTGATGTCATTTTTGTGCCATATTTTCTCTGATTGTTGACCGTCTTCATGGTGTTCCAGTGTATTTTTAATGCCATGGAAATTCTTTACACCTTTCTCTTGATTGATGTCTTTCAACAATGAAATCCTGTTGTTTTTCAAGCTTGCTGTGGACTATGGCTTTTGTTATAGGATGCAATAAAATTAATGTCAGGGAAGTCCTAGTAAAAACTGTTTAACATGAGTTTGAATGCAGTCGGTCAGTTCTTAACATGGATACTTATGCAACTACGTACATTTTATTAGTTATTCATTTTTAGTTTTCCCATAAAACATCAACTTTTTTTCAGTGGACTTGTATGTATTTATACAGTAGGTCAAATTAGAAGTGGAAAAAATAGTATATATGTTACCCATACTAGCAAAATGAGTTGGAATGCACACAGCGTCATTACGAGCTGCAAGCAGGAGAAGTCATAAATCATGACTCTTTATTTGTTTGCTAGCGGCAACTCCCAGGAAAAAACCCATGAGAACCTGGTATCATTGGAAAGCTTAGAAAACGTACCTTCTAAAAATATATGTTTTTGCAGAAGACGTAACTTCCGACCGATCGAACACAAGTTTTAAACCTAGCCAAAATATAAACAAATCAGCTTTTTCCAGGTCCGTTTTTGCGCACTTCCTACAAATTAAATATCATTTTGAAAGTCTTTCAATACAGAATATGGAAAAAACATTACCTCAGTTTTGATCATTTCCTCAGAGTGACTCATTTTGCCAGCACGGGTCACATATTCATAGCTCAGTGTTAAACCATGCTTTCCAGTAGGGGTGCACAGGAATATCAGCTGATTATCAGTATTGGTTGATATTCACCATGTTGACTGATATCAGCTATCGACAAATACAGTATCGGCAGTGGCTGATATTTTACTGGTGTGTCACAGTTGTGTGGAATTGATTTTGCCCTAAAAAAGACAACAGTTGAGTACAGATGCAAATTCAGAAAACATCCAGGACTGAACCATTTTAAAGCATTTTAGTTCAGTTATTTTTTCATAATGCATATTTTAAGTGTTCCTGGCATCGAAGAATGGATGAAAACTAAATCAATAGAAACAATTAATATCAGCTGTCATCCAACTTACTATTCTCAACATTGGTATAAATATTGGCCCAAAATTTCACAATCCTTGCTTCCTTACTTTGTATTATCCTGCATAAGGAAAATGATAAATCTTTATTGTCTCATCGAAGCATTTCTTTTTTTTTTTTATCTTGTCAGGTCCAGAGAACCATAGCCAAGCAGATTCAGATGGTGACACAGATAGGCAAGGGGAGGTATGGAGAAGTATGGATGTGCAGGTGGAGGGGAGAGAAAGTGGCTGTGAAGGTTTTTATTACCACCGAGGAAGCCAGCTGGTTCAGAGAGACTGAAATCTACCAAACTGTCCTGATGAGACATGAAAACATTCTGGGTAAGTTCAGTTTCACTCCTCCATTACTCTGACTGTCTGTTTAGGAAGCCACCCCATAAATAGATGGATTTATAGGATGAAAATCTTGGATTGTCTGATTCTCAGCTTTTTTTCATCTTAAAAAGGGGAAATAATATGTGCTCCTCTGCACCATGTGATTTAAATGAATTATAGAATGTTCATAGTGTTATTGGGATTAGAATCCTGTACAAATAATCAATAGCATTGGACCATATCAATTTTATTCCACATTATGGTTGGCACTGAAGCAAAGCAGTTATAGCCAAGAGACTACAAACCAAAACACATTCTAAAGTAGACAGCAGCAGGCTGCAAACTGAGGTTTGCATAATTAAACACAAGATGCATTATAGATAAGTAGTGGGGGCAAAAAAAAAACAAAAACATAGAGCACAAAAAGGCAAGATTCTGCAGAGCATAATGCTACCTGCAGTCAAAACTGCTTTGAAAGTTAGGAATTTTTTTTAATCTATAATGAAGAGCAGTTAACCCTAAATGTCTATTTATTCAAACTATAGATGTTAAGTGATGTCAGTCAGCTTATGTAAGGTCATTTAATTTAATTAATAATGTATTTATTTATTCCATGTCCCAAATAAATAAATGCTTTTTCCTCACCTTTTTCCTCAGCCAGAAAAAGGTGGATTGTCCTCTCTGGGTTGGGGACAAGCTCCTGCTTCAAGTGGAGGAGTTTAAGTATCTTGGGGTCTTATTCATGAGTGAGGGGAGAATGGAGCGAGAGGTTGACAGACGGATTGGAGCAGCATCTGCAGTGATACAGATGGTGTACTGGTCTGTTGTGGTGAAGAGGGAGCTAAGCTCTAAGGCAAAGCTGTCGATTTACCAGTCAATCTACGTTCCTACTCTCACCTATGGTCACGAGTTTTGGGTAATGACTGAAAGAATGAGATCGCGGAAACAAGCGGCTGAAATGAGCTTTCTTCGTAGGATTGCTGGACTCACCCTTAGAGATAGGGTGAGGAGCTCAGTCATCCAGGAGACGCTCAGAGTAGAACCACTGCTCCTCCACATTGAAAGGAGCCAGTTGAGGTGGTTTGGGCATCTGATCAGGATGCTTCCTTGACACCTCTCACTTGAGGTGTTTCGGGCGCATCCCACTGGGAGGAGACCCCGAGGCAGACCCAGGACTCGCTGGAGAGACTACGTCTCCCAGTTGGTCTGGGAACGCCTTGGTATCCTCTCTGAAGAGCTGGAGCAGGTGGCTGGGGAGAGGGAAGTCTGGGCTTCTCTGCTTGAACTGCTGCCTCTGCGACCCGGACCGCCGGAAAAACGGTAGAATATGGATGGATTTATTTATTGCAATAAGGCACCAAAGGTAACTTTAGCTTGTGGGACTCCCGAAGCAGCTAAGGTGTACCGGCAGGCTAAGCGGAGTGCAGCTGAGGTAGTTGCTGAAGCAAAAACTCGGGTATGGGAGGAGTTCGGTGAGGCCATGGAACAAGACTTTCGGTCGGCCTCGAAGAGATTCTGGCAAACTGTCCAGTGGCTCAGGAGGGGGAAGCAGCTCCCTGTCCACACTGTGTATGGTGCGGATGGGGCGCTGCTGACTTCGACTGAGGATGTCATTGGGCACTAGAAGGAATACTTCAAAGACCTCCTCAATCCCATTGACACGCCTTCCACAGAGGAAGCAGGTCTTGTGGACGAGGGGGACGACTCACCCATCACAGGGGCTGAGGTTGCCAAGGTGGTTAAAAAGGTCCTTGGTGACTGGGCCCCGGGGGTGAACGAGATTCGCTCTGAGTACCTCAAGGCCCTGGATGTTGTAGGGCTGTCATGGTTGACACACCTCTGCAACATTGTGTGGAGATCGGGGGCAGTGCCTTTGGCATGGCAAACCGGGGTGGTGGTTCCTCTCTTCAGAAAAGGGGACCGGAGGGTGTGCTCCAACTTTAGAGGGATCACACTCCTCAGCCTCCCTGGGAAGGTCTATGCCAAGGTACTGGAGAGGAGAGTCCAGCTGTTTGGTTGAACCTCGGATTCAGGAGGAGCAATGTGGTTTTCGTCCTGGCCGTGGCACATTGGACCAACTCTTTATCCTCTAGAGAATCCTCGAGAGTTTGTGGGAGTTTGCCCAACCAGTTTACATGTGTTTTATGGACTTGGAGAAGGCATTTGATTGTGTCCCTCGTCGTTTTTTGTGGGAGGTGCTTCGGGAGTATGGGGTATCGGGCTTGTTGTTACGAGCTGTTCGGTCTCTATACGACCGTTGTGAGAGTTTGGTTCCTATTGCCAACACTCGGTTGGACTCATTCCCAGTGAGAGTTGGACTCAGCCAGGGCTGCCCTTTGTCATGATCTTGTTCATAATTTTTATGGACAGGATTTCTAGGCGCAGCCAGGGAACGGAGGGTGTCATGCTTGGTGACCGCAGGATCTCATCAATGTTGTTTGCAGATGATGTTGTCCTGTTGGCTTCATCCAGCAATGACCTACAGGTCTTAATGGAACGGTTTGCCGCTGAGTGTGAAGCAGCTGGGATGAGAATCAGCACCCCCAAGTCTGAGTCCATGGTCCTCAGCTGGAAAAAGGTGGATTGTCCTTTCAGTGTTGGGGAGTATCTCAGGGTCTTATTCACTCTTAGAGATGGGGTGAGGAGCTCAGTCATCCGGGAGAGGCTCAGAGTAGAACCACTGCTCCTCCACATTGAAAGGAGCCAGTTGAGGTGGTTTGGGCATCTGATCAGGATGCCTCCTTGACATCTCCCACTTGAGGTGTTTTGGGCACGTCCCACTGGGAGGAGACCCCGGGGCAGACCCAGGACTCGTTGGAGAGACTATGTCTCCCAGTTGGTCTGGGAACGCCTTGGTATCCTCTATGAAGAGCTGGAGCAGGTGGCCGGGGAGAGGGAAGTCTGGGCTTCTCTGCTTGAACTGCTGCCTCCGTGACCCGGACCTCCGGAAAAGCAGTAGAAGATGGATGGATGGATGGATGTTATATTCTTAAAGATTAGATATGATTTAAAAGATGTTATTGATGGCTTTCCACCAGAAAATGACCTACATGTATAATTTGACATCATGTGGCATGTAGTGGTTTTATAAATGATGGCATGAAGTGACGTTGCAGAGGGCTTACACTTGTAATGTGTGAAAAACAGTTCAATGCTTAACCTTGATGATTACCCTAACCTTGATGACAAAACAATGTGTATTTATTGGCACATAATTGAAGGGCATCACAAAAAAGTGCATCCAGAAGTAAGTGAGGAGGTGAACACAGACAGCAGTGACAGAAAGGCAAGACGGGGATGTAAATCCAGGACTCCATGGGGGGAGTGCTGTTTTTAGCTCATTCTGGAAAAGCCAAAAAGAGCTAAAGCGATGGTGCTGTATCCCTTGTCCATTTGTCTGTCTACATTTCACAGGAATCACTACTCCTTCTAGGCAATTGCCCTGGTCCTCCCAGAACTCACACACAGTGATCCTGAGGTGGGTCTGCCTCCTGGTTGTGCTCAAGGTCAGGGTCAAGGTGAAAGGTCAGAAGATTTGGGTGCTCTTGCGATGGTTTCATCAGGCCAGAATGTGCTACTCCATCACTAGTGGTCTGGTTTTGAAATAGTGGCCTGACATCACTGACTTTGACATTGCACATTCACTTGCATTTCAAGGTTGGCAACACAAATGCATTTTTTCATATTACTTGGAGGACTTGGTGGATTTAAAATTGTAAGCCTTAGTTGCCACTCATTATTTATTGTTGTAACTTTTGTACTTGTCAGGACTTATTGGAACAAAGATGCCTTTGATAGTTTACAGCTAATTAAGTTATTAAATCCATCCAGTGATAATCAGTGGCAACATTATCTAGTTCATCTTGTATTTCTATAATAATCACCTTTCCTTGTAATGTTGTACTCAGCATAAAAGATCTGGGGAAAAAATACAGTACATAATTCTCTCAATGCACTTATGTGACTGATCCTATTTGATACACTGACCAGTTTAAAAGTGCACAAGTGGACCAGTTCACCATTAAGATGGTTACATACTGTAACTGTCGAAGTAAAACAATAAAACCCCTGAAATGTGGATACAGTTGAATAGCGACGTTGTTTTTGATCAAATGCGAGCAATGATGTTGAGATTTCATCTGCTGTAAATTGCTCCTTATTAAAGTCCATCTCTTCCTCTTCCTTCTCCCCTCATGCCCACTCCATCCATAGGTTTTATAGCTGCAGACATTAAAGGAACTGGCTCCTGGACCCAGCTCTACCTCATCACTGACTACCATGAAAATGGTTCTCTCTATGACTACCTCAAATCAACAACTCTGGACAACAAAGCTATGCTGCGACTGGCCTACTCCTCTGTGTCAGGGCTTTGCCACCTCCACACTGAGATTTTTGGCACCCAGGGCAAACCTGCCATTGCTCACAGAGATCTGAAGAGTAAGAACATACTAGTGAAAAGAAATGGGACCTGCTGTATTGCTGACTTGGGACTGGCTGTCAAATTTATCAGGTGAATATGCCAGGAGGAACTGCTACACCTTAGCATGATTTGTCAGGAAAAAAAAATGTTGAATAATTTTTTTTCTATTTATTTCAATCCATGTCATGCTGGAGGCTTAGGTTGAAAAATCTTCAAAGTTTTTCAAATGCATGTTATTTTGGAGGGTTAAGTAATTTGCACAGTTTAGTAATCGTTAATTATAATTCTTTCTTTGATCTCTGACACTGCAGTGACACAAATGAAGTAGACATCCCTCCCAACACCAGAGTTGGTACAAAGCGCTACATGCCTCCAGAGGTTCTGGATGAGACTTTGAACAGGAGTCATTTTCAGTCATATATCATGGCAGACATGTACAGCTTTGGACTCATTCTCTGGGAGATTGCCAGACGTTGTGTTTCAGGAGGTAACTATAGTAAATCTACATTTATGTTTTACAGTATATGTGTATGCCTTGGGTATAAAAAGTCTATCGATGTCTTGGACAATAGCTTTCGCTTTAAGATACAATAAACGTAATCAAGCAAATCTTATTAACAGCTAAACTTTATTTGGAGTCAGTATAGACTAAGGCACGTGTGTACTGATGACTATTTAACAGCAGTGTCAGTGTGATTGGTTAATTGTGAATGTAGCGACAGCCCCATTTGTTTTTGGTTTTGCTTGAGTTTTGGTTTGGTCTTTGGTATTTTAATTAAAAAAAAAAAAAAAACAAGGGCAAAGATGATACAGCCACTGTGCAGCCCCATTCACTTCACCTTTCACACACACATCCACGCTTAGAGCCATTTTAGGATATCCAGTCAACTTAATGTGTATGTCTTTTATACTGTGGGAGGAAACCGGAGTACAGTGATCCCTCGCTACTTCGCGCTTCACCTTTCGCGCCCTCAGTGCATCGCGGATTTTTCAAAAATATTCATCAAAAATTCAAAATTGAGAAATAATGGGCGGGCGCTAGCAGAAGGCAGGGAGACTACATTAGACCATCACGTGTCAACACGGACAGCAGCACAACTCTCTGTTCGCTGTTGTCGTGTTGGCTGGGCTCGGAAATCTCGCAAGCTGATTGGCCGAGACGTTTCACCCACCTCCTCTTCCTGCCGAGCACCCATGAAGGGAAGAAAGACCGCATTCATTGCTTTTTATCGCTCGTGTTACTTAGTCTCGCCGCGTGGAACTTTTTGCTGTTCTCTTGTGCCATTTTGTGCGAAATAGTCTTCCCGTCGAGGCACTACGCCGCCTCCTGCAGCTTCAGCTCTATCGGAAGCTGCCCTCGATGATCCTGCGCCTCCAGCACCTCACGATGAGGCGTCACCTGAGGAGCAGTAAAGCTCTCATTAATCTGTGTAGTAAATCATTTTCATCTTGAGTTACGTATCTTGTTATAAGAATAAAAGAGTTCTAAAAACATATTTATGTACACTTTGTTTACATCTACGTATGTATGTACACGTACACACACACACACACGTATCATATGAGAGTGAGAGAATGAACGTACGTATTGTTTATGGATGACGTCATTGGGGTGACGCCACTTCGCGGTTTTTCACTTTTCGCGGTCGGTTCTGGAACCCATTAACCGCGATAAGTGAGGGATCACTGTACTCAGAATAAATCCATGCAAGGATGGGGAGAACATACGAATTCTTCACAGAAAGGTCCTGCTGGCTGGTTGGTGGACTGAAACCCAAGAACGTCATGCTGTGAGGGGATAGTGCTCACTGCTACACCGCCATGGTGGCTTATAGTGGGTGTGCACACTTGTACAACTTCGATATTTTAGTTTTTAGCACATTCCATTGAGGTCGAAATGAGCTTATGCCATGGCCCTGCATCTGCAGTCCATCTCTCCATCCACAGTTGCAAGAATCCCTATTTCTCCTGGGCATTTGATTGGTTGATGGCCAAACTCAAAACACAGTGATCTTTAAGTGAGTCTTGAGCCTTCAGGTTGTGCTCAAGGTCACGAGAGACGTGAACGTTTTTGGTCACTTCAGGATGAGTTCTTCAGGTTGGAACGAGCTACTGTCGTATTGATGGTCTGGTTTATTTTTTTTTACCCCGACAGAGTAATTATTTTGTCAATTGAATTTTACAGGTGAGATCATAGATATACAGTGGGGAAAATAAGTATTGAACATGTCAACATTTTTCTCATTAAACATATATCTGATGGAGCCACTGACCTGAGATTTTCACCAGATATCAGTAACAACCCAAGTAATCCATACATACAAAGAAATCAAGGCAACTGTGTTCACAAAACAAGTTATGTTTAATAAAGTGGAATGAAACAGGGGATAAGTATTGAACACATGAGGAAAAAGAGCTGCAAAAAGGCATAGAAAGCCAAGAAACCAACTGAAATCCATTAGAATTTAGGAAGCCATCCCATCCCCCATCAGTGCAAATTAATTTCAGCTGGTTAAGCCCTGACTGATAGCCTTTAAAAAGGTCTGTGGATATCATATTGTCACACCACAAAGAACTCATGATGGGTAGAAGCAAAGAACTCTCTCTAAACCTTCACAACCTTATTGTTGCAAAACATAATGATGGCATTGTTTACAGGTACATTTCTTAACTGCTAAATGTTCCAGTAAGCACTGTTGGAGCCATCATTCGGAAGTGGAAAGAACATCATTTTACCATAAACCAGTCACGACCAGGAGTTTGTCACCAGATTTCTCACAGAGGAGTCAAAAGAATTATTAGAATAGTTATTCAAAAGCCAAAGACCACTTATGGAAAGCTCCAGAGAGGCCTGGCGTTAGCAGGTACTGCTGTTTCAAAGAAAACAATAAGTAATGCACTCAACTGACATGGGCTCGATACCCGCTCACTTTGCAAGACTCCATTGCTGAAGAACAAGAATGTTGAAGCTCGTTTAAAGTTTGCTGCACAACATTTGGGCAAGTCCGTAAAATACTGGGAGAATATAGTCTGGTCAGATGAGACCAAAATGAACTTTTTGGATGCCACAACACACAGCAGTAGAGCATCTGCCCCACACCCGGGAGGCAGGGGTTCAAATCCCGGCTGGGTCATACCAAAGACCATATAAAAAATGGTACTTTCTGCCTTCTAGCATGGTGCTCCGCATAATGGAATGGGGAAAGTAAAGTTACGCACAGAGCTACCAGAGGACTGACCCCCCGCTGTAGTTTTCACTACTTACAGTAGCTGTGTGGCCTAGGGTCAGAGAAACGGAGATAGGCGCCACCCCATACACCAACATGGTGTGAAGGGAATTAACTAACTAACTAACAACACACAGCATGTTTGGAGGAGAAATGGCACTGCATATCAGCCCCAAAACACCATACCAATAGTGAAGTTTGGAGGTGAGAGCATCATGGTGTGGGGGTGTTTTTCAGCACACGGTACAGACAGACTTCATATAACTGAAGGAAAGATGAATGGACAAATGTACAGAGACATCCTTGATAAGAATCTATTGCCATCTGCCAAGATGCTGAAGATGAAACGAGGGTGGACATTTCAGCAAGACAATGATCCCAAACACACAGCCAAGGAAACTCTCAACTGGCTCCAGAGAAGGAAAATAAAGCTACTAGAATGGCCCAGTCAGTCACCTGATCAGAATCCAATTGAAGATCTATGGAACAAATTGAAGATCAGAGTTCATAGAAGACACCCACGGAACCTTCAAGATTTGAAGAGAGTTTGTGTGTAAGAATGGGTTAAAATCACTCCTGAGCAATTGAGCAATGCCCGCACCTAGTTTCTCCATACAGGAGGTGTCTGGAAGTTATTACCAACAAAGGCTTTTCTACTAAATATTAAATGAATTTCACCAAGCGTGTTTAATACTTATTCCCTGTGTCATTCCACTTTATTAAATATAACTTATTTCATGAACACAGTTTCCTTGATTTCGTTGTATGTATGGATTACTTGGGCTGTTACTGATATCTGGTGAAAATCTCAGGTCAGTGGCTCCATCAGAAATATGTTTAATAAGAAAAATGTTGATGTGTGCAATACTTATTTTCCCTGCTGTAAATGGCTGAAATGAGCTTTCTCTGTAGGGTAGCTGGACTCACCTTTAGAGTGTGGAGTTCAGTTATCCAGGAGATGCTCAAGGTAGAACTGCTGCTCCTCCACATGGAAAGGATGGAAAGGAGCCAACTGAAGTGGTTTGGGCACCTGACTAGGATGCCTCCTTTGCACCTCCCACATGAGGTGTTTCAGTCATGTCCCACTGGGAGGAGACCTAGGGCATGCTGGAGAGACTATGTCTCCCAGCTGGCTTCGGAACACTTTTGTGTTGTCCCTGAAGAGCTGGAGGAGGTGGCTGGGGAGAGGGAAGTCTGGGCTTTTTGGGTGAAATGGATAGTTGGGATTTTACAGGTAGCATTTAATCTGAAAAAGTTCTGAAACTAGAAAAGCACTCAGAGAGCGCATACGTCCGCCAAGACTCCTTCCGTCCCTCGCGGATCACTTCCAAAATGTAATGGGTTCATGTGTAGGCCACGAGCCAGTTCTGCTGAAAATTGCATCAAAGTCCATCCAGTAGTTTTGGAGGATTCTTGCTAACACACAAGATAAGAGCCTTGGCAGAGGTATGCCTTCTCGGATCAAAACCAAAATATTATGGGTTCCTCTCTAGGCCAAATCCATCCAGTAGTTTTTATGTAATCCTGCTGCACAAATAAACACAAGGTCCTTGGTGGAGGTATGCACACGCAGATCATCACCAAAATTTAATGGGTTCATCCTTGGCCCAAGGACTACATCTGGTGAAATTTTCACCAAAATCTATCCAGTAGTTTTTGCGTAATCCTGCTAACAGACAAACAAACAGACAGTCCACTCCGACTACATTACCTCTTTGGTGGAGGTAATTAGGCGGCTCAGTGGAGCAAGACCTTCACAGAAAGAAGATCCAGGGCTCAAAACCAAGAGCTGGACAGCTGGGACTTTTTTTTGTGGAGTTTGCATGTTCTCCCTGTGCCTGCGTTGGTTTTCACCAGGTACTCTGGTTCCCTCCCACAGTCCAAAGACATGCACATCAGGTTAATTAGCATTAAACTGAGGATTCCAAATTGCCCATAGGTATGAATGTGAGAGGGGATGATTGTCTCTATGTATTGGCCCTCTGATGGATCCACCTCTCACTCAAAGAAGCTGGGATAGGCTCCAGCTACCCGGAAGGATAGAGCAGTTAAGAGAATGAATGAATACATTTCTGAATTTATTCCTCTTGATCCTATTTTTTTTTTTTACATCACAAAACTTGGCTTTTTAGCAGTTGTGTATACAGTGGGCTTTTTATACCCACTGCATTGTATGTTTTACTCAACGCCTTTTAAAAGTCTTGATGCACCTGAACTGAATCTGTGTGTTTTGTAACTTTGCAGGCATTGTAGAAGAGTATCAGTTACCGTACCATGACTTAGTTCCTACAGATCCTTCATACGAAGACATGAGAGAGGTGGTCTGCATTAAAAAACTACGGCCATCTTTTCCCAATCGATGGTCCAGCGACGAGGTAAAATATATTAAAATATGCTTCACTGGACTTGCATAAATGAATGGAATAATTAACATAAATCTTCATTTTTTTCAGTGTTTGAGACAGATGGGGAAGCTGATGACAGAATGCTGGGCCCACAACCCTGCCTGCCGCCTCACAGCCCTGCGGGTCAAAAAGACACTGGCCAAAATGTCAGAATCCCAAGACATCAAGCTGTGAACAGACTCTGCCACATGTAGAGCATGTTTACATGTACAGGGGAGGCAGTAACAGTCACACTGGCTCTGGTCAAACTTTTTTTTGTTTTCTTGAGGAGGGGAGACAAGAAGATCACATGTCCAGCAGGTTCAGCACACCCAGAACTCTCCAAATCAAGTCCCCTCAAAACAAGCAGGGGCTACTGCACGTAGCCCCTGCTTTGTCTATTAGAAATACAAAAAAGAAGCTGTTTTGATTTCAGATTAGTGTGAGGACTCTATAACCAGATGTAGGTTCCTGTTCACGTGCTACAAGGTCCTTGGAAAAAGAGACTTGAGTTTCGTCTTGGCACTGTAGCTGCTGAGATGCACAAACACGCTACTGACCGGTGAGTGGAAAACTCTATCACTGCTTTCTGTGAAAGCTGCCCTACCTGTAGATGATGGTCTGATTTATAGAACTGAAGGGTTGTGTGTGAAGGCAGTTTATTATTGCAGCTGCCTTGTGAAAACACTCATCACCCCACTACTGGCTTTATATCAGTGATAATTGGACCGAACACGTTTGTCACATTAAAACTGGCCGCTCATCATTTCTGACACTATGTGATGGAAAAGGGAAAAATGCATTTTGCTGGTTTGTAATTTTTGTTCATGGGGATAACCTCTGTAGACACTGAAGAAGCTGTATATTCTTATTTTGGAGTTGTGACGAGCTGATGAAATTTGGAGAAAAAAAAATGTTTCTTTGCCCTCCAAATAAAACTGTAACATAAACAAAGATTGCTTAAGATGAAATGGTTTTGTAGTTGAATGAAAAAAACAAAACTGTTCACAGTGCCACCATGCAGTGATGCACTATACTAGTGCATCTAAAAAATATTGTGAAAATGTTATTTTTGATTTAAGAAGTTCAACTTTAATATTTTATATATTCATCACACAAAAAGTGAGCTATTTCAAGCCTTTTTTTGTTTTAAAGTTAAGGGTTATGACTTTGAATCTGGACACTTATGTGATTTTGTGAAAATCGCTCCTCCTAGCCAATTACCTCAGTTCTCACCAAACATACTCACATGGACCCTCAGGTAGGTCTGCATCCAAGTGGAGATCAAGGTCATTGTCAGAAGACCTGGACATTTCATGATTTCATGAAAAACATTTCTCCTCCTAGGCCACTGACCTTGACTTTAAGCACATCCTAGATGGGTCTGCAGCTAGGATGTGCTTAAGGTCAAGGTCAGCGGTCAGGAGATCTGAACACTCTCAGGCTGATTTGGTCTGGCCCGAATGAGCTACTCCATCATCGATGGTCTGGTTTTTAAATAATTTAGTAACTGCACTTTATGATCACAAGTATTGGGTCACACCCCTTAATCAATTAATTTCAGTTTTACACTTAAAGGAAATCTTAGTGCTTCAGCTTAAAGAGACATTTTGGACAGTTTTACTCTTATATTTGTGGGAATGGTTTGGTAAAGGCTGCGATGGACTGGCGATCTGTCCAGAGTGTACCCTGCCTCTCGCCCAAAGATGCTGGGATAGGCTCCAGCCACCCCCCCACGACCCGAAAAGGATTAAGTGGAAGAAGATGGATGGATGGTTTGGTAAAGGTTCTTTTCTGTTCCAACATGACTGTGCCTGAGTGCACCAAACAAGGTCAAACAGCTGCAGACTTCAAGGTCTTGTACTGTTAAGTGACAGCATTTATAAAGTTAAGGTTTGCTACACATTAGGTACACAGGAGAGGCATGTTGTACTTCAGTTGTTCAGGAAGCCAAGACTTCTTTTTGAAGATTCGGACTTGGATCTCGAGCAGATGACCACCTTAACCCCTACACCGCATGACTGCTTTGAGTAACACACTAACTTTTTCACACGCTAACAAAATGTTCCATTTACAAGACACAAAGACTGATAGACATTTCGGAAATGTGATTTTTGGCCCATGAATAGAACTGTATGAAATTTGGTGTCTTGCTGAAGAATACTGTTGTGATTGTGAAGTTCCATCAAGTTGGGATCACTACATCAGAAGACAGACCAGAGAATACTCTATCCATCCATCCATCCATCCATCCATCCATCCATCCATCTTCTACCGCTTTTCCGGAGGTCCGGGTCGCGGAGGCAGCAGTTCAAGCAGAGAAGCCCAGACTTCCCTCTCCCCAGCCATAGAGAATACTCTAGTCCATGCTAAAGAGAAACTGTACAATTTGATTCACCTTTAAAATCAAAATGCATGGACATTTTTGGGTAATTCAAAATCTGTAGATGATCTCTGCTTAATTTCAGACCTCACAAATATTCTTCTTGGATGAATGGATGGGGTAAAATTTCCATCCATGCTCTCCAGTATCTTGTAAAAATCCTTACTAGATGAGTGGAAGCTATTGTAGGAACTGACTCCACATTATTGCCTGTGACTTTGGAATTAAATGAACAATGTTTTTTGCCCATATAGTGCACATGATGTTGTTTTAGCTTGTGTTAGTTTAGCGACACTAACAACTGTTCATCAATGGAGTCATTATCATGCAGTCATTCCCGGTGATATGAAATGGGGTACCTTCATCAGGTGGGTATAGAACATATTCTGAGCAGTCTAATCAGATTAACCCCTTTATAGTGAACACACCAGAGTTACCCTGCAGACTTGGGATTTTTGTTTTTTGGTTTATCAAGTTTTTCATACATCTCAAATCATGCATATACATTCATTTGCAGCATTTACAATGAAACTAAATGAGCCTTTTGTCAGGAACCGAGCCTGCTTGATTTCCCCCGGCTCGGTCCTGGCCTCTCTGTGGGTACGTGCCACGTTGTATGTGTGTTAGTATGTATTTCTGTGGACTCTGCCGTACCCATAGCCACTGCTGTCTGGCCGGCAGCGGTGAGGCAGCCTCTTGGGCTCACGCTGGAGTGAGCGCTGTCTACTGCCAGCTGTTCCCACTCCCGTGTGCCATCTCCCCACTCCTCGCCCAGGTGTGATCAATTTGAGGATCCAGCAATGCATGTACTTGAGCCTTTTTCCAGTCATGCATTGCTGGGCCATTGTACTTCATTAGCCATCAGCGCTCATGGTATGAAGTCTCGTCAAAAGGACTGAGTCACTCTGTGCTGCTGGACTTCCTCGGACAGGCTCCAGTCATGTGAGTATAATCTGTGTGTGTGCTTTCCCTGGTATTCTCACCTCTGACTGCTGAGCGTCCTGGAGGACTCCTGAGCCATAGTGGTTTGTAGACACTGCAACTGTGTATCAGTGTGTTGAACTTAATAAAGGTGTGTGTGGTGTAACCCAGTGCATAAATCCTGGTCCTTTTTTCCTCTCCTCCGTGCGCCGTGGAAAAGCGCACGACGAGTTCATGACAGAATGACCCAGCCCGCTAAAAGGATGTAGCGGGTTACACCCACACTAATGATTTTTCATTTTGTGGACTGTCTCGTTTTCACCCATCTGTTTGATTGGAGCATGATGTCCCCGGCTCGTCGACCTCGTCCAAGGAGAGGAGGACTGGCAGCGGGGTCTCCAAGCCTGGAGGAGGAGTGGGCAGCGGATTTCATCCGGAGCTTTGTGGATGAGTTTCTCGCTGCCAGCGGACCCGAGAGAGATTAGTGGAGCATTTATGGAGCGGCGGGGATTCTGGAGGTGCATCCTGGCCTCTGGAGGTACCCTCAGTACGTCGAACTGCTGGCTACTGTCACCACATTCCAGCGCTCGTCCCCCGGGCTCAAGATGGAGTCATCCCCCGTTGGACCGCAGTGCGCACAGAAGCGCACTCCACGGAGGAGCGGTTCCATTCCCTCCGCTACTGCTCTGGTTACCCCAGCTCCACCACCGCAGCGTCAACCTGCTAGGAGACACCGGGAGAAGCCCTCGTCATCAGCAGCGGCCGCCGATGTTCCAGCTGCCGTGGGGTCCGTTGAATTCACCCGGCCACGCCTACCTCCGTCATCAGGGAGACGGCTCCTCCACCAGTCTGCAGAGGGGCCTACGTCACCGCTGACACGGAGAGGGATGACTGTCTGCCGCCTGTAGCTGCTGATACCAACAACCGGGATGACAGGCAAGTATATTTTCTTTCTACTCCGTCTAAGAGTATTGAATCTTGCCTGTCTCCCAAGGGAGAGGCCCAGTTTAAGCAGTCCGCTGGGTCCTCTCCTCCAGCTGCAAAAATTAATTCATTTCTCTCCCTCTCCGTGTCCGTAAATCCTGGTCCTTTTTTCTCTCCTCCGTGCGCTGTGGAAAAGCGCACGAGGAGTTCATGACACCTTTGGCTGAATGGAGTAAAAAAAAAAAAAAATCGATCATGCAGCTACTATTAATAAAAATTAAATAAATTCAAACTCAAAAGAATTATGGCTGCTTCACCATAACACGGTTATCCAGGTGAATTCTGGCATGCATCTTCATCACTTTCAGTGGCTCAGCTTGATGATTCTGCTGTAGAGCTCCAGCCACAGCAGTGACAGACGTTTTTCCTGAAACTGGAGGTGAAGTGCCAACTGGTGCTTGTAGTATATACAGTAGGGCCACACACAGACATGCTGTTGCTCCATGTATTCCACTCCTTCTCGGGGGACTAAATGTAATGTGATTATGTCCTTATTTTTTTTTCATTTGATCAGGCCAAATATCTGAAGTTGATTCAAGCATGATTTTTGTATTTGTAACCTTAAGCTATTGGACTATTAAGGAAATACAAATTGTGTAAAACATAAATAAAACCAAAACACAATGATTTGCAAATCCTTTTTAACCTACAGTGGGGAAAATAAGTATTGAACATGTCAACATTTTTCTCATTAAACCTACTGTATTTCTGATGAAGCCCAAGTTCACAGAAAACACCCACGGAACCTTCAAGATTTGAAGACAGATTGTGTGGAAGAATGGGCTAAAATCACTCCTGAACAATGCCTCCACCTAGTTTCTCCTTACAGGGGGCGTCTGGATGCTGTTATTACAACAGAGGCTTTTCTACTAAATATTAAAGGAATTTCACCAAGTGTGTTCAATACTTATTCCCTGTGTCATTCCACTTCAATAAATATAACTTGTTTTGTGAACACAGTTGCCTTGATTTCTTTGTATGTGTGGATTAGTTGAGTTTTTACTGATATCTGGTGAAAATCTCAAGCCAATGGCTCCATCAGAAATATGTTTGAGAAAATGTTGATGTGTTCAATACTTATTTTCCCCGCTTTATATTCAGTTGAGTACATTACAATGACAAAATATTTAATGTTCAAAGTGAAACTTTTTTTTTGTAAATATTCACTCATTTTGAATTTGAAGCCTGCAATGCATTAAAAAAAAAGCTGGGACAGGGGCATGTTTACCACTGTATTACATCACCTTTCCTTTTAACAGCACTCAATAAGCATTTAGGAACTGAAATGTTAAAGCTCTTCAAAAAAGGGGACTGGAGGGTGTGCTCCAACTTTAGAGGGATCACACTCCTCAGCCTCCCTGGGAAGGTCTATGCCAAGGTACTGGAGAGGAGAGTCCGGCCATTGGTTGAACCTCGGATTCAGGAGGAGCAATGTGGTTTTCGTCCTGGCCGTGGCACATCTAACCAGCTCTTTACCCTCTCGAGAATTCTCGAGGGTTTGTGGGAGTTTGCCCAACCAGTTTACATGTGTTTTGTGGACTTGGAGAAGGCATTTGAACGCGTCCCTCATGGTTTTTTGTGTGGGGTGCTTCAGGAGTATGGGGTATCGGGCTTGTTGTTATGAGCTATTCGGTCTCTATACGACCGTTGTGAGAGTTTGGTTCGTATTGCCAACACTCGGTCGGAGTCATTCCCAGTGAGAGTTGGACTCCGCCAGGGCTGCCCTTTGTCACCGATCCTGTTCATAATTTTTATGGACAGGATTTCTAGGCGCAGCCAGGGAATGGAGGGTGTCATGCTTGGTGACTGCAGAATCTCATCTCTGTTGTTTGCAGATGATGTTGTCCTGTTGGCTTCATCCAGCAATGACCTACAGGTCTTGCTGGGACGGTTTGCCGCTGAGTGTGAAGCAGCTGGGATGAGAATCAGCACCTCCGAGTCCATGGTCCTCAGCTGGAAAAAGGTGGATTGTCCTCTCTGGGTTGGGGACAGGCTCCTGCCCCAAGTGGAGGAGTTTAAGTGTCTTGAGGTCTTGTTCACGAGTGAGGGGAAAATGGAGTGAGAGATCGACAGACGAATTGGAGCAGCATCTGCAGTGATGCGGACGTTGTACCGGTCTGTTGTGGTGAAGAGGGAGCTTAGTTCTAAGGCAAAGCTGTCAATTTACCAGTCAATCTACGTTCCTACTCTCACCTATGGTCACAAGCTTTGGGTAATGACCGAAAGAACAAGATACAAGTGGCTGAAATAAGCTTTCTCCATAGGATTGCTGGACTCATCCTCAGAGATAGGGTGAGGAGCTCAGTCATCCGGGAGAGGCTCAGAGTAGAATTGCTACTCCTCCACATTGAAAGGAGTCAGTTGAGGTGGTATGGGCATCTGATTAGGATGCCTCCTGGACGCCTCCCACTTGAGGTGTTTCGGGCACGTCCCACTGGGAGGAGACCCCGGGGCAGACCCAGGACTTGGTGGAGAGACTATGTCTCCCAGCTGGTCTGGGAACGCCTTGGTATCCTCTCTGAAGAGCTGGAGCAGGTGGCTGGGGAGAGGGAAGTCTGGGCTTCTCTGCTTGAACTGCTGCCTCTGCGACCCGGACCTCCGGAAAAGTGGTAGAAGATGGATGGATGGAAGATTTGTAGGTGGAATTCTTTCCCATTCTTGCTGGATGTATGACTTCAGTTGCTCAACAGTCAAGGGTCTCTGTTGGTGTATTTTTCTTCATAATGCTCCACACATTTTCAATGGGAGACAGGTCTGGACTGCAGGCAGGTCAGTCTAATACCTGCACTCTTTTACTACAAAGCCACGCTATTGTAACGCATGCAGAATGTTTGGCATTGTCTTGCTAAAAAAGGCAGGGACATCCCTGATAAAGACGTTGCTTGGATGGCAGCATATGTTCCTACAAACCTGTATATACCATTCAGCATTAACGGTGCCTTTACAGATGTGGAAGTTACCCATGCCATGGGCACTAACACACCCCCACACCATGACAGATGCTGACTTTTGAACTTTGCACTGATAATCTGGATGGTCCTTTTCATCTTTAGCCCGGAAGACACTACATCCATGATTTCCAAAAACAATTTTGAAATGTGGACTCATCAGACCACAGCACACTTTTCCACTTTGCATCAGTCCATCTCAGATGAGCTCGGGCTCAGAGCAACTGGCAGTGTTTCTGGCTGCTGTTGATATGTCTTTTGCTTTGCATGGTAGAGTTTTAACTTGCGCTCATAGCGATGAACTGTGTTAACTGACAATGATTTTCCAAAGTGTTCCTGAGCCCATGTGATAACTTTCTTTACAGAATGATGTCAGTTTTTAATGCAGTGCCATTTGAAGGATTGAAGGTCATGGACATTCAGTGTCAGTTTTTGGCCTTGCTGCTTATGTGCAGAAATTTCTCCAGATTTTCTGAATCTTGTGATTATATTATGGTGTGTAGATGATGAAGCCTCTTGTAGTGCATTCAGTTGAATATAGGTTGAAAAGGATTTGCAGATCATTGTATTCTGTTTTTATTTATGCTTTATGCAACATCCCAACTCCATTGGAATTGGGGTTTGTAGAACTGTCCAATCCATCAGTTTTGAGTTGGATATCCAGGGGCTTTTATGTTTGACTCCTGAAAAAAGGACATTGTCTGTTTCCCATCTGGTCAACTCTTAAATGATCATTGAAATGCTGCACTTCATTTACATCTTCATAGGTTAGGTATTCATAATAATACTGTATAGAAGCACCCCATTCCAAAATTATGATGTGGAACTTTTTCCAAATTAAAGAAAAAGTAAATATCCTTCTATCTCATGCATTCCTTGGCTCATTTAGTGTTATATCTGCTATAGTCGGCGCGGAGGTAATTTGGTGTTTAGTTAGTAAAGGGCTGAGGATTCCTCCTATGTGTTTAATTCGTCCTCATGGCTGAAGTACCATTTGTGGTGCCTGAATGAGGTGCATACTAACTAGTCACTTGGCAGTGCCTCTTACTGTTAAGCTATGCTCTCCATATTTTCTTTGCCGGAAACAAGCAACAAGTCTCATTACAAACTACCGCTGCTGCTGAGCACACAGCATGTTAATCAATGATACCAGAAGGATTTTTGCTTTCAATTTCCTTTCCTCCAGGCTACAGTGCATCCGGAAAGTATTCACAGCGCTTCACTTTTCCACATTTTGTTATGCTACAGCCTTATTCCAAAATGGAATAAATTAATTTTTTCCTCAAAATTCTACACACAACACCCCATAATGACAACATGAAAAAAAGTTTTGACATTTTTGCAAATTTATTAAAAATAATTTAAAAAAAACTAGGAAATCACATGCACATAAGTATTCACAGCCTTTGCTCAATACTTTGTTGATGCACCTTTGGCAGCAAGTACAGCCTCAAGCCTTTTTGAATATGATGCCACAAGCTTGGCACACCTATCTTTGGGCAGTTTCACCCATTCCTCTTCGCAGCACCTCTCAAGCTCCATCAGGTTGGATGGGAAGCGTCGGTGCACAGCCATTTTCAGATCTCTCCAGAGATGTTCAATTGGATTCAAGTCTGGTCTCTGGCTGGGCCACTCAAGGACATTCACAGAGTTGTCCTGAAGCCACTCCTTTGATATCTTGGCTGTGTGCTTAGGGTCGCTGTCCTGCTGAAAGATGAACCGTCGCCTCAATCTAAGGTCAAGAGTGCTCTGGAGCAGGTTTTCATCCAGGATGTCTCTGTACATTGCTGCATTCATCTTTCCGTCTATCCTGACTAGTGTCCCACTTCCTGCCGCTGAAAAACATCCCAACAGTATGATGCTGCCATCAACATGCTTCACTGTAGGGATGGTATTGGCCTGGTGATGAGCAGTGCCTGGTTTCCTCCAAACATGACACTTGGCATTCACGCCAAAGAGTTTAATCTTTGTCTCATCAGACCAGAGAATTTTGTTTCTCATGGTCTGAGAGTCCTTCAGGCGCCTTTTGGTAAACTCCAGGCAGGCTCCCATGTGCCTTTTACTAAGGAGTGGCTTCCGTCTGGCCACTCTACCATACAGGCCTGACTGGTGGGTTGCTGCAGAGATGGTTGTCCTTCTGAAAGGTTCTCCTCTCTTCAGAGGAATGCTGGAGCTTTGACAGAGTGACCATCGGGTTCTTGGTCACCTCCCTGACTAAGGCCCTTCTCCCCGATCGCTCAGTTTAGACGGACGGCCAGATCTAGAGTCCTTGTGATTCCGAGCTTCTTCCATTTATGGATGATGGAGGCTACTGTGCTCAGTGGGACCTTCAAAGCAGCAGAAATTTTTCTGTACCCTTCCCCAGATTTGTGCCTCGAGACAATCCTGTCTCGGAGGTCTACAGACAATTCCTTTGACTTCATGCTTGGTTTGTGCTCCGACATGTACTGTCAACTGTGGGACCTTATATAGACAGGTGTGTGCCTTTCCAAATCATGTCCAATCAACTGAATTTACCACAGGTGGACTCCAATTAAGCTGTAAAAACATCTCAAGGATGATCAGTGGAAACAGGATGCACCTGAGCTCAACTGTGAGCTTCGTGGCAAAGGCTGTAAATACTTATGTACATATAATTTCTTTTTTATTTTTAATAAATTTGCAAAAATCTCAAACTTTTTTCACATTGTCATTATGTGGTATTGTGTGTAGAATTTTGAGGAAAAAAATGAATTTAATCCATTTTGGAATTATAAAATGTGGAAAAAGTGAAGTGCTGTGAATACTTTCCGGATGCACTGTAAATGGTAAATGCTAAATTTACTATTACTATAAAACGAGTAAAACTAGGGCCACCAAACCTGGTCCACAGGTTCAGCTTGGGATCCTGACCTCTGACTTTGGGTTTGGGGTCAAAAGGTCAAGGTTAACATTCCCTATGCCTTATTTCTGTACAACGAGTAAAGTTAGGATCATCAAACTTGGTACACAGGTTTACCCTGCGACCTTGAAGTGTGACTATAGTTTTGGGATTGCAAGGTCAACTTCAAAATGGCTTATCTAAATGAAAGCACCAAGGTGCTGTGCCTCGGTTCCTGTTGCATGGGGGGGCTGTAAAAAAGTGGCACTTTGACCTCTACTGGCCCAGGATAGTTATTACAGTGCCTTTTTTTGCAGCTGCCTTGACAGAAATGGTGAGCTAAATTTGTGTTAATTTTGAAAAAAAAGCCTTAACTTGAAATTCCGGCAAAGTAACTTTCAAGAAAATATGACGGTACAATGGTACGAGCCTTTAGTTCCACTTAATTTTGACCGGGCAAGCTGAAAAGCTGGTAACAGACAGACAGACAGACACACACACACACACACAGACAGACAGACACACTGAGTGATTACCGTATGCCTCTGTTGCACCAAGGCATAACAACAAAGAAAATTAGGGTCACCAAACCTGGTACACAGGTTCACTCTGACTACAGGTTTGGGGTCAAATGGTCAAAGGTCAAGGTTGGCACTCCCTACGTGCTCTTACTATAGAATGTGTAAAACGCTCTAGAATCACCAAACTTGCTACACAGGTTCAACTCGGGATCCTGACCTACAGCTATGGGTTGTATACCTTGTTGTATATTTGTGGATGATGGGCTGATCATAATTTGGTTCTGCCGCAGTAATTATATTGAAAGTTGAAAACTGCTCTCTGTCAGTAAGTATTGGGACCGTCAAAGAAAACAGAAGCGGGGGATATTGCACTCACCTCAGAGTGCTCTTGTTAAGAATAGGGTTAAAACATTCCTTTTTGACATAGCTTATAGTTAGGGTGGGATCAGGTGACCTTGAAACTCTCCCTTAGTTATGCTGCTAATAGGTTTAGTCAGCCGGGGGACCTCCCACAATGCACTGGGCTTCACTCCTTTCTTCACTCTCAATGTAATATGTTTGCTGGTCATTAACATCTGTTTGTTCTCTCCCATAGATTGAGTCCCCATCATGCAACTTGCTGTCTGCATGTCTGTTCTTTTCATCGTCTTCTCTAGCCCCTCACCCCCCAGCCAGTCACAGCAGATGACTGCCCCTCCCTGAGCCTGGTTCTGCTGGAGGTTTCTTCCTGCCAAAAGGGAGTTTTTCCTCTCCACAGTCCTTGCTCACAGGATCGCCTGATTGCTGGGGTTTTTCTGCAATTGTGGGGTTTTCCCCTACAGTTTGAAAGTGCTATGAGACGACCGTTGTTGTGAAATGATGCTATATAAATAAAGTTGAAATGAATGGAATTCATTGTGATGCACCTGTATATTTAAAGTCTTCAAATTATATTTTTGACCAAGCTGTGACACAGAGATTACAAAGTTCCGTAGACGTAAACCACCAAATGCATAACATGTTTTCAGCATTGCTTATAAATATAATTTATTAATCGTCTTAAAAATTCTTTCTTACACTTTGTACAAAAAACAACTGGAGGAGATAGAGAGGCGAGCATTCAGCAAGATAGAACAAGACTCATGAAGCGTGCCAGAATTAGCTAAAATAGACCAGCACTATCCCACAGTAATCAAATGAAATCAAATCACTCCCGATAAAACTCAAAATGCACTTACAAAGACAGCTCTAGTTATAGACTTTTATCATGATAACCAATGCCAAGTTTGCATAGTAGACACAGCGTTTACAAAAAAGGAAAAGAAATTAAATAAAACATATTGAAACATACAAACTGTACCGCTCTTTTTATATTCTGAAATTTGTGAAATATAGCTGACAGTACACAACTGTACACACTATAGATAGAAAATAGTCTTTATACATACTTTGATATCTTAATACTACTTTGTTCTTTTTCACATCGTGAAGGATCACCTTTTGGAGGACTCCTCATATGAAAAACCATTTCCCTTATAATCTGTTAATAAAGTGTATCTTGCTGGTAAACTGTACACTTCAGGTCAAATTCTCAGTGATGTCATCTATTTTTTTGTCAATAATAAAGAAAATATATAAGTAGTTTAAAAAAATCCATTCCGCCTCTGAGTTGGCAGAGATTGAGTCAGTTGTACAAAATCAACATGACCTGCAGGTTTGTGTTTTGTTCTACATGACTACATTTCCTTTGACTGACAGGTATCTGACATCAGCAGCTGCTTATGTGAACATATCAAAACATCCACTCTGTCATAGCACAATGCAGTTTTTTTTTATGGTGCATTGTCCAAACCATAAATACTCTGAAGCCATTGTAGTGTTTACATTTGCTATTACATCAGTACAAGAAGTTTGAAGTAACACGTTTGAAATAAAAAACAAACCAGCAAATTGATGGTTATGGTTTCTTCCAGATTAGACACGGGCAAGATAAAACCTACCTACTTTATTTAGTCATTTCTTTATTTATTTAACAATATCCTCCTCAGTATCTCCTACACGTACCTGATGTTCAACTTCATATGGCGTCTCTCCATAACTCACATAATTTCAGTTTTTGATTATTTTACAGGCATTTCCTTTAAACAGAATTTCTCTGTTTTTCTTTACATGGTTTGTTAATGATCTTAAGAAAATCAAAATAGGGCTGATTTTCTATATGAATGACTTAGGCAGTAAACACAATGTTTAGTACATACAAATATGTTTCACTTCATTTTATATAATCCCCTTTAGTAGTGTTTATCTGTAGCTATATTTTGCAACCTATTTTTAAAATACACCATGAGCTGGAATGTTTGTTGCTGAAAGTAAATAGTTTGATGAAACATGGTTAAAAAGACCTATTCTGAAGAATTACAATAAACATGTTTAAATGGCAAAATCATGAATGTAAATAATAATAATAATAATAAGCATTGGAAAAACAATATATTGATACAAGACTGAGCATGATAATCATGTATTTACACATTATGCACACATATGCTGTTACTTATGCAAGGCCACTGGATGGGGCTAGTGACCAGCAAAGATATGGTGGTGATCATAAAGAAAATTACACAACTGGAGAAAGGAAGAGTAATTAAATCCAATAAACTAAGTACATTTAGCAGTAATGGATTATATCAGCAGGGTTTAATCGACTGTCACACTCTTTAAAAAGTTGTTTTCACTTCTGGTTCATCCCTGTTTTTGCTTTCTTCTCTGACAACGAAACAGCCACCAGCCGTCAGCAGTAGCAGAGACGCTCCTGGTTTCTGAGGTTGCGGTTACCCACAATGCTTTGCCAACAACACGTCTTTGTGAAGGACTACGACTTCAGACTGACACATATTTGTGGCTTGAAGACACCTGCTTCAACAGATTGTGGTGAACAATCAATGTTTCATGAGTGGTAGTCTGAAAAAAAAAGCTCAATCTTTTGAGGTTACACTTTTAACAGTCTGCAACTTTGCCTCGCTTGTGGTACATGCAATTTTCTGTTATATGTTTACATAAAATTTCTTCCAAAAATAGTGGACAAAAAAATATTTGTTAGAAGTAGTTGAAGTGCATCGATCGGGGTAATTGCTTTTGGATTGGCTTCAGGGGGAAAAACAAATAAAGGCACAGAGATCAGTTATGATATGATATGGTTCTCAACACTGGGTCCAGATCCCACTTAATGGGAGCGTTAGTCAACTGTCATAACTGTTTGGATAATTTGAAAAGAGGCATATGCTGATGGTTTGTGAATATATGTGAGAGAGGATGGTTTAGGGTCAGAAGTGGAGGCTGTAAGGTGAAAGGAACCAGCTTTATGTATTTACACCCAATCAAATTGAAATATTCCCTGTGATAAAAACCAAAAGGGGAAAACATGCTGGACTGACTCTTGATTGACAACCACAATTCACCAAATTCTGTTTGCAGGAAATGATCCACACATATGGACAGCAGAGTACATAAAGCGTTCCCTAAGAAACGATGTAAAGACAACAAAACTGTACTGGAAAACACGTACAGCCAAGGCTCACAGGAGTCACTTCTCCTCCCCCTTCTCATTATCTGTTTTCCACCTAGACGATCATCTGCTGCCACTTCCTGTGTTTTCTTTATGTTTAAGTCCTCCCTTTCTTTTGTAATCAGTTTAGCATCTCATCTTACCAGAGTCCCTCCTCTTTTTCCCCAGTCGACCTTCTCTCTCTGTTCACTAATCAATTTACCTTTCCTCCCTGTATGATCCCGTTTCCATCCCTGTAGAGGATTCTGAGGTCCTCACCTCTCGTGCTTCCTTTTATCATTTTATCTGCTTGTCTGTTCAGTATTAAAGTGACAGCAAGAGAACAGTTGGTGTTACAATAGACAAATTTGTTTGTTTTTCTCTTAGGCGTGTGTAGGTTTGTTTGTTCCTGATAGGTAGGGTCGTCTCTCCTTTGGTCGCACACACACACACACACACACACACAACACTGGATCATCTCGCAATTACTCACACAAAGAGATGCACGCAGTTCCAGCATCGTTTAGAGCACTGTTGAGTTTCACCAACACCTCAGTCAACATTTCTTTTGTTCACATCTAAACTGGTTCTCTGCCCTGGGATGCAGTATTGACCGAAGAGAGTTTGTGTGTAGTTGTCTCCAGACTTCTGTCATCGCCGTGGTAACTACAGGGTACTTAATCAGTGGTCCGTTGTCACTGAAGCAATGTTACCATCATGGCGGCCCATTTCTTCCAGCACAGCAGCCAGTTCATTTAGGTCTCCGTCAGGGAAGTGCTGGGCCTCCCAGAGATCCAGGATTACACCTGTTGGACTTGACTTGGTGGCAAAGTAGTTCAGGTACCTGGCAAATGAACACAAAAATAAATGAATAATAATTTTTTAAAAGAATCAAGAAACAAAATCTGTTTTGTTACTTCTGATGTCAAGAGGAAGGAGTTTCAAAGAGTTGAACCAAACACAGAAGCTACTTTTCCCATGGTCTACAACAAGGGTGCCCAACGATCGACTGGTCAATCAGCCCAGACCCGAAAATGCACCACACGAGCCTTGTGCTGGAACAGACACGCAGAGCAGTGGTGAAGCATAAACCCACCTTACGTTATATGTGCCTTGCTGTGCCCACCAACTTTGCTGCAAAGCGACTGAACATGTCAGCGTTGCATAGGCACCTGGTGACACCATAGCTCGCGTGTGACTGTAGTTGCAGACAGCCACCTGACAACTGTCATGCCAGAAACTGATTGGCCCACCATTGCAGCATGCCTCGCTCAGCCATTTCTTCTCGGTTTGGTTTACAGCTGTTTTCCACCAATGCAAAATGCCACAATAAGACCAAGCGTGGCCATCCCGAACAGAACACCACGGCATCAAGGTGAGGACACGAAAACATCCCATCATACCCCTGTACACAGGTCCAGTGCAGGTTCTACACGCAAAAAGTGCCGTTTTTCCCACCAACCCAAACCACTATGCTGGGCTTTGGCTGAATGAGTAGTCAGGCTCTGTAAGAAGGTTATTTGCAGTCATAAAGCCAAGAGTGTTTTCCTCTGATTTGAGAGTGCAGGCTCTATAAAAAGTTGTTTTATTTACTCAGTTTCTCCCATGGCCCGGACAGCATGATGACCTGTATCACTCTCTCTTTCATATTTTACATTTTTATGATTATGACTTAGCTCTTTGAATTACCCAATTACTGAATTATTCAAGCGATTCAAGATTCAAAGAATTTATTTGTCAATACTACTATACATACAGGACATACAGGAGAACTGAAATGCGGTTTCTCTCTCTCTTCAGTGGTGTGCACAATATAAAAAAGAAAAACGAATAAGACTGGAAAAACAACAACAGCAGTCTATGTACAGTAATGCTACCCATAGTGCAAATGGCGACAAATGACAGACCGAGACCTCCTATAGTGCAAATAAAGATAAACGATAAACGATGAGACCCAGCAATCTTATATACAGAAAAGTACAGCAGTAATACTCATAGTACCAAGTTTAATGCAGTAGTGTAGGTGCAGACAGTGACAGATAGGACTGCACATGATCAATATTGCAATGACAGACAGCAGCAGATATGGCATTTGTGCAAATGGTTGCAGTAAAGTGTAGAGACATACAGCAGCAAATAATGTATTACTGTTGGTGTGCCAGTCTTTCTGTGCCAACAGCTGAGGTAGTTATTGTGCAGGTGAATGCGTTACGGCCCGGGGGGCGTGGGTGGGGGGTGGACAGAGTTCAGGGTCCTGATGGCCTCATGAACAAAGCTGTTTAGCAGTCTTGTGGAGTGGGCCTGGAGGTTTCGGTACCTTTTCCCCGAGGACAAGGGGCTGAAGAGGGAGTGTGAGGGGTGGTAGGTGTTGCCTGCAATGTTGATGGCTCTGTGGGTGAGGTAGATGTCCGAGAGGGGGGGCAGAGGAGCAGCAATGATCTTGCTGGCTGCTTTCACTGTACGTTGTAGCGTCTTCCGGCAGGAGGCAGTGCAACTTCCACACCACACCGTGATGCAGCTGGTGAAGATAATCTCAATGGTGACCCGGTAGAATAAGCACATGATGGGGGTGGGACTCGTGCTCTCCTCAGTTTGAGGAGGAAATGGAGGCGAGTTTGAGCCTTCTTGACCAGTGGTGTGGTGTTGTTGGACCAGAAGAGGTCCTCAGAGATGTGCACCCCCAGGAACTTGGTGCTGCTCACCCTCTCCACAGCTGTTCCATCGATGATCAGAGGGGATGCTGTATGTGTCCTCTCCTGAAGTTGACCACAATCTCCTTGGTTTTTCACACATTCAGGAAGAAGTTATTGTCTTTACACCACTGGACCAGTTGGCTCACCTCATTTCTGTAGTTGTCCTCCTTGTTGTTGGTGATGAGGCCCACCACCATCGTGTCATCCACAAACTTGATGATGTGGTTGGTATTGCAGGCTGGTACACAGTCATGGGTCAGCAGGGTGAAGAGCAGTGGGCTGAGCATGCACCCTTGTGGGGCCCCTGTGCTCAGTGTGATGGTCTTGGATGTGTTGCTGCCAACCCGCACATTCTGTGGCCTCCCTGTGAGAAAGTCCAGCACCCAGTTAGGGAGAGAGGTTTTGAGTCCCAAGTGTCTGAGTTTTTGTTTTAGGTGCTGGGGGATGATTGTGTCGAATGCTGAACTGAAGTCCAAAAACATCATTTGCATGTAGGAGTTCTTTGAGTCCAGGTGGGTGAGGGCTGGATGGAGAGCAGTGGCGATGGCATCCTCTGTGGATCTGTTTGATCTGTATGTAAACTGAGATGGGTTGTGTGAGGGAGGGAGGATGGACTTGATGTTCTGCATGACCAGCTGCTTGAAGCACTTCCTTATGTTGGGGGTCAGTGCTATGGGCCGGTAATCGTTGAAGCTGGATGGGACAGGTTTCTTTGTGACTGGTATTACGATGGCAGTTTTGAAACATGTAGGGACAACAGTTTGACTCAGGGAGATGTTGAAGATGTCGGCCAGGACATTCTTGAACTCCTCTGCACAGTCCTTCAGAATGTGACCTGGTATGTTGTCTGGACCAGCTGCCTTGCGTGGGTTGATCCTGCAGAGGATCCTCTTCACGCTAGCCGGATCCAGACTCATGGCCTGCTCGTCTAGAGGAGGAGTGGTCTTCTGTGCTGTTTTGTGCTTCATTTAGGTTGTTAAGCAGTGTGATGTCACTTGCACAGGTCTGCAGTGGAGGTTTGTGGTTGGTGAGGGTCTGTATGCCATGCCAGAGAGAATGTGCATCTCTGGTGTTGCTGAAGTGGCCGGATATTTTCTTGCTGTACTGTCGTTTTTCTTCCTTGATACCACGGGACAGGTTGGCCCTAGCTGTTGTTAGTCCTGCAGTGCCGCCGGCCTTGAAGGCTGCGTACCGAGCCCTCAGGAGCCTGTGGACCTCTGCTGTTATCCATGGCTTTTGGTTGGCATGAACAATGATGGTTTTGCAGCGAGTGACATCAATTATGATTTTTTTTTTTGAGATGCACTCATATACAACCTGCATAACTTATAACCATTACTAACTGCTCAACAATTATACAGCAAAAGTTCAGAAGACTATGGTGATAATGTGTTTCAGGAGTAGTAGTAGATTGGATTTTCAGGATTTCTGTTTTAGCACAACCCATTCACTAGAATTGGAAAACCAAGGTGGACGCCTCCCTGAAAGTTGCCATTATGCTTGATCTGTGGGAATACAAACAAGAACTGATATGTTGCCCACACCTCTAAATCACTGAGAAGGAAGAAATAATGGACCAAAGATATGTTTATCAGCATATTTCACTTCCATATTCTGAATTCAGGGGATGTGGTAATTGAAACTTCCAGGAAGTGACTGAAAAAAAAATCCAACCTAGGAGCAGAGGTTGCACCAGACTTTTTTTGTTACCTTTCATTTTGACTGACAGGGTTGTAAAAATTCTGTCATAATCTATTATTACCTATCATTTCAATTGATTTTAATTAGATCACCCTCAGTGTAATCTGCCAAAATGACTGGCAGCTTTCAGATTTTTCTGTCACAGCTGAAAAAAAATCTGTCAATGAAGGACAGTTTTCAGTTAACGCAACCTCTGCCTAGGACTTCTGGAATGTGCTATAATGCAAGACAATGACAATTATGTCATTAGCTTCTAAACACAGATCACATGACATTTATGCTTTTGACCAGACTGAATAACATGAGGGATTAAACATACCAACCAGTGAGGCTGTGTAAAGTTAAAAAGCAACTCCAATCAGGTGAACCAACGACGAAATGCAAAATTACTTGAAAAGTGCTAGTTTTTAAAATATAAAAAGAATTACATTTTTGTGTGAAGTGACTGCAAAAAATGAACTAAAAATGCTGCTGTCCTGTCTGGTGTAGCCCAGGGCTGTGCGACAGACGATGTATATTGGGATGACGAGATAAACACGTTTATTGTTTTATATAAAACTCTATCGTTTATAACGGAATTTTTGCAAAAATAATTCTTCAGCAAAGATCCTCACACACTCCTTGTCAGCACGCCGCCTCTCCCCCACAGGTGTGTCAGTTGCTAGGCTTCTCTCTGGCAGTTAGAAAACCAGCTGATACTCTTGAACTAATGTTTGTTTGTTTTTTTTCAAATAGCTGCTACTACTTCTGTCTGCCAGAGATGTGGGATCGTTTCCACCGTGCTGCGTCAGAGAGGACAGTCCTCATTATAACTGGAGGGAAATAACGTTAACACCATCTCACTCTTATTGTAAAAACAGCAAATGCTAAATAACGATGCTAAGTTGTTGTCACTAATAGAAACCATTATTAGTGTATCAGACCATCGTTTCTTTGCTTTAATTTTTTTTTCCACAATATTTTTTATTGAACCTTTTTTTTTTTACAAACATGGCACAAACAGACAAAAAAAAAAGTGTAATAAAAACAACAACAGCCATTAACAAAAACAAGTCAACAACAATGCTTCTCTGTTTAGTCTAGGTAATCTATTACATAAGAATACATAATATACATTCACCAGCTTGGAATTTGCAAGGTCCACACATATCATTCACCTTCTTCTTCAGAAGTTATGTTTAAATTCTTTACATAATCAATGAAAGGTCTCCATATATTCTCAAACACAATTTCCTTTGATTTCAGTATATATGATATTCTTTCTAGTGGAAGGTTTGTTAACATCTGTCTTAACCACTGAGTCACATCTGGTCTATGAGTCTTTTTCCACAGTAGTGCAATACATTTTTTGGCATTAAGCAAACCGTGACATGTTTCAGGACCCAAGAGACAGACACAGACACGGGCAGATACAAAATAGTTATTCTTTATTGTCAAGTGTGAGTGAGTGTAGTGCAAGTATAAGTGCAGATATAGTAGCCTGGTCACCGGAGCTGAGCGATACAGAAGACGACCTGGCAACCCTAGAACACACAAGCAGAAACCGTTAAGTCTGTTTAGCACAAAAGGACAAGTGCAGGTGTGCAGCTTACTTGAGGTTGTCTCTGACTGTATCTGGCTGTTCCCCGATGTCCGCGAGCTGTGGTGATTCTGGTGCTTGAAGCTGTGACGGTGATAACTCCAGTAACCGTGGTGGAGTTCGTGGCGAGAGCAATGACTGCACTGACAGCTGTGACGTTGACTGTTCCTGTAGCCGTGACAGTGATAATGTCCGTAACCGTGGTGACAATGACTCCTGTGACTGAGGGAGTGACAGTACCTGCAGCTGCAGTGGAGAGAATTCCTGAATCAGTGAAGGCCAGGAGGAGCTCCGGAAGGGAGAGGGTAATTCTCCGTCTGTTGGAGATACCGGTCCGCCGCCTGGGAGGTCCACCTGTGCACAGGGGTAAAGGGTAGGCGTAGAGAAGCAAATAGTCTTCTTACGTGGTAGGTCTTGTCGTGGCGTTCTTGACTTGGCTGTGGAACGAAGCTCTGGCTCATACTCAGTCGAGGTAGACAGACGACTCCGTCCGGGCTGTCCATGACGTTGGCTTTTAAGAGCCGCTGATTAACACCTGTTGGTCTGTGCGCGGCTGGAGCTGATGAGCTGGATGACGGCCCAGCGGCCGCCATGACAGTACTCCCCCCTCTAGCAGTGCCTCCAGGCACCTGCCCAATCTTACCTGGATTCGCCCGATGGAAATCGCGGATCAACTGCTTATCCAAGATCAACGCTGGGCGAATCTAAGAACGATCCTCCGGTCCAAAACCCTCCCAGTCCACCAAATACTGAAGACCACGACCCCGCCTGCGCACGTCCAGGATGGCAGTCACGCCCCAGGCTGGATGGCCATCGATCATCCCGGGGGGGGCAGGCGCCGCAGGGGCCGGGCACAGAGGGTCCATAACGTACGGTTTAACCTGGGAGACATGAAAAGTGGGGCAGATGCGCATGGATGGGGGGAGAGACAAGCGCACAGACACAGGGTTGACAATACGTGAGATGGTGTAGGGGCCAATAAAGCGCTTAGTGAGTTTACGCTTTTCGGCCGGTACACCAATATTCCGGGTGGATAACCAAACCTTCTGACCCACCTTGTAGTCCGGGGCAGGTCTCCTGTGACGGTTGGCCACCTGGATGTTGTGTTCAGTGGTCCTGAAAAGGGCTCGGCGGGCGATGGACCAAACTCGCCGGCAGCGCTTAATCTGGGCCTGGACAGACGGAACCGCTACCTCCTTCTCCTCCTCCGGGAATAATGGTGGATCAAATCCAAAAGTAGCCTTGAAAGGAGAGATGCCCATGGCCGTAGAGATCGTAGTATTATGGGCGTACTCAATCCAGGGAAGATGTTTGCTCCAAGAGGAGGAACAGGAGGAGATAACACAGCGCAGTGCGGCCTCGAGCTCCTGGTTAGCCCGTTCGCACTGGCCATTACTTTGAGGATGGTACCCAGAAGAAAGGCTGGCCGTGGCTCCCAACGCTGCGCAGAACGCCTTCCATACCTGAGAGACAAACTGTGGTCCTCGATCTGACACTATGTCAGCGGGGATACCATGGAGGCGAACCACATGCTGAACAAGGAGGTCCGCCGTTTCCTGAGCCGAAGGCAAGCCCCGAAGAGGCACAAAATGGGCCGCCTTCGAAAAACGGTCTACAATAGTCAAGACAGTGGTGAAAGTATCAGAAAGGGGCAAACCAGTCACAAAATCCATGGCCACATGAGACCAGGGGCGGGAAGGAACGGGCAGGGGATGCAACAGACCCGCCGGGGGAGAAGATGTCGTTTTCCCAGTGGCGCACTGAGCGCAAGCCCGGATGTAGTTCACCACGTCCTTCCGTAGCCCTGGCCACCGGAAGGTCCTCTGGAGCAGGTCCACAGTCCGGCCTACTCCCGGATGACAAGCCAACTTGGAGGCGTGACCCCATTCAATCACCTGACCCCGAATAGAGCGTGGAACAAACAAGCGGCCTGCCCCCCCCCCCCGGGTTTGGTTCCATCTTCAACGCTCTCCGGACCTTGGTACAGATACCCCAGGACAGCGCGCCCACAACACAGGAGGGTGGTAGGATGGGTGCGTCCTGATCCTCGGAAGATGGTGCGTCAAACTGTCGTGAGAGGGCATCCAGCTTACCATTCTTGCTTCCTGGCCGATAGGTGATGGAGAAGTTGAAGCGGCCGAAGAAGAGAGACCAACGAGCCTGACGCGCTTTCAGCCGCTTCGCTGTCCTGAGATACTCCAGGTTGCGGTGGTCCGTCCATACAACGAACGGCTGAGCGGCCCCCTCAAGCCAATGTCTCCACTCCTCCAAGGCAAGCTTCACTGCCAACAGTTCCCTGTCCCCGATGCTATAGTTCCTCTCTGCCGGTGACAAGCAACGGGAGAAATATGCACATGGCCGAATCTTGCCGTCCTCAGGAGAATGCTGGGAGAGTACCGCTCCCACCCCCGAATCAGAGGCATCCACTTCCACCAAGCACTGAAGATTCGGGTCCACTTGAGAGAGAACACGGGCTGAAGCAAACTCGTCCTTTAATTTCTTAAACGCCCTGGCTGCTTCCTCACTCCAGCAAAACGGGGTCTTAGGGGAGGTGAGCGCAGTCAAAGGGCGAGCCAGGTTCCCAAAATTGGCCACAAAATGGCGATAAAAATTAGCAACGCCCAGGAACCCCTGGAGCTGTTTCCTAGAGGACGGAGTGGGCCAATCCACTACCGCCTTAACCTTGGCTGGGTCGGGAAGCACCTGGTTCTGGGCGATGATGAACCCAAGGAAAGAGGTCTGGTTTGTGTGGAATTCACACTTCTCTGCTTTGACAAAGAGTTGATTCTCCAGGAGGCGCTGTAACACTCTGCGCACGTGCACCTGGTGCTCTTCCAGAGTGCGGGAGAAGATCAATATATCATCTAGATACACAAACACAAAGGAGTTAAGGAAATCCCGCAGCACGTCTTTAATTAGCTGCTGGAAGACGGCCGGAGCGTTGGTCAACCCAAACAGCATTACCAGATACTCAAAGTGGCCGCTTGGGGTCCTGAACGCCGTCTTCCACTCATCCCCCTCTCTGATGCGCACCAGGTGATAGGCATTGCGGAGATCAAGCTTAGTAAACCAATTCGCCCCCTGGAGGGAGTCAAAGGCAGTATTCATCAAAGGCAAAGTGTATTTATCTTTTATAGTGATTTCATTAAGCCCCCTGAAGTCGATGCAAGGGCGTAACGACCCGTCCTTCTTTCCAACAAAGAAGAAGCCGGCCCCCACGGCCGAGGACGACGGGCGGATGATTCCTGAGGCCAGGGATTCTTTAATATAGGTATCCATGGCCTCGCGCTCCGGGGCTGACAGGCTGTACAGGCGGCTCGCAGGGAGAGGGGCCCCAGCCTTCAGATTTATTGCGCAGTCGTACGGCCGGTGAGGGGGTAGAGACAACGCTCGTGACTTGCTGAACACTAGTCCCAAATCATGGTAAACTTCTGGTACCTTGGACAGCTCCTGAGTTGGCGTCGAGGGGGGTGGCACCTTGACAGAAGGGGCGCATGCCGCTGATTGGAGGCAGGCGCTTAAGCAGAAAGTACTCCACGCAGTAATACTCCCTCCTTGCCAATCGATGGTGGGATTATGAAGGTGGAGCCAGGGGTAACCCAGGATGACAGGCGAAGAAGAGACAGGCAAAACTAAAAACCTAATCTCCTCTCTGTGATTCCCTGAGACTATCACGGACACTGGGGCCGTCTGATAGGCTATGGTGGTCAGTGACGTCTTAGATAACGTAATCAGCTTGACAGGTAGATCCAGGGGCTGACAGCTGAGGCCCATCTGGGTTGCCAGGTCCTTGGAAACAAAGTTTTGCTCAGCTCCTGAATCCACTAAGGCTAGCGTGGGATGTTCTGCGTGTTTGTGGATAAGTCTAATGGGTATTCGAAAACTCGTGAGGGGTCTTTCTGGGTCCGTGTCCGTGAATCCCCTACTTCAATCCACGGACCCTCCCTTTTAACCGACTCGGGCACTCAAAAACTCCATGTGACTCCTTTCCACAATAAAAACAAAGGCCTAAATTTCTGTGGCGCTGTCTCTCAGCCGCTGACACTTTACATTGTCCTATTACCATGGGTTCCTGATCTGAAAGCTCCCCTGACGCCGGTAGAGCGAGCGGGGGAAAGCTGGTGGAACAAGGGCGGGGTTTTACAGGACGGGCGGTAGACCGCCGTTCTGCCGCTCGTTCCCTTAATCTACTGTCTATGCTTATGGCAAGGGCAATTAGCTCACCCAAATTATCAGGTTTGTCCCGTTCCGCTAACTTGTCCTTTAACTCCGCGTTGAGACTGCGGAGGAAAATACCGCATAGTGCCGGTTCCCCCCACCCAATCTCAGCGGCAAGGACCCGGAAGTCTATTGCATAGTCAGCAGCTGATCTTGCGCCCTGCTGCAGGCTCAACAGCCGTTCGGTCAATACTGTACCCCTATTCGAATGATCGAACACGGACATAAACTCCGCCAAAAACTGCTGGTAAGTTAATGTAGGATAACCTGGGCTCGCCATTACAGTATAGGCCCAATCTAAGGCTCTACCTCCCAGTAGGTTAATGATATATCCTATCTTGTTTGAGTCAATGGCGAAGTCCCCCGGGACTCGGAGAAAAACTGACTCACATTGGAGAATAAATCCCCGAGCCTCTCCGAGTTTGCCACTAAAACGAGCTGGAGTGGGAACAGGGGTGAGGCGAGATACGAACGTGGTGTTAGCTTGAGTTGGTGCTAAACCTGCAGGGGTTGAGGCACTAGCGACTGGGGGAAACGCCTGTTGTCCCTCCAGGCGATCCAGCCGGCCGTTAATTTGTGACAACTGATTAAGAATAACTGTTTGCTGATGTACGAGCATGTCTACCCGGGCGCTAAGGGTGTTAAGTCCGCGCGGCTGTGTGCTGTCCGTTGGGTCAACGTGACGGAGTCGTACTGACATGTTTCAGGACCCAAGAGACAGACACAGACACGGGCAGATACAAAATAGTTATTCTTTATTGTCAAGTGTGAGTGAGTGTAGTGCAAGTGTGAGTGCAGATATCGTAGCCTGGTCACCGGAGCTGAGCGATACAGAAGACGACCTGGCAACCCTAGAACACACAAGCAGAAACCGTTAAGGCTGTTCAGCACAAAAGGACAAGTGCAGGTGTGCAGCTTACTTGAGGTTGTCTCTGACTGTATCTGGCTGTTCCCCGATGTCCGCGAGCTGTGGTGATTCTGGTGCTTGAAGCTGTGACGGTGATAACTCCAGTAACCGTGGTGGAGTTCGTGGCGAGAGCAATGACTGCACTGACAGCTGTGACGTTGACTGTTCCCGTAGCCGTGACAGTGATAATGTCCGTAACCGTGGTGACAATGACTCCTGTGACTGAGGGAGTGACAGTACCTGCAGCTGCAGTGGAGAGAATTCCTGAATCAGTGAAGGCCAGGAGGAGCTCCGGAAGGGAGAGGGTAATTCTCCATCCGTTGGAGATACCGGTCCGCCGCCTAGGAGGTCCACCTGTGCATAGGGGTAAAGGGTAGGCGTAGAGAAGCAAATAGTCTTCTTACGTGGTAGGTCTTGTCGTGGCGTTCTTGACTTGGCTGTGGAACGAAGCTCTGGCTCATACTCAGTCGAGGTAGACAGACGACTCCGTCCGGGCTGTCCATGACGTTGGCTTTTAAGAGCCGCTGATTAACACCTGTTGGTCTGTGCGCGGCTGGAGCTGATGAGCTGGATGACGGCCCAGCGGCCGCCATGACAAACCGAGGTCTATGAATGCTCTTTCACTCTTATTAAAGTTATGTTTTTCTGGATACAGACCCAACAAAAACAGTTTGTTTTGCACCACTGGCTGCACGGTGGCGCAGTGGTGGCTGCACGGTGGCGCAGTGGTTAGCACTGCGGCAGCACAGTTTACCCTTGGCCGGGGGATTGTGGGGATCGTGGGATCGTGGGTTCGATCCCAGCCCCCGACCAACAGTGATCTGTGTGGAGTTTGCATGTTCTCCCCGTGTTGCGTGGGTTTACTCCGGGATTTCTCCGGTTTCCTCCCACATGCCAAAAACATGCATGTTAGGTTAATTGGCTGTTCTAAATTGTCCCTAGATATCTGTTTCCTATAGGCCCTTAGAATAGAGGGTTAGTATTAATGAAAGCGCTTTGAGTGGTCTTTGTGACTAGAAAAGCGCTATATAAGTGCAGGTTAGTTAGTTAGTAGTTAGTTAGTTTAGGGTTCAATGTGAATTGTTTTGAAATTATTTTTTCAACTGTTACCCTCACCTCTTCCCAAAACATTCTGATTTTTCTACATTCCCATAAACAGTGAAATAGGGTTCCTTTACTTTCCATACATTTTGTGCATGTATCTGGTATGTTTTTGTTATATCTATTTAATTCCACTGGTGTAACATACATCCGCATTAACCATCTAAAATGTATCAGCTTAAGACGTAGATTTATTGATTTGGTTTGAGCTTCTGCACAAGCCAATTCCCATTGTTCCTCTGAAATTTCAGTTTGCAGATCTTCTTTCCAGTAATTCAGTCTTTTCTGTGAGTTTTCACTTGAGAATTGTGTCAATGAGTTATAAAACTCTGAAATAATACCCTTTCTCTAACTATCTTTCATCAAAATTTTTTCCAAAGTTGAATAAGTAGGTCGGGTGAGAGCATTATTTTGATTTGATCGAATAAAATTTCTAAGCTTAAGATATTTAAAAAAGTGTGTTCTATTAAGATTGAATTTAATCCTCAGTTCTTCAAAAGACATTATGTTATCTGAGCGTGACAAATATAAGTCTTGAATCTTTTGAATCCCTTTTAAATTCCATATTTTAAATACAGTATCCACTCTCCCTGGTGTAAAATATTGATTACCCCATATTGGGCTAAATTGTGACAGTGAGTGTGGTTCTTTTAAATATTTTTTGGTTTTACACCATATTTTGATCATGTGCTTTACAACTGGATTTTTAACTTGTTTCTGTAATTTTTTAGCCGAGTCTGAGTATATGAATAAGGGAAGAGGTAAAGGTAAATTGTATGATTCCATTTCAGTCCAGTGAGGGAGATCATTTGATGAAAAATAATATGTCATAGACCTCAGTTGTGCTGACCAGTAATACAACATAAAGTTTGGACATTTCAGACCTCCACGATCAAATGGTAAATATAGTAAGGACAAACGTAATCTAGCCTTCCTGTTGTTCCATATAAATTCCACTAACTTTTTTTTAATTCTTGAGAATAGATCTGAAGGTGGTGGTAAAGGAATGTTTTGAAATAAATAAAGTATTTTTGGTAAGATATTACTTTTAAGTATATTAATTCTCCCGATCATCGACATAGGTAGTGACATCCATCTCTGAAGTAACTCATTAATATCTGTCATTAAGGCTTCATAGTTGGCATTGGCGACTGATTCTAGCTTAGGCAAAATCTGAATTCCTAAATACTTAAACTGATTTACAACATTGAATTGATTTACCTCAGGAGCTGGGTGATTTCTCTGGGTCTCATTTAGCATTAATATTGAAGATTTTGTTTTGTTTATTTTATATCCTGATATATCCCCAAAGTTCTTTATTAAATTTAACAAGGTCGGAATTGATTTTTTAAAATTCGACATAAACAAAATTATGTCATCGGCATACAGGGAGATTTTATGTTCTGTTGGTCCTACTTTAATTCCATATATTTGTGAATGTAAACGTACTGCCATCGCTAAAGGTTCAATTGCCATAGTAAACAGTAAAGGTGAAAGTGGACAGCCTTGTCGACATCCTCTATTGATTTTTATTGATTTTGAGATATTGCTGTTTGTTAGGATTTCTGCTGTAGCATTATTGTATATCTGGACCCATTTTATGAAATTATTTCCAAGTCCAAACCTTTGTAGGACTTCAAAAAGAAAGGACCATTCAACCCTATCAAAGGCCTTTTCGGCGTCCAATGATAGGAGAGCTGTATCCGGTGCTTCTTTATTGGAATAAATAATATTAAATAGTCCTCTTACATTATGGAAGCCTTGTCTTCCCATTATAAAGCCATTCTGATCTTGGTTAATAATATTTGGTAATATTACTTGTAGTCGTTTTGCTAAAATTTTACAGATTATTTTAAGATCAGCATTTAATAGGCTTATTGGTCTCATGTTTTCACATTTATTAGGGGGTTTACCTGGTTTTGGCAACAGAATAATTAAGGCATTATTCATGTATGGTGGTAAATTACCATTTTGAAATGCTTGACTAATTTTAGACTCCAGTATCTCCCTGTTTTCATTTGGAATACACGGTATAGATAATCCACCCAAAAACCCATTTAGTTTTGTTAAGTCAGTTTCATTTTTTGTATCATATAGTTTTTCATAATATTCTCTAAAGGCACTATTAATTTCTAAAGGATCTATAACTACCTGTCCGTTACTTATAATACTGGTAATTGGTGTTTTAGATTCTAATTGTTTAATCTGCCATGCCAATAATTTTCCTGATTTTTCACCTTGTTCATAAAAAGTTTGCTTCAATCTCAGAAGACTCGAGGCAGCTCTATTCGCTGATTTTTTGTCATATTCAGCTCTCAGAATCAGTAATTCATTCTCTAACTGTGGGTTACTTCCTTCATACACCTTTTCTTGAAGAATTTTTATTTTACGTTACAATTGGACTCTCTCCTCTCGGGTCTTCTTAGATTTTGAACCTGTATAACTAATAATATGCCCCCTAATAAAAGCTTTGAAAGCCTCCCACTGTATACATACTGTTGTTTGTATAGTATTGATATCAAAGAACTCATCTATCTGTTTTTCTATGTACTTAACAAATTCCTCATCCTGAAGCCATTTATGCTGAAAATGCCACCTAACTGGGTCCTTTGTCAATTTCTTATCTACATATACTAGACAGCAGGGTGCATGATCAGAGATCACTTCTTTGCTTTAATTTACTGCTGAGTTTCTTTGTTTAATCTGAAAAAAATATATTAAAGTTGAAAAAGTGTGTGATAAAAAGTCAGATAAAAGATAGATAACAGAGAGCGCCTCATACATACACACACACACACAAAAAAACCCTGAATAAATTAAAATGTGTCAGAGCAACAAATTGGCTCTGAATGTGGAGTTTGCATGTTGTCCCCGTGTCTGCGTGGGTTTACTCTGGGATTTCTCCGGTTTCCTCCCACATGCCAAAAACATGCAAGTTAGGTTAACTGGAATCAAAAACTGGGGATTCTAAATTGTCCTTCGGTATGAATGAGAGCGTGAACGGTTGTCTGGCTCTCTGTGTTGGTCCTGCGATGGACTGGCGATCTGTCCAGGGTGTACCCTGCCTCTCGCCCAAAGATGCTGGGATAGGCTCCAGCCCCCCCACGACCCGAAAAAGGATTAAGCAGGAGAAGATGGATGGATGGATGGATGGATGGATGGATGTAGTTTACTTGATTTCTAATCATTTTAATTAGTCAAGTTGCAATAATCAGTAAAGTTGAAGTCATCCCATGTATGTTATTACATTGTGGGGGACCCATGCTGTAGAGTTCAGTAGTTTTCCTCTCAGACTGAGAGAGCATGGAGATCAAAGGGCTGGGGGGTAAGGGGAATTGTCTGGGGAGAGTGAATGGTGAATGCAGAACCTCAGGTAGCAGGGAGGTGTGAGTTTTGGGATATAAAAGAGAAAGTCCGTGCTTCACGAGTTTAATGTTCTGATTCTCGAAGATATGAGAGTGAAATAAAGTTCATCTGCTCGGAAAGGTCGGTCTGGTTATTTCATCTCCACACTGGTGACCCTTGACACAGAATGGAACACAAGGCGAATACCTCGGAGACGACCCGGACGGGAAACCCCAGCAATGCGTGCGCCGTTTCGATCAAACTACTGGACTTTTGGCTGCACGACCGAAAGTCTTGGTTCCTCCACACCGAGGCCCAGTTCGCGCTCCGGGGAATAACGGCAGATGACACCAGATATTACTATGTGGTCGCAGCGCTGGACGCTCGCACGACTCAGCAAGTAGCAAGCCTGCTCCTACAGCCCCCAGCCCACGACAAATACGGGGCTCTCAAAGCCGCGCTGACCCTGCGCTACATGCTCTCGGACTGCGAGAGAGCGGAGAGGCTCCTGACACGCTCCGAGTTGGGAGATGGGTCGGCGGTCGAACGGATGGAGAAGATGTTGGCGTTGATGGGCATAGACGACGGGTATTTTCTATTTGCCCACCTTTTCCTCCGGAACCTCCCAACGGTGGCCAGAGCGGTCCTTGCCAACTCGCCATTGCTGGCCGTGCGTGACTACCGTGCGCTAGCCCAGGAAGCAGATTGGATCATCCTCACCACCAGAGCCCTCATAGTGAACACAGCGGCGTCGGAACCCAGCGAGATGGCCAGCGGAAGTGAGGAGCCAGCGATGGTAGCGGTAGCGGGGGCCAGGAAGCGCCAGAGAGACACGCTCTGCTCCTACCACAGCTGTTTTGGAGAGGATGCACACCGATGCGTGCCACCGTGCCAATTCAAGCGTTCGGGAAACGCCAGGACCGGCAGTCGATAGTAGCTGTGACTGCCGGTGAAGAAAGCAAGCTGCTCTATGTGACAGACTCACGCTTGGGGATACGATTCCTTGTGGACTCCGACTCCTAAAAGAGCCTCATCCTGCCATCCTATGCCGACCGGCTAGTGGGAACTAGCGGCCCCGAGCTGACGGCCACAAACAGCTCAGACATTAAGACTTTTGGTGAGAGGACACTGACTGTATCCATGTACGGCCGTACGTACCAGTGGACATTCGTCATAGCGGCATGCAGTTTCCCAATCTTAGGCGCTGATTTTTTGTGTGCACATGGACTACTAGTCAATGCTACTAACAGACGCCTGATTAATGCAATGTCTTTTGATTCCCTCCCCTGTACAGCTCGAAGAGCCAGGCCAACAACGCCAGCCAACGTCACAGCTCCAGGTGGTAAGTTCCATACACTGCTCACCCAGTTCCCAGCACTCACGGTCCCGCAGTTTTTGGCGGCCATCACTAAACACGGGGTGGAGCACTTTATTACCACCACTGGGCCACCCGTTTTTGCACGACCTCGGCGCCTGGACACAGCTAAACTGGCCATAGCGCGCGAGGAGTTTGCCAACTTGGAAAGGGTGGGCATCATCAGATGATCAAACAGCCCATGGGCATCCCCACTACATATGGTCCCTAAGGCCGAGGGATCGTGGCGACCTTGTGGAGATTTCCGCAGATTAAACAACGCCACAGTGCATGACCGCTACCCGATCCCCCATATTCAGGATTTTTCCGTTCACCTCGCCGGGGCACGCATTTTTTCTAAGATAGACCTGGTCCGTGGTTACCACCAGGTCCCGGTGTGCACGGAGGACATACCTAAAATGGCAGTAATAACCCTGTTTGGTCTGTTTGAGTTTTTACGCATGCCTTTCGGGTTAAAAGGTGCGGCACAGACATTCCAGCGCATGATGGATGTGGTGTTGCATGATCTGCCGTTTGTGTTTGTCTACCTGGATGACATCCTGGTGGCCAGCGCGTCCGAGGACGAACACATAGCCCACCTCAGGACGGTTTTCCAGAGGTGAGGATGGGGGAGGATCGATTTTTTGGGACACCACATCTCACCGGTAGGACCGATACTCTTGCCAGACAAGGTGCGCACAGTGGGGAATTTTTCCCGGCCTCAGATGGTCAGGGCGCTGCAGAAGTTTTTGGGGATGGTGAACTTCTACAATCGTTTCCTCCCCCACGCAGCCCAGCTCATGCAGCCGTTGTATGCCGCGCTTAAGAAACGGAAGCCGGCGGACAGAGTTGACTGGACTCCTGAGCGGAAGCAAGTGTTTTCCGAGGTTAAAACAGCTCTGGTCAACGCTGCACTGCTGGCGCACCAAGACCCGGCGGCTCAGATTGCGCTCACTACAGACGCATCAGACGTGGCCATAGGGACCGACATGGAGCAGTGTGTCGCCGGTTCTTGGCAGCTGCTCGCCTTTTTTAGCAGGTCTTTGCGTGAAAATGAGCGTAAATACAGCGCGTTCAACAGGGAGTTGCTGGCTCTCCACCTGGCCATACGCCACTTCCAGTTCTGGCTGGAAGGGCGCGCCTTCACTGCATTTGTGGACTACAAGCCGCTAACGTACGCGATGGCCAAGGTTTCGGAACCATGGTCGGGCCAGCAGCAGAGACAGCTGGCTGCGATCTTGGAGTTTACGACCGACATTCGTGATGTGGCCGGTAAACTCAACGTGGTGGCTGACTGTCTCTCGCGTGCCTTAGTGGCCCCAGTCTACGTGGGGATAGATTACACAGCCATGGCCGCAGAGCAGATTGGTGATGCCGACGTTTGCATGTTCCAGTCTGGACCAACAGGGTTAAGGCTGGAGAGCAGAGCTATGCAAGACAGGGGGCCCCCCCAATCTGTGACGTCTCCACGGGCCGCCCGCGCCCGGTGGTACTACACGCTTAGCGACGCCGCGTTTTTGAGCCGGTTCACTCCCTGGCGCACCCAGGCGTACGAGCGTCAGTCAAAATGGTGGCAGCAAAGTTTGTCTGGCTGAGCCTGCATAAACAGGTGAAAGAGTGGGCTGCAGCCTGTGTAGCATGCCAACGAGCCAAAGTGCACAGGCACACAAAGGCCCCCCTTGAGCCGTTCCATATCCCGGCTAAGAGGTTCGACCATGTTCACGTGGACCTCGTCGGCCACCTCCTGCCATCGCAGGGGTTCACGCACCTCCTGACAGTGGTGGACCGCACCACGCGATGACCCGAAGCAGTCCCACTAGCTTCCACCGCATCCGCAGATGTGGCACGCGCCTTTTTAACAACATGGGTGGCACGTTTTGGCACCCCTTCGGACATCACATCCGATGGGGGCCTGCAGTTTGTTTCCAACCTCTGGTCCATGATGGCCCGGAGCCTGGGTGTCTCAATTCATCACACAACCGCGTACAACCCACAGGCCAATGGGTTATGTGAGCGTTTCCACAGGTCACTAAAAGCAGTGCTCAGGGCTTCGCTTACGGATGCAAATTGGGTGGACTGGTTGCCGTGGGTTCTATTAGGGTTGCGTTCCACACCAAAGGAGGATTTAGTGGCCTCCCCAGCAGAGCTGTTTTTTAGCAGCCCTTGTGGCTCCCCAGGGAGTTTTTATCAGATAACCCCGCGCCAAACACCCATCCGTCCCTGCGTTCGCAGCATAGCGCAGTCGCATGGATGCTCCCTGGCCCGGCCCACCACTCTTTTCCCCGCGCGTTTGTGCCAAAAACCTTGAAGGACGCGGCGTTCGTGTTTGTCAGGCACGATGCCCAGCGGACCCCATTGCACCCACCCTACGATGGCCCGTTCAGAGTGCTGGAAACCGGGGACAAACATTTTGTGTTAGACCTGGGGGGTCACTGGGAGAGAATCTGTATAGACAGGCTTAAGCCCGCCTTTGTTGTGGCAGACAAGCAGCTGGTGTTGGCTCGAGCTCCTCGGCGAGGAAGACCCCCACTGAGAGCTGCCCAGGTAAATGATTCATCACAGCAGTCACACGAGCGTGCTGAATGTTTCTTCCTCCCCTCCATTGACCCCCCACAGACAGACACACCCCCAGGAACCCCCCCACCGGCACAGCAGCGTCACGGAGCTGAAGACCCCCCGTTACAGCAGCTATGGGGGGAGGCCGAAGCCGCGAGGACGGGAGAGTTAGCACCCAGTCTGAGACTCTGGGGGGGGGGGGGCGCGGTGTGGGGGACCCATGCTGTTCAGTAGTTTTCCTCTCAGACTGAGAGAGCATGGAGATCAAAGGGCTGGGGGGGTAAGGAGAATTGTCTGGGGAGAGTGAATGGTGAATGCAGGACCTCAGGTAGTAGGGAGGTCTGAGTTTTGGGATATAAAAGAGAGAGTCCATGATTCACGAGTTTAATGTTCTGATTCTGGAAGATGTGAGAGTGAAATAAAGTTCATCTGCTCGGAAAGTTCAGTCTGGTTATTTCATCTCCACAACATTACCTTTTGTACATTTGATTTTCCGATCATGGCTAATCTGACATATTTTTACAAAGAAGCAAACAGGATAAATCAGGTCAGAATGGCAGTCTTCAGGCTGTAGATCTACACTTAAATTTTTATTGATTTATTTCTTTTAATTACTTTTTTATTTATTGATATTTTTGCAGGCATGGTCACCTGTTGCACTCCTGTGTACCGCGGACGGACACGTCTCTGTGTCCTAGAGTGCACGAGGGCGCTCTCGTGCGCTCTAGGACGCACGAGGGCGCTGCGCCAAGAGCGCACTGAAAAAAAAAGCTGCATTTCCGTCCTTCCACTACAGACAGAGCCGAGATCAGATATGATTGACCTCTCAGTCGACTAATAAGAGCCTTGAATTGGGTTTCCGAAACCTTGAAGAACCAATGACTGAAAACCTAGCAAGAAGGACCCGCCTACCAACGCTGCAAATGCAGCGAGCCAATTGAAGCACAGAAGTTCGAAAACTGTTTTGTGTAAGGCTGGGTGAAGACAGACTGACTGCTGCAGATGAAAAAAGGACCCGCAGGAAGAACCGTCACAGACCCAGCAGCACGGAGACCACCCACAAGTGCGACCTGTGTGACAGGGACTGCCATTCGCGCATCGGCCTGTTCAGCCACAGGCGGTGCTTTTTTTTTTTTTATTCCAGCAGAATAGACGTTTAGGATTCTCTTCCATGGTCATTATAGACCGACGGAGGCCGACGACGAAGGTTGTAAATCATTTGCCAAAACCACAATTATGGAAGCGCAAAACCGCAATAATGGAATTATGTTTTGACTGGGTCGCAAGACCAGAACCACGAGTCCGTAACAAGGGACCAGCGTCGCGTTCGTCTGACAATGAGGAAGAGAAGTTTGCCAGGACACTGCTGCTGTGAAGAGGTAAGTGTTATAAGCTAAATTATTCTTTATCCCTGAAAATTGTAATCAAAAATGACTTTTGACCGATCGGTAAATTACAACTGTGTGGCGCACGAAGTCCGAAGTCCGTGCACCGCGGTACGCGGTGACTGTGCTGCGGTTGCCACATCGCCACATGAGTCTATTCCGTCATGTAGCGATGGCCGATGTCCATCCTCTGTAGCGAGGGAGGGGGACACCTCTCCACCCCCCCCCCCACACACACAGAGCCCTGAGTGTCACCTTTCATTAGAGCCCAAGATGAAGCTTCTATATTGAATCATTCAAAAGTTACAGACGTTTTTCCAAACTGTGCCATTTGGCACAATTTGGCACAGTTCAAAAATGCCTGGGAACTACCTGAGGAAAAAGCTGTGTAATATATTCATTTTTTGTGGTATTGTTACAAAATTTTGACCTCAGCTCGATAACACTTGGTTCTACATTTCTGTTGCATTTTCCAGCCCGGATCTGAAGCTGTGTGTTATTTGCAAGCATTTGTATCCAAAAAAACACCCAGGCCAAATTTATTTTCTTCAAGTTCAGTATGTTTAGATGACTGTAACTCAGTGGCCGGAGCACTTAGAGAGATTATGACTATTTTGCCAAAAAATTCAAAGTGTTTTCTTTTAAATGAGACCAACCCCATGAAGATGCTGCAAAGGGTTGAAGAACAGCTTTCGATTTACTTTGGGCACGTTATTTTTTGGCATTTTTAGGGAAATTGACCGGAGTGCAAGTTAAAGATAACTGCACTAAACTAATAGCTAATTTATATCTGTCAACGGCAGCGATGGGTAATTTTCACATTTTTAGACTGACATTTTTGTAAGTTATTGCTATTCTCCTCTGGCTCAGGAAATATTTAACTTACTGATATTTACTTATTTTTCATATTGATTTAGAAGAAAAATCTCAAATTTATGAGAATCAAGTCTCAAATGCACATTAAAAATACAATTTTATAAAAACACTGCAAAATTATGAGGGGGGAAAGTTGCATAAAATTAATGACATGAATTTATACAAAAGATTTTTTTCAGTATGTAATTTAAAATGTTCAACAAAAGAAATGGGCCTTTTTATGTGGTTATAATATTTAACTAGAATTTACAAAAAGTTATATTGGGATATATAGCATTGGGATATTACTTACACTGGGATATGAAATTTTGGTCATGTCGCATAACCCTAGTGTAGCCACATAACTATACTGAAAATGTAAACTTTCAGCATACTGTATGCTCCACATATACTATGCCTTCAGTATTGTACAGTATATTGATTTTATTAAATGTCTCTTTGGGAACTATCATGGCATGATCACCTTCTTAATCAACAAGAGGATTTTTCAGGGTCAATAGGAAGTGCCCAATATGTACCACATGTGCAAAAAGAAACTTAAGAATGAATTTTTTTTTTAAAAAGAGAAAATCTCCTTATTGCACGGCAAATTACAAAAAAATCACAGCTGTTAAAGACTGACTTATAAACCTCAACACTAGTTTGTCAAACACATTGAAAGCAGTTAATAATAGACACATTGAAAACACGTTAAATGTAGTTGGGGTAATCTCAAAATAATGTAGTTAATTTCAAACTATATAAAATATGCAAAGAAATGGTTCTGATAATGTTTTAGAGCAGAGCTGTCAACAGCCATGTTTCCGTCCGACAGTGCCATCTGTGACAAAAACCCACTGCTGTTTGGAGAGCAAAAGCCATCAGATTTAGGTCCCATGTGGGGAAAAAACAAAGCTCTCTGGTCCTCTGTAAATCCAGTGACTGTTCTGTCAGCACACTCTGTTACTGTTTGAATATGACCACAAACACACACATCAGCTCTCCCCTCCATTCTGTCAGTTTTCTGTTTGCACAAATTTCTTCTTTTGCTCCTGTATTCCTATTCTTTAAGACATCAAAGAGTATCACTATTTTCCTTTCTGTTTCTTTGTTTCCGTCTAACTTCCTGTGTCACGCTCCATCTGCCTGCAGTTGGTGAGAAGGGTATCCTGCTGTTATGTGAACTCAGCGATTGAGATTGGCTTTATTATGTGTGCGAGTGTCCACCGTTTGTTTTAGGGCAGTTTTAGTGTTAGTGTGTGTGATTCTATGTGGTTACACTTCATCATATGCATTAGAAAAGTTGTGTACACACCTCAGAACATGAGTCATACTTTGAAGAAGAACTGACATGATGCAGCAGTTACAAGAGCAGAGATGGCACTTCCTCATTGAACTATGTCATCACCGTCCTTTTGAAGAGAACCTTTTAGCGGAAATGTGCAAGTAAACAATTTGGCTAGCTGTTTACCCACTGAGCGGATATGTTTTGGTGCCCACATCAACAAACTGCTGCGTAAGTTGGCTTCCTGTTGGGGGAACGATGCACACTTGTGCCCAATTATCCTCTCAATATCTGGCTCGGCTTCGGTAGCTGCTGGTAAATGAAGCTCCACACTGAATCATCGAGACACACATCTACAGACAGGGATGCTGGAGATGTTACCCGTCAGTCAAGAGTACTTTTTTGAAGTTCACTAATTTTGCAGTTAGTCTGTAGGAATACAGCATCATAATACCAAGGAGATTAAAATAAAGAAAAGAGACTACGACATTTACCCCCCGCTGTGGCCTCTGTGTCGGCCTGTGTGGGTTCTACTGTCTCCAAGCCCAGTCAGCATCCCTTTGACCTGGGTGTTTGCTACCACTTTCCCCACTAAATCCACTGCAAAACCGCTAGGCCTGTAATGATAACAAATTTTGATGCATGATAAATTTTCCCCAAAATTATCGTGATAAACGATATTATCAATGGCGGCATGAAGTCCATTTTATGCCCCTGATATAATGATATCATGATAACGGTCTATGTGCAACTTTTCAAAGCTTTGAAGTTTTATTTATGAACAATATTAAACACTGGAAAAGAAAAATGAGGAAAAAATATTTAAAATAATAATTCTCTGCATCAGACTCTAGACATGGTGACCCCTTTAAAAAAGAAAAAGTCTAATCAGCAATTTCTAACTCCTTGGTTCAACACAGAAACTCGTAGCTTAAAACAGGAGACTCATCAGTTAGAAAGAAAATGGCACACCACTAAATTAGATGAAATCTATTTAGCTTGGAGAAATCATCTTTTAATTTATACAAAATCTCTTAGAAAAGCTATAACAAGTATTATTCTGCATTAATAGAAGAGAACAAGAATAATCCCAGGTTTCTTTTCAGCACTGTAGCGAGGCTGACAAAGAGTCAGGACTCTGTCAATCCTAGCATTCCCTTAGAGCTTACTAGTCAGGACTTTATGAACTTTTTCAATAATAAAATTTCATCTATCAGAGATAAAATCAGTCAGATTTTTCCCACTGTTAACTTAAATCCAGTAACTATTACAACTCCTTCAATTGATATCTGTTGGGATGAGTTTACTCCAATTGACCTTTTAGAGTTAGATAAAATAATTTCCTCATCCATGCCTTCATTTTGTCTTTTAGACCCTATTCTTACCAGGTTGTTTAAAGAAGTCTTCCCATTTATTGGTAGCTCTAGTCTTCAAATAATCAATTCTTCATTAACATTAGTCCATGTACCGCAGGCTTTTAAAACTGCTGTAATTAAACCCTTACTCAAAAAGCCAACACTGGATCCAGGAGTTTTAGCTAACTATAGACCAATCTCTAATCTGCCTTTCATGTCAAAAATCTTACTTTGTAAATCGTTGTTGCTATGCAATTATTTGACCACTTGCAGGGAAATGGTTTATTTGAAGAGTTTCAATCTGGGTTTAGAATCCATCATAGTACTGAAACAGCCTTGGTGAAGGTCACTAAGTGGTGGCCTAGGGGCAGAGTATCTGCCCCACAACCGGGAAGCCGGGGTTCAAATCCCAGCTGGGTCATGCCAAAGACCAGGTAAAAATGGAACTTCCTGCCGTCCTGCTTGGTGCTCAGCGACAAAGGAACGGAGTAGGGGAAAACCCAACATACAACATACTGCTGGCGGGCAGAGAGGCATGGCGACCCCTGTCCTGTTCAAGCTAAAGAAAGGAAGAAATTCCCGAGGAGACTTGACTCGAAGGTCACTAATGACCTCCTTATTGCATCTGATAATGGACTTGTTTCTGTACTTGTTCTTTTAGACTTTAGTGCACCTTTTGATACTATTGATCATAATATTCTACTTGACAGATTAGAACGCCATGTTGGACTTAATGGAACTTCGTTGCAGTGGTTTAGATCTTATTTATCTGATAGGTTCCAGTTTGTTAATGTCAATAATGAGTTTTCTTCCAACTCAAAGCTTAGTCATGGAGTTCCACAGGGATCTGTGCTAGGCCCTATTTTTTTAGTTTATATATGCTTCCGTTAGGCAACATTATTAGAAAGCACTATATACATTTTCACTGTTATGCAGATGACACACAATTATACCTGTCAATGAAGCCAGATGATAGTAATCAATTAGTCAAGTTAGAAGCCTGTCTTAAGGAAATCAAAGCTTGGATGACTTGTAATTTCCTGCTATTAAATTCAGATAAGACGGAAGTCATTCTAGTTGGTCCAAAAAACCTTACAAATACCTTTCCAAATCAAACTCTTAGTTTGGATGCGGTTACTCTTTCTCTCAATAGTTCTGTGAGGAACCTTGGAGTTATTTTTGATCAAGATCTGTTTTTCAATTCACATATTAAACTTGTTTCTAAGACTGCCTTCTATCATTTGCATAATATTGCCAAGATTAGGAGCATCTTGTCTTAGAGTGATGCTGAGAAACTGATCTATGCTTTTGTTAGCTCTAGATTAGATTATTGTAACTCTTTATTATCAGGTTGTCCTAAAACATCTTTAAAAAGTCTTCAGCTGATCCAAAATGCTGCAGCAAGAGTTTTAACAGGTACTAGAAAGAGAGATCATATCGCTCCAGTTCTGGCTCCCCTTCATTGCCTTGCCATAGAGTTTAGAATTAAGTTTAAAATCCTTCTTCTCACTTACAAAGCTCTAAATAATCAGGCCCCTTTTATTTAAAAGATCTGATACTACCCTATTATCCTAACAGAGGACTACGCTCCCAAAATGCAGGATTATTTGTAAAACCTACAATCTCCAAAAGTACAATGGGAGGCAGAGCCTTCAGTTATCAAGCTCCTCTCCTGTGGAACCAGCTGCCAGTCTGGATTCGGAAGTCAGACTCTATCTCTGTTTTTAAGAATAGGGTTAAAACATTCCTCTTTGATATAGCCTATAATTAGGGAGGAATCATGTGCCCCTGAACCCTCCCTTAGTTATGCTGCTAATAGGTTTAGACAGCCGGGGGACCTCCAATAATGCACTGGGCTTCATTCCTTTCTTCACTCTCAATGTAATATTTTTGCTGGTCATTAACATCTGTTTGTTCTCTCCCACAGATTGAGTCCTCGTCGTGCTGTTTGCTCTCTACATGTCTGTTCTTTTCGTCTTCTCTATCCCCTCACCCCCCAGCCAGTCGCAGCAGATGACTGTCCCTCCGTGAGCCTGGTTCTGCTGGAGGTTTCTTCCTGTTAAAAGGGAGTATTTCCTCTCCACTGTCGCCAAGTGCTTGCTCACAGGGGATTGCCTGATTGCTGGAGTTTTTCTGCAATTGTGGGGGTTTCCCCTACAGTTGAAAGTGCTATGAGATGACTGTTGTTGTGAAATGGCGCTATATAAATAGAGTTGAACTGAATTGAATTACCCCAGCTTGCTGCTTCGCTTTTTTTTCACAGCTGTATCTGTGTGTGAGCATGACCTCCATCTCGCACAGGGAGTGTGCAAAGGGAGAGAACCAGTGCGACCAGCTGAAAATGATGGCGGATTAGAAGCACACACACGCATAAATGGTGAGTTATCGTGGTCAGAAAACTTATCATGGTTTCGTTTTTTGTTATTGTTCAGCTAATCATTTTAGCTGTTATCAGTACAGGCCTAAAAACTGATTGCCATCCACAATCCTTCCATAAAAACGTATTTAGCACAGGGAGCTTTTAAATTGTGATTTTCTTGTTGGACGGCGCAGTCATGTGATGCAGATGCTGTGACGACGACAGAGTGGACACACAGGCATGTCAAACTCCTTTGTGCAAAAAAAAAAGTGAGGTTTGTTTTTGGAATGTAAGTGCAAAATGGGTAAATATCCAAAAAGCTTGTAAAATCACGTACACCATGATTGGATATGTGGACATGATGGTTCTATGTAACACAGTCTTAACTTTCCATTTTCTGAACTTCTGTATCTGGACATTGTCGGGCTTGTCTGAAACTACATAATTTTTTCTTCCTGTGTTTACTGAGAATCTCTGAAGGCTGAAAAGAGAGACCGGCTCTTTTACTTTATTGCTCTTCTCTGCTCATCAGCAAAATATTCCTCTGCAGTCATTCTGCCACTAAATGAAAGTTTAATTTCTTGGTTTAAAAGAGACATCTTTTTAATTTTTATAAGCTATTGTAACAAGATGTTTTTAACCTTCACATCACTTATGTGGCTCCTACAAGGTGAGGGGACTAAAGCTGGATTCATGCAACTGTCACGTCAATGTCATCGTTGACGCACGTCCCCGGAGCAGTTATCAACATTTTTTCTTGTGTGCTGGTTTGAATGTGTTGTTGCATTGCTAAAACAAGTCTCTGCTGATGCACAGAGCGATTTGTGTTTGTTGTTGCATTTTTGTTTATTAAATAGTAACAGACAAGAGCAGAGTGTGATGGAACTGGAGCTAATTAATGTTTTAAAAAAGCAACTTTTCGTACGATCGCTGCAACAGAGAAAAAAGAGAAGATGTTAGAGAAAATGATATGCCTGAGCCCCCCCGCTGCCGTCATGTGACAATCTGTGTAATTAATGGGGTTAGGACAAGTCATATGTACAAATGATCTGTCTTTGCTATCTTCCTCAATATGCTTTTGAATTTGGACCGATGTTTATCTGACTGACTTTGGAAGTGGCACTGTGGTGGATGAACAGAGCGGAGCAGAAACGAGGACCAGCAAATATGGAGGAGGGGACAAAGTGGACCAATCACGGTAGAGACAACTGCTCTTGCGGAGCTAGGAGAGGTGTGCGGCGGCGACGCAGGGGGACCCAAAGTGGGGACAGAAATCCGGCTTAAATAGTCAGGAGCTTCCATTGCAGAACTCCATATGCATATGTAAATCAGAATACACTGCTCCTCTACGCTGGTGTGAATTTTTACACTCGTGGTGAACATAGTTGAAAGGTTTACTATCAGCTATAATAATATTGTGATCACTGATTAAGTAATCGAGCCCCTCTTAAAGTAATTTGTTTTCCTGTTCTTGCTTTGTCACAAGGTGGTGATAATGCACCTTGGCGCTGGTTTCTACTCCCCAATAAACCCAAGAAGACCACAGGGCCAATGAGCCTATGGCAGTTATCTGGCTATTTCACAATGAATTAACTGTGAGTTTTCTGCTCGTACAGTTATACCTTCAGTGTTTATCCAAAAACATACAAAGTTAAACATCAGTCTCACCAAGAGGAACCTTTCTTTACATTTTCTATACTGTAAATAGTGTTACTACGGTGTGCCAATGGACATACATCAGTGGTCCCCAACCTGTGGGTGGTGGACCACTTGGTCCCAGAGAGCCACAGAGAAAACAGAAGTCGTTTATTCTGTTCCTCTCTATTCACTATAGAAATTTTTTTTTTTTTTTTTTGGGGGGGGGGAATTTACCAGATATTCTCTTCCTGCCTGGACTTTCTACCTTTTGTCTCTGTCCAGTCTTGACACTATAGTTAACGGTGAAGCTACCTCCCCAAACTAAATAGAAAAGTCATCGAGAGTTTGAGTGTCACTTTCCAACCACACAAGACTCACGGATTGCAAGAGAGTCTGTCTGCAACCTTTTTACAGCATGCCATGCTGAAGGTGAGTGTGTTGTTTGCTTTTATCATGTTCATGTATTCTGTTTGGTTAAGGCCCCACCCTCTGACTGCTTGGTTGTGAAAAACTTTATTTAGTGGTCCATGACGCACAAAAGGTTGGGCTTCTTCCTCCAAATTTTGCTGGGTTTCTTGTCCCACAGCTGTGAGAAAAACTCCACACATTTCACATAAAAACTCGTGGCTTGATTTGGAGAGGCATGCTCGTATACAAAATTCGTAGACATTCACTAAAAACACAAGGTCTTTCCCCACTGAAATGAACTGAAACGCCTTTACAAATAGTGTGCTTTTCTTTTTTTTAAAATAACAGCTCCTTAATTCTGAACCAACCTGTGGTGTCCTGCAGTGTTGTGTGTCTTATAAATGTCATTTATTATGATTACAAAAGGAATTTAACTCACTCATAGCAAGGCCTTATCTTGACTTTCACAATTATTTTACGAGTGCCTTTATCAACCACCAAAGTTCCAGTTATCAACATCACTACCAGAAGAGATCAGCATTGGTACAGAGCCACTAGTCAAGTACAAGACTTTCAAGTACCTAGGAAGTACTGTTTCAGAGAATGCTAGGCTGGAGGATGAACTATCTCTCAGAATGGGAAGAGCGAGTGCTGTGTTTGGAAACTTGAGGGAGAGACTGTGGAACAATCGACGTGTCTATCCGTGTGAAATGCAAAGTGTACAGAGCGACAGTACTGGCTACTCTATTGTACGGTGCTGAAACTTGGACTGTCTACAGAGTGCAGGTGAAGAAACTCCACGCGTACATGATGAGACACCTTCGAGCCATAATGAACATCTCATGGAAAGACAAGATAACCAACACAGAAGTGTTGAAATGAGCTGGTCTACCATCAATGGAGGACATGCTAATACAGATGAACCTGAGATGGCTCGGATGTGTTGAAAGGATGGACCACCAGCGTCTCCCTCGGCAGTTACTCTACTCACAGTTATGAGAGGGCAAACGCAATCAGGGTAGACCAAGGCTCAGATTTAAAGACACTGTAAAAAGAAACTTGAAGAAGTTGGACACAGACAGGAGTTCCTGGCAGCGGAAGACTAAGGACAGAGCTGTGTGGAGGAATCTGATCAGACCTAAATGAAACAGTCATTGTCGCCCAGGACAGACTGCTATGATGATGATGATGATGAGGTCCTCACAGCTTACGTGCAGCAGCATTGGTACAATATCCACATTTCCACTGGGAATTTTCTAATAATAATGTTTGAGTGATATTTCCCTGCCATGATAACCGTGCAATGAAGACTGATTCTTACTAAAATAAGCAGGCAGTTTTATTATTTCAATTTAATGTAAGAACGGCTCAATTTAGCTTAATCTACACAAACCACATTTTAATGTGCAGACACTTTCTTGTTTTGTTTCCTCTGTTGTTGAAGAGTTTATACAGGCTTTGCAGGTTAAATCACAATTAAAATCAAGGACAACATGAAGGGAAAGCAGTCACAATTCACTTGTGTGACATTTGAATGTCTTGTTTTGTAACACCTTAACTCTTGCACTTTAGCATATACACTTTGTACAATTTTATTGCAGTTGTTCTTCTCATGTATGACTGTGTGTTTTGTGACCTGCCAAGGGATTACAGATGCAAATTAGCAGTGTTGCTAAATCTGGCATACTTACATTTGTATTAATGTTCATCAGTATGTATTGTCCCTTTCAAATAAACAAACTAAACTAAACTAAACAATACGCCACCTGTCAAGGTTGAGTTTGTGAGCCAGCATCCTCCAGTCGTTTCCTCTCGTCTGCGGTGCATCCAGACTGCCACACAACTTCTGTCTTATGGATAAAGGGATACGGAAGGCATTGGGCCCGACTAATGTTGTGATGCTGCTGGCAGGATCCATCAAAGACGTGTCTATGCACTGGACCTCCTGACAAGAGAGAAGGAAAGTGGCTCATTTGCTCATCATTTCAGTTTACTGGAAATTCGAGAGAGATCAAGTTTGCGTGTTTCCACGTGTAGCTCCCACACCTAGTGTCATTTTTCTGTTTGAAACACATTCTTGCCTTTGTGTGCATGTCGCTCTGTCAGTCGCCTTAAAGGTGAGACCAATTACACACATATCTCCTAATTAGAACAAGACTGAAGCAAGCACAAAAATCTTTTCCCAAGTACTCCCTCACTCACTCACTCACTCTACTTGCTGTCGATCTGTCTCCTCCTAAACATTCATCCCATTAATCTGCCACTCCTGGGTTGAAAGAAGGCAGCAGTCTAATGAATGTGGCTTGGCAGCAAGAAAACAACAACTGCCACCGTTGATGTGAGTGATTACTATTTACTGCATCTACTTAGCCTCAATTTACAGCAGGAAGATCTCTGCTGCTGGAGACCGAGTGACTGATGTAAAGGGATATCTGTGAAAATAACAAATGCTTTAAATGCTGCTTTACATTTTGTTGTTCAATATAGACGACAGGCTACTTTTGACATAATCCACAGGACTGACTACTTCAAGAGTTCCAGCTATTATCCAGTTAATGTATTCACGATTTTTCTTTTGTAAGGCTAGATAGAAAAAAAGAATTCTAACTTGAAAGTTGTTGAATATTACAATTCTCTTATCATAAAAATGCTATAATTATTATAATTATTGGGCAGGAATAATGGTGGTGGAGAAATACAGAGACAACTGGACAGTGCTTCATTTTATTGCGGGTTATTCCAAATCTGAGAGTTGAGTGAGAAGGAAGACAAAATCCTGCGACTCTAATTGTAAGCCATTTTGGAGTAAACACAGATCAGTGACTTACATACTGAAGTTAGATATCAGATAAAATTAGTGGTCTGGATGCAAGGGTGGCCTATTTAGTAGTTCACCAGAGATTAACGAAGCTAGGTCAGGGATCTGAGCCTTTAAAATAAATTTTTACTACTAAAAAGTGTGAATGAGGAAGAACTGATATCCCCACAAATGCTGAGTGGTGACAAAATTGTCAAATCTCCCAGTCTTCCAATGATCTCTCAGCGATTGTCAAGATCTCTCAATGATCATTGAGCGCTCCTTGACCGTTCAACAATATCATCTGTCTCCCAATGATCTCTCAGTGATCTTTCGAAGAATGCTGAGAGATCAGTGGCAGATCAATGAGATTGTTGAGCATTCCTTGAGAGTTGATTGAGTTTGTTGAGAGATCACTTTTCTTTGGTGAGTGTTAAGAGATTGTTTAGATTAAGCCAAAATAATCTCTTAACTGTAGCAACTGTGGAGATCACTGGAAGATTATGGAGAGATCTAAACAATCTCCACCCTCGTGTGAAGCGGGTAGAAGAGCACTAGAAACCTCTCAAATATATATATATATATACACCTCTTTGGTCGCCCAACAAGCTCTCAATGATCTCCAGTGATCTTTCAAGGATCTTCTTTCGCCATGAAAATTGTACAACGATCCCCCAAACATTTACACAGAAACAAATTTTTTAAGGCTTTAGGATTTTTTGATCCCTCAATGTCACCCGACAATCTCCGTCTCTGTAAAAGGACCTTTAGAGACTCAATCCTCTGACAAAGCAGCTAACTTTCTCCCTCATGTTTTAATTTCCTCTAAGAACTGAACCTCCATCTGCTGGTGACCACCAGAACATCCACCATTTTACTCCCATTCATTGACCTCAAAGGAAGCTTTAAAAGTTTCTAGATCCAGATAGTGGTTTGGAATCAGCATCAAAATTTAACCAATTGACCCTTGGTCCACTTTCAACCTGTGTGAAATTTCATCAAAATCTGCAGACATCTTTTCACTGATCATACACATGTGCAACCGGATGAATGAACAAAGAAACAAATGCAGACTAAAACACACCTCTCACATTTACAGAGGTTAAAAATGCTAAAGGATGGTTTTAAAGGTGGAAAAGTGTACCGTGGCTCATTTAGTCCATAAAAACTTTACCTGCAACTTAACATTTCCCACTACTCCCAGAACAGCGACGACAGTGACGATGCCGATGTGAAGACATAAGACTGTCTGTGGGGGATTGTCAAGTTGGTGCTAAAAAAGTAATTATCATGAGGTGACAGGTTAAAATGAGGGTACAGAGCTGATGTCAACTTTATATTGATCATTTGTGTTGATAAAAATTGCAATATTCAGTGTCCAAATAAGCAGATCGGATGCTGGAAAAAAAACAGTTGTTGATCCTTAAATGTTGTTTAGTGTCACTTGGGCATTATCGATTACTTAAATACTGCGGCCATACTGGTATGGGTGTAGCCATTCTGTTAGACAGACAACTCTGACCAGCAACATCAATAATCCATTTCTCATTTTTATTTATCCCCTCTCATTTTGCGCAGAGACCGCAACAACGCCTGTGCCTCCCAATCAGCCACAAATACTCATTTATATGTGGCAGAAGAAAATCCATTCCTGGAACTTACCTGGTTAAAAAAGTACGACACTATTACCCCCGACCGCCATGAGAAAATTCAAAGCTTTGACATTCCAAGAGACCCGAGTGACCTATGACTAAAACTGTTCACACGCCACCACAGTCAGACACTTTCTGGGACTCTGTGGTTATATGGTCGAGCAAATCAAAGATGAGCTATTCCACTGGTGTTATGTGACCTCTGACTCCACTATGAATGATTGAAGAGAGTCACAGAACCATAGCAGGAACCCTGACTGTCTCGCCGACAGAAAAAAAAACAAAAAAAAAAACTTAGTGACTTTAAGACCTTTTGTACAAGAATGCAGAAGTGGGAACAAGGATGTGGGACAAAATCCCTCCTTCTCTCTCTCTCTGTAATTTTTTTACTGCTTTTTTATCACATATATTTGCTACCATCAGTGCTCCAGTGGCACGTAAAACAACCTCAGCGTTGTGCTGTTGTGTTTTGGAGCCCATATGGATTCTCACCTCTTCCAGCGTGTTGCTGAGCTGAAAGATCTGTCCTTCTCCTTCGACCTGCCGTACACACAGTTTGCAGCTGATCTCTGTGGTGGCCGGGCTTAGTCTCTCCAGAGTGAAGGTGCAATGAAGAGTCCTCTGACTGCCACTCCACACCTGGTAGAATGGAATCTCCTGAGGAACAAGTAACACCTTCATTCATTTGGCAAGATTCAGTGTTGGGCTCACACCCTGAAATTCAAAGGACTGCTGGTCAGATTGTTGCACATCTTTCAGCAAGTTTGGTGCATTTGTTGTAGCAATCCTTTTTTTTTTTTTTCCAATTTGGTGTCTCCTTAATTTCATTTTGACAGTTCACACTGAGGATGATCTATTGTAACTTTTATTTGTAAATCCCACCCATCCACTTTATAGTGCATATTAAAATAGTGTTCGTATTGTCTCGCCAGTCACTGCAAATTTATGAGAAAAAGTTGTAAATTTATGATTAAAAAAGTAATGAATTTATGACAAAAAGAAAAAATAATGAGAAAAAAGTTTCAAATTTACAGGAAAAAGTCATGTACTGATCATAAAAAAATGCTAATTTACAGGAAAAAGTAAATTATAATGAAAATATAACAAAAGAGCTGAAAATTTACAGGAAAAATTTGTAAATTGATGATGAAAAAAATAATGAATTTCTGACGAAAAAGTTGTAAATTTACAAGAAAAAAGTTGAAAATTTACAGTAAGGCATAAAATTTATGTGAAAAAATTTTCAAATTTACAATAAAAAGGAATAAAATTTATGTGAAAAAGCTGGAAATTTACAGGAAAAAAAGTAGCATGTTTACAAGAAAAAAGTCACAAATTTATGAGAAAAAGTTGAAAATTTACAAGAAAAAGTAGTAAATTTATGATGAAAAAAGTTGTGAATAAAATTTACAAAAGGCAGAAAATTTATGAGAGAAAAAGTTGCAGATTTACAAAAAAGTTACAAATTTTCTCTCTATTTCTCAGTTGGAGGGACGTACGGTGTCAGTTCATCAGTTCAATTAATGAAAAACTAAAGCTATAATTTGCATGCTGTATCCTGTAGGCTTATGCTTAAAACAGAACACGTGAACAAAAAAAAAAGCTATTGGACATCATATTATATGAAAACTAAAATGACAGGCAATAACAGATGATGAGAGAATTTTTACAACACACCGTCTGACCTCACCTGATATTTTGCGATGAGTTTGCTCTTCCAGTGTGTGTGTGGCACGTCGTGGATGGACAGTCTCAGATTGTGTGTGCTGTCTTTAAAGTTCAGAGTCTTTGGTTCATCCAGGAGCTTCCCTCCCATCTGGGTCTCCATCTGAAGAACCTCCTAGAGAAAAGGCCAACACAAAGAAACCACTTGTTCACATCTACCCTCTAAGTTGCCTCTGATTAGTTTTACTCAACGAACCATTCATCTGTCCTACATTACAGATGTGGTGAGAAATTTTATTTATTTTGTAATGCTGATTAATACTAGCAAACATTAAATAAACACATATGTATATTTATAATGTATGTAGAAATTGTTTATGTGTATACATATTTTATTTTTCAGTTTAGCTAGTATCTCATTGGTTGGATTCAAACAGCAAAATAAAAGGCTTTCTAAAATCATTGACTAAAATGCATCACTGTCCAATGTACTGATGAAATAGCATCCGGCCACCAGCCAAATGCCGGTGAAATTCATAGTGTGTTTCTTTTTCAAGCCTTAAATTAGAATTGGGGGGGGGGTGTCCAAATTTCCAGCTGGAACATCAGTTTTTCAGCTCATAAAGTCAGCTGGATGTCTGCAAGCCTGAGATCAAAACTGTAGGGGTGGAGTGAGCGTGTATGTGCACATTACACACAGGGTTTTTTTCCATGCATACACTTCTTTACCTCATGTTCAGTCTGCTTTACGCTGCCTTTAATGTCTAAAAATCTGAAAAAAGTCACTGCAATACTGGCATCATTTTCCTCATTTTGGAGTTAGAAATGTGGTTTGAGGTGTGAGACACTCCAAAAGAGTGAGAGCTGGCAACACTGTGTAATGTTTTCAGTAGGTGCTGCTAACAATGGCCAACAAGAAAATAAGGGATTTCTGACTTGTTCTACTGGAACACTTTGATGCAAATATCCGCCTCTCACCCTCAAACATGAACAAAATGAGCCATCAGAAGTGGCCTGCAGCTCAGTCATGTTGCTGCCTGCATTTAAAACTGCTGTGTTGTAAAGTAGCGGGTTAATATGCGGGGACTGTGGTTAGAAAAACAGCTGATAACAGTTGGTTATAAGGAAAGCTGCAGAGCACATGGTGTTTTCATTCATGTGAGTGTTTGTACTTCGGACACCATTTGTCTGTAAGTGCATGTCTTTACATTTAAGTGTCAGCATGTGGTTTTTTGGTAATTCTTTGTTTAATAATGTTTTATATGAGAAGTGACATTTGTTTACATATCTTTCTGCTATGTCTGCTAAGCTAGCTTGCTGTTTTTGGTCAGCACCTGTAAAACTATAATTATGCCTCAGCGAAATGGAGGCATACAGTAATTGGTTAGTGCATTTGTTTGTGGCTGTGTGTATCTGTCCGTCTGTCTGTCTGCGTCCGCCTCTCTGTTTCAGCTCGCCCAGTCAAAATTAAGTGGAACTAAAGGCTTGTATCATTGTATCACCATATTTTCTCAACTTTTAATCTGCCAGAATTTTGAAATGACACTTTGTTTTTGAAATAAACACAAATTTAATTCACCATTTCTGTCAATGCCGCAGCGAAAAAAAAAGGTATTGTAATAACTATCCTGGGCCACTAGAGGTCAGAGTACCACTATTTTACAGCAGCCCATGCTACCATGCCACAGGCACCGAGGCACAGCACCTTGGTGCTTTCATGAAAATTGGACTCTTTGCTCAGTCCATTTGTGGTGAAAACACCACAATGATTAAATGTAACTTCACAAGTACTAACGTGTGGCCAGTGAAAATGCTGTGCTGTTTGTAATTTCAGAAAAACACAAGCCACTTTAGCTGCTGGGCAAAACAGTTCATTTGATGTAAAGATGAAAGCCAAACAACACAAATTAACTTAATTCTGCGTTTCTGTTTTGCTGCTAACTTGAAAATAAGATGCTATCAATTAGATGTACGTCATTTTAGTGAAGTGTGCTTTTTTCTTTGTTGCACTGAAATGTTTCCAATAATATTTTACATACAAGTCCTGTTTAGGGTTTCACTCCTCACTACTGCCATATTCAATTCAATTCAATTCAATTCAACTTTATTTATATAGCGCCATTTCACAACAACAGTCATCTCATAGCACTATCAACTGTAGGGGGGACCCCCACAGTTGCAGAAAGACCCCAGCAATCAGGCGATCCCCTGTGAGCAAGCACTTGGCGACGGTGGAGAGGAAAAACTCCCTTTTAACAGGAAGAAACCTCCAGCAGAACCAGGCTCAGGGAGGGGCAGTCATCTGCTGCGACTGGCTGGGGGGTGAGGGGATAGAGAAGAAGAAAAGAACAGACATGTAGAGAGCAAACAGCACGATGGGGACTCAATCTATGGGAGAGAACAAACAAATGTTAATGACCAGCAAAAAAAAAATATTTCATAGAGAGTGAGGAAAGGAGTGAGGCCCAGTGCATTACTGGAGGTCCCCCGGCTGACTAAACCTATTAGCAGCATAACTAAGGGAGGGTTCAGAAACACATGATCCCTCCCTAATTGTAGGCTAGATCAAAAAGGTAGGTTTTAGCCCTATTCTTAAAAACAGAGATCGAGTCTGACTCCCGAATCCAGATTGGCAGCTGATTCCACAGGAGAGGAGCTTGATAACTGAAGGCTCTGCCTCCCATTGTACTTTTGGAGATTCTAGGTATTACAAGTAATCCTGCATTTTGAGAGCGTAGTGCTCTGTTAGGATAATACGGTAGTATCAGATCTTTTAAATAAAAAGGAGCCTGATTGTTTAGAGCTTTGTAAGTGAGAAGAAGGATTTTAAACTTAATTCTAAACTCTATGGGAAGCCAATGAAGGGAGGCCAGAACCGGAGAGATATGATCTCTCTTTCTAGTACCTGTTAAAACTCTTGCTGCAGCATTTTGGATCAGCTGAAGACTTTTTAAAGATGTTTTAGGACAGCCTGATAATAAAGAATTACAATAATCTAATCTCGAGCTAACAAAAGCGTGGATCAGCTTCTCAGCATCACTCTGAGACAAGATGCTCCTAATCTTGGCAATATTACGCAAATGATAGAAGGCAGTCTTAGAAACAAATTTAATATGTGAATTGAAGGACAAATCCTGATCAAAAATAACTCCAAGGTTCCTCACAGAGCTATTAAGAGAAAGAGTAACTGCGTCCAAACTGAAAGTTTGATTTGGAAAGGAATTTCTAAGGTTTTTTGGACCAACAAGAATGACTTCAGTCTTATCTGAATTTAATAGCAGGAAATTACAAGTCATCCAAGCTTTGATTTCCTTAAGACAGGCTTCTAACTTGGCTAATTGATTAGTATCATCTGGCTTCATTGACAGGTATAATTGTGTGTCATCTGCATAACAATGAAAATGTATACAGTGCTTTCTAATAATGTTGCCTAACGGAAGCATATATAAACTAAAAAGAGTAGGGCCTAGCACAGATCCCTGTGGAACTCCATGACTAAGCTTTGAGCTGAAAGAAAACTCATCATTTACATGAACAAACTGGAACCTATCAGATAAATAAGATCTAAACCACTGCAACGAAGTTCCATTAAGTCCAACATAGTGTTCTAATCTATCAAGTAGAATATTATGATCAATAGTATCAAAAGCTGCACTAAGATCTAAAAGGACAAGTACAGAAACTAGTCCATTATCAGATGCAATGAGGAGGTCGTTAGTGACCTTCGCTAAGGCTGTTTCAGTACTATGATGGATTCTAAACCCAGATTGAAACTCTTCAAGTAAACCATTTCCCTGCAGGTGGTCAAATAATTGCGTAGCAACAACTCTTTCTAAGATTTTTGAAATGAAAGGGAGATTAGAGATTGGTCTATAGTTAGCTAAAGCTCCTGGATCTAGCGTTGGCTTTTTGAGTAAGGGTTTAATTACAGCCGTTTTAAAAGCCTGCGGTACATGGCCTAAAGTTAATGAAGAATTGATTATATGAAGAATAAAGCTACCAATAAGTGGGAAGACTTCTTTAAATAACCTGGTAGGAATAGGATCTAAAAGACAAGTTGAAGGTTTGGATGAGGAAACTACTTTGTCTAACTCACAAAGGTCGATTGGAGTAAACTCATCAAGACAGACATCAATAGAAGGAGTTGTAGTAGTTACAGTATTTAAGTTAACTGTGGGAAGAATCTGATTGATTTTATCTCTGATGGATGAAATTTTATTATTGAAAAAGTTCATAAAGTCCTGACTAGTAAGCTCTAAGGGGATGCTAGGATTGACAGAGTCCTGACTCTTTGTCAACCTGGCTACAGTACTGAAAAGAAACCTGGGATTATTCTTGTTCTCTTCTATTAATGCAGAGTAATAACTCGTTCTAGCTTTTCTAAGAGATTTTTTATAAATTAAAAGATGATTTCTCCAAGCTAAATAGATTTCATCTAAATTAGTAGAGCGCCATTTTCTTTCTAATTGACGAGTCTTCTGTTTTAAGCTACGAGTTTCTGTGTTGAACCAAGGAGTTAAAAATCTCTGATTAGACTTTTTCTTTTTTAAGGGGGCCACCAAGTCTAGAGCCTGATGCAGAGAAGCTGAAACACTATCCACCATGTTATCAATTACAGAAGGAGCAAGCTGTCTATAGCTTATTTCCGTTGTGTTGACACATGGCATAGAGGAAACAATCTGCATAAATTTGGAAACAGCATCATCTGAGAGGCATCTACTGTGATAATATTTTTCTTTAGGAGCCAAATAGTCAGAAATAGTAAAATCAAAGGTTAACAGACAATGGTCTGACAGTACAGGGTTATGAGGAGACACTACAAGATTTTCTATTTCTATGCCATATGTCAGAACAAGGTCCAATGTATGGTGGAGGTAATGAGTAGAATTTCCTACTTTCTGAGAAAACCCAATCGAGTCTAATATTGAATTAAAAGCCACATTAAGGCAGTCACTATCTACATCCACATGTATATTAAAGTCCCCTACTATAATTATTCTATCAGATTTCAACACTAAATCAGCTAAGAAATCAGCAAATTCGGATAAAAATTCTGAATAGGTTGATGGGGGACGATAAACAATGGCAAATAAAATTGGGTTTAACCTGAAATTGCTAAAGTGCCCAATACTGAGGACCAGGCCCTCAAAGGAATTATAACATGTTTTTTGCTTTACATTAACTAGTAATTTGGAATGGTAAATTGTTGCTACTCCTCCTCCACGACCAGAACTTCTGGGATTTTGACAGTTTAAATAACCAGAGGGGGTTGATTCATTTAAACCAACATAATCCTCTTGTCCTAACCAAGTCTCTGTAAGGGAAATTAAATCAATCTGATGATCAATTAACAGATCATGGACTAACAGAGACTTGGGAGTTAGAGACCTAATATTTAACAAACCACATTTAATTTTTAAATTATGAGGAGGAACAGAGGCCAAATCATTCAATTTAGAGGCTTTATGTTTAATTTGAGTTTTACCAATATTTTGCTTTATCACTTTGGGATGCTTATACATTATATTTTTATTCACTTTGGAGGGAGCAGACAACGATTCTCTGATGGGGAAGACAGGGGCTAAGCTGAGGGGTGGCGGATGAAGAGGAGCTGCAGAGAGGCGTGTAAGACTGAGACTCTGCTTCCTGGTCCCAACTCTGAGTAGACATGGTTTTGGAAATTTGGATAAAAAAGATGCCAGATTGTTAGATAAATGAGAAGCACCATCCAAAGTGGGATGAATGCTGTCTCGTCTCATAAGACCAGGTTTTCCCCAAAAAGAGCTCCAATTGTCAATGTAGCCCACGTCATTTTTAGGACACCACACAGACAGCCAGCGGTTCAAGGATGACGAGCGACTAAACATGTCATCACTGGTCAGATTGGGGAGGGGCCCAGAGAATACTACAGTGGCAGACATCGTTTTTGCAAAGTCACACACCGATTCTATATTAAGTTTCGTGACTTCCGACTGCCGGAGACGGATGTCATTAATGCCGGCGTGAATAACAATTGTGGAATATTTACAGTTACTTTTAGCCAGCATTTTCAAATTTGACTCGATGTCGCCTGCTCTAGTCAGGTTTCAGTAGTGGCAGTAGTCAGGTTTCAGTACCTGACTACTGCCACTTCTATAAAATCTACTACTATTATTTACATAATACAAACACACTAGTGTGCATCGCATCATCTTCATTGTTAATGTTTGCTTATTCAAAAGCTCTTAAACTGCATATACTGACATGACTGGGGGGGGGGGGGGAGAAACGCAGTTATAGCTAAGCCCCCCCATATGAAGCACTGACCTATACCTAATTATACTACATCATTAAAAACGCCACCTCTGAACTTTCCCTACAGTTACAACTGCCTTTTTGAACTGGTCAAATTGAGTGAGTGTTTGTGTTTGTGCAAGCCTGTTTATGGCTGTCTGCCCGGCTGATGCTCGACTTTTCACTCCATGCATAAATTACCAATGTTAATCTGCCGTATCAGATGCTCCCTCCAGTGCTCTGAATGTGTTTGAACTCCAGAGCACTGCTATTCTGACACGGCTTGACCCATTCTGTTTACCGCTTCTCAGTTCATTTCCACGACACCAGAGGTGAAGAAATTTATGTCTATGATTATGCACATGTTTCTATTTACGCTTTGATAATGCATTTTATAATTTAATAGTAAATCAACAGTTGGGAGGTTTACTTCAGTGTGGTCCAAGAAAGAAGAGAAAATCCTTCAGAGGATTAAAGAACATAAAAAAACCACACAATCCCCACGCCTTCATTGTTCACCACTAGAAAGTTCTGAAAGTACTGGCGAAAAAAAAACAAAACCCTGCTGTGTACAAAGTGTACCCTATATGCACACACAATTATTCAAAAAGGCAGCTGATCAACAGAATAATCAGGATAATAACTAGGCTCGGGATTTGCATACTGCTGGTACTTTACCTTGAGTGCATCTTGAGTATCATCCAGACAATAGACTCTTATGTGATAATCCAAAGTTGTGCAGGAGACGGGGCCAAAAACAGCCAGTTTCAGCCTCTTGGCAGCTGCTTTGCCGATTGACTGGCCCACCAGGCAGTAAGTCCCCAGTGTCTCCGTCAGAATGTGACATGCCTCAGAGTCCATCTGCACATAGCAGGGGGTCGTGAAGTTCTCCTCTCCTACTACAACCACGTCCTGCAGGAACCATAAGACACAGTTGTTTTTTTGTTTTTTTTTTGTGTTTTTACACAGTGCCATGCTTGGTCTATGATAGATGGGTCTAAGACTGGCATAATGGAAAATCTGAAATACGGCAGCAGAAGTTAGCAGGTGAGCCTTTACTCATCTCAGCTGAAAACGCACTGGGTACTAATTTTAATAAAAAACAACTGGAAGAAATTTTGCCTCACTTCTGAAGCCCATCCAGGCTTCACGGGCATTTATAAATCCCTTTTAATTTAAATGACTGTGTTCCAGTGTAAAATGTTAAAAAGCAAAGCATTGCATTACCTTTTAAACAACCTTTACAACTCAGTCTCTGGTGTGAGACATTTGGAATAATCCGATTTTACAAACTGAGTGAGTTTGCTGAAATGCTTTTTTTCCCTGTCACTGGGACTGCCTTTCATTTGTATACCCGGCCCCACCATTGCTATTTGAAACACACTTTATTTGAGAGTTTATGGGCATTAAGCCACATCCTGTGTATTAACATAACACTTTACCTGCATTTGGAGGCTTTTCCACTAATGCAAACGACCCAAGAGTGAGCGAGGTTGCGGTTTATTTTCCGCCCACACTGCTATAAACAGATATTTTTAATGAAATGGCAGCATTCATATGTTAACGGCTATGCTTGCAGGTTTATTTTTGAACATACAGTCATGTGAAAAAATTAGGACACCCCATGAAAGCCTCGGTGTGTGTGTGTGTGTGTGTGTGTGTGTGTGTGTGTGTGTGTGTGTGTGTGTGTGTGTGTGTGTTACATATTTGGACATAAAGATATTTAATGTCAGCTTTAACAAGAGTGGGAGATTCAAGTACTATAACTAAACAAGTAAAAGTGAAGAAAAGGCTTTTTAAAATTTTCTGTAAAATGTAATTCTAAAAACATGCAATTTCTCTTGAGGAATAAATTAGGACACCCCCACATTTATTCCCACTTAAAATGGCTAAAATCACACACAGGTGTATCACATCAGGTGCACACGATTAGAACATCACTACTCAGCATTTTGAAGGAGGCTTGTTCTATTTAAACCTCAGACATTTAGTTTGGTGTGCTCCTGACTGTTGAAGTGAGAGTGAACACCATGGTGAGATCGAAATAGCTGTCTGAGGCCTTCAGAAAGAACACTGTAGCAGCTTATGAGTCTGGGAAGGGATTTAAAAAGATCTCAGAAGAATTTGAAATGAGCCATTCCACTGTCCGGAAAATAGTCTACAAGTGGAGGACATTCAAAACAACTGCCAACATGCCCAGGTCTGGCAGTCCAAGCAAGTTCACCCCGAGAGCAGACCACAAGATGCTAAAAGAAGTCTCCAAAAATGTCATCATGGTACCTACAGCAGGCTCTTGCTACTGGTGATGTGAAAGTGCATGCTTCTACAATCAGAAAGAGACTGCACACTTGCATGGGAGGTGTGCAAGGAGGAAACCTTTGCTCTCTAAGAGAAACATGAAGGCCAGACTGAAGTTTGCCAGAGAGAACGTAGACAAAGACCAGGAATTCTGGAATGATGTTCTTTGGACAGATGAGTCTAAAATTCAATTATTTGGACACCAGAACAGAGGACATGTTTGGCATAGACCAAATACAGCATTACAGGAAAAGAACCTCATACCAACTGTGAAGCATGGAGGTGGAAGTGTCATGGTTTGGGGATGCTTTGCTGCAGCAGGACCTAGCCAGTTCACCATCATAGAATCCACCATGAATTCTATAGTGTATCAGAGGGTGCTTGTGGACCATGTGAGACCATCTGTAAAAGAATTAAAGCTGAAGTGGAACTGGACCCTGCAGCATGACAATGACTCAAAACATACCAGTAAATCCACCAAGGACTGGCTAAAAACTAAGAAATGGAGAGTCCTGGAATGGCTGAGTCAAAGCCCAGATCTTAATCCCACTGAGATGCTGTGGGTTAACTTGAAACGGGCTGTACATGCAAGAAACCCCTCGTACATCTCACAGCTGAAAGAATTCTGTGTTGAGGAGTGGGGCAAACTTTCCTCAGACTGATGTCAGAGACTGGTAGATGGCTACAAGAAGCATCTCACTGAAGTTATTTTAGCCAAAGGGGGGAACACTAGCTATTAGGTGGTAGGGTGTCCTAACTTTTTCCTCAGAATATGCATTTTTGTCGATATCTTTTGTTTAATGAGTAAAACAAGGTTAATTTTTGTTATTTACCTGCAATTAAATCACCTTTTTTCCAGAGATAAATAAAAACAAGATTAGACATCCATATGTGAACATTTCTTAATAAAGAACTGCATGGGGTGTCCTAATTTTTTCACACGACTGTATAACCTCTTGTGCTTGTCTTGTAAATTCATCACAGAAATCAATTTGTGGCAGACTGTCAGTGCAAGTCTTATTAGTATTTAGTGTACATGGTACATAAAAAAACACATACAGGGAAAAAACAAAACCATAACATACCCCCGCCCCCGCTCAAACAGAGCCCCATCCCTCTAACAATACTGTATCATTCAATAACTTGACATTGATTGTGTTAACAGCCATATGCTTTTCCTTCCACCTGAGGAGTATCAGTCGTCTGGCTATAAAAGTACCAAAGGCTATTGCATTCTTTGTCCAATGGTTAAAAAGAGCATCTTGTTGAGTTATTCCAAATATTGCAGTAAGGGCAGATGGTTGTAAGGTTGTTTGTAAAACATCTGAAAATGTTTTAAATATCAATTGCCAAAAGTTATCTAGTTTCGGGCAGAACCAAAACATATGTGTGAGGGTGGCTGGTGATTGTCTACATCGGTTGCACCTGGGATCAATATTGGGCGTGAACTTTGCAAGTCTCACTTTAGACCAGTGGAGGCGATGTACAGCCTTAAATTGGATAACCATGTGACGCAGACAGATTGAAGAAGAGTAAATTCTTTTTATTACTTCATCCCAAATTTCCTCAGAGATTTTCAGCTCCAGATCCTCCTCCCACTGATTCTTTAGTGACAGCAAGGATTTCATGTTGTATGTGTTTAGTAACAAATAGACCCTTCCAATAGTCCCTTTAGAGCTCATTTTAAGTTTCAAAATGGAGTCTAAGAGAGAGCTGGGTGGCTGGGATGGGAAGTGAGTGAATGATGCTGATATAAAACTACGGAGCTGCAACAGTCTAAAGAAATGGGAATGAGGGATATTAGATTTAACCATTAACTGATCAAAGGATACAAATATATTGTCAATAAATAAATTTTCTTTTGTGACAACTCCCCTCCCAGCCCAATGATGAAAGGCTTTGTCTGTCGTTGAGGGTGTAAACTGATGATTTTCTGCAACAGGGGCACAAACTGCCATATTTCAAAGAGAGAAGGCTCATCTGAACTGTGTCCAGATCCTAAAAGAGTGTTTCATGATTGGATTTGAGGTCAGTTTAGATACAATTTCCAGAAGAGGAAGTTTTGAGCAAAGCAGTGAGTACAAGGAGGTATGAGGACAGGAGGACTTTTCCATCCGCAACCATTTAGGGCAGGGGTGTCAAACTCGTTCCATGGAGGGCCAAGACCCTGCAGATTTTACCTCCACCCAGTGTCTTCAACAGGTGATTTCACTGAATTTCTTCCCACTGATTGCTGATCAGTGAAAACACCTGCTGAAGACACTGGGTGGAAGTAAAACATGCAGGATCTTGGCCCTCCATGGAATGAGTTTGACACCGCTGACTTAGGGGTAGTATTTTTAGATGGGGATTCCTTCCAGTGTAACATCGATCTTATATTGGCAGCCCAATAGTAATACTGAAAGTTAGGGAGAGAAAATCCTTCATGTTGGCGACATTGTTGTAGGATACTTCTCTTTATTCGAGGGTTTTTCTTATTCCAAATAAACCTTGAAATCAGTTTGTTTACAGACAAAAATAAGGATTTAAATAAAAATAAAGGGATGCACTGAAAGAGGTATAGAAATTTTGGCAGTACATTCATTTTGATTGTGTTAATTCTTCCCCCTAGTGATGGGGTAGTAAACACCAATGCTCCAGGTCTCGTTTAGTCAATAGTGGAGCAAAGTTAGTTTTGAACATATCTTTGAAGTTTTGTGTTATCCAGATTCCTAAGTATTTAAACTTTTGTGGGCTCATTTTAAGGGGGAATAGGTCAAAGTTGTTTTGTTCTGCTCTCATATTCATTGGCATGATTTCACTTTTTTGTAGGTTAATTTTATATCCTGATATTTTGCCGAACTTTTCTAGTAGGTTCAATGTGACTGGTAAACTAGTTAGAGGGTGGGATAAGTACAAAAGCATGTCATCAGCATATAGGGATACCTTATTCTCTAAGTCATATCTCTGAATTCCTTTTATACTGGCTTCACCATGTACATGTATTGCTAATGCAAGCAGTTCAATTGCGAGGGCAAATAAAAGTGGCGACAGGGGGCAGCCTTGTTGGGTGCCACGATGAAGAGGAAAATAAGAGGAAAGATTATTGTTTGTTCTGACGGCTGCTAACGGTGAAGTATATAAAATTTTTATCCAAGAGACGAATCCCTCGCCAAAGCCAAACTGCTGAAGAGTATAAAAAAGATAGTCCTACTCTACCCGATCGAAAGCTTTCTCAGCATCAAGTGATATTAGTATTTCTGGAGTTTCACGTGAAGTGGGACCATAAAGGACTTTGAGTAGGCGCCTGATGTTAAAGAATGAGTGACGGTTTTTAATGAAGCCTGTCTGATCATCAGCCACTGTTGAGGGCAGGACTGATTCTAAGCAGCAGGCTACCATTTTTGAAAGGATTTTACTGTCCACATTTAGGAGTGAAATAGGATGAAATGAATTACATTCTAAGAGATTTTTTATCTTTTTTAGGGATGAGAGAGATAACTGCTTGTCGCATAGTTGGTGGATGAGAGCCAGTAATGAGTGATTCTTCAAATACAGAAAGAAGAATAGGAGATAGTTGGTCAGCACATTTCTTGAAGAATTCACTAGGGAACCCATCAGGCCCAGGGGTTTTTCAAATTTGCATAGATTTAATTGCGTTTGTAAGTTCCATTATAGTAAATGGTTTATCTAAATCAGCTGAAATTTCATTATCAATTCTGGGGATATTTATTTCCCTGAAAAATTGTTCAAACAAAGCATGGTTGCCAAGTGATTCAGGATCGTACAGTTTCGAATAGAATTTGAGTTAATTTTAAGTCATGAGTTAATTTTGGAGTGATCTGTATGTTTGGTACCAAATTCATCGTTTATCTTTGCTGTAGCTCTATTCACAGTTTTCTGATGGAGTTGGTGGACTAGAATTTTTCCAGTCTTTTCACCACATTCATATGTCTTACTTTGGGACTTATTTATTAAGTTTTCAACAGGTCTGGTTGATAAGAGATTGAATTCTGTTTGGAGAATCTGCCGTAGTTTAAATAAGTTGTCAGATGGCATGACAGCAAGTGTCACATCTAATTTAAGAGTATCATTTGTTAGCTGCTCAAGTTTCACGTGTTTTTGTCAGGAACATGGGTTTGGTGGTCCCAAACCCAGTTCTGACACTGTGGCTATATTGTCTCTTTTCATTATTTATTTTCCATCTGGCACTGTCTGGGAGCCCCTTGGGTCCTTCACTCTCTGACAGCTCAGCCACGCCTCCTCCTCTTGTCAGTGTGATCAGCTGTTTCCCATCATTGGTGTTCACTTCCACGCACACACACATTACATGCACTCTCCTGCACACATACACACACACGTTTCCATTCATCTTCATTTACACGCTCAGACACTCATGCACACCTGTTTCCATTCAGTCCAGCCTACGCACTCCTCTGATTACTCCTCTTATTACGCATACTGGCGGTCTCTTTCCTCATTAGTATTGTCATTACTTAAGCTCTGTATTTTGGGAAAGAGATCACCGGATCATTGCGAATCAACACAGTCGCTTTTCCCTCTGAGTTGTTGCCACCACCCATGTCTAGAAGCCCTGCCAAGTTTTATTCAGTGCCGCTTCACACTGGGTGGCGTGCCTCGTTATTTTCCATTCCCTGCTTTGTACTTTCAGCCTGACTATTTAGTCTCCTCTAACATTACCTGATGCCTGCTCGGACCGCTCTAGCCCATAAGTCTCTTTACCTTTCTCCCTGTGCCACGCAACGGCACTAGGCATTCTCCCCCCCTCGGGCTGTTGAGCGTCCTAGAGGTGTCCCTGCTTTTCCGGAGCCCTCCATGATTGTTTATCTCATCACCCTGTTTATTCATCTCAACTGTTTGCTGGACTGAACTCTTTATTTTTGTTGTTTAATAAATTGCACTCAACTATCTCTGCTCATGGGTTTTCATTCCTCCCTCTGTGCGCTGTGTAATGGCGCACGAGGGATCATAACAGTTTTTCTTCTTTGCTGTGCACTATATGATATTATTTGTCCTCTGAGATACGCCTTCACTGATTCGCACACTGTTGAGGGGGATATTCCAGGGGTCTGATTATGTTCAAGGAAAAAGGATATTTTGGTTGAAATGAACTAAAGGAGTTTTTTTTTAATAGAAATAACAGTGTGATAACACTTGGTCAGGGCTGCCGTCTGTGAAGTGTGTCCAATCCAACTGAGATTATCTGCTGGCTACTAACGGTTGCTCATATTATTTGCAGAGTTCTCTGTCACTTCCTGAGTCATGGTAAATCCATACGGTTGAGAGAGGATGTACAAGCTCCCCGAGTTCTTTTCATATGCCTGCTGAATGTGCGGCTACACATGCACATATCAGTGTTTGCTTGTGTGAATAACTGTCCAATACTGTACTTACAGGCATACCATAAAATGGGCATGCGCTACATGTACATGCGTGATGCAAATATTGACTACTGAATCACAGTTCATGCGGAGTTGTGTTGCTCCAAAGGCGTTAAACCTATACAAAGAGGTCGGGAAGCAATATAGTAGGAATCTGTTATTACTGGTAATCACAACCGTGGCTGCTTCCCCACTGATATGAGGGAAATTCAATTACCTTCCTCTGCCTGTTTTGGGGAAAACTTTCTGATGTGAAATGGATGTTCGACTGCAATAAGAGAAAAACAAATAGACTTCCTGATGAAATTCTACTTTTCAATTTTTTTCCTTTTTCTGACCCACTCTGCACCAAACCCTTTTTGTGCTTCTCTCTACTTCTTGTTCTCTCGCTCACACACACACACACGGAATCCTATGCATGGCTAATTGTGCAAAGACATTGTGTTGAGCTGTGATAAGCAACGGAAGACGGCACACGGGCGCCTTGTAGACACAGTGATGCTGCAAGACAGCCTTATCATCCACACCCACACACATGGGTGCCCGCACGCGCGCACACACACACACACACACACACACACACACACGCATAAATGGTTTCACGCACACATATGCAGCAAGATTGCTGAGGTAGAGACTTCACGCTGAGACACACAGGAGGAGACAGAAGGGGAAGGGTAGAGAAGAGGAGGGATCGAAACATAAAGAGAAAAGAGGAGGATGGCAAGAGCATAACAAATTGCTTCTGATAGAAGTCTTCAACCCCCTGCTTGTCTAGTAGCCTGTAGGAAATTTCTATTTACCAAATTTTTTTTTACTCTTTCTTTCATTTTCTCTTCCTCTCTCAGGGCTTACATTATATGTATATGCACAAGGTCATGTGTACATTAGAGGTGTGGGAATTTCTCGACTCCTCTGCATCGACGCAGAACATTACTGATCGGGATCTCGCCATCTGTGCAAATACCTGAAGCTGATTGTTGTTTGTTTAGCTTCTGCCTGTCAATAAAGTTGTGAATTTATGTCACGACAATGAAAACTGCTGTTGCGCACTGAAATTGTTTGTCAATTGCATCATAGTAGACGGTGGTGGAGAGCAGAAACAGGTGACAAACAGTACACCTGGTGTTTTGAAAGCAGACGATTGCGCACTATTTGGATTTTATGAACTCAGTGGCAAGCATTAACTGGTCACATGCTGCAAGAAAAGGATGCTCCACAACACCCCGGCAACACTACAAACCTGAGGAAATGCAGCCCCCCCACCACTCAAATCCAACACCAACCCCGAAGAAAAGGAAATAAAGGAGGAGCTGCCAACACTGCAAACCAACTCGGAGTGAAATGCCCCAAGCACTCCGCAGCAGCACCCACAATTGGAGATCTCCAGCTCCACTTGGCGACAATGAACGCCGGGTCCTGCCAACCACCAGAGATCTCAGCCATGGTATAAGCTCCAATCAAAAAGGTACTTTGTTGACAAGGCTCCCCCTGCACTGCACAGCGAAACCAAAGCACAGGTAATGGAGTCTCCACATACATACGTATGACTGAAGAGAAGCAACTCGTTTATAGACTTGCTGCCTATTAGGCATGGCTCCCAAAATCATCACTGACTGGAAACTTCACACTGGACCTCAAGCAACTTGGATTCTGTCCCTCTCCACTCTTCCTCCAGACTCTGGGATCTTGATTTCCAAATGACAGTACTTAGCACCTGATTTGAGGAGCCATGTCATCTCCTTGTGCCGGTCCACTGTATTTTATCAAATTCAAAGTCAGTGTAGCCATCTACCAGGAAATTTTAGAGCACTCCATGCTTCCCTCTGGTGACAAGCCTTATGGAGAAGCTGATTTCATTTCCCAAAAGGACTTGGGACCTACCCACACAGCCAAAAGTACCAATACCTGGTTTAATGACCATGGTATTCACTCTGATTGGCAAGCAAACCCTCCTGACCTAAAACCCCATAGAGAATCCATGGGATAATGTCAAGAGGAAGATGAGAGACGCAAGACCCAACAATGCAGATGAGCTGAAGGCCTCTATCAAAGTAACCTGGGCCTCCATAACACCTCAGCAGTATTACAAGCTGATTGCATACATGCCACGCCGCATTGATGCAGTAATCTTTTTTTTTTTTTTTTTAAATTGATCGTATGTAATATTGTAATTTTTTGAGAAACTGGATTTGGGGTTTTCACTAGCTATAAGACAGAATCCTCAAAATTAAAAGAAACAAACACTTGAAATATACAGTAGGGAAAATAAGTATTGAACATGTCAACATTTTTGTCATTAAACATATTTCTGTTGGAGCCATTGACCTGAGCGTTTCACCAAATATCAGTAACAACCCAAGTAATCCACACTACAGAGAAATCAAGGCAACTGTGTTCACAAAACAAGCTTTATTTAATAAAGTGAAATGACACAGGGAATAAGTATCGAGCACGCTTGGTGAAATTCATTTAATATTTAGTAGAAAAGCCTTTGTTGGTAATAACAGCTTCCAGATGCCTCCTGTATGGAGAAACTAGGTGCAAACATAGCTCAGGACTGATTTTAGCCCATTCTTCCACACAAACTGTCTTCAAATCTTGAAGGTTCCATGGGTGTCTTCTATGAAACTCTGATCTTCAGTTAGTTCCATAGATTTTCAATTGGATTCAGGTCAGGTGACTGACTGGGCTATTCTAGCAGCTTTATTTTCCTTCTCTGGAGCCGGTGTAGAGTTTCCTTGGCTGTGTCTTTGTGATCATTGTCTTGCTGAAATGTCCACCCTTGTTTCGTCTTCAGCTTCTTGGCAGATGGAAACGGGCTCTTATCAAGGATGTCTCTGTACATTTGTCCATTCATCTTTCCTTCATTTATACGAAGTCTGCCTGTACCATGTGCTGAAAAACACACCCACACCATGATGCTCTCACCTCAAAACTTCACTGTTGGTATGGTGTTTTGGGGCTGATGTGCAATGCCATTTCTCCTCCAAACATGCTGTGTGTTGTGGCATCCAAAAAGTTCATTTTGGTCTCATCTGACCAGACTATACTCTCCCAGTATTTTACTGGCTTGTCCAAATGTTGTGCAACAAATTTTAAACGCGCTTCAACATGTTTTTTTTTCTTCAGCAATGGAGTCTTGCGAGGTGAGCGGGCATACAGCCCATGTCAGTTGAGTGCATTACTTACTGTTTTCTTTGAAAGAGCAGTACCTGCTAACTCCAGGTCTCTCTGGAGCTCTCCACGAGTGGTCTTTGGCTCTTTGATAACTCTTCTGATAATTCTTTTGACTCTCCTGTTAGAAATCTTGCAAGGAGCTTCTGGTCATGGCCAGTTTAAGATAAGATAAGATAAGATAAGCCTTTATTAGTCCCACAACGGGGAAATTCCAGGATTGCAACAGCACAGGGATAGCAACACTCAGAGCAACAATCAGAAGGCAAGAAAAAAAAAAAAAAACAAGCAAGCAAGAGCAGCTAATATACATATGTACATATTACTATAAAATATATATATACACACACACACACACACACACACAGACACACAGTGCAGAGCATTGTAGCTGGATGGAATAAATATATGAATATATGAACACACAGTGCAGAGCATTGTAGCTAGATGGAATAAATATGTAAATATATAAACACCCACAGTACGGAGCATTGCAGCTAGGTGGAATAAATATGCAAGTATATAAACACACACAGTGCGGAGCAATGTAGCTAGATGGAATAAATATATAGATATATAAATATAAACACACCCAGTGCTGAGCATTGTAGCTAGATGGAATAAATATGTAAATATATAAACACACACAGTGCAGAGCATTGTTGCTAGGTGGGATGAAACAGCATAACCGTCTATGGCAAAATGATGTTCTTTACACTTCCAAATGATGCTCCAACAGTGCTCACTGGAACATTCAGTAGTTTAGACCTTTTTAAAGTCTATCAGTCAGGACCTAAGTTGGATTTATGCACCCGCATCACGTCGACACCATTACCAACGTCTGTCGCAGATGCAGTGAGTGGCAATTTTTTCTTGTGTATTGGGTGAAATGCATTGTTCTGTTACCAAAACAGGTTTCAGCCGATGTGTGTAGTGATTTATGTTCATCGTGTGCTTTTGTTTATGAAACAGCGACGGACAAGAGCAGATTGTGATGGAGTTGGAGCTAAAAGACGTTAAGTAAAAGCAACTTTTAATACGATTGTTGCAGAGAAAAAGAGAAGTCAGAGAAAATAGTGCGTGTGGCCACTGCCAATGCTGTGTTGATAATCTGTGTAATTACTGGAGTTATGACGAGCCACAAAATGCTCTGTATGTGCTTACTTCCTCAATATTCATTTAAATTATTTCCATTGTTTAACTGACTAGTCTTGGAAGTCGTGCCTCCATGAACAGGTAGAGCGAAGCGGCGGTGAGAACCAGGAAATGTGAAAGAAGAGACAAAGCTGACCAATCACAGATCTTATGGCCTGTGTTGCACACATATACCATCAGGCAAGGCAATAGGAACACACGTTGCTGCTATGTCAATGCCATCGCAGCTGCGTCGGGTCGATGCAGGTGCATAACTTGCACTTTAACCAGCTGAAATTCATTTGCACTGGTGGGGGATGGGATGGCTTCTTAAATTCTGATGGATTTCAGATAGTTTCTTGGCTTTCTATGCCTTTTTGCACCTCTTTTTCCTCACGTGTTCAATACTTATTCCCTGTGTCATTCCACTTTATTAAATATAACTTGTTTTGTGAACACAGTTGCCTTGATTCCTTTGTATGTATGTTTTACTTAGGTTGTTACTGATATCTGGTGAAAATCTCAGGCCAATGGCTCCATCAGAAATATGTTTAATGAGAAAAATGTTGACGTGTTCAATACTTATTTTCCCCACTGTACCACTCTGTGTGTAATGAATCTATTTAATATACGAGTTTCACTTTTTAAATTGAATTACTGAAATAAATTAACTTTTGATGATATTCTAATTTGTTGAGATGCACCAGTACATCCATGAATCTTCTCTGTGGCGTTCCTTTTTTTCTCCTGCCTGGCAGCTCCATCTTCTCCATCCTTTGTCCAATATATCCACTATCCCTCTTCTGCACATGTCCAAACCAACTCAGCCTTGCCTCTCTTACTTTGTCTTCAAACTGCTCAACCTGAGCTGTCTCTCTGATGTAGTCATTTCTAATCCTGCTCCTCCTAGTCACTCCCAATAAGAATCTTAACATCTTCAACTCTGCCACCTCCAGCTCTGCTTCCAACAACATAGCAGGTCTCAATACTATCTTGTAAATCTTCCTTTTCACTGTAGCTGCTATCTTTCTGTCACAAATCACCCCTGATACTCATTTCCATCCACTCCACCCTGCCTGCACTCTCTTCACCTCTCTTGTGCATTTTCCATTGCTTTGAATTGTTGACCCCAGGTATTTAAACTCCTCTACCTTCACTACCTCTACTCCTTGCATCTTCATTGTTACACCTGCCTCCCTCTCATTTATACACATCTATTCTGTCTGGCTTCTACTGACGTTTATTCCTCTTCTCTCAACTATTTCCCTTTATCAGTCATGGCCCCTACATTTAAAGTCCCTACTCTCAACTCCACACTTCTGCCTTTCCTTTTTCTCTCTTTGCCTCCAAACACACCTCCCCCCCTCCTCCTCTTCAATCTTCAACCAACAGAAACCCAGTTTCCACTGGTACCCTGTCGGTTAACAGCACCATGGCAGTTGTTGTTAACCTGGGCCTCAAGTCTCATTTGTGTTGATCCACATGTTTGATTTGGCAAAGGTTTTACACCAGATGCCCTTCCTGACACTACCCTCCCCATTTACATGGGTTTGGGACCAGCAATAGGAGTACACCGACTTGTGCACCCCCAGTTGCTCCGTGATCAATAATTATCATAATTTTCTGACAATATGAGGGTGAGTTATAAATCTGCAGCTGCCCTAGAATTTCCTTCTGGGATTAATACAGTGTACAAACAAAAGGAAAATTTCAGTTAATTTGTGCAAACCAGATCTGCGTCAAACAACAGACAGCAGTACAGTTACAGACATAGCTACTGTATGGATCTCACTGGCATAGGAATTTTGATTTGTTCAATTACTTCATTATATAATTAATTAATTAATTTTTTGCATCAAATTATATGTTCATTTTATCATTTGTCTCGATTTACTGTTACATTATATTAAATTACAGATGTTTAACTCTTTCAAGTTCTCCTTCACAGCCAGTGTAGAACATAGAGACTGGAAGTGGTCGAGCCATATTACACAGGGTTACAAAAATAATTTTTTTGTAAGTTGTCTGTGTTTTTTCAACTGATTTAAGACAATTTTGCACCGCTGAATCCGAAAATGACATTCGTTTCTCTCGATCAGGTACCGTACTAAGTAAAAACTTGTACTTACTTAGTACTGTGCATGTACTTACAGTACCTCTATATAAAGGTAAGTACATGTAAATTGAATGCTACATCATCATTGTTCAAAATTCAGAGAATTTCAAGACATAAAAAGTATTTTGCATCATATAAAGCAAAAATACCCGTACATGTAAACAAAAATGCATAAAACAACATGTGGCCATAATTCAAAAAGTTGACCTGATTGAGCAAAACCAATGTGATTTTTGGATTCAGCACATCAAAATTGTCCCAAATCAGCTCAAAAAAACTGACAATAAATTTGGTGTTGACCAGTGTTATCAAAAAAATGGAAGTCTTTCTGCAGGTAGTCCAATAAGTTCATGGCTCAAATGCACAGCTGCTACATTAGAAATAAAGTTAGCTCTTCAGTGTAAATTAAGATGTATAATTAAACTGCCTGCATTTGTAACATGTGAAAATTAGCCTATTTAGTTAAGAGTTTAACCATTTTTGAGAGCATTTCTTTCCCCATCAATTTTCAGAACAGCTATGTGAGCGTGTTCATTTTCTTATGATAATATTTTATAACATTCCTGTCGTCAAATGTTTTTTTCATGATTGAAGTAAGTGGTATGCATCAGTTCATTTCTCTCCATATACAATGGTGCTTGAAAGTCTGTGAACCCTTTAGAATTTTCTACATTTTTGCATAAATATGAGCTAAAACATCATCAGATTTTCACACACGTCTTAAAAACAGATAAAGAGAACCCAGTTACATAAATGACACCAAAAAATTACTTTGTCATTTACTTATTGAGGAAAATGATCCAATATTACATATCTGTGAGTGGCAAAAGTGTGTGAACCTTTGATTTCAGTATCTGGTGTGACTCCTTTTGCAACAATAACTGCAACTAAACGTTTCCGGTAACTGTTGATCAGTTCTGCATATCGTTCCTCCGTACAGAACAGCTTCAACTCTGGGATGTTGGTGGGTTTCCTTGCATGAACTGCTCACTTCAGGTCTTTCCACAATATCTAAATTGGATTAAGGTCAGGACTTTGACTTGGCCATTCCAAAATATTCACTTTATCCTTCTTTAACCATTCTTTGTTAGAATGACTTGTGTGCCTAGGATCGTTGTCTTGTTGCATGACCCACTTTCTTTTGAGATTCAGTTCATGGACAGATGTCCTGACATTTTCTTTTAACATTTGCTAGTATAATTCAGAATTCATTCTTCCATCAATGATGGCAAGCCGTCCTGGCCAAGATATAGTAAAACAGGTCCAAACCATGATTCTATCACCACCATATTTTCCAGATGGGATAAGGTTCTTATGCTGGAATTCAGAGTCTTCCTTTCTCCAGACACAACGCTTCTTATTCAAACCAAAAAGTTCTGTTTTGGACTCATCCAATCACAAGGTATTTTTCTAATAGCCTTCTGGCCTGTCCACATGATCTTTAGCAAACTGCAAACAACAATGTTCTTTTTGGAGAACAGTGGCTTTCTCCTTGCAACCCTGCCATGCACACCATTGTTGTTCAGTGTTCTCCTGAGGGTTGACTCATGATCATTAACATTAGCTAATGTGACAGAAGGCTTCAGTTTTTTAGAAGTTACCCTGAGGTCCTTTGTGACCTCGCCAAGTATGACACACCTTGCTCTTGGAGTGATCTTAAGTGGTCGACCACTCCTGGGGATGGTGGCAATGATCTTAAATTTCCTCCATTTGTGGATTGGTGGAGTCCAAACTCTTTAGAAATGGTTTTGTAACCTTTTCCAGCCTGATGAGCATCAACAACCCTCTTTCTGAGGTCCACAGAAATCTTCTTTGTTCATGCCATGATACACTTCCACAGACATGTGTTGACTCTTTTGATAGATCTTTAAATAAAAGTTTCTTTAAATAAAACACAGTGCCCACTCACACCTGATTGTATCCCATTCACTGAAAACAGCTGACTCTAATTTCACCTTCAAATTACCTTCTAATCCTAGAGGTTCACAAACTTTTGCCACTCACAGATATGTAATATTGGATCATTCTCCTCAATAAATAAGTGACAAAGTAAAATATTTTTCTCTCAGGTTCTCTTTATCTACTTTTAGGACGCATGAAAATTTGATGTTTTAGGTCATATTTCTGCAGAAATGTAGAAAATTCTAAAGGGTTCACACACTTTGAAGCACCACTGTACTTGTGGAGACAGAGTCACATGACTGTATTTTTTTAGTATGAAGGCACACACAGCCTGAAGCAGAAAGCCAGGTTTGCCAGAGGCAGCTGATGACCATCTTTGTGATATCAGTTACCTCTGATTGAGGGTTGAGGCTTTGTGGAGCCAGTTAAAGAAAGCCTGGCTATGTTGAATAAGCTTTGTAGTAAACCCCATCTGTTCTGCCTGCTGTGATGTATTATTTGCTGTTGAAATTTTCCCTTCAAGGCCACCGTACTTACATTACATAAGCTTTTATTTACAGACTAGTTTATGGTAAATAATGTTTGTCTGCACAGGTTTTCCTAATTCTTAAAAAATCAGCTTGTCAAGAAGGCGGCATTTATTATCTCTAATGGAAAACAGAGAAATCTAAAAAGCTCTTCATAATGCCAAGGATGAGCACAAACCTCCCATTCTCCCATAACTAGCTGGTTCTTTAGCTGTATAAGCCAGTCCTCTTGCACATTGTCAGCGCAGTGGTGGATGGTGAGGATCACTGGTCTGGTCAGCAGAGCTCCAGGAGGTCCACAACTCACAACTGGGCTCAGCACTGTCTGGATATCCTCCACTGGAGGTCTGAAAAACAAAGACAATACTCAGAGACACTACTACTACTTCATCTCAAGTCTGTGCTATACCCTCACATAGGGTAACATTATTAGGAGTGTTGCATAATCTTGTCCTAAAAGATGAAGCAGGGGGTTTCTACACTGATCTTTTAATCAAAAAATTCACACCCTGAAATGCCACTGGACTTAGCCTTTTGATGTGGCATCATGTCAATACATTTATGTAATGTCACATTTATTTCCACTCAACGAGTTAATTTTTCACTAAGATCTTGTAACAATGGCAGAAGAGTTAAGTTATACCCCTTTACACAGGGGTGGAGATCATTGAGAAATTTCTGAGTGATGACAAAATGGCCAGATCTCCAAATGATCTTTCAATGATCTCTCAGAGATCACCAAGATCTTCCAATGATCTTTCAAGGATCTTCAGTGATCTCCACAGTCCCCAAAGTTCAAAACAATCTCTCAATGATCACCAAAGGGGAGTGAGTGCTCATCAATCTCTCAACGATCGTTCAATGATCTCATCGATCTCCAAATGATCTCTTAATGATCTCTCAGCAATCTTTCCATGAACTCTATTGGTCTTTCATTGAAGACTCAGTGATGACTGATCTCTCAGCCATCTCTACCACTGGGGTGTAAAAATTTGGTGTTCATTGAAAGAATGCTGAGACATCATTGGGAGATTGATGAGCTTGTTGAGTACTCCTTGAGAGTTTGTTGAGAGATTACTTTCCTTTGGTGACTCAAAACAATCGGACTCAAAACAATCTCTCAACTGTGGTAACCATGGAGATCATTGGAAGGTCACCGAGACATTTTGGCAATCACTAAGAGATCAATGAAAGGTCATTTAGAGATCTCACCATTTTTCATCTTTCAACAATCTCTCAACGATCTCCACCCATTTGTAAAGGGGAGAGAAGAGCACTAGAACCCTTTCATATATATACACTACCGTTCAAAAGTTTGGGGTCACTTAGAAATTTCCTTATTTTTGAAAGAAAAGCACTTTTTTTCAATGAAGATAACTTTAAACTAATCAGAAATACACTCTATACATTGCTAATGTGGTAAATGACTATTCTAGCTGCAAATGTGTGCTCCGCACTGTGTGTGTTTATATACTTGCATATTTATTCCACCTAGCTGCAATGCTCCGTACTGTGGGTGTTTATATATTTACATATTTATTCCATCTAGCTACAATGCTCTGCACTGTGTGTTCATATATTCATATATTTATTCCATCCAGCTACAATGCTCTGCACTGTGTGTCTGTGTGTGTGTGTATATATATATATTTTATAGTAATACGTACATATGTTTATTAGCTGCTCTTGCTTGCTTGTTTTTTTTCTTGCCTTCTGATTGTTGCTCTGAGTGTTGCTATCCCTGTGCTGTTGCAATCCTGGAATTTCCCCGTTGTGGGACTAATAAAGGCTTATCTTATCTTATCTTATCTTATCTTATCTTATCTTAAATGTCTGGTTTTTGGTGCAATACCTAGATAGGTGTATAGAGGCCCATTTCCAGCAACTATCACTCCAGTGTTCTAATGGTATAATGTGTTTGCTCATTGCTTCAGAAGGCTAATGGATGATTAGAAAACCCTTGTGCAATCATGTTAGGTCTGCAATGCTGTAATTGCTGCAAATGGAGGATTCTTTGACGAAAGCAAAGTTTGAAGGAAAAAATTATTATTTCAAATACAAATCATTATTTCTAACCTTGTCAATGTCTTGACTATATTTTCTATTCATTTTACAACTCATGGTGGTAAATAAGTGTGACTTTTCATGGAAAACACAAAATAATTGTCTGGGTGACCCCAAACTTTTGAACGGTAGTGTATATATATATGTGTATATATGTATATATATACGTATATATATACAGTGGGGCAAAAAAGTATTTAGTCAGCCACCAATTGTGCAAGTTCTCCCACTTAAAAGATGAGAGAGGTCTCCAATTTTCATCATAGGTATACCTCAACTATGAGAGACAAAATGAGAAAAAAAAATCCAAAAAATCACATTGATGGATTTTTAAAGAATTTTTTTGCAAATTATAGTGGAAAATAAGTATTTGGTCACCTACAAACAAGCAAGATTTCTGGCTCTCACAGACCTGTAACTTCTTCTTTAAGAGGCTCCTCTGTCCTCCACTCATTACCTGTATTAATGGCACCTGTTTGAACTCGTTATTAGTATAAAAGACACCTGTCCACAACCTCAAACAGTCAGACTCCAAACTCCACTATGGCCAAGACCAAAGAGCTGTCAAAGGACACCAGAAACAAAATTGTAGACCTGCACCAGGCTGGGAAGACTGAATCTGCAATAGGTAAGCAGCTTGGTGTGAAGAAATCAACTGTGGGAGCAATAATTAGAAAATGGAAGACATACAAGACCACTGATAATCTCCCTCGATCTGGGGCTCCACGCAAGACCTCACCCCGTGGGGTCAAAATGATCACAAGAACGGTGAGCAAAAATCCCAGAACCACACGGGAGGACCTAGTGAATGACCTGCAGAGAGTTGGGACCAAAGTAACAAAGGCTACCATCAGTAACACACTACGCCGCCAGGGACTCAAATCCTGCAGTGCCAGACGTGTCCCCCTGCTTAAGCCAGTACATGTCCAGGCCCGTCTGAAGTTTGCTACAGAACATTTGGATGATCCAGAAGAGGATTGGGAGAATATCATATGGTCAGATGAAACCAAAATAGAACTTTTTGGTAAAAACTCAACTTGTTGTGTTTGGAGGAGAAAGAATGCTGAGTTGCATCCAAAGAACACCATACCTACTGTGAAGCATGGGGGTGGAAACATCATGCATTGGGGCTGTTTTTCTGCAGAGGGACCAGGACGACTGATCCGTGTAAAGGAAAGAATAAATGGGGCCATGTATCGTGAGATTTTGTGTGAAAACCTCCTTCCATAAGCAAGGGCATTGAAGATGAAACATGGCTGGGTCTTTCAGCATGACAATGATCCCAAACACACCGCCCGGGCAACGAAGGAGTGGCTTCGTAAGAAGCATTTCAAGGTCCTGGAGTGGCCTAACCAGTCTCCAGATCTCAACCCCATAGAAAATCTTTGGAGGGAGTTGAAAGTCTGTGTTGCCCAGCAACAGCCCCAGAACATCACTGCTTTAGAGGAGATCTGCATGGAGGAATGGGCCAAAATACCAGCAACAGTGTGTGAAAACCTTGTGAAGACTTACAGAAAACGTTTGTCCTCTGTCATTGCCAACAAAGGGTATATAACAAAGTATTGAGATGAACTTTTGTTATTGACCAAATACTTATTTTCCACCATAATTTGCAAATAAAATTCTTTAAAAATCAGACAATGTGATTTTCTGGATTTTTTTTCTCATTTTGTCTCTCATAGTTGAGGTATACCTATGATGAAAATTGGAGACCTCTTTCATCTTTTAAGTGGGAGAACTTGCACAATTGGTGGCTGACTAAATACTTTTTTACCCCACTGTATATACTATATATACTGTGTGTGTATATATATATATATATATATATATATATATATATATATATATATATATATATATATATACACACTGTATATACTATATATATATATATATATATATATATATATATATATATATATATATATATATATATATATATATATATATATATATATATACAGTATATGTATATATATATATATATATATATATATATATATATATACAGTATATATATATATATATATACACCTCTTTGGTTGCCCAACAGTCTTTCAGTGATCCCACAGTGATCTCTCCTAGTCTGTTAGTAATCTCCCAAATCTCCCAAACATTTACACAGAGATTGCTGAGAGATTGGGTCAATTTTTGATCTCTCAATGGTCACCCAACGATCTGCGTCTGTGTACAGGGGCCCTTAGGTTTAAATGACTTGCTTCCAGCTGCAGTGAATAGCTTCTTACTTCTTAAACAACTATGTCTGAAGACGTACCCCATGCTCATGGAAAACATGTTACTCTGCTTCAGAAGAGACAGGCTGGACAGGCTGTGTGTATGCATTAATCTAAACATATATTTCAAGAGACATAATTTAGCCACCACATCACTTAAAAATGCATGAACAAAATACAGCTGTAAAAACACACACACAAGTGAACAAGGACCAAGTGTCTGTGCAGCAGTGGAGAGGAAGACTGACAGATTGGCACAGTGCAGTTTGACTGCACAGAAGAAAGAGCTGAACAGGAGGACAGAGCTGTCAATTCACTGGTCGATCTATGTTCCTACTCTCACCTATGGCCATGACCTGTAGGAAGTGGCTGGAAGAATAAGATGGCAGATAAAAGAGTCAAAAATGAGCTTTCCCTTCTGGGTGTCTGGGCTCGGCCTGGGAGATGAGGTGAGGGGCTCAGTCGTTTGGAAGAAGCACAAAGAAGACCTGCTCCCTCATTGCATCGAAAGGAGCCACCTGAGGCAGTTTGGGCATCTGACCTGGACTCTTCCTAAATTGGCATGTCCAAGCAGGGGGCAACAAAGTTGCAGAGTCTGGACATGATGATGAGATTTCTTCTCTTGGCTGACATGGGAAAGTTGGAGTCAGAAGCTGGGTAGAGCCTTCTAACCCTGTGACTCAGACCAGGTCCCAAATAAGCGGTAGAAGAGACTGTTCTGGTTCTGTTCTTTATTAATACACTGTATATCAAGTTGTTTTACTAGTTAAAATGAACTGTCACAGGGTTGTGTTATACCAATGTTACACTGTAATATTAATAGGAAATGAAATCATAATTTATGAGTTGCCAAGCTGTAATTTTTACAACTTGTCTTCTGAAGCAAAGACAACTTTAAATTTTAAGGCAGCCTGACAACTAACTTTTTAAAGTTGAAAGCTGAAGGTAGTTTTAACATTGTATCCATACTACCCTCCCGGCACAAAATGGTTGAAAAAACGTTGAAAAGACAGCTTTGCCAACCGTCAAAAAAATGTACGTATTTGGTTGAAAAGTGAAAGAAGAAATGCTGTCTTTTTAAGGCAGTTGAAAAGGCATCTTTATATAGACATCTCTGTATGGTCTAAATTCAGTTGGAAAATGAAGATGAAAAGCCAACTTTTTAAGGTTGTTTAATAAAAAAAAGAACATTGTCACATTTTGAGTTGTGGAGCACCTACGCCAGCATCTCTGGGCAAAAGGCAGAGTACATCCTGGACAGATCACCAGTCCACCACAGCACCTGGTCCCAAGCAGTTTCCCATCCAAGTACTAACCAAGGTAGACGCTGCTTAGTTTTTAAGACCAGGGGTGTCTGGGGACACCCCCCCTCTTGGTTGTCCATCGATCCGATGATGATCATTCCTCATGTGTTAAGTCCTCTTCTTGCATGCGCATGGAGATGGCTGTTTAGGCCAATCCTCGATCGGCAGACACGGCTGCAGTAAGGGCAAGGAAACTGCCCAGGTAATGACGCCTTTCTTTGTGCCCGTGCTTCAGCTACATCAGCTTGCCTCTTCTCTGCAAAGTAGTCTCGCGCCTGGGTAGTGAGGGCGTGCCAGCCTGGCCTGTCCATAGCCCGCAGCTCTAATTGTTTGGGAAGGATGCCAGTGTGTCTGATGTTGAGCTTCACGCAGTCTTTGAATCTTTTGCATGGTTTGCCTTGGTTCCGCTTCCCAGAACAGAGTTTGCCATACATGAGCTACTTGGGCAGCCTGTGGCCATCCATCCGGGTCACATGACCAACCCATCGGAGCTGGGCTTTCAGAATCATGGCCCCGATGCTGGTCATCTCAGCTCTGTCCAGGACCTCAAGATTTTTGACCCGGTCTTACCAGTGAATGTCCATGATCATCCGTAGGCTTCTCATGTGGAACTTCTCCATCTGCTTCAGGTTTTTTTTGTACACAGTCCATGTCTCACATCCGTAGAGAAGGCTGGTGAGGACAACGGTCCTGTACACTTTGAGCTTCGTGAACAGCTGGATGTTGTGCTGGTTCAGGACGCAAACTCGGAGACGACCGAGAGCTTGATTGCCCTTGAAGATTCTGGTGTTGATCTCCTTATCCAGGCTGCCGTCATTGCTGATGGTGCTGCTGAGGTACTTAAAGTTGTCTACCGTCTTCAGTTGGGTACCCTCAATGGAGATGGAGGGGGGAGGGACGGTGGAGGCGGGTGCTGGTTGGAACAGAACCTCTGTCTTGCCGAGGCTGATGGTGAGACCAAAAAGGTGGGAGGCTTCTGCAAACTTATTCACGATCATCTGGAGATCAAACTCCGTGTGGGCCATGAGGGCACAGTTGTCAGCGAAAAGCACTTCCAGGACAATATTTTCTACAACCTTGGTCTTAGCCTTCAGTCGGCGGAGGTCGAACAGTGAGTCATCAAGTCTGTATCGCAGGTATACCCCAAGGTACAAGTCCCTGATGGCATGGTTGAGGACGCAAGCGAAAAAGAGGTTGAAGAGGACCAGGGCCAGAACACACCCCTGCTTGATGCCGTTGCTGATATTGAATGGCTCCGATACCTCTCCACCTGAGAGAACCTGCTCAGTCATGTTGTCGTGAAACTGGCGTATGAGGTTTACAAACTTGTCTGGGCATCCAAGCTTGGATAGGATGATCCAGAGGGCCTCCCTGTTCACCGTGTCGAAGGCCTTAGTCAGGTCGATAAAGACCGCATATAAGTCCATGTTTTGTTCTAGACATTTCTCCTGCACTTGGCGGACGGAGAAGATCATGTCTACGGTGCTGCGGTTTGGGCGGAATCCGCACTGTGTTTCTGGCAGGTTCCCTTCAGAGATGTTGTTAATCAGTCAGTTAAGGAGGACCCGGGCCAGAATTTTTATGGCAATAGATAGAAGGGAGATGCCTCGGTAACTGCTGCAGTCAGACTTGCTACCGTTATTCTTGAACAGGGAGACAACAGTGGCATCCTTTAAGTCTTTGGGCAGTTGTTCTTCATCCCAGATGCTGGTGAGGAGGGAATGGAAGGTTTCAAGGGCCACAGGACCGGCTGATTTGAATATTTCTGCCGGGATTCCATCCATCCCAGGTGCTTTGCCTGAATTGGTCTACCTAATCGCATTCAAGACTTTGTCCATTGTAGGGGGGGAGGACGAGGCAGTGGATGGTGGGTTTTAGTAGGATCAGATCAAGGGCGTGGGGGTCTACAGTGGAGGGCCTGTTGAGCAGGTAGCTGAAGTGCTCTCTCCATCGCGCATTGATGCTGCTCTTCTCCTTCAGCAGAGTTGAACCGTCTGCCAACAGGAGTGGGACACTACATGGCTTGGTAGGTCCATATACTTCCTTGATGATGCTGCAGAACATCTTGGAATTCTGCATGTTGGCATATCTCTGCACCTCATCTGCCTTCTTCTCCCACCATTCATTCTGCATCTTTCGCAGTGCTGCTTGTGCCTGTCTCTGGAGGTGCTTGAAGCGATCACGCTTGGAAATGGAAGCAGGGTCATTCTGCCACTCAACAAAGGCCTTCTGCTTGTCATCCAGGAGTGTCTTGATGTTCTCGTCATTCTCGTTGAACCAGTCCTGGTGTACTCGTTTCATGGGGCCGATGGTGGTTTTTGCTGACTCCGTCACCAGTGCTCTAAACTGTTCCCACCTTTGTGTTGGACAGCCAGTCAGGGGTCCATGGGCAATCAATTGGCCGTCCAGATCTTCTGCAAATTCACTACATTGCTGAAGTTGTTCAAGTTTGGCGACATTGAATGCTGGCCTGATGACTTTCGGCGTCTTGGAGTGTGTTGGGACAATATGCAGGGATAGGATGGATCTGACTAGACGGTGGTTCGTCCAACACTCTGCTCCGTGCATGGCCCTGGTGATCCTGATGTCACAGATGTCTCTCTGACGGCAAACGGCAAAGTCTACCAAATGCCACGGCTTGGATCTTGGGTGCATCCATGTTGTCTTATATTTGTCTGCTTGCCGGAACAGTGTGTTAGTGATAGCGAGGTGGTTTTCAGCACAAAGGCTCAAGAGCATCAAGCCGTTGGAGTTCAATTTTCCAGTGCTGTGTGGCCCTAGCACGCCTTTCCAGTTACAGCAGTCTGTTCCGACTCTGGCATTGAAATCACCTAGCACAATAAGTTTGTCATTGGGAGGAGTGTCCTTCACGAGGGTACTGAGCTCCTCATAAAAGGCTTCCTTCACTTCACCGCTGCTGGTGAGAGTTGGGGTGTATGCATTGATGAGGGTAACATGCCGGTTACGGTTGAGGGGGAAACGGAGTTTCATCAGCCGTTCATTAACTGACGTTGATAGGTCAGGAAGTTGCTTGAGAACCGATGTCTTGATGGCCAATCCTACTCCATGGATCCTCTCTTCGCCTTTGGCCTTGCCTTTCCAGAGGAAGGTGTAGCCGCCTTTTAGTTTGGCCACAGATCCTTCTTCGGCTAGTCTGGTCTCACTGAAGGCCACAATGTCAATGCGGTAGCAGGCCAGTACCCTTGCAATGAGGGCTGTTCTTCTCTCAGGCCTCAAGGAGGCCTCTCTGTCCATGAGCGTGCGTACATTCCATGCACCAAGAATTAGTTTCTTTCTTCTTTGGTTTTGACCACTTGGGAGGTAAAACTGCCAGCCGCAGTATGCTGGCCAGTTGAAAGGGACAAGCATTTGTTTGGGACACATTTTCTAGTCCCCTCTCTCATGTGAGGGTGAGCAGTGCTGTCCTAAAGGGGCTGCTCAGTTGCCTCAGTTGCCTGCTCAGTCAAACTCCACTGTTGTCCCGGGGTCAGAAGGAGAGCGACTACTGCCGCCAAGTCGCCTGCATGCAGGGTTCAAGCTACAACTGACAGTGGTCACCTCCAACTGTTGCTTCACTCGTTCCCTATCGCCGCAGGACTGTTGTAGGGTTGTGAGGACTAACACGCATGAAGAAAACCTGTGCAGGTGTCCCACATATCTCTTGAACCATCTGTCAGACTGACCTAAGATTTTATACGTGTTTTGCTGAGGTTACGAGGGTGTACATCCCTGAGTATGGAGTTGTTCAGTTAAAATACGTAATTTTTATCAATAAAAGTTTAGTCATCGCTTTCTCCTCATACTCTGGCTTCTAGAAGTGTGGGCAGAGTTTCGGAATGACTCTGTACTGAATGGATAATACGTGACATCACAGCATCAGTAACCACAGTGCACCGTGAGCAAGACAAGGAAGCGAAAAGTGACAAATTTGACTAGAAACAGATAATACTGAAGATTTATTGCTTAAAAAAATTACACCATAAGGTTGCCATGATTGTGTAGGTCTAAAGGATAATTTGCCATATGTGGAGAATATGAGGCACATGAGCAGACTGCGTGGAGCGTCAGCGGGGACCCGGGTCTGACAAAGAACACCAGTGTATCAACACAGAACATGCTGGGAGAAGCAGCAGCCCGACTGGGCGGACCGCAGTCCTTCGCAGGGAGGCATGCCCAGCCTGCCCAGTCAGTGGTAGACGGGTGTCCCTGCTTCTGCTTCACCTGTGTGGTACCACTATACTATGCAGGACCACGAGTACCCCCTTCCACATGAATATCTAAAAATTAAAAACTTAATAATAATACCACCATGATTGTCGAGCAGAATGGCTGGAATGACTTAACGACCAAACGCAGGACACAAAAGTGCCCAAATAATGAAATAAATCATTTTTAGTTAAATATTTACTGACAAATGTGACCCATGCTGGCAAAATGAGTCACTTTGAGGAAATGACCAAAACTGAGGTAACGTTTTTTTTCCCATATTCTGTATTGAAAGACCTTCAAAATGATATTTAATTTGTAGGAAGTGTGCAAAAACAGACCCGGAAAAAGCCCATTTGTTTATATTTTGGTTAGGTTGAAAACTCACGTTCGATTGGTCGGGAGTTAGTTCTTCCACCAAAACATATATATTTTTAGAAAGTATGATTTCTAAGCTTTACAATGATACCAGGCACTCATGGAAGTTTTCCCGGGACTTGCCACTAGCAAACAAAGAAAGAGTCATGATTTATGACTTCTTCTGCTTGTAGCTTGTAATGACGCGGTACGCATTCTGACTCATTTTGCCAGTACGGGTCACAAATGGGCAACATTGATGCAACGGTTGCAGTCAAACGGGTCCTTCTGCTGTGTATAATAATGTTGGGTGTTTTGTAGTTAATTCAGTTGATTACAGTTTTTAAAAAAAATCTTTTAATAACAAAATATTGCTAAAATATAAAATGATGCACTACAATGGTTCTCAAATATTTGTAAACATGTCCTATTATAGTACTGCATGAGTTTATTGATAATACACAGAAGGAATTCAATATTACTCTTAACTCCATCACTGAACAGTGATATAAACTAAAATAATTATAATGATGACTGGACAACTCCCATTCCCCAAAGTGCAAGGTACACTATTATCTTGAATATAAGTAAAAAAAGATCACACAAATAACTGGTCTGACAAAAAAATAAACAAGGGATCTGAAACAGGTGCAAATATTGGATGTCCCATTCATTTTCAATATTTAGGTATTCTGTAATTAATATTCACACAATCAAATAAATCTTAGTGCCATTTAGACCCTTTCATATTTGTCAAAGTCTAACATGTGATTGCCTACATATAGGCTACACCCCTTTGTATTCCACTTTCAAACACAGCCTACATTTGGGCCTGTAAAGCCTGATTGGGATACCTGTTTCAGACAGGAATACTTGCATTTTATGGGCAATGCACTAGTAGAGGGAAATTTGTAGAACGTACTTGTATTCAAATAGTGCTTTTTAAATGTACAGCACAATAGCACTAGCATTGGTTTCAGATCATTCCAGATATTATGGAACAAGCATTATGCCAAATGTTGAACTTAAAAAAAAAAAAAAAGTTAGAATATGCACTTTTAACAAAGACTCCCAGTGGTTGTAAAAATATTTGACTTTTGAGAGACAGACCCCCACTACCACCACCACCAGATGCCAAAAACTGGTGGTGGGACTTCCGGTTATGGCGGCCGCCTAGAAGGACACGTATCACTCTGCTCTGCTCCTGGAAATAAAGATTCGGCAAATAACTCTCTCATTTGGAACAGAACTTTTCCCAGCGTTTGGGTGAGGATATGCCGGTGAAGACTAAGGCTGGGAAATCAGGAGGGGGAAAAATTGAATCGCCGAAGCAGTCCAAATTAACGGACTTTAAAGTTTGTGGCGCAGTAGAAAAAGCTGCGGATATGGCGGATGAAACTAGCGGTGGTGCGGTAACTGCTGACGATGGCGGCACAGGTGCAGTGCTGGCTGCCATTAGCTCAATGAGAGCAGACTTTTCCGCTAAACTTGATGGGATTATGGCAGCGTTGGATGCAATGAGAAAGGAGTTGGGTGACTGCGTGGAGCGAGTGACGCAGGTGGAGCTTCGTGTTTCAAGTGCGGAGGATGAAATCAGCGGACTTCAAATAAAGGTGCGCACTTTGGAAAAAAAAAATAAAGATCTGGAAAATAGCGTTCTGGACTTGGAATCCCGGTCCAGACGGAACAACCTGAGGCTGGTGGGTCTACCGGAGGGAGCCGAAGGTCGTGATTCATGCTCCTTTTTGGAGGGGTGGATCCCGGAGGCGCTGAACAACGCGGAGCTAAAATCATCAGTCGTCTTGGAAAGCTCCCACCGAATTGGCCCACCGAGAGGTAACAAGGCAGCACCGAGGACGTTAATTATGAAGTTTCTCAGCTACAGAGACAGGATGACGATCTCCAACGCGGTGCGGGCCAAAGGAGAAATTAAATACCAAGATCAGCAGGTGCGGTTCTACCCAGATTTGGCCTCAGGAATCCAACAATTAAGGAAGCAGTTTGACCCCATCCGCAAAGAACTGCGCAACCTTGAGATTCGTCATGGAGTGATTCACCCTGCAAGACTTCTGGTCACATATGAGGGCAGAACACGCATCTTCAAGACCCCCGAGGAGGCGCAGGAGCTCATCAAGAAGATCCAGAAAGAGACTGGTGGGAGCTAAGCATGAACAGAATATAGGGTAGAATATTTGAGCATTTAACTGATTAGAAGCATATAACAAGATTACAAAATATAGATTGTATTACATATTAAAAAAAAAGTACAAAATTGCTAAAAAATTTTGGAGTTAAATTGGAAAATTACAGAAGAGAGTTAATGTTACGTTATTAAAAGCAGTAGAGTTAGGGTGATTGGGAGGATGAAGAAGGAGTGGCTTTGGCTGATCCTCGTGGGTGTGGAACGGTCGATGGCTATATCGGGAGACGGAATTTTTCTTTTGTTTTTGGGGGGATTGCCACAAATGTGGGAAGGGGGAATTTGTTTGTGTGTAGTTTGTAGGGTGAATGTTCAACCACTCATTTTTTTGCTTTTCTGTTTGAGCATGTTTACACTGCAAGGTAATCCCAAACTCCCTATTGATCATAAATCAAAGCGTTAATCTTAATTTAACTTCATGGAATTGCAGAGGTCTACAAAATTTAAAAAAACTTAAACAAGTTATGAATAAAATAAAAGACATGGGTTCAAAAATTGTGTTTTTACAAGAAACTCATCTAATAGAGGAAGATGTAAAAAGAATTAGGAGTAGATGGCAAGGAAATGTTTTCACCTCATCATTTTCATCCCGAGCCAGGGGAGTTATGACTCTCATACATAAATCAGTCCCATTTCAAGTGAAAAATGTAATTGGAGACAAATTTGGAAGATATGTAATCATTCAAGGATCTTTGCTATTAGAAAACATAAATTTGGTGAACTTATATGGTCCCAATATAGATGATCAAAAGTTCTTTGCTAATTTATTTCTTATCTTATCATCACTTACAGGGCAACATATAATAGCAGGGGATTTTAATTGTACATTGAATCCCGGTATAGATAGATCAACAGGACTGGACTGTACGCACAATGGATGTAGGATGACTATTAATCATTTTATGAAAGAATTGAAATTGATAGATATATGGAGAGAAATGAAACCACAAGTTAAAGCATACTCTTGTTATTCCAATACCTACAAGACATTCTCACGTATAGATTATTTTTTGATCTCCACAGAATTAAGGTCCAAGATTCAAAACTGTTTTTATGATAACATCGTGATCTCTGATCATGCGTGATCTCTTCCTGCTGTTTAATATATGTAGATAAGAAATTGACAAAGGAACCAGGTAGATGGCAATTTCAGCATAAATGGCTTCAGGATGAGGAATTTGTTAAATACATAGAAAAACAGATAGATGAGTTCTTTGACATCAATACTACACAAACATCAGCATGTGTAAAGTGGGAGGCTTTCAAAGCTTTTATTAGGGGACATATTATTAGTTATACAGGTTCAAAATCTAAGAAGACTCGAGAGGAGAGAGTCCAATTGGAACATAAAATAAAAATTCTTCAAGAAAGAGTATATGCAGGAAGAGATCCAAGGTTGGAGAACGAATTACTGATTTTGAGAGCTGAATATGACAAAAAATCAGCGAATAGAGCTGCCTCGAGTCTTCTAAGATTGAAACAATCTTTTTATGAACAAGGTGAAAAATCAGGAAAGTTATTGGCATGGCAGATTAAACAATTAGAATCTAAAACACCAATTACCAGTATTATAAGTAATGGACAGGTAGTTATAGATCCTTTAGAAATTAATAGAGCCTTTAGAGATTACTATGAAAAATTATATGATACCAAAAATGAATCTGACTTAACAAAACTACATGGGTTTTTGAACGAACTATTTATACCGTGTATTCCAAATGAAAATAGGGAGATACTGGAGTCTAAAATTAGTCAAGAAGAAGTTGGACTAGCCATTGATAATATGAAATCAGGAAAAAGTGCAGGACCAGATGGTCTTCCAGTTGACCTTTATAAAAAATTTAAGAATAAATTAACAAAACCTTTTTTGGAAATGGTTTTAGAAGCATTTCAAAATAGTAATTTACCATCATATATGAATAATGCCTTAATTATACTGTTGCCAAAACCAGGTAAGCCCTCTAATAAATGTGAAAATATGAGACCAATAAGCCTATTAAATGCCGACCTTAAGATAATCTGTAAAATTTTAGCAAGACGAATACAAGAAATTTTACCAAATATTATTAATCAAGATCAGAATGGCTTTATAAAGGGAAGACAAGGCTTCCATAATGTAAGAAGACTATTTAATATTATTTATTCTAATAAAGAAGCACCGGATACAGCTCTCTTATCACTGGATGCCGAAAAAGCCTTTGATAGAGTTGAATGGCCCTTTCTTTTTGAAGTCTTACAAAGGTTTGGACTTGGAAATAATTTCATAAAATGGGTTCAGATAATATATAATAATGCTACTGCAGAAATCCTAACAAATAACAATATTTCAAAATCAATAAAAATCAATAGAGGATGTCGACAAGGCTGTCCACTTTCACCTTTACTGTTTACTATGGCAATTGAACCTTTAGCGATGGCGATACGTCTACAGTCACAAATATATGGAATTAAAGTTGGACCAACAGAACATAAAATCTCCCTGTATGCCGATGACATAATTTTGTTTATGTCGAATCTTAAAAAATCAATTCCGACCTTGTTGAATTTAATAAAGAATTTTGGGGAAATATCAGGATATAAAATAAATAAAACTAAATCTTCAATATTAATGCTAAATGAGACCCAGAGAAATTACCCAGCCCCTGAGGTAAATCAATTCAATGTTGTAAATCAGTTTAAATATTTAGGAATCCAAATTGTGCCTAAGCTAGAATCAATCGCCAGTGTCAATTATGAAGCCTTAATGACAGATATCAATGAGTTACTTCAGAGATGGATGTCACTACCAATGTCGATGATCGGGAGAATTAATATACTTAAAAGTAATATCTTACCTAAAATACTTTATTTATTTCAATACATTCCCTTACCACCACCTTTAGATTTATTCTCAAGAATTAAAAAAAAGTTAGTGGAATTTATATGGAACAACAGGAGGGCTAGATTACGTCTGTCTTTATTATATTTACCATTTGATCGTGGAGGTCTGAAATGTCCAAATTTTATGTTGTATTATTGGTCGGCACAACTGAGGTCTATGACATATTATTTTTCATCAAATGATCTCCCTCACTGGACTGAAATGGAATCATACAATTTACCTTTACCTCTTCCCATATTCATATACTCAGATTCGGCAAAAAAATTACAAAAACAAGTTAAAAATCCATTTGTAAAGCATATGATCAAAATATGGTGTGAAGCTAAAAACTATTTAAAAGAACCACAGTTATTGTCACAATTTAGTCCAATATGGGGTAATCAATATTTTAAACCAGGGAGAGCGGACGCTGTATTTAAAGTATGGAATTTAAAAGGGATACAAAAGATTCAGGATTTATATTTGCCATGTGCAGAAAACATAATGTCTTTTGAAGAGCTGAGGATCAAATTTAATCTCAATAGAACACATTTTTTTAAATATCTTCAACTTAGAAACTTTATTCGATCAAATCAAAATAAAGCTCTCACTCGACCTATCTATTCATCCTTGGAAAAAATGTTGATGAAAGATAGTAAAAGAAAGGGTATTATTTCAGAGTTTTATAACTCATTGACACTACTTTCAAGTGAAAATTTACTGAAAAGATTAAACTACTGGAAAGAAGATCTGCAAACTGAAATTTCAGAGGAACAATGGGAATTGGCTTGTACAGAAGCTCAAACCAAATCAATAAATGTACGCCTTAAATTGATACATTTCAAATGGTTAATGCGGATGTATGTTACACCGGAGGAGTTAAATAGATATAATAAAAATATACCAGATACATGCACAAAGTGCATGGAAAGTAAAGGAACTCTATTTCATTGTGTATGGGAATGTAGATTAATAAGAATGTTTTGGGAAGAGGTGAGGGTAACAATTGAAAAAATAATCTCAAAACAGATCATATTGAATCCTAAACTGTTTTTGTTGGGTCTGTACCCAGAAAAGCATAATTTTAATAAAAGTGAAAGAACATTCATAGACCTCAGTTTGCTTAATGCCAAAAAATGTATTGCACTATTATGGAAAAAGACTCATAGACCAGATGTGACTCAGTGGTTAAGACAGATGTTAACAAACCTTCCATTAGAAAGAATAACATATATACTGAAATCAAAGGAAATTGTGTTTGAGAATATATGGAGACCTTTTATTGATTATGTAAAAAATGTAAACATAACTCTTGAAGAAGAAGGTGAATGATGTGTGTGGACCTTGTAAATTCCAAACTGGTGAACATAATATGTATACTTATGTATTGGATTGTCTAGACTAAACAGAGGAGCATTGTTGAAGATTTGATTTTGTTGGTGGTTGTTGGTGTTTTTTAGTGCATTTTTTTTTTTTTGTAGTACTTTAGTGTTAGTGTTTGATTGTTTGTATCATGTTTGTTAAAAAAAAAAGGTTCAATAAAGATATTGTGGAAAAAAAAACTGGTGGTGGTGGTTGGACTATTTCTGCCCCATTTTCAACAACTTTTTTTCAACTTTTTTTCTGATTAAACATGGTCTGTGGTAGATGGACTTAACACAACCCAATACTCAACGTCTGTTTCTGGGTTAAATATGGTCCATAGTCAATGGACTAACACAGCCCAATTTTCAGTACCTATTTGTGGGCTAAATTAAGGTTTGGACCGACGGACCTGATTTATCACAAAATACAACATCTAAATTACAGCTTGTGCTGGGGCGGGGCGGTGTGTGTGTGTAATACTAATCTACTCCTGAACTAGAGAAAAGGTTAAAGAGAAAAAGAACTGGACAGTTGCTCAGTGGTCCAAAGTCTTCTTTTCTGGTGAGAGCAAATTTTGCATTTCATTTAGAAACTGAGGCCAGAGAGTTTAGAGGACTAGTGGTGAAGCACAGAATCCAAGGTGTTTACAGTCCATTGGCAAGTATCCACAGTCTATGAAGATTTAGGGTGTAATCTGCGGGTCTTGGTCCACAGTGTTTTTTCAAGTCTGGAGTCAACCTGTCTACCAGGAGGTTTTAGAGCACTTCATGCTTCCATCTGCTGACAAGCTTCATGGAGATGCTGAGTTCCTTTTCCAGCAGGACGTAGCATCAGTCCACAGTGAAAAAACTGCTGCCTGCTGACCATAACCGGACTCTGCATGACTGACCAGCCAACTCACCCAACCTGAACCCTATAGAAAATGTATGAAGTTTAGTCAAAGAAAAAAAAAAGACATAAAACACGACTCAAACAAAAGAGATGAGATGAAAGCTGCCATCAAAGCGACTTGGGCTTCAATAACACCACAGCAATTCCAACACTTACTGCCTCTATGCTGCATTGATGCAGTGATTCAAGGTAAACAAAGCCTTAACCAAGTACTGAGTGTATAAATGAACACACTTTCAAGACTTTTGGAATTTCTGTATTGTAAATCCTTATTTGGATTGGATCTATGGAATATTCTAATAGTTTAATAATCTATCAGTTATAATAATCAAAGTTAAAACAAAAAAAAAGACTTGAACTATTCCCTTTGTAAGGAATATAAAAATATGCAAGTTTGCTTGTAGAATCAAATTATGAAAAGTAAATGAAAATTTTCACAACATTCTATTTTATTGGCACGCACCTGCATGTGGGCAGTGATGGTTATCATATTTAAAACTTGCATACAGCGCATCCGGAAAGTATTCACAGCACTTCACTTTTTCCACATTTTATTGTTACAGTCTTATTCCAAAATGGATTAAATTCATTTTTTTCTCAAAATTCTACACACAACACCCCATAATGACAATGTGAAAAAGTTTTTTTTTTTTTTTTTAAGATTTGTACAAATTTATTAAAAATAAAAAACTAAGAAATCACATGCACACAAATATTCACAGCCTTTGCCATGAAGCTCAAAATTGAGCTAGGTACATCCTGTTTCCCCTGATCCTTTAGATGTTTCTACAGCTTAACTGGAGTCCACCTGTGGTAAATTCAGTTGATTGGACATGATTTGGAAAGGCACACACCTGTCCATAAAAGGTCCCACAGTTGACAGTGCATGTCAGAGCACAAACCAAGTATGAAGTCAAAGGAACTGTCTGTAGACCTCTGAGACAGGATTGTCTCGAGGCACAAATCTGGGGAAGGGTACAGAAAAATTTCTGCTGCTTTGAAGGTCCCAATGAGCACAGTGGCCTCCATCATCGTAAATGGAAGAAATTTGGAACCACCAGGACTCTTCCAAGAGCTGTCCGGCAGTCTAAACTGAGCAATCAGGGGAGAAGGGCCTTAATCAAGGAGGTGACAAATAACCCGATGGTCACTCTGTCAAAGCTTCAGTGTTCCTCTGTGGGAAGAGGAGAACTTCCAGAAGGACAACCATCTCTGCAGCAATCCACCAATCAGGCCTGTATGGTGGCCAGATGGAAGTGGCCAGATGGAAGCCACTCCTTAGTAAAAGGCACATGGCAGCCCGCCTGGAGTTTGCCAAAAGGCACCTGAAAGACTCTCAGACCATGACAAACAAAATTCTCTGGTCTGATGAGACAAAGATTGAACTCTTTGGCATGAATGCCAGGCGTCATGTTTGGAGGAAACCAGGCACTACTCATCACCAGGCCAATACCATCCCTACAGTGAAGCATGGTGGTGGCAGCATCATGCTGTGGGGATGTTTTTCAGTGACAGGAACTGGGAGACTAGTCAGGATAAGGTAAAGGTAAAGCCAACTTTATTGTCATTCAATCCATACAGCAAATCATGTACAGTAGAACGAAATTATGTTTCTCCTATCTACAATGTTAAATCACATCTTGAATCAGAGGGGTCACTGCCATGCAAGACACTGCCACAAATTTCCCTCCTCTGTTCCACTATTGCTGAACACCAAGCTGGATGGCAGGAAGTTCCACTTTTATATGGTCGTCGGCATGACCCGGTCGGGAAGTACTGAACACGTCAACATTTTTCTCATTAAACATATTTCTGATGAAACCATTGACCTGAGATTTTCACAGCTATCAGTAACACCCCAAGTAATCTATACATACAAAGAGATAAAGGCAACTGTGTTCACAAAACAAATTATATTTAAGAAAGTGGAATGACACAGGGAATAAGTATTGAACACACTTGGTGAAATTCATTTAATATTTAGTAGAAAAGCCTTTGTTGCTAATAACAGCTTCCAGACACCTCCTGTATGGAGAAACTAGCGCAGGCATTGTTCAGGAGTGATTTTAGCCTATTCTTCCACACCAACTGTCTTCAAATCTAGAAGGTTCCATGGGTGTCTTCTATTAACTCTAATCTCTTTCTTCCATAGATTCTCAATTGAAAAAAAAAAAGATTCTCAATTGGATTCAGGTCAGGTGACTGACTGGGCCATTCTAGCAGCTTTATTTTCCTTCTTTGGAGCCAGCTGAGTTTCCTTGGCTGTATGTTTGAGATCATTGTCTTGCTGAAATGTCCACCCTCTTTTCATCTTCAGCATCTTGGCAGATGGCAACAAATTCTTATCAAGGATGTCACTGTACATTTGTCCATTCATCTTTCCTTCAATTATATGAAGTCTGCTTGTACCATGTGCTGAAAAACACCCCCACACTATGATGGGATGTGCAGTGCCATTTCTCCTCCAAACATGTTGTGCTGTGGCATCCAAAAAGTTCAGTTTTGCACTGATCTGACCAGACTATATTCTTCCAGTATTTTATTGACTTGCCCAAATGTTGTGCAGCAAGCTTTAAACAAGCTTCAACATGCTTTTTATTCAGCAGTGGAGTTTTGTGAGGTGAGCAGGCATAGAGCCCATGTCGGTTGAGTGCATTACTTAGTGCTTTCTTTGAAACAGCAGTACCTGCTAACTCCAGGTCTTTCTGGAGCTCTCCACAAGTGGTCTTTGGCCCTTGGATAACTCTTCTGATAATTCTTTTGACTCCTCTGTCAGAAGTCTTGCGAGGAACTCCTGGTTGTGGCCAGTTTATGGTAAAATGATGTTCTTTCCACTTCTGAATGATGTCTCCAACAGTGCTCACTGGAACATTCAGCAGTTTAGAAATGTGCCTGTAACCAAAGCCATCATTATGTTTTGCAACAATAAGGTTGTGAAGGTCTAGAGAGACCTCTTTGCTTCTACCCATCATGAGTTCTTTGTGGTGTGACAATCTGATATTCACAGACCTTTTTAAAGGCTATCAGTTAGGACTTAGCCAGCTGTGTTACGGCCCACGGCCTTCTGTTGTTTTATTTTGACAATGTTGCTCATCTTTGTCTGTCCTCCTCCCTCATGTCACCCAGTTGTGCAACTCTTCTGGTTTGGTGTCTGTGTTTTGCCTGTCTCCTGCCCCATCCAGCCCTGACAAAATCCTGTGTCTGATTGGACTGGTGCTAAAACACTTTAAGCCTCACCTCCAATCAGCCATCCCATATCATACTTCTCAGTTAAGTTTAAGCAACATCAACTTAACTACTCTACTAGTGAGAAGGAGACTCTGGCTCTGCTCCTTGCTCTCCAGCATTTCAAGGTTTATGTTGGCTCCACTACAGATCCCACAATTATCTTCACTGACCACAATCTTCTGGTATTCTTCAGTCGCATGTACAACCATAACCAGAGGCTGATGTGCTGGGCATTGCTGGTTCAAGAGTACAACACTGAAATCAGACACAGCAAGGGTACAGATAACATAGTTGCTGACGCTCTATCTAGAGTGTAATTCTTAGTAAATTTCTTTGAAAAAATGATTGAGGGGTCGTAACAAGCTAAAATTAATTTGCACTGATGGGGATGGGATGGCTTCTTAAATTCTGATGGTTTTCAGCTGGTTTCTTGGCTTTCTATACCTTTTTGCACCACTTTTCCTTCATGTGTTCAATACTTATTCCCTGTGTCATTCCACTTTATTAAAAATAACTTGTTTTGTGAACACAGTTGCCTTGATTTCTTTGTATGTATGGATTACTTGGGTTGTTACAGATATCTGGTGAAAATAGGTCAATGGCTCCATCAGAAACATGTTTAATGAGAAAAATGTTGATATGTTCAATACTTATTTTCCCCACTGTATGTACAAGTGAAAGGCTTATCTGATCTTATCTTATCTTCTTAGTTCTTATTTTTAATAAATTTGCAAAAATGTCAAACTTTTTTCACCTTGTCATTATGGGGGATTGTGCATAGAATTTTGAAGAAAAAAATTAATTTAATCCATTTTGGAATAAGGTTGTAACATAACAAAATGTGGAAAAAGTGAAGCGCTGTGAATACTTTCCGGATGCATTGTATTTTCATATGTAAACAAAGCATAAATGAGCCTTATAGTCTGAATTCTTTTAATGTCTTATATGGAAAACCATACCTCAGACAGTGAAGATAGAATGGGGTGAGAGAGACATCAATTACCATAGATAAAAAAAAATAGAACAGGAGGGTTCAGAGCAGCACAAACTTCATTAGAGAATGATCAGTGTAGTGAGGCACAGCTGGAGTCAATAAATCACTGCACAGGGACAGTACACATGAGTACTGGTACCGTAAATGTTTGTTCCCTTATAGATGTTACAGTGGAATGGTAAAAACATGTTCAGGGTCCTTAACTGAAAAAAAAGGAGATAGTACACAGCAGTATTAACATTTTTACAAAAACTTTGTTGAGTAAATTGGAAAGTGAAACAATACTTGTAATCCATTTAAAAAATACACATGAAGACGACTGCTTATGTGATCCATTAGTTCAAGAAGCTGTGTGCTGACTATAGAAGAACCCATACGGATGAAGGAGATGGATGTAATATTAAAGAGTGTTTCTATTCTGATACAACCCACCTTGTGTCAGGAGAGGACTAATCCTTAGTGTTCTTATTGATTCAACTGCAGAAGCTCATTATTGACTCATGAAAGGTCCACGTGGGTAGAAGAAGCTAAGAGATGAAAACGGTAGGACTAAAACTATAGTGGCCTTTAATTTCCCTACTGCAGGGGTCACCTTTTAATGAATTACATTCACATTGATTTATAATGCCATGTAGCTCGTTTCATACAGAGAAAATTGTGTGTGATGCAAAACTGACACCTAAGACAAGTACTGCTTAGCTAAGTGAAAGTTGCTCAGAGAGTTTTGCCAGCTATTGACTGAGATGAAAACAGGACAGAAGAGAGGTTGGACTTTAAGAAATCCTGGAGCGTGTTGCATGTGACCTCATTCTTATTGATCACTACTGATGGGGCAGAAGTTGAGATGGGAACATGCAAGTTGTCCTCTAGCACCCACATTATTACTTGCTGGTTTGGAAACTCCCGTAAGTTTCACGAGTGTGAAAAGTGCTGACAGCAGAAGAGAGTTGTAACAAGTTTAAAAGCAGTGCACCAAAGTTAACATCAACACACACAACTGTCTCATGGTCTACATACTGTAGACTTCTAACTCGGTCAGATTATGGTTTTATGGATGACAGGATTGCAGTAATCCTGAACACAGCCACTACAGGTATTCAACAACTCAAGTAACTTTTTCATGAAATTATACTTTGGCGTGTAGTTTTTTTTGTAGGATAATTTTTACTCCACTTATATACATTTATGAAGAAAAAGCTGCACTTTTACTCAAGTGCATGTGGTCATACTCTGAGTTGCTTTTGTTTTCACTGATTTGAAAACTGATTAGAAGTGTGTTGTTCTTATAACAAACAAGAGCATCTTTAGTCATTTTAGTGAATTTATTAATTTAATTGCATTACAGTAAATAAGAGCACCAACTTTATCACAAATACTGTGGATTTATATGAACAAAAACAGAAAATTTGTCATAAAAATTGCACACTTATGATGAAAAAAATCTTAAATTTATCAGAATAAAGTTATAAATTCCCAAGGCAAATGTCTTACATGTAGACAAAAAACTTACAAACATATGAGTGAAAAGTTGCAATGACACCTTTACACAAACAGAGATCATTATTCATCCGAACAACAAAATATATTACCATAATTATGCAGATGATACACAAATCTACATAACCGTCTCACCAGGAGACTATGGGCCAATTAAAATCCTGATCAAATGCACTGGTCAAACTAAAGAGTGGCTGTGCCAGAATTTTCTTCAGTTAAACAAAGACAAAGTGAAAGAACAGTTTTTGGAGCCAAAGAAGAAAGACTCAAAGTTAGTACTCAGCTTCAATCAATGATGCTAAAAACCAGCAGCCAAGCCAGAAATCTGGGTGTGGTTCTGGACTCAGACCTGAATTTTAACAGCCACATTAAGACAGGAGTGAAGTCAGCCTTTTATCACTTAACCCTCATCCTACCAACATATTTTATATACAAATAGTACCAACTGGGGTCCGTTTGGACCCCACACAAAATTTAACTGTTAATTGGATTATTAAGCAATACCAAAGTATTTTTTTCACTCAAAATGTTTTATTTGGTTAAAACAAAGAGTTGTGCTTGAAACATGATCCAAAAATCCCGGAATGGGGCTAGTTTGTCGGTTGCCTGCCTTTCAGCACGAGTAGCCCGGTTGTAATGTGTTTTTCAACCAGTGTGCCCTGGTGCGTTCAGGTTTTTGTGGGAAATTATCTAATTTCACTTCTTTTTTTTCCACAATATCTTTATTGAACCTTTTTTTTTTTTTTTTTTTAACAAACATGATACAAACAATCAAACACTAACACTAAAGTACTACAAAAAAAAAAAAATGCACTAAAAACACCAACAACCGCTTCCGGTTATGGCTGCCACGTAGGACGGACGTGTCTCGCTCTGCTCTGCTCCTGGAGAAAAAAATCGGCAAATAACTCTCTCATTTGGGACAGAACGTATCCCAGCATTTGAGCGAGGATATGTCGGCGAAGCCTAAGGCTGGAAAACCAGGAAAAGGAAAAAGCGAGCCGCCGAAACAGTCCAAATTAACGGACTTTCAGGTCTGTGACGCAGCAAACAAGGCTCCATATATGGCGGAGGAGGCTGGCGGCGGTGCGATTTCTGCGGGGAATGGCGCAGATGCGCTGATGGCTGCCATGAGTTCAATGAGAGCGGACTTTTCCTCTAGATTTGATGGGATTATGACAGCGTTGGAAGGAATAAGAAAGGAATTGGGTGACTGTGTAGAACGAACGGCGCAGATGGAGCTCCGTCTCGCTAGTGCTGAAGATGACGTCACCCGTCTTCAATTAAAGGTGCGCACTTTGGAAAAAAAAAATAAATCTCTGGGAGATAATATTTTGGATTTGGAATCTCGGTCGAGACAGAATAATTTGAGGCTGGTGGGTCTTCCAGAGGAATCAGAAGGTTGGGACGTATGTTCCTTTCTGGAAAAGTGGATTCCGGAGGTGCTGGGCAGCGAGGAGTTGCAATCAGCAGTGGTTCTGGAAAAAGCACATCGTATTGGCCCACGGAGAGATAAGGGACCGCCGAGGACCTTAATTATGAAGTTTCTTAGCAACAGAGACAGGATGAAGATCTTCAACGCTGCACGTGCTAAAGGAGAGATTAAACACCAGGACCAGCAGGTGCGGTTCTACCCAGATTTGGCCACAGGAATCCAACAATTGAGGAAGCAGTTTGATCCCGTACGTAAGGAGCTGCGCAACCTTGGGATTCGTCATGGTGTAATCTATCCTGCGAGACTGCTGACCACGTATGAGGGCAGAACCCACATCTTCAAGACCCCAGAGGAGGCGCAGGAGTTCATCAAGAAGATCAAAGAAGAAGAAGAGACTGGTGGGAGCTAAGCATGAACAAAATATAAGGTAGAATAATTAAGCATTTGCACAGGCATCTGACTGACTTGAAGTAAATAGTAAGTTTACAAAATATAGATTGTATTATATATTAAAAAAACAAAACAAAAACAAAACAAACAAACAAAAAAAAAAACTATGATGTACAAAGTTGTTAAAAATTTTGGAGTTAAGTTGGAAAACTACAGAGGAGAGTTAATGTTACGTCATTAAAAGCAGTAGAGTTAGGGTGATTGGGAGGATGAAGAAGGAGTGGCTTAGGCTGTTCCCCGTGGGTGTGGAACGGTCGATGGCTATATCGGGAGACAGAATTTTTCTTTTGATTTTGGGGGGTTAGCCACAAGTGTGGGAAGGGGAAATTTGTTTGTGTGTAGTTTGTAGGATGAATGTTCAACCACTCATGTTTTTGCTTCTCTGTATGAGCATGTTTACACTGCAAGGTAATCCCAAACTCTCTATTGATCATGGACCAAAGTGTTAATCTTAATTTAACTTCATGGAATTGCAGAGGTCTACAAAATTTAAAAAAACTTAAACAAGTTATGAATAAAATAAAGGACATGGGTTCAAGAATTGTGTTTTTACAAGAAACTCATCTGATAGAGGAGGATGTTAAAAGAATTAGGAGTAGATGGCAGGGAAGTGTATTCACCTCTTCATTTTCATCCCGAGCCAGGGGAGTTATGACTCTCATACATAAATCAGTTCCTTTTCAAGTGAAAAATGTAATTGGAGACAAATTTGGAAGATATGTAATCATTCAAGGTTCTTTGCTATTAGAAAATATAAATCTTGTGAACTTATATGGTCCCAATATAGATGATCAGAAGTTCTTTGCTAATTTATTTCTCATCTTATCATCACTTACAGGGCAACATATAATAGCAGGGGATTTTAATTGTACATTGAATCCAGGTGTGGATAGATCAACAGGACTGGATTGTACGCACATTGGATGTAGGATGACTATTAATCATTTTATGAAAGAATTGAGATTGTTAGATATATGGAGAGAAATGAAACCACAAGTTAAAGCCTATTCTTGTTATTCCAGTACCTACAAGACATTCTCACGTATTGATTATTTTTTGATTTCCACAGAATTAAGGTCCAAGATTCAAAACTGCTTTTATGATAACATCGTGATCTCTGATCATGCACCCTGTTGTCTAATATATGTAGATAAAAAATTGACAAAGGAATCAGGTAGATGGCAATTTCAGCATAAATGGCTTCAGGATGAGGAATTTGTCAAGTATATAGAAAAACAGATAGACGAGTTCTTTGACATCAATACTACACAAACATCAGCATGTGTAAAGTGGGAGGCTTTCAAAGCTTTTATTAGGGGACATATTATTAGTTATACAGGATCAAAATCTAAGAAGACTCGAGAGGAGAGAGCTAAATTGGAACATAAAATAAAAAATCTTCAGGAAAAAGTGTATGCAGGAAGTGACCCAAGGTTGGAGAATGAATTACTGATTTTGAGAGCTGAATACGACAAAAAATCAGCGAATAGAGCTGCCTCGAGTCTTCTAAGATTGAAACAATCTTTTTATGAACAAGGTGAAAAATCAGGAAAATTATTAGCATGGCAGATTAAACAATTGGAAATTAAAACACCAATTACCAGTATTATAAGTAATGGACAGGTAGTTATAGATCCTTTAGAAATTAATAGAGCCTTTAGAGATTACTATGAAAAATTATATGATACCAAAAATGAACCTGATTTAACAAAACTAAATGGGTTTTTGAACGAACTATCTATACCGTGTATTCCAAATGAAAACAGGGAGATATTGGAGTCTAAAATTAGTCAAGAAGAAGTTGGGCTAGCCATTGATAATATGAAATCAGGAAAAAGTGCAGGACCAGATGGTCTTCCAGTTGACCTTTATAAAAAATTTAAGAATAAATTAATAAAACCTTTTTTGGAAATGGTTTTAGAAGCATTTCAAAATAATAATTTACCATCATACATAAATAATGCCTTAATTATACTGCTGCCAAAACCAGGTAAGCCCTCTAATAAATGTGAAAATATGAGACCAATAAGCCTATTAAACGCCGACCTTAAGATAATCTGTAAAATTTTAGCAAGACGAATACAAGAAATTTTACCAAATATTATTAATCGAGATCAGAATGGCTTTATAAAGGTTAGACAAGGCTTCCATAATGTAAGAAGACTATTTAATATTATTTATTTTAATAAAGAAGCACCGGATACAGCTCTCCTATCATTGGACGCCGAAAAGGCCTTTGATAGAGTTGAATGGCCCTTTCTTTTTGAAGTCCTACAAAGGTTTGGACTTGGAAATAATTTCATAAAATGGGTTCAAATAATATACAATAATGCTACAGCAGAAATCCTAACAAATAACAATATTTCAAAACCAATAAAAATCAATAGAGGATGTCGACAAGGCTGTCCACTTTCACCTTTACTGTTTACTATGGCAATTGAACCTTTAGCGATAGTGATACGTTAACATTCACAAATATATGGAATTAAAGTTGGACCAACAGAACATAAAATCTCCCTGTACGCCGATGATATAATTTTGTTTATGTCGAATCTAAAAAAATCAATTCCAACCTTGTTGAATTTAATAAAGAATTTTGGGGAAATATCAGGATATAAAATAAATAAAACTAAATCTTCAATATTAATGCTAAATGAGACCCAGAGAAATTACTCAGCCCCTGAGGTAAATCAATTCAATGTTGTAAATCAGTTTAAATATTTAGGAATCCAAATTATGCCTAAGCTAGAATCAGTCGCCAGTGTCAACTATGAAGCCTTAATGTCAGATATCAGTGAGTTAACTCAGAGATGGATGTCACTACCAATGTCGATGATCGGGAGAATCAATATACTTAAAAGTAATATTTTACCTAAAATACTTTATTTATTTCAATACATTCCCTTATCACCACCTTTAGATCTATTCTCAAGAATAAAAAAAAAGTTAGTGGAATTTATATGGAACAACAGGAGGGCTAGATTACGTTTGTCTTTATTATATTTACCATTTGATCGTGGAGGTCTGAAATGTCCAAATTTTATGTTGTATTATTGGTCGGCACAACTGAGGTCTATGACATATTATTTTTCATCAAATGATCTCCCTCACTGGACTGAAATGGAATCATACAATTTACCTTTACCTCTTCCCATATTCATATACTCAGATTCGGCAAAAAAATTACAAAAACAAGTTAAAAATCCATTTGTAAAGCATATGATCAAAATATGGTGTGAAGCTAAAAACTATTTAAAAGAACCACAGTTATTGTCACAATTTAGTCCAATATGGGGTAATCAATATTTTAAACCAGGGAGAGCGGACGCTGTATTTAAAGTATGGAATTTAAAAGGGATACAAAAGATTCAGGATTTATATTTGCCAGGTGCAGACAACATAATGTCTTTTGAAGAGCTGAGGATCAAATTTAATCTCAATAGAACACATTTTTTTAAATATCTTCAACTTAGAAACTTTATTCGATCAAATCAAAATAAAGCTCTCACTCGACCTATTTATTCATCCTTGGAAAAAATGATGATGAAAGATAGTAAAAGAAAGGGTATTATTTCAGAGTTTTATAACTCATTGACACTATCTTCAAGTGAAAATTCACTGAAAAGATTAAACTACTGGAAAGAAGATCTGCAAATTGAAATTTCAGAGGAACAATGGGAATTGGCTTGTACAGAAGCTCAAACCAAATCAATAAATGCACGCCTTAAATTGATACATTTCAAATGGTTAATGCGGATGTATGTTACACCGGAGGAGTTAAATAGATATAACAAAAATATACCAGATACATGCACAAAATGCATGGAAAGTAAAGGAACCCTATTTCATTGTTTATGGGAATGTAGATTAATAAGAATGTTTTGGGAAGAGGTGAGGGTAACAATTGAAAAAATAATCTCAAAACAAATCATATTGAATCCTAAACTGTTTTTGTTGGGTCTGTACCCAGAAAAGCATAATTTTAATAAAAGTGAAAGAACATTCATAGACCTCAGTTTGCTTAATGCCAAAAAATGTATTGCACTATTATGGAAAAAGACTCATAGACCAGATGTGACTCAGTGGTTAAGACAGATGTTAACAAACCTTCCATTAGAAAGAATAACATATATACTAAAATCAAAGGAAATTGTGTTTGAGAATATATGGAGACCTTTTATTGATTATGTAAAAAATTTAAACATAACTCTTGAAGAAGAAGGTGAATGATGTGTGTGGACCTTGTAAATTCCAAACTGGTGAACATAATATGTATACTTATGTATTGGATTGTCTAGACTAAACAGAGGAGCATTGTTGAAGACTTGATTTTGTTGGTGGTTGTTGGTGTTTTTAGTGCATTTTTTTTTTTTGTAGTACTTTAGTGTTAGTGTTTGATTGTTTGTATCATGTTTGTTAAAAAAAAAAATGCACTAAAAACACCAACAACCACCAACAAAATCAAGTCTTCAACAATGCTCCTCTGTTTAGTCTAGACAATCCAATACATAAGTATACATATTATGTTCACCAGTTTGGAATTTACAAGGTCCACACACATCATTCACCTTCTTCTTCAAGAGTTATGTTTAAATTTTTTACATAATCAATAAAAGGTCTCCATATATTCTCAAACACAATTTCCTTTGATTTTAGTATATATGTTATTCTTTCTAATGGAAGGTTTGTTAACATCTGTCTTAACCACTGAGTCACATCTGGTCTATGAGTCTTTTTCCATAATAGTGCAATACATTTTTTGGCATTAAGCAAACTGAGGTCTATGAATGTTCTTTCACTTTTATTAAAATTATGCTTTTCTGGGTACAGACCCAACAAAAACAGTTTAGGATTCAATATGATTTGTTTTGAGATTATTTTTTCAATTGTTACCCTCACCTCTTCCCAAAACATTCTTATTAATCTACATTCCCATAAACAATGAAATAGGGTTCCTTTACTTTCCATGCATTTTGTGCATGTATCTGGTATATTTTTGTTATATCTATTTAACTCCTCCGGTGTAACATACATCCGCATTAACCATTTGAAATGTATCAATTTAAGGCGTGCATTTATTGATTTGGGTTGAGCTTCTGTACAAGCCAATTCCCATTGTTCCTCTGAAATTTCAATTTGCAGATCTTCTTTCCAGTAGTTTAATCTTTTCAGTGAATTTTCACTTGAAGATAGTGTCAATGAGTTATAAAACTCTGAAATAATACCCTTTCTTTTACTATCTTTCATCATCATTTTTTCCAAGGATGAATAAATAGGTCGAGTGAGAGCTTTATTTTGATTTGATCGAATAAAGTTTCTAAGTTGAAGATATTTAAAAAAATGTGTTCTATTGAGATTAAATTTGATCCTCAGCTCTTCAAAAGACATTATGTTGTCTGCACATGGCAAATATAAATCCTGAATCTTTTGTATCCCTTTTAAATTCCATACTTTAAATACAGCGTCCGCTCTCCCTGGTTTAAAATATTGATTACCCCATATTGGACTAAATTGTGACAATAACTGTGGTTCTTTTAAATAGTTTTTAGCTTCACACCATATTTTGATCATATGCTTTACAAATGGATTTTTAACTTGTTTTTGTAATTTTTTTGCCGAATCTGAGTATATGAATATGGGAAGAGGTAAAGGTAAATTGTATGATTCCATTTCAGTCCAGTGAGGGAGATCATTTGATGAAAAATAATATGTCATAGACCTCAGTTGTGCCGACCAATAATACAACATAAAATTTGGACATTTCAGACCTCCACGATCAAATGGTAAATATAATAAAGACAAACGTAATCTAGCCCTCCTGTTGTTCCATATAAATTCCACTAACTTTTTTTTTATTCTTGAGAATAGATCTAAAGGTGGTGATAAGGGAATGTATTGAAATAAATAAAGTATTTTAGGTAAAATATTACTTTTAAGTATATTGATTCTCCCGATCATCGACATTGGTAGTGACATCCATCTCTGAGTTAACTCACTGATATCTGACATTAAGGCTTCATAGTTGACACTGGCGACTGATTCTAGCTTAGGCATAATTTGGATTCCTAAATATTTAAACTGATTTACAACATTGAATTGATTTACCTCAGGGGCTGGGTAATTTCTCTGGGTCTCATTTAGCATTAATATAGAAGATTTAGTTTTATTTATTTTATATCCTGATATTTCCCCAAAATTCTTTATTAAATTCAACAAGGTTGGAATTGATTTTTTTAGATTCGACATAAACAAAATTATATCATCGGCGTACAGGGAGATTTTATGTTCTGTTGGTCCAACTTTAATTCCATATATTTGTGAATGTAAACGTATCGCTATCGCTAAAGGTTCAATTGCCATAGTAAACAGTAAAGGTGAAAGTGGACAGCCTTGTCGACATCCTCTATTGATTTTTATTGGTTTTGAAATATTGTTATTTGTTAGGATTTCTGCTGTAGCATTATTGTATATTATTTGAACCCATTTTATGAAATTATTTCCAAGTCCAAACCTTTGTAGGACTTCAAAAAGAAAGGGCCATTCAACTCTATCAAAGGCCTTTTCGGCGTCCAATGATAGGAGAGCTGTATCCGGTGCTTCTTTATTAAAATAAATAATATTAAATAGTCTTCTTACATTATGGAAGCCTTGTCTACCCTTTATAAAGCCATTCTGATCTCGATTAATAATATTTGGTAAAATTTCTTGTATTCGTCTTGCTAAAATTTTACAGATTATCTTAAGGTCGGCGTTTAATAGGCTTATTGGTCTCATATTTTCACATTTATTAGAGGGCTTACCTGGTTTTGGCAGCAGTATAATTAAGGCATTATTTATGTATGATGGTAAATTATTATTTTGAAATGCTTCTAAAACCATTTCCAAAAAAGGTTTTATTAATTTATTCTTAATTTTTTTATAAAGGTCAACTGGAAGACCATCTGGTCCTGCACTTTTTCCTGATTTCATATTATCAATGGCTAGCCCAACTTCTTCTTGACTAATTTTAGACTCCAATATCTCCCTGTTTTCATTTGGAATACACGGTATAGATAGTTCGTTCAAAAACCCATTTAGTTTTGTTAAATCAGGTTCATTTTTGGTATCATATAATTTTTCATAGTAATCTCTAAAGGCTCTATTAATTTCTAAAGGATCTATAACTACCTGTCCATTACTTATAATACTGGTAATTGGTGTTTTAATTTCCAATTGTTTACTAATTTCACTTCTTAATTGGTACAAGAAATGCAAATACTTTGCCATTGTTGTGCATGTGTTCTGTAGGGCCTACAGAATACAATGCTACATGTAGCATGCTACATGCTAGCATGTACTACATGTATGTAGCATGTAGTACATACTAGCATGTAGCATGCTACATGCTACATATAGCATGCTACATGCTAGTATACAATGCTACTTTGCTACAATGGCAAAGTATTTGCATATTTGCATGGCAAAGTCTACCTCGTTGAGCCATCATTCACTGAAATATAACACAAAATTCATAAATTTAATATCATTAACATCATATTTTTCCCTGGGGTCCAATCGGACCCCAATGAAAAATCTGAACTGACAGTACAGAAGAAAACTGTATTTCAAATCAGATTTATTTTTTGTGATTCACAGATGATGACAAACAAAGTCAGAAAGCATGATAGCTGTGATCGATAATATGTCCGTGTTGTGCATAAGAACATATGTGTGGGGTCAATTGGGACCCCACTCGGTAGGATCAGGGTTAAAGAACATAGCAAGGACTAGAGGTCCGACATCTCAGCAGGATCTAGAAAAACTGTAACACTGTCCTCACAGGTCTCCCTAAAAAGTCCATCAGACAGCTGCAGTTGGTTCAGAACGCTGCAGCTCGAGTCCTCATTAAGACCAAGAACGTAGATTGTATAACTCTAGTCCTCAGATCTTTACATTGGCTTCCTGTCTGTCAAAGAATAGATTTCAAAATACTGCTGTTGGTTTATAAAGCTCTGCATGGTTTAGGGCCAAAATACATTTCAGATCTGCTGGTCCATTATCAACCACCCAGAGCCCTCAGGTCATCAGGGTCAGGCCTACTATCTGTGCCCAGAGTTAGAACCAAACATGGTGAGGCAGCGTTCAGTTTTCATGCTCCTCACATGTGGAACAAACCCTCAGAAAGCATCAGCGCTGCTGAAACTCTCAGCTGCTTTAAATCCAGATTAAAAACTTTCCTCTTTGCCGTGGCCTTTCAGTAGAACAACTGTTTCTACAATGTACTATAACTTTTATTTCTTGCGCATTTTTTTGTCTTACTCTGTTTTAGCTTGTTTTCGTTTCTCTTTAATTTTCTTTTTAGTTTGCTTTTAAATTTTTATATATTCCTTTTGCACCTTACTGTAATGCCTTAATGTTTTTATGTAAAGAACTTTGAATTGTCTTGTACATGAAATGTGCCATACAAATAAACTTGCCTTGGGTGACCACTGAGAGATCAAAAACTGACCAGATTTCGCAACGATCTTCCGAAGCCTCAAAAAAAGCCGTTTCTGTGTAAATGTTTGGGAGATGTTTCAGCAGCTTACATGACAATCTATAGAGATCTTTGAAAAATCATTTTTTCGTCACTCAACAATCTAAACTAGGAAAAAGTAGTAAGTTTATGAGAAAGAGTCAAAATTTCTAAGGAAGAAAATTCTTGAGAAAATAGTCACCTGACAATCTGGCACGGTCATTACGCAAGTAACTTTTGGGTGGTTAGTCTTATTCAAGTCATTTTTTATCACTATGACTTGTACATACGTAAGTACTTCATATAATACTTGAGACTTTTACTTGAGAACAATTTCTGGCTACTCTACAAACCTCTGCTATTCATTTTATTACTGGAAAAGCAACAGGCTTTCAGCAGCATTTTTTGACTCTTTAATGTGGCTTGACATTAAAAATCATGCAACATATAACTAAGATATAAAAGACATAACTTATTTAAAACTTTAAACAAACTGTAGCTTATTTGTTTATTACCAATATACCCTTCATTTTATTTTAATGTGCTTGATTTATTTGTACAGCTCATATTAGAAAATTAATTATGGATCCAACTGGCTCAGTGAAAAAAAAAAATAAGGAGTGGGTGGCTGCACTGTAAATAATGATGACTCATCCTTGATTTGGCATCCTAAAGCCATGCCACACTGCAAAGGCCTCTCCACGCAACCATACAAACAGGACTGAGAAGACATTGGCCAGCACTGACAGAGGAAAAGACAGAAATGGGAAAGGAAACAGAGGCAGACGCAGAGACAGAGAGAAAATGAGCACGGTCGGGAACAACAGAGAGGATACAACAACAGAGAAGAGAAATCTGAAAACAAGGCGGAAAAATGTACCTCAAATTGTCCTTCCTGTGCACAGTCACATACATCTCATACAGCCGACCCTGAGGAACGGCACCCGCTGGAACCAGCAAACTCACGCCTGCATAGGAAGGAAAACAGGAGTCACGCTTAACAAGATTCGTCACTGGATTTTACAATGTGCAGCAAATTATCGTCCTGTGTGTTTAGCAGATTTTTAAGGAAACCTGCTAACACCCAAATTAAAATGTGAATTGTGATGCAGCCTTTGAGAGCTGCTTCCTATCAGCTGGTTACATTATTCCCTGGCTTTACCTGCCAACTGCTTTTAAATCCTACACGTTTTCCCTTTTAAAATGTGGCAGCAGGAAAAACATCCCAAGGCTGTTTTTGTAACATGTTGACAACAGCACCAGCGCTATGGATATTTAATTACTAGATACTTGAAGTAGGTGAAAAACATTTGAACATGATCTATTATATTGACTAAAATATTAATTTTTAACAATGATCAACTTTAATGGCCCTACAATTAATAGCTATAAATGCAATGTGTAATTGTTTGCTAATTAAATCAGCAGAAGATACACATACGGAGGCAGATGAAGCTTTCTATCTATACTCTTGTGATTTCATTCCTATTTCTGCCCATTTTCTCAAATCCCGAGGCAAACGCAAAATCTCAGCTCTGCGTCTACAGACCCAGAGAAGTTTAAGAAAAGGCAGAATTTTTCAAGAAGTTTTTGAATTATTAAGAAATTACACACATATTTATAAAGTCAATATAATAACGTTTAATAACGTTACATACCATGGAAGTAAACTTATAAGCACAACTCTACAGTGGGGGCGGGGGGGGGGGGGGCTGAAAACTTCATAGTGTTCAAATTTGACCAAATGTGGTTTATTTTTCAACTGCAGGGATCCAAGCGCTGCAACACCGATGGAAGAAGTTTGTGGACTGAAGGGGAGACTACGTTGAAAAATAAACCACATTTGGTCAAATTTGATCACTATGAACTTTTCACGGACATGGAAGTATGAGGACAAGAACAGTTATCAGTATAATGGGCCTTCTTTTGTTGGAGCTGCTGAACGCTTGAATCTCCCCATGTGGACCATTAATATATGAATGTGTGTGTGTGTGTGTGTGTATCTATCTATCCATCCAGCCAGCCAGCCATCTCAAAATGTAAATATCCATCTTTGTTGGGAGCACTCCTTTCAATCCTTACAATTAATTTAATTCAAGTCCTTGAGGAAAGTTTACCAGAGTTGGGTACGATAAGATGTCCTCCCTGGCTGTTGAAGGAACCGTGAGCAGTGCAGGAGGGATCTCGTGTTCGAGCCAAGCTCTGGTTACGGAGGTTCATCGTGTCACTGTTGTCTAACAGAGACTGAGTTACCTACAAATAAAAGAACACATAAAATAGTAATCAGACAGTACTGGTTCTGAAGCGCTTATCTTAAAAATTAATTTGACAACAGTTAATTAAGACAGCCCAATTAAAAACAGTATTCCAGCTGTACAGAACAATAACTATGCATTAAGATTATCATTGCAAACTAAATGAAAAGTGCTTAGCATTATTATCAAAGTTCCAGTAATAATCCAGACAGGATTTCATTGATGTGTCAAGCTGGCTTTACCATTATTGGTGAACTTACAATGTGAGCTGGCATTGCCCACTGATGTGCATGAATCTGAGCTGTACCCATGCTTTAAAAAGGCCACATGACAAGAAAAAAGAATGAATGTGATTTAAGAGCTGCACTTCCTCTTAAAAGCTGATGTCAAGTCCAGCAAAGATGAATTCTATTCAAGTGAAAAGTTTGTAGAGGGATAGAGACAGATGTCTGTGCAAGGTCGGTCAATCTCTGGTTGTATAATTTGGTTTTATTTTTGCCAGCCTGATTAGGGCAAACATAAAAGGGGGCCATGCTTCCTCAGCCTTTTACTACAATTTTTACTGTATTCACCAAGATGCTCCCATGCTTTTTAATGTTCTTTCCTTATCTATTAAACACTAAAAGGGACACTGCAAAACCCCATCTCTGTGGGAGTGCACCAGTGGGGCAGAGTTGGACATCCGCAGAAGGAGGGTGGATTTACAATGGGCCAATAACCACCTTAGAGTGATTGCTAAAACATGGCCTGCTTTGCATTTCTTCAACAAAATGCCCAGTGTGAAATGTAAAATAAGGACTTAACAATCAGCAGTTCACTCCTACATCATACAACGCTCGCACAAATTTGTCTGCAATAGTGTGCTAAAGGCAGACAAAAGTGGCAAAATATATTTTCAGATCAACACGGCAAGGTCAGTTTTCAGAAAGAAAAGAGGCTCAAAATGGGAAAGAATTAAAGAAAAAACATGAAATGATGAAAAAGAAGCACTGATCTGTAGATGGGGAGTTCATCTCTCCTACTGAATGAGGACAGGTGCTGTGATGAAACTGAGTGGTTTCATCTGTACTGGTGACAGCTAACTCTAGTATGCATGCCATGTAGTTGACAGAGCAGGGGGAGAAAACTGGGGCACTCGGCTGCATGTATACTAATGGTGTTTGTTTGTGTCTTTATGGGAGTGTTAATACATGCATAGCTGCTGTGTTTAAGTACCTCTCACTATGCGCTTGCCATGTACACAAGCAGGGTAAAAATACCCCACTGTGCTGAGAGTTACAGCAGGACGCGATACGTTAAGTGTTCAGCATGAAACAGTAAAGCTACCTTTGGGGACAGTTTAGACGTGAAGTCTCCTCCGAGGTCATCTTGTGGGGTGACTAGGCCAGAAGAGTTGTAGACTTTGATCTTCAAGTTGGGAAGTGGATCCAAGAGAGGAGAGTTGGTCATTGGGATTTTATCAGACACATCATGAAGGGCGTACACGGGGCCGCGATACATGGCCGCTGCATTCGTCAGGTCAGGAGGGGCTGTGAGCAGATCAGCTAATGAGGGAGAACAAAGCACAAAAAGACTACTGAGTGAACCTTCAGCACTCTTGTTGAAACTGAGAATGGCGCGTCATAGTCTCAGCGTATAGAGACTGCCACATGGCTACAGTAGAGAGTGGTGAGAAACAGCAAGAGAGTAGTGTCTAGAGACTGTGAACAATGTTAGACTTCATCAAAACCTTAAAGAGTGGAAGCACAGATTTGTACATTGGTGTGAAAAAGTGTTTGCCCCCTTCCTGATTTCTCTTTTTTTTGTATGTTTGTCACACTTAAATGTTTCAGATCATCAAACAAATTTAAATATTAGACAAAGATAACACAAGTAAACACAAAATGCAGTTTTTAAATGAAGGTGTTTATTATTAAGGGGGAAAAAAAATCCAAACCTACATGGCCCTGTGTGAAAAAGTAATTGCCCCCTAAACCTAATAACTGGTTGGGCCACCCTTAGCAGCAACAACTGCAATCAAGCGTTTGTGATAACTAGCAATGAGTCTTTTACAGCACTGTGGAGGAATTTTGGCCCACTCATCTTTGCAGAATTGTTGTAATTCTGCCACATTGGAGGGTTTTTGAGCATGAACCGCCTTTTTAAGGTCATGCCACAGCATCTCAGTTGGATTCAGGTCAGGACTTTGACTAGGCCACTCCAAAATCTTCATTTTGTTTTTCTTAAGCCATTCAGAGGTGGACTTGCTAGTGGGTTTTGGATCACTGTCCTGCTGCAGAACCCAAGTGCACTTCAGCTTGAGGTCACAAACAAATGGCCGGAGATTCTCCTTCAGGATTTTTTGGTAGACAGCAGAATTCATGGTTCCATTTACAACAGCAAGTCTTCCAGGTCCTGAAGCAGCAAAACAGCCCCAGACCATCACACTACCACCACCATATTTTACTGTTGGTATGATGTTCCTTTTCTGAAATGCTGTGTTACTTTTACAGTGGATATAATGGGGGACACACCTTCCAAAAAGTTCAACTTTCGTCTCATCAGTCCAAAAAGTATTTTTCCAAAAGCCTTGAGGATCATCAAGATGTTTTCTGGCAAAACTGAGACGAGCCTTTATGTTCTTTTTGCTTAGGAGTGGTTTTTGTCTTGGAACTCTGCCATGCAGGCCATTTTTGCCCAGTCTCTTTCTTATGGTGGAGTCATGAACATTGACATTAACTGAGGCAAGTGAGGCCTGCAGTTCTTTGGATGTTGCTGTGGGGTCTTTTGTGACCTCTTGGATGAGTTGTCACTGTGCTCTTGGGGTAATTTTGGTCAGCCGGCCACTCCTGGGAAGGTTCACCACTGTTCCATGTTTTTGCCATTTGTGGATAATGGCTCTCACTCTGGGCAGCGCGGTGGCAGAGTGGTTAGCACTGCAGCAGCACAGCAACTCACCCTTGGCCGGGGGATCCTGGGTTCGATCCAAGCCCCCGACCAACAGTGATCTGTGTGGAGTTTGCATGTTCTCCCCGTGTCTGCGTGGGTTTACTCCGGGATTTCTCTGGTTTCCTCCCACATGCCAAAAACATGCAAGTTAGGTTAATTGGCATTAAACTGGGGATTCTAAATTGTCCTTAGGTATGACTGTGAGAGTGAATGGTTGTCTGTCTCTCTGTGTTGGCCCTGTGATGGACTGACGATCCATCCAGGGTGTACCCTGCTTCTTGCCCAAAGATGCTGGGATAGGCTCCGGCGACCTAAAAAGGATTAAGCGGAAGAAGATGGATGGCTCTCACTGTGGCTCGCTGGAGTCCCAAAGCTTTAGAAATGGCTAGAAAATTGAACTCAGCTTTCCAAAGATGTGATAAACCACAGTTAATTTATGTTTTAACGGGGGGGGGGGGTCACTTTTTCACACAGGGCCATGTAGGTTTCGATTTTTTTTTTACCCTTAATAATAAACACCTTCAATTAAAAACTGCATTTTGTGTTTACTTGTGTTATCTTTGTCTAATATTTAAATTTATTTGATGATCTGAAACATTAAAGCTGGAACAAACATACAAAAAAAATGAGAAATCAGGAAGGGGGCAAACACTTTTTCACACCACTGTATATACACTAGCAAGTCATCTCACTGACCAGATCTGAGTCATTTTTTCCCTTTATTTGTGTGAAAATGAATCATTTACATATAATCATGAACATAAATGGTCATCATACTAAGTAGCCATTTTTAGGTATGCTTTTGAAATTATTACGGTCTTATGAATGTGAGCAGAATATGAAGTGCAGATTGAACTAAAAATAGCACATTAACCCATGTTGACAACTGTTAATACTCATAAATCTTTGTTTGCCTTTACAGCAGGCATGGGCAAACTACAGCTCATGGGCCATATAAGGCCTGTTGGGCTTTTTAATCTGGCCTGTCAAATATTGATGCATAATTGCCCAAATTGTAGTGAAAAACGTATTCATTTTGCTTTGTTTCCCTGCAATAAGTGGCTTTTCAGTTGATCCCACTAGATGGTGCACTCTTTCAGTCAGGCCAAGCACGAAGCAAGGATTCATGCTGCTCTGTACTCATGCAAGTGCAGCTGCCGGAGTTGAGGTAGACACGCAAAGGTTGGCAACCCCACCCATCTTGCAGATGTTGGCTGTTTTCAGCACTGGACAGGGGACCAGTGTCCAGTTTCGTGAGCTGCTGGCCCTCACTGATGGTGGCTCAGCGGGATATCGCGGGTGGATACAGGCTGTGGGGCTGCGGTCCATCTGTCGCCGGTGAGGGGGGGTCTCATTTTCAAGCAAATTTATTCTTCATTGTTGATAATCACTCCTGGTGACAGCAAGGTCTCAAACTTGTGCAGATGCAAATTTGCATGCATTTGCCTCGCCCGGAGCGAGTTTGTTGTGCCACATGGAAAAAAGGGTGGTCAGCAACACTGTTCCCACTGACGTTGTGTATGTAATTTGTATGCAACTTTTCTTTCACTTTTAGGTAACAGCTTTTATATGTAATTTATTTTAGTTCACACAGACACTCTCCATCCACCTGGTACTGATAGAAAAAGTTTGCCCACCCTGCTCTACAGCCATGCCATTAGAACCAAACATTTTTCATAATCCTGCATGGCACTACTTTGAGTATAAATGATTATCTGTATAACTGTTTTAACAGCTGAGCCTAGAAATATTCAAAAATTTAAGAAACATTTCTTTTTGAAAATATGCCTCTGTGCACAGACACAATGGATCAAAGAACTTGATATAATTGGAGCGCAGACCTTTAGCTTTGCAAGTTTTAACAAAACACTGCTTTGGCTGTTAGGAATTAATGGTGTTTTTATATGCAGCACCCCATTTTTCAAAAATAATTGAAAAAACTAACACAATTTTAACTTTAGAATTGGCTTTTAACACGTGAATGAGAATCATTTAGCAGTCAATGACAGCTTGTGCTCTAGGGGAGAGGTAAAATTACAAAAAAGTATCTGTTTGTCTAAATGTTTTTCATTCATAGACTAAACTGTGTACCAATTCACATCATGATGCCAGAAGCTTATCCCCCCCACAAAAACACCTTAACCTTTTAACTGTCAGATTTCACGCACCCCTAGTGGCACAGCACAGCAACTGCGCCTGTCAACTGAATCTGTCATCCCAGCTGTACTGAGGATTTGTACTGATCTGCCAGTTCAGAAGGTGGCAGACACGCATTGGAGGAATCATGGCTGACATGGAATACACCAAAGAAGAAGAAATCCTTATTCTTCTTCACCTTTTTGCAGCTTTGAGCTTACAAGACCAATATGGCCGCCATGCACCATCATGCATCGTCAGATAAAACTGCGTCATACACGAAAAATAGCCGCGGAATGCAAATGAAATTGATGTGGGATAATCATAAGAGTTTGTAGATGTAATAGAGAGTGTAAATGACCAACAGAACACAAAATAACGACCACGATGGACAAAAACGGAGCCACCATGCCACCAGGCGAGCCCCCCTTCGCCAGCGGTAAGTGATGAATTTCTTTATTTCTTTACATTGTGCTGATTTTCTGGTTCATATACTTTGAAGATAAGATAACAACATATCCCGGTAGAAAAAACTGTCAAAAAACAGAACCATTCTTTGTGTAAATATGTCCAAAGTCCACTTTTGACTGAGTTATGTAATTCGATATAGCTGCCGCATCATTATGCAAATTAGATGCATAAATTTATTCCTATCTGAAACTTTGGATCATATTCTACATCTTTCTATTTGACAGTAAGCCATTATCTCTTGCAACTTTCAAGTTATAGCCTTGGAAATCTGAACTATTTTTTTGACAAAAAATCTTTACCACTCTTGACCACTAGGGGTTATGCCGCCAAACGCCACCTAGGACAGTTATTAATATCCTATATCCATAGTCCTATTTACAGTTTTAAATTTATTGGTGTTAATAATAGGTTTCGACTATGAACTGTAGACCAAGATTAATTCTGATCACTATACCATCTAGTTCATACCTTTCTAGGCAGTCACAGAAATGATGGTACAAATACGAATGTTCACTTTCCATTTATTAAGATTAACATATTACACAAAATGAAGCATTAAAGGTTGGGTTCATTTTGTAGATACAGTATATTTTGTTTCATTTTCATAACCACCTGATAACCTGATCTGTTTTTTTTATATAGTTTTTCTTAAAGGTTTCACTTTTCATCTACACTGATGGCAAAATCTGGACACTTTTTCATTATTGCACACAAACACCAAAGCACACTCTCTTCACATACAGTGTCCTAGTTTGAAAACAGTGAATGAAACATGAGAATGTGAAGGTGACATGAGATCAGGGAGAATAAGCAAATGTGAGATTTCCTGCTGGGTTTATCAAGGCAAGGTGAATGCACTGAAAACCAAAGAAGAAACCATTTAACAGCTGATTTCTCCACGGCACACTATGGCATTCAAAATAAGTGGTAAACAAAAATGGTTCTCATAATGTTTGTTATTGTCACAGCCCGAGTGCCGGTTCCGTCCGCACTCAGATCCTGTACCTTTTCCTGGCTTTGACAGCAGTGGTTTCCTTCTAGCTCCCCGGGCGCTTATTGTGACAGCGCCCGGTGGAGCTCCCTGCTGTCAGAGCCAACAGCTGTGCTGCATTCGGGGTCATTAGTGACCAGGGTTATAAGCTGGCGCTGAATGCTCCCTGATGCAGCAGTCTTTGTCTACGTTCCTGTAATGTTCCTGTTAACCTTCGCTGTTAACATTCCTGTTAATCCTCCCGTTGAGCTACCTGTTAGGATACGCTCTGTTCCGGTAATACTTTCCCGTTAAGGTACGTCCTGTGTTTGTCTTACCCACACCATTGTGTGTATCATCCCTTGTTATCGCACTCCTTAATAAACATCACTGCAACTCACTGGTGACTGCTGGCGTCTTATGGTGGCTCGTGAGGGCCACCGTGACAGTAGACTGCTGCCAGTACGTCCGGAGAGGGGCGTCACGCCGAGACGCCATTCACCGTGAGTTTAGCAGTATTGGACTGTTGTTCCTACCTGTCTGAGTACCGTTGCTGAAGGATGCCATCGCGGAGGTCCCGCACTCAGAGTTCGAGCGATGTCCTCGCAGATGCCCTCGAGTGCATGGACGAGATTCTCAACACCGCTTCCCTCCTCGACTTCAGCAGCGACGTGCTCCGGTACTTGGACCAAGCTGAGGAGGTCCTCGACTATCTCCCCCGCTTCGCCTGTCATCCTGAGGTGAGCGCGAGGAGGTTAGACATTGCCGCACAGCGAGAAGTACTCCTTGGGTTGGAGGGCAATCCCGGCAGGAAGCCAAAGAGGAGGAGACGTCACCCTTCGCTTCGGAATCCCGCTCCTGCCTCCGCTCTGGCCCAGGAGTTCGCGCCATCCAGGGGACCTTCCCCATCCAGCACGACGTCACTCGGGATTCCCCCGGAGGAGCTGCAGCTGACTGTAATCAAGGTCCGGGACCGAGTGGCTGCCGCTCGCTCCGCTGTGCACCCGTCCATAGTCATGGAGCATGTGGCGGCGGCAGTCAGGTTGGTGGAAAGGAATCCTGAGCTGCGTGACTTTCCTGAGTTCGACGCCCTCCTCGCCTCTGTCTCTGCACAGGAGCGGCGGTTCCCGGGCCTCACCTTCGCCTCGCCTTCCACCAGAGATCGTCGTGGCCTCCATAACCCTCCTCAGCTTGAACCCCGTCCGGATCCAGCTCCGGGTCGCCGCAAGGGCTCTACCCCTCGCACAGCTGCCTCTCCTGCGCCTCGTCAGAGGGGATTTCCCGCAGCCTCATCTCCCCCTGGGCTATCTCCCGCTCTCTCGTCAGCGTCCCGTATCCAGCTCATTTCAGCTGTCGCCCCCTCCTCCTCGATGCATTCCCCGGCCGCTGTGTGTACTCCGGTTCCAGCCCTGGCGAGCCCCGTCCCAGAACCTTCTCCAGTGGGTCCACCTCTTCCATCCAGGGGGCCCTCTGGCGCCATCCAGCGGGGAGAAGGAGGAACAACGTCCCCTACAGCAGGAACCATCTCTGCCCTGGGAGAAAGGCAAGTGCATGATAATTTGTTACATCTAAATTATGATTTGCCTTGTCTGATTCCTGGGAGCGGAGTTCGGGGTTTGCAGCCCCCCGAGCTTCCTCCACCTGCTGTAGAAAAGATTACTGAACCTGCTACCTCTGTGTTCCCCCCTGTCGAGCGGTCCGCGACGCCAGGCCGACGTCGTCAGATGAAGAGGGGGCCTGCGGCGCCGGAAAGCCTGGATCCGGCCCTGCAGCCACGTCGTGGACGGAGGAGAAGAGCGGACTGTGGCCCGGAGCCTGAGCCGACGAAGAAGCGTCCCCGGGTCTCCTCGCCGGAGTGGTCCGAGCCAGTGGGTTGAGGGTCCCCTACCCCCACGCCATACGGCTCATCGGTGTGGACAGCAGCGGGGGAGGAACCTCAGGCTGCAAAAGACATCCTGCCAGCTGCGGAGCCTGACGCAGCTGAGTTCGAGCCTGCTGACGAGAGTCGCCACCCTGAACCTGGATCGTCGGAGTCCTGGGTGGCAACAGAACCCAAGTGCAGGCAAGTGCTCCCTCTTCTGTCTCTGTCCTCTGTGTTGGAGCATTTTTGCCTGCCTCTCAGGGAGGCGAGTGAGGAGCAGCCGCCTGCTGCGTCCGAGCTTGTCTCGCTGGGTTCTGTTGCTACCGGTGATTTTAATCCCGGTCTTCTCGTTTCTGAGCCTTGTTGCAGTGTCGCCGACGTGGAAAGAGTCGGAGTCATTGGGTTGGAGGTCCCAGGTTCAGGGGTGGAGATCGTCAGTGGAGCTGCACCGACCCAATCGGGGTCCATCGCGGAGGCTGCTGTGGCCCAGTCGGGGTCCGATGTGGGCGCATCAGAGGCCCAATTGGGGTCCACCGCGGGGGCAGTTCTGGCCCAATCGGGGTCCAACATGGATGCATCGGAGACCCAATCGGTGTCCGCCGCAGGTGCGGTTCTGGCCCAATCAGGGTCCGACGTGGGTGCGTCGGAGGCCCAATCGGGGTCCACCGTGGGTGCGGATCTGGCCCAATCGGGGTCCAACGTGGGTGCACCGGAGACTCAATCGGGGTCCACCGCGGTTGCGGTTCTGGCCCAATCGGGGCCCAACGTGGGTGCAGCTGGGACCCAATTGGGGTCCAGCGGAGGTGCAGCGCCAGCGTGGTCTGCGGACGGGGGAGGAGCTGCGGACCTGTCACCGTCGAACAGATCACAGGCTCATCCTGGTCATCTGTCCCCTCTGAGTCACCGCCCCTGTGCATCATTGCCGGGGGTCGTGGGGGCTCCTGCTCGCTCGCCCCGGCTCTCCCGAGTTTTGTCCTCGTTAGGGAGGCCGCCGCGGGCTGTGTTTCCCCAGGACCGGTGGCTGAGGGACACGGGTCGGCCGCCGGAGGAACTGTTTCGCCGGTTCGGCGCCTCAGGTCGGCCACCCGACACTTTGTGTGTGTCTTCGGGCAACCTGGTTCGACCACCGGAGGAGCGGACGTGCTGGGCGTTGTACTCTGGTGAGCCGCCTGGTCACGCTCCGGCTCCTGAGACCACCTGCCGGCTGTTGGATGCGGGGAGACCACCTGAACTGTTCTGCGACGCTTGGTCTCCGCCGGTCAGCATAAGCTGTCGGGGGGGGGGGGGGTTTCTGGGTTACCTGTCACAATGATTGTTTTGTCTTTTTTTTTTTCTTGTCCTTGCTGTTCTGTGTATTTTGTGTTTTGGGTTATGTCTTGCAGTTGCCCTAACATGTTATGTGGCCTTGTTTTTCCCCTGTATTTTGTCCTTTTTTTTGAATATTTGGTATTGTGTCATAGTCTTGTGCTTTCTTGTTCTGACCCAGTAGTTCTGGGGTTTTTTTTCTCTCCATGTGTGTTTTTTTTTTTTTTCTGAGTAGTTATTCTTGCCATTGTCCGGTATGCCGTTTTGTTCTTTCTGACTCTCTCCCTCCTACCGGCACCCCATCCGCCCACCCTAGGGGGGGCTTGGGTGTTACTTGGGCCGTTCAGGTGCTCGGCCTTGAGGGGGAGGCTCTGTCACAGCCCGAGTGCCGGTTCCGTCCGCACTTGGATCCTGTACCTTTTCCTGGCTTTGACAGCAGTGGTTTCCTTCTAGCTCCCCGGGCTCTTATTGTGACAGCGCCCAGTGGAGCTCCCTGCTGTCAGAGCCAACAGCTGTGCTGCATTCGGGGTCATTAGTGACCAGGGTTATAAGCTGGCGCTGAATGCTCCCCGATGCAGCAGTCTTTGTCTACGTTCCTGTAATGTTCCTGTTAACCTTCGCTGTTAACATTCCTGTTAATCCTCCCGTTGAGCTACCTGTTAGGATACGCTCTGTTCCGGTAATACTTTCCTGTTAAGGTACGTCCTGTGTTTGTCTTATCCGCACCATTGTGTGTATCATCCCTTGTTATCGCACTCCTTAATAAACATCACTGCAACTCACTGGTGACTGCTGGCGTCTTATGGTGGCTCGTGAGGGCCACCGTGACAGTTATACTTTAGTAATTACAGAGGAGAAATTCAAGGGCATCCACGGTGCAGCACCAATCACCATTCACACCTGGGGTCACGTTAGAGTCTTCGATGTAGCCAATTTACAGTTTTTGGGAATGTGGGAGGAAACCGGAGCACCTGGAGTAAACCCACGTAAGCATGAGGGGAACATGCAAACTCCACACAGGTACGCAGGCCCTGCAGGCTGGTGGATTAGAACTCACGACCTTCTTACTGTGAGACAATAGCACTAACCACCATGCTGCACCGTCCCCTCAGATACACAACAACTTTACCAAAGTGGTCCAAGTGACCATGCAACACATCGACCTCAGTCTCTTCCGTGGTTTGTATTGTTGAGCCATACAGCTGCACTGCTTTTCAGCTGGACACAACAAACCCTTAGGGCAGAAACACAACTTTTTTTCTTCCATCCAACAGAACAAACAGTTCGGATTTAATTGAGTTTAGGATCACAAGAAGGTTGGTTACTTCGGGAGAACTAATCAAAAAACTGCTTGTTTTATGTATTTATTTATTTATTTGAACACAAAGCCAAAAATTCTGTTGTTCCCACTAAGAGCCCATCTATTCCAATTTTAAATCCCCTCATTATCACCCCCTCCCCACCACCACCACCACTAACACACACGTACACACATCTGTCGCCGATCACTCTCTTCTTCCCTCTATCACCAGGCTGTTTACCCTTAAAGCCAGCGGGTATTCCTGCCAAATCATCCCTGCTGAAATTTAATTAACAACTAACAGAAAACCACAGAGAAAGAGAGAGAGAGAGACATGGGACATAAATCTTTATTAATTGTAATCGGAAATGGTCCCATCTATGCAGAGTGACATGCATCCTAATGCGTTGCTGAAAAAATGCCACCCCGTCACTATACATGCAAAGATGTTCACCCATGTACAGACAAACACAGACGCACACGCATGCACCCCCCCCCCCCACACACACACAAAGCTTGCCGTTTACCATTTCATGTCACAGCCCCTTTGACCTCACATCCACATTTTTACTGTACATTTACATTATATTAATTTTACCCCCCCCCCCCCCATCCCGGGCTATTTACATGTCACGTTAAAGGTGTTCTAAGGTGTACACAGTTGTGGTAATAAAATATGACAGCGACTAAACAAGATAAACATGCAACTAAACAATTAACAGAAATGCTTCCTGGTTCATTGCTTGTTTTTCTATTGACTTTATGCAGGGATGTACATTATTGGCATATAATTGTGAAAATGTTCTTACTTATTTTATTCTCATCAAGATTCTTATAGGAGACGCAATAAGTTAATGGCTTCAGAGGGCTGATACCTTGTTCATACAAATTTCCAATCTGCCCCTAGCTTTTCCAGTAAGCCATCAAGTGTGCGGATGTGTGCCGGGAGGAATACAGACAGCTGAAGGTGAAATATAGCTCCATCTTCATAGGAAGACAAACATGAGGGAGTGTGTTCAGCTGAAGTTGCTGCGGTGTATAAGAGACAGCGACACAGCCAAACAGCCAAAGAGACATGCTGGCTGGGATGAAGAGAAGAGTGATGATAAACAGGAAGTTATTGATCTGAATATGCAGGATGGAAAGGTAGAGGGAAAAAGAGGGAAAGAGGAAGAGTGACAGCAGTGCGGTCTCTGATGCAGACAGTTTAATCCAAATTATTGACAGTATGAGGCTAGAGACAACTATTACACTATTTTCAAACCTAAAATTGGGATGGGCATGTAGAGACATTTCTGTTGACATGTGGTCAAATACTTATATCATTTTAAATATACTGTATGTCATCTACCTACTGACTTTCATTCTCTTAAACTGCTTCATCCTTTTGTTTTGTAGGGGGAGACTGAACTTTATCCCAGAGTCTTTTGGTGAGAAGTGCTGGAAAGTTCACCAGTCCTTCACAGGGCCAACACAGACAACCATTCACTCTCACATTTATACATACTGCACGGGCAATTCAGAATCCCCAGTTAGTGCCAATTAACCTAATGTGCATGTCTTTGGACTGTGAGCGAAAACCCACACAGATACAATGAGAACTAACTCCACACATACAGAAACCACCTGGCCAGCTCTTTGGTTTTGAACCCAGGACCTTATTTATTGCTGTGAGGCAGCAATGTTAAACACCACCGTTCTGCCCTGTGCTGACAATGTGATCTTTATTGGAAAGCCAAAATTTGAGATGTAGTGTAGATCTAGTATCTAGTGCTCTCATTGAGAGAGTAAGAAAGATACAGACAGCTGGAGTCAAGTTGGACTTAATAGCAGTGTCCTCCACTCCAAAGTATTATTCGGCACAAACAAGTATTCAGAGCTTTGATGTGTGATTTTCTGATTCACTCTTGATTTTTAAGGGCAGTACATGACTCATTTGACAAAAATGTGGATATTAACTTCTTCTTTCGGCAGCGCGGTGGCGGAGTGGTTAGCACTGCGGCAGCACAGCAACTCACCCTTGGCCGGGGGATCCTGGGTTCGATCCAAGCCCCCGACCAACAGTGATCTGTGTGGAGTTTGCATGTTCTCCCCGTGTCTGCGTGGGTTTACTCCGGGATTTCTCCGGTTTCCTCCCACATACCAAAAACATGCAAGTTAGGTTAATTGGCATCAAACTGGGGATTCTAAATTGTCCTTATGTATGACTGTGAGAGTGAATGGTTGTCTGTCTCTCTGTGTTGTCCCTGCAATGGACTGGCGATCTGTCCAGGGTGTACCCTGCCTCTCGCCCAAAGATGCTGGGATAGGCTCCAGCCCCCCTGCGACCCGAACAGGATTAAGCGGAAGAAGATGAATGAATGAATGAACTTCTTCTTTCAGATGCTCCCTTTAGAGGTCATCACAGTGGATCATCTGTCTCCATCTCACCCTACCCTCACATCCTCTTCTGTCTCACCAACCCTCTCCATGTCCTTCACTACATCCATGAATTTTCTCTGTGGTCTTCCTCTTTTCCTCCTGCCTGGCAGCTCCACCTTCAACATCCTTTGTCCAATATATCCACTATCCCTCCTCTGCACATGTCCAAACCATCTCATCCTTGTCTCTCTTACTTTGTCTCCAAACTGCTTGACCTGAGCTATCCCTCTGATATACTCAGTTCCAATCCTGCCCCTCCAAGTCACTCCCAATGAGAATGTTAGCATCATCAATTCTTCGCCACCTCCTGTCTTTTTGTCAGTGCCACTGTCTCCAAATGGTACATCAGGTCTTACTACGGTCTTGTAAATCCTCCCTTTCACTCAAGCTGCTAACCTTCTGAGACAAATCACCCCTGACACTCACCTCCACCCACTCCACCCTCCCTGCACTCTCTTCTTTGCTTGTCTTGTGCACCATCCATTGCTTTAGAGGGTTGGCCTCCGGTATTTAAACTCATCTACCTTCACTATCTCTACTCCTTGCATCTTCACTGTTACACCAACCTCTCTCTCATTTGCACTCATGTATTCTGCCTTCTTTCTACAGACTTTCATTCCTCTTCTCTCCCATGACATGAAATTCATGAGGTCCTCAACCCTTGACCAGTTAATGTTTGGCGTTTTCACACATAACAGTGATACTGGACGACTAACCGATTAATACTGTATCGATTGTGGATGAAGATGTTAATCAAACAGCATGGTTGGTTGTTACACAGGTGTGTCTCAGATTGACATTGTAGTGGAGAGCCTACACAGGATGGCTTTCAAAAACACAGAATGTTTGTTTTTTCATTCAGTAATGGTAAAAGACCAAGACGTATGATTTCCACCAGATGCTGGTATCAGAAGCTATTTAACCATGGCACTGTGATATTTTGCTCAAGATAAGCTTAGAAACTTATGATCAATAGTATGGTCCTGTTGTGAGACCATAGTCATAAATTTTGAAGTCAGAATCAGCACAAAAAGCTGGGCTGCAAAGTGGCATGCAGCTGCAGTTTTAAAAAGATCATTCTGAGGTTTGCCGTTAAAGTGTTTCCACTGAGGAGTAAGCTGAGATGAATTTGCATTGAATTCATGTGGTTAGCTGATTATTCTGTTTGTAGGTTGTGTGCAACACCTCATTGTAGTTGACCTGTTTCAAAGCTATTATTTTGCAACGCGGCAGCACAGGTATTAGGGCAATAACAACACTTCAGAGACTTCACTAATGTGATTCGTAACACCTTTGTTTCCCTACTATCTCATGTCAGAATGGCTACTGTGACATGTCTAAGGCTGCATTCACAACAGGATAGTCCGGGGGTCTTGGTTCGATTGGGTGGGGAATGCCGAGAATTTTCGCACCTTTGTTTGGTTTGCTTCGCATTCACACTGCGCTTTACTCAAGCGGACCAAACTGCCTGGACAACATCATGCAGTTACAACAACTGCTCATTTGGGGAGCTGTAGCCAAAACCACCACTGACCAGGAAGAAAAAATCTCAGCGAAGAAGAAAAATCCAGCTCATTGACTGGCCAGGACCAAAAACGGAAATCCGTTCCCTTCAGCCGGGTTGTTTGTCCGCCACAAATGAGACATTTTTTTAACTTTTCTCCTTGGCTTTCTCTGGTAAAAGGATTTCTTGGATTTGTGCGGTTGTCTTTGCTGTTATTTTCTACCCAAAATGCACTACGGTAAAAGTCATTTCCTCTTCTGAGACTATGTGTTGCTATGGTTACACAAATGCCAAGGGGCACTGCTGCCCTTTGGTCAGCTGGATAGTCCGTTTGCATTCACACTGCAAGCGAAGTGCACCAGGGTTCACTTGCAACTGAACTGAGACCCCCGGTTTTCAAGCGGACCAGAGTTTGCTTGTTTGGTATGCACCACAGTTTGATTGCACGTTCAGACTGCACCAAACGAACCAAACTATCCGCGGAAGCAGACCAGAGTTCCTTTGGTCCAGACCAAACAGTGGCAGTGTGAATGTGCTCTAATAGTGTTTTGGTTTTTTTTTTACTTATCCTTTATTTCAAATCTATATTCAAAACATGCATCTGATTTTGCTTGAAAATATGTAGGGTATCACAGAAATGATCAAAAACAATATAAACTTAGAGATTAAAAAAGAAGGAAAAAAGTCAAGCATGCAACTGTGGAACATTCACTACCTGATCTGGCTGTTTTGATGTTAACAGACTGGAAGCCTCCGTTGAGTGCTGATGTGTTGATGATGTCAGAGTCAAAATCTTGGTGCGTCTTTCGGTAGACGAAGAGCGCCACGATGACAGAGATGACCAGGCACATAATCACGGCTATGATGATGCCCACATACAGAGCCACGTCATCTGTGCTTGGGGCAGCTAGAGCAGAGACAGAGACAGAGAGAGACAGTGTTAGACGGTGGTACAGTCAGCTTGAAGCCAGAATCAGGAACACTTTAAAGGTCTTTTCAAGCTGACTTATATATTCAGCAGCTGAAGCGGCATTAAAGAGCGATATCAGTAACGCTGATGACACAGAGAACAAAGCAGTAGTTTTATGGCTCTCCGCCATTCTGAAATTGTGTTCTCCTATTCCTCAGACCACGATTCAGACTCAAAGGATATGGGTTCCCTTTCAATTGAAACTTTCCAACAGCCCAACTCCAAGCTGGTGTAATATGATAATTCGTCTAGACAGAGACACCTTTCATAAAAAAGAAATGTGACCAACTTAAAACTTAATAAGGCTGTTAATTATTTTACAGAGGCTCCGAACATCCTTTTTTCCAATTCCACTCAGACTTTAATGGCCTTTTCAGAGAGCAAAATGGTAGAAATCATCATTCATGATGTATGTTTGAAGCAGAATATGGCTGACAATGTAGATAGTACAAGGTTTGAGCCATCTCCTGAGAGCCATCTGTACCTAAGAGGACGCATGAGCAGAGGAACAGAGAGAAGGAAAAGAAAAAGGTTGGCAGGGAAAAAATGGACAAGAGGTGGGGACGGGTAACAAATTAAAGGAGTATATATTCTAGAAAGATTATAAAGAACTGGAGAGTACCAGAAATGCGAAGAAAAGTATATGGTGTAAGAGAAAAGGGAATACATTTGGACTTCAAAGTGACACAACAAACAAGTCGTCATCTATAATATATGAATTATATGAATGGACCCATGAAACTTTTCTGAGCAGTCTTACACTTAAAGCACTGCTCATAATCATGTCCTCTGTAGCTAGTAAGAGGGGATTTGTCTGCAGCTATTAAGAAGACTGAATACTATGGGAATCCTCCTTTTAATCCACCCTTAAAGTTGGGAGGCAGATAACAGGCTTTTAGCTGCAAACAGCCCGCTGTTTAGCTCAAGGATTTGCAGTTGTTGCATCGGAACAAGTTCAGAAAGCATGAATTCGATTGTGCATGAAAGATTCCTTTGATGAGGCACACAATAATGCTCACACACCCCAAAGTATGACACACACGCATAGAGAGGTCACTCATGGTGATGTTAGTTACTCGTTTACCACTTGAGGGAGCTCTGAACCACTTCTAATATCTCTGGAGAGTGACACGTTAAAGGCAACTTCTGCCCTCTGAGACAATGAGGAAAATAAAGCTTATCCAAATTGAAATTAAATGAGACTTTTGTAAAATGCTGCAGTGTTTCCTAGCCCACAAGAAGCAGTATTAAAATTACTCATTTATCACAGATATACAACAAAAGTACAGAATATAACACAAAGTACAAGTTCCATATGAAGTTTGCATTATAAATTCTTTAAAAAGACACTGTATTTACATATTGCATTTCTATATGATAATTCTCCCCTCTGTGGATCGCCACCTTATTGTTTTGGAGGGATGTTTTGGAGGGGTTTGCGTGCCCTCATGATTCCAGGAGCTATGCTGTCAGGGGCAACTTGCCCCTGGTTGGCTCTCCCAAGACAAACTGGTCCTGGGTGAAGGGCCACACCAAGAGCGGTCCAGTGGATCCCTACGGGGGAAAAAAAACAACAACAACAAAAAAAAAAATGACCCAGTGTACCCAGAAGGGGCCACATGGGTCCACCCTCCAGTGGGATCACCACCTGCAGGAGGGATCATGGGGATCATGGTGCTTTGTGAACAGGGCAGCAGTCTGGGCTGCTCTGCTTGGACTGCTGCCCCCGCGACCTGGAGCCCCAGATAAACAGGGATGGATGGATGGATGGATATGGGAATTCTCTATCCAAAGAGCAAAATTCACAGTACAATGGATGTCATCATTACAAAATCAGTAATCCAAGCTAATGTTTCCTTTCTTTATTATTATATATTTTATTGTCAAAATGCCATAAAATCCCTGGTTCTAACAGAACTGTAATGACAGCTGTAGCATGTTAGGAAATGTGAATGTTTTCTTTCTTTTTGAGTAGTTGTAATAGACATTTTTCGCTCTATCCCATGATTTTAGAAAAAAAAGAAAATTGACTCTAGCAGGCCAATCGAATAAAACAGTGCCTCCGGCCTAATCGTTTTATGTAATGAATGCCACACATATTAGATTTGCCTTGTGAGTTAAGACAAACCACTGTGAGGCAGATAAAATGAAACATTTATGATCTACTCACTCTGTGTTTAGCAACATAATTTATGCTACTGGGAATATCTGATATAGCAATTCAAATTGCTGCCAAATATCTGTTCATCAGATCAAGTAGAAACTTGAGGAACACCTTTAAAGTTTTGCTAACATGCAGTTACCAGGTTTCTTCTGATGCTGCCAGTCAAAAATTCCCTGATGCTCAACTACAAACTTGTCCTGTTATCAAGGTCCTTACATTTGCCAACGGGGGATAGAATTGGCTAATCCTCTTAAGTTCCAACTCTCTGATCTTAATTATGATCTTCATCATTGCCATCTATTTAAGGAATCTTTATCTTGTCTCTACTTTAACTTGAAGGTCTAGAACTTCAGAGCACATGCAATGTCAGGCTGCCACTAGAAACTTGTGTTTTCTAATTCTATTTTCCTGTAGTATACTGTATTCGGACACCTTTGGGGGACTTTAACCAGAGCTGATTGAACAAACACACACCTACACCTCTCTCCTCCACTCCTTTTACATTAATTTGGATTTGTAGTTGAAAGAAAACAACATCTGTCATCAGAGTTTCTACTTGCTGAAGTAACCCATATTTCATAGAAATGTTGGATAACTTTTTTCCCCTTAGAATTCTGGTTTCCCATTCTTGTCCTATAGTCTTTTTCCACAAATATTAAAATACTATTGTCTGTGGAACATGATGCTTGCAAACGTTATTGTGATCTGTAGTGAGAGTAGGGAACAGGTGGAAGAGAACCTGGAGAAGTGGAGCTATGCACTGGAGAGAAGCAAAGTGGAAGTCAGTAGAAGCAAGACAAGATACACGTGTGAATGAGAGAGAGGCAGGTGTAATGGTGAAGATGCAAAGACTAGAGAAAGTGAAAGTAGATGAATTTACCTGGGGTTAACCATCCAAGTCAATGGACAGTGCACAAGAGAGGTGAAGAAGAGAGTGCAGGCAGGGTGGAGCAGATGGAGACAAGTGTTGGGGTGATTTGTGACCGAAGGATAGCAGCTAGAGTGAAAGGGAAGATTTTCAAGATGGAAGTGAGACCTGCTATGATGTATGGTTTGGAGACGGGTGCACTGATAAAAAGACCAGAGGCAGAGTTGAAGATGTTAAGATTTTCACTGAGAGTGAAGAAGAATCTATGAAAAATTGATATACTGGAGAGAGAATGGAAAAAAAGGATTTAAAGGGAAAGAAAATCAAACATCACAAATCGCAACCATGTAAATCAGGGATGGGCAACTGGCGGTCAACCCCCTCATCCACTGTGGCCCGCCAGTCCATTTCCAAAAACCAATTATTTATTTATATCATGTTTGGAACCACGTTCTTAAATACAATTATAGATCCCCCACAGCAGACTCAAAACCTAGTGCTACTCTCTGCAAGTGATAGAGCATAGAGCAAGAGTGAGGGAGCCACTAGCAGGAACAGCAGTGACAGTGTGCTGCACACCGGAGTGTTGTCAGGTATGTTTTGCATGGTAAGACTGCATTAATAGGCTATAAACAGCATTAAATGTACAAAGTAGGCTGCTTTTAAACATGAATAAATTGTATAGCTGAGGTGCTGTAGCATTTATTCTTGTTTGGCAGGTGAAGCCCATGCCAGCAAAAAAAGTTCAGAGACTGGTCGTAATCTGCTGATTTTTTTTTTTTTTTTGTTCATTTATACCAGTGGCTCTTAAACTTTTTTTTAATTCCCCATTTTGGGGCGCCAAACATTACCAAGCCCACACAGCTATTTCTTGGCTTCTTTTGTTAATTATCATCCGGAATTTCTCTTTGCTCATCATTTTGATGGAGATAGTTTTAAAAATTAGGTCATGATATAATTTTATCCATCCATCCATCTTCTACTGCAGGGCTGTTCAATTACAAAATCAGTTGGGCCACAATTTGAAATCAAGACATGTAACTGGGCCGCACATGTTCAGCGATCTGTTGAATATGATAAATTTCAAACCAACACAGATCAATATGACGAAAAATATGCACTTTTTTATTCATTGGCTTTGTTTTAAATGTGCACTTGGCACATGACAAAGGCACATCAAAAGTGCATAAAAACACAATAACAGTGCTGGGGTTGAGCAGAAGTTGAAGTAGTAGAAATATTTTTTTCCTCTTGAACAACAATAAATAAAAAGAATGGAAGAAATAACATTCTGTAAATAACCATTTTGGTCACATCTTACTCAAGCATATCTCAAAGTGCATTAAAACTCAATGTGTACTGTTAGTAGCATTAACATTTGTTTCCCTTTTGAAATAAAATATACTATATCCTGGTCATAACTGATCTGGGCACATCACAAAGGGCATTTAGCTGAATAAAAAAAAAGAACTGTCAGCACGCCTCATTGCACCCCCCCCCCCCAAAAAAAAAAGAAAAAAAAGAAAAGAAAAGACTGATAACATTAACACATCTTGCACATCCACTGTTGTGGTTTGTTTTAAATCACCACATGTGTGAGTAGGAACCTCAGGGTACACGCTGGACAGATTGCCAGTTCATTGTAGGGCAGATATAATTTTGTCAATAATTTTATTTCTAATATGATAAAACACGGAGTAGCTTTTATTTTCAATGTCATGTTTAGTTTTAATTGTGAAACTTTAAACTTTGCAGGAAATAATACCCCCCCCCCCCCCCCCCCACACACACACGGTAGGTTTACATATAAATCTGGCCCTCGGGAAGTGAGGAAAAAAAAAATTGTGGCCCTCACTACCACCAAAGTTGCCCACCCCTGATGTAAATCCCCTTTCACCGCATGTAGGACACCATGTGGTGTATGGGTCGGTGCCTATTTCCGTTTCACTGACCCTAGGCCACACAGCTACTGTAAGTAGTGAAAGCTAGAGTGGGGGGGGGCAGTCCTCTGGTAGCTCTGTGATTTAAGATAAGATAACATAAGATAAGCCTTTATTAGTCCCACAATGAGGAAATTCCAGGATTGCAACAGCACAGGGATAGCAACACTCAGAGCAACAATCAGAAGGCAAGAAAAAACAAGAGCATCTAGTATACATATGTACATATTAATATATATAGTATATATAGACACACAGTGCGGAGCATTGTAGCTGGATGGAATAAATATAAGAGTATATAAACACACAGTGCGGAGCATTGTAGCTAGATGGGATGAAACAGCACAACCGTCTACTTAGTTATCCTACATGGTATGATTATGTACCAATACATATTCTCACCCTCCATAGCGACCGGTATTTTCCTAGTTGCATGCCGGAGGCGACCATTGTATAAGTCTATTGCGTCTTTTGCATTCAAAAACTATTAGGTTGTCACGTCTTTTTGCTATCTCTGCGAGCAGCCCTGCTTAGGTTGTACAGTCTGACAGCCGTTGGTAGGAAGGACCTGCGAAACCTCTCGGTTGTGCACCTGGGATGATGTAGTCTGCTGCTAAATGAGCTCCTCAGTGCATTCAGTATGTCCTGCATAGGGTGGAACTCGGCCTCCAGCAGAGATGACAGTTTAGCCACCGTCCTTCTCTCTCCTATCTCCTCCACTGGGTCAAGGCGCTGCCCCAGGACAGAGCTAGCTTTCTTGATCAGTTTGTTCAGTCTCTTCCTATCAGCTGCCGTAATGCCACTGCCTCAGCAGACCACTCCAAAAGTGATGGCTGATGCCACCACCATGTCGTAGAATGTCTTCAGCAGCGCCCCTTGTACACCAAAAGACCTGAGTCTCCTCAGTAGGAACAGCCTGCGCTGTCCCTTCTTGTAGAGTGCGTCAGTATTGTGTGACCAGTCCAGTTTATTGTTCAGATGAACACCCAGGTACTTGTAGGATGTCACCATCTCGATGTCTGTTCCCTGTATATTTACTGGTGCTGTGAGGGGTTGTCCTTGCCTGCGGCAGTCCACCACCAGCTCCTTTGTTTTCCTCGCATTGATCTGGAGGCAGTTCTGATGGCCCCAGTCCACGAAGTCCTGGATAAGCCCTCTGTACTCAGCTTTATCTCCATTGGAGATGAGGCCAACAATCGCAGAGTCGTCAGAGAACTTCTGTAGATGGCAGTGTGTTGTGTTGTGTGAGAAGTCCGCAGTATAAAGGGTGAACAGGAAGGGAGCCAAAACCGTTCCCTGGGGGGCCCCCGTGCTACCGATGATCGTGTCGGACACACAGTCCCGGGTTCTCACAAACTGAGGCTGGTTAGTGAGGTAGTCCAGGATCCATGATGACAGGTGCTGGTCCACCGCTGCGCACAGCAGCTTGTCCTTCAGGATCATCGGTTGGATGGTGTTGAAAGCACTGGAGAAGTCAAAGAACATGATTCTCACCGCATTCCCGGGCTTCTCCAGGTGGGACAGAGAACGGTGAAGGAGGAAGATCACCGCATCCTCCACCCCAATGCCATGCTGGTAGGCGAACTGGAGTGGATCCATCGCTGGTCCCACCAGGGGGCGGAGGTGAGCAAGGAGCAGTCTCTCCAGGGTCTTCATCATGTGGGACGTCAAGGCCACTGGTCTGTAGCTGTTCAGGTCTTTGGGGTGGGAAGTCTTTGGTACAGGTACCACACAAGATGTTTTCCACAGCTGTGGTACCCTCCCCAGCTTCAGGCTCAGGTTGAAGATGTACTCCACAATCCCACACAGCTGGTCTGCACAGGACTTGAGGAGCTTTGCACTGATGCCGTCCAGTCCCGACGCCTTCCTCGCCTTGATCTTCCTCAGCTCCGTCCTCACCTGGGTCTTAGTCAGGGTCAGGTTGGGGGGCTGTGTGTTGGGAGTGGGAGGGAGTTGGTGGAGTGGGGAGTGGCAGCAGGACTTGATGTCTTTAGAGGCAGCAGTGGTTGTTGTGCAGTCAGGGGGGAGGGTGGTTGGTCAAATCTATTGAAAAACAGATTCAGATTGTTCGCCCACTCCCTGCCCCCCGTGGCCTGGGGGGAGGTATTCTGGAGCCCAGAGATGGTTTTAAGGTTTCTCCAGACCCTGCTGATGTCGCTCTGTTGCAGCTTGTCCTCCATCTTCTTCCTGAAGCTGTCCTTGCCTTCTCTGATCTTTCTCCTCAGCTCCCTCTGTACGGACTTCAGCATCTCCCTGTTCCCCAACCTGAAGATCCTCTTCTTCTCTCTCAGAAGTGTTTTTATCTCAGGGTTGATCCAGGGTTTGTTGTTTGAGCAACACCGTATGGTCTTGGTGGGAACAGTGTTGTCCACACAGAAGCTGAGGTAGTCCGTGATGGTGTGAGTGAGGCCATTGATGTCCTCACCATGTGGATCGCAGAGCTGCTCCCAGGCGGTGGTTTCAAAACAGCCCTTTAGAGTGTTCATTGCCTCCTCAGACCATAACTTCACTGTGCGCCTGGCCGGAGGTTGTCTGTGCACTAGTGGTTTGTACACCGGCCGGAGATGAACCAAGTTGTGATCCGATCTCCTGAGTGGGGGGAGTTGTAATGAGGTGTACGCCTCCTTAGTGTTTGCGTAGAATAAGTCCAGTGTTTTATTGTCTCTAGTGTGGCATGTGACATACTGGGTAAACGTGGGTAGAATGGGAGACAGTGAAACATGGTTGAAATCGCCTGAGATGAGGAGAAGAGCATCTGGGTGTTCTGTCTGCAGCCTGCCGGTTACTGAATGGATGACGTCACGCGCTGTCCCAGCGTTCGCCGTCGGATTTGCATAAACAACAATGCAGATCACGTGTGAGTATTCCCTCGGGAGATATGTAGGTCGCATGCTAACAGCTAGCAACTCAATGTCTTTGCTGCAGTGTCGTTGTTTAACAGTGATATGTCCCGGTCTGCACCAGTTGTTGTTAACATACATTATCACTCCACCGTCCCTTGCTTTGCCACTGCTTTGCCCCTTGCTTTGCCACTTAACTTTCCTTTCCCCATTCTATTATGCTGAGCACCAAGCCAGAAGGCGGATAGTACCATTTTTATATGGTCTTTGGTATTTAAATGCTTCTATTCAAAATAGGACATTCAACACATTTGTCTGTTCTTCCTTTATAGAAATAAAGCTTTAAATGTTCTGAAATTACTCTTTTTATTGTTTTTTTTAAATATTTAATTAATTGTTGTATCCGTGCTTCACCAATTACAATGACAATTTACTAAATAATAGAAAAATAACTATTGTACGGTAGCTTTTCATGCGCACTGAAGTCTTCTCTGTTCTCAGTGTGCATCTGTTTCTTTAGTCTTTCATTTTCAATGTGCTTCCATATAAAAAAAAAAGCAAAAAGCAAAAGTGCTGTTTAGGCTGAAAATGGCTCATTCTTTAATTCGGATGTTCTTTTGCTGCCTGACAGTCTTGCATAATAGGCAGCGCTTTTTTTTTTTTGACAAGTTGAAGCCCAAAAAAGCGAATGGATGTGGGTGCACTTTTGACCAAACTGAGATGAATGAATAATGTGTCTGGACCACCGTGTGAATCTGAGCGTAACTCTGAAGCCAGAATAACAAAATCAGCAGTGATGGAATGAAGAGGGAAGACAGCTCAACAAAAAAAACTGATATCTGCATACCTGTGTTCATTTTTATGGGGTGCCACAAATGCACGGACAGATGTGAACATGTAGACATTAACTTTTATGCACAAGTCGACTATCTCCTGAGCTTTTCTTTAGCTCATACTTGACAAGCAGTTTCATGTTCGAAGCGCTCACCAGCGAGACCAGTTAAATTGGATTTAGATTAAAAATATGTACCTTTCAGTGGATGGACGAGAAGGGAATTAAATAAAGAATGGATCTCCTGAGGGAAACATTCAAATGGCAAGTGCTACCTGAGAGCTCTCGATTGGAGGTAGAGAGTTCTGTACTAAAGGTCAGGACACACACACACATACGCTACACACACCACCGCTACCAATATCATGTACTACATACCCACGTGTAAGCACATAACACATGCACACGATATGTACAATACATCACACCTTCACATTCAATAGTGATGAGACATTGGAAAGTGTTGGTGTAAGTGGATTACCTGGGTTTGTGGGGACATAAATCACAATGTGGAGATCTACCTCCCATTTTGGGGAAAATAGGCTAAAGTTACATTTTAGTCCAGTAAAGGATAAGGACTTTATAAAAAGGTAATTGATGACTGATGAAGAGAATGTCAAGGAAATACCTTCTTAAGCCTGTATCTCATGGAGAGGCAAATGCAGGAACGTTGTGGTTATTGGGGTTTTGTCAGGGTTTGTAGAAGGCTGCACAACAGTTCGCACACAGTTGTTAAGGTCTCACACAGTTTTTTTTGTTGCAAAAAAGAGTGAACATGTTCAAAATTTTTTGTGAATATAAACAGTTGCAAATGCTTGCAAAATAGTTGTAATCGTCGCAAATGGTTGTAGCACGTGTCGCTAAAGTTCTTTTTGGTTTGCTAAGTAGTGAACACTAGTAACTGTTTAGGATCCTTTATGGCAAAACTGCGTGCAAACTGTTTTGTAACCTTTTACAAACCCTGACAAACTCCTCAGATCACAGTATTCTAGAATGTTCCTTAACATCTGCTGCTCTGAGATACTAGCTTGATTTTCACCAACATTCATCAGAAAAGTTGGTGAATCCAAAAATCACTACGTTCCTCAGCATTCACTGCTCCGTGAGGTACGTAGCTCAAGGAGTGGTGAATGCTGAGGAATGGTCAAGAATGTTGAGATTTGAGTGGTTCGTCAAAGGTTGCAAAACAGTTTGCACACAGTTTTTAAGGCCTGAAATGGTTTTATTGTCAAGGTTCTTAAATAGTTGCTAGTGTTTACTACTGGGCAAACAAAAAAGAACTTTAGTGACACGTTACATCCATTTGCAGACTACTGCTTTGCAAATGTTTCCAACTGTTTGTGGTAAAATACATTCACACAAAATTCTGAACCTGCTCAAATGTTTTATTAATAAGAAAAACTGTTTGTGAACCCTGGCGAAACCCAAAAAGTGCTATGTTCGTGAACATTCCTCAACATTCACCGCTCCATGAAATATGGGGGTAACTGTTGAAAACATGGTTATATGTGTAGTACTTATGGGATATACGTGTGTGCGATTGCTTTCTTAGAATTTAAAGGTACCATGTTGTGCATCTTCCGAGGCTTCATTTTAGGTTTTATTATCTTTAAAGACATGTATATATTTTAAACATCACAAACTCTCTCTGTTGGTTTATCATTCCTCAACAAAGCCTGCTCATGAATATTAGTGAGCCCCTAATTTAATTGGTTTAAGGTTTTCTTTGTGATGAACAGTCGGGCCAATCACAAGTAGTGAGGAGTAGCCGACATCACAGACAATTTAGATCAGTACCACAGCCAATAGGATTGTGCCTGGATTGAAAATGAAGGCAAGGCTTGTAGGAACATGACTCCATAATACCCCACAAGTGCAACAAAAGAGTTTAACTAAAAAAAAGGCAGTGTGAATTTTGATGTCAAGTGAGAATTTAATACGCTGCATGATATACCTTTGAACAATGTACACATTTAGATCATTTAGAAAAATATGGGCCTTTTGAGAACACATTTCTTGTCACATGCATGCCTCTCAGGAAGTGAAAGAAATACTGTATATTTTTGCAAAATGTTTAAAATACATCCAAATTATGAAATAAAACAGAGACCCGGTGGATCCTGATAATTTATAACTGCCTTGTTTATGCATGTGTCCACATGTGCATGATTCTCTCCCAAGCAGCTGAAAACACAGATGAGGCAGCAGAAGAGAAGCTCAGCCTCAGTCAGCATGGATCACTGTCGATCAGTTGGCTGAGCTTTTTGTCTTTCTCGGACTCTGGCGCGGATGGGATTTAAAGAAGAGGGGAAACAAGGATAACTCAGATTAACTCCTCTCTGTCTTCTCTGTGATCTGCATCCAAAGCAGGACTGCGGACAATCAGGACTTAAAGCTCATTCAACTGCCTTTTTGATCTTGTCTGGCAAAATAAAAAAAAAAAAAAAAGAAAAACAACTCCCGTACTATGGGGTGCGTGGAAGAGAGTATTTATTTTTAATTGTTTATGGGTTTCTGTTTTAGAAGGACAACAATAAATGAAACTTGGTTGTTGGTGCCAAGAAATAAAATGTAAAATCTGCTCTGAGGCATTTAAACCAGATGGTGTATTTCAATGATTACAAGAAAAAACCTAATAGCAAGTTACTAGATCACATGGATTATGTAATTGCAGCAATTTAATGAATGGGTTGAACGGAATTCTTTCAGTGAAGCTTGTTTTATTTAACTGAAAGAAATATGACATTTCTCAAAATCTGCTTGAAATATCAAAAATATAACATACAGCATCACTGACACCATACAAATCTTAGGTCCCACCATGAATTTTTTTTGAAAATCCTAAAAAAAAATCAAGTTGGGATGTTGTACTTTCTCACATGTAGCATGCAACAAGAAAGCCCACTTCAGATGTGTTCTAACACCTGAAATACTTAATTTTGTTTGCTGAGAATATATAAAGAAAATACCTACCTACTAATTAAAATTTACCTGCATTTTCTTTACATCTGTGGAACCAGAAACACACTTCAAAAATCGAATCATGTCCAATAACATTGAGTCAACATGGCCAATCAACAGGCCGGATGGACATTAAATGCATTTTTGAAAAATACAAAACAAGTAACCATCATTTAAATGAGCTATGACTTATTCCGTCTCATCTCTAGGTCTTTGTATCTTTATCTGAGCGTAGTTATCAGGCAAAACACTGTGATAAAACCTCTTCAGCAGTCTCTAAACGAGAGTCATTAGAACACATAACAAACGATCACGGATCGCTTTGAAGATAAAACAGAGCCCCTGCAATGAGAACAAAAAAGCGCAGTAATAATAAGTGGCAGAGGTCCTTTCCTTCATGCACTTCTGAATTTCTGTCTTCCTCACAGTTTGTAGTAAATTTCCCTCATCATGTGAATAACACTGAGGGAGATGGAGGGCAGAGGAACATTGGAAAGATGGAAGGGAGTAGGTGGAACAGAAGAAAAGTGGGAAAAGTAGGATAAGCAGTATAACCAGTGAAACAAGTTTCAACCCATTATTTCTCTGCACTGTTTTTTTAAATTACAAATCACACATACCCGTTGAAGTGGTACTACCACTGTAAGGTGATCTTCTTGTAATTTATCCATCAAATCATCAGTACAAATCTTTAAAAACTCCAGTTGAGTCAGTGGCAATGTTTGGACTGCACGAGTTATAAGTTATCCACTTAGTTTGTGAACACAAAGTGAGTGTTGTGAACAAAGGCAAATTGCGTACTTTGGCCATGATTCAAAGCTTGTTGGCTACTTTCCAAAACAAGCCCTGCTGCAACAAACTCACAAATTGTGAATCAAGTAAACTGCTACTGAATCGATCTGACTGAAAGAAGGGAAGAATCAAGTTAATTAAAGGAATAAGTCACCATTATGTGCAGTCACTTTCAAGAGACAATTCTGGGATTACTGCAGTCTATTTTAAATGGCAGAAGGTTTTTCTGAGAATTTGTATATAATGCCAAGTTAAAATTTTGATTTTTCACTTTGTTGTGTACAGAGTGGGTTTTTTATGCATGGATTAAGCAAACTATAGCATACCGATATTTTGAGTATATCCATCGTGAACATATTTATTAGAGTAAAAAGTTAATGCTACTTAACAAGTTTCTAATAACCAATAATATGAACAGGGTGAAATATTCTCAATTCCTTTTGCCTAGTGAATGGAGAAGAAGTTTACTGGTACTGAATTTCAAGAACAAAGGTGATGCAGAGTTGTAGTAACCAGCCAACCCAAGGAGCAGTGCACAAAAGAGGTGATGATGAAGGTGCAGGCAGGCTGGAGTGAGTGGAGACAAGTTACGGGTGGACAGTTAATTCCACCTGTTGGGTTGACCTTTGACTAGCAAAGAGAAATCTTGAGAATGCAAATGGAATTTGAGCAACTTAACAAAATGTGTTGGAGGTGCAAAAGATGAAGTATCAAACGAAACTGGAAATGGAAAAGTATAAACTAGATCTGATAAAGAAATAATCTAATACTTCTACTGACTTGAAGTTTGATATCACAAAAAATCTAGAGTTCTTGCCTAAAGTAAATATGAAAGATTTAGAAACTTTCTTCTTGTTTGCTTGGCAGATTCTTGTGAATGGTCAGATGTTGAACGTACTGCGATGTTGCAATGTGTTTTTACTGGCAGAACACAACAAACCTACTCCACACTGAGCCCTGAAGACAGTAAAGTACATGAAAGAGTAAAGTCAACTGTGCTGAAGGTTTACAAGTTGGCTCTAGAAGCTTACAGGCTAAAGTTTAAATCTGGGTGTCAAACATATGCAGAATTTGTAAGAGACCTTGAAATAAATTTCAGCCACTGGTGTATTGCTTCAGGGGTTAATACTTTTGAATCTTTTTACCATTTGATTATACTTGAACGTTCAAAACCTCTTTACCATGTACTGTTGAGACATCTCAATGAACTTGAAGTTGATGAAATCAAGTAAAGCAGCAGTTCTTGCAGACAAGTTTGTCTTAACTCATAAAAACAGTGAGAGGTATAAGAGTGGAACAACCCTGGCAGGTTTTTCACAATCTTAACGTGTAGCTATGGAAACATCAGCCCTTAAAACAGAGCCAATGGAAAAGTTTGACCCAGTGGAAACCTGCAACTACTGTAAAAGAAAAGGATATTTGAAAAGTGATTGCCTGACCCCGAGGTCTAAATCTAAGCCAAATTCAGAACTAGTCAGTTGCTTGTGCTGCACCAGTTGCAGCTGATTCAGTCATAGCTAAAATTTCATTTAAGGATTGTTCTAAAAACTCACTACTGTGGTTGGTGCTGAATTTACCACTAATTTCATGTCTGATGGTTTCATTGGGGTTATGTGTACTATTTACCCCTCTGCACAGAGTTAACCTCATGTCAGATCTAGTATAGGGGGAGGTGGGTGGGGGGTGTACTACCCCAGTTATTTATAGAGGGTCTAGATATTATCTTAGACTGGCAGGCAGGTCAGGGCAGGGTGCAAACCTCCATGTGTTGTGACTCAGTATACGGGGTGGGGGTGGGGGGTTAAAAGTTCATAGTGGTCAAATTTGACCACATGTGGTTTATTTTTCAACATAGTCTCCCCTTCAGTCCACACACTTCTTCCATCGGTGTTACAGCGCTTGGATCCCTGTGGTTGAAAAATAAACCACATTTGGTCAAATTTGGCCACGATGAACTTTTCAGCCCTATACCTAATTGTTCTACATTGTAGGAATCAGCATAGGCTGCTCCTGACTTGCCAGCTGTATCTCCTGCATGTGTGGTTATCCATGCAGTAGCTCGTTCTGATGAGGAGAAAAGTATTTGAGCCAAGGAATGAAAGTAACCTTGCCATTTGAATTATTATCTGTCTCGCCTTCTGACCTAATAAAGGAATGATAAGGTGAAGAGTCTGCATAAACACATACAGTCATGTGAAAAAATTAAGATACCCTATGAAAACCTGTGTTTTTTTAACATATTTGGACATATGGATATTTAATATCAATTTTAACAATACTGGGATTCAAGTAATACAACTAAACAATCAAAACTGAAAAAAAGACTTAAAATTTTTTCTGTAAAATGTAATTCTAGAAACATGCAATTTCTGGTGAGGAATAAATTAGGACACCCCCACCTTTATTTCCACTTAAAATGGCTAAAATCAGACACAGGAGTATCACAGCAGGTCCACATGATTAGAACATCTTTACTCAGCATTTTGAAGTAGGCTTGTCTTATTTAAACCTCAGACATTTAGTTTGGTGTGGTCCTGACTGTTGAAGTGAGAGTGAACACCATGGTGAGATTGAAAGAGCTGTCTGAGGCCTTCAGAAAGAAGATAGTAGCAGTTTATGAGTCTGGGAAGGGATTTAAAAAGATCTCAAAAGAATTTTAAATCAGCCATTCCACTGTCCGGAAAACAGTCTGCAAGTGGAGGACATTCAAAACAACTGCCAACATGCCCAGGTCTGGCCGTCCAAGCAAGTTCACCCTGAGAGCAGACCGCAAGATGCTAAAAGAAGTCTCCAAAAACCCTAAAATGTCATCACGGGATCTACAGCAGGCTCTTGCTACTGTTGATGTGAAAGTGCATGCCTCTACAATCAGAAAGAGACTGCACAAGTTTAACTTGCATGGGAGATGTGCAAGGAGGAAACCTTTGTTCTGTAAGAAAAGGCCAGACTGAAGTTTGTCAGAGAGAATGGAGACAAAGACCAGGACTTGTGGAATAATGTTCTTTGGACAGATGAGTCTAAAATTGAATTATTTGGACACCAGAACAGAGGACATGTTTGGCATAGGCCAAATACAGCATTCCAGGAAAAGAACCTCATACCAACTGAAGCTCATGTACAAAGGGTACTTGCGCACAAAAACATGGCGTACGTCCTTTTCCATGGAAAATTTCAAATGTATCAAGAATGGAATGACTGCGGAAATATGCACAGCCCCACGCCAACTTCATGGCTGGCGTACCTACGTTTTGTACTGTTATTGGTCCGTTGGCAACACTTAGCAGTGATGTTGAGAGACTAATAATGACATGAAAATTATTGTACACACCAAAGACACATGATGAACAAACATCCAAGTGTCCACAAATAGATGAGTGGATAAAAAACAAATGCAAAGAAGTGCAGAAAATGCCTCTAACAACAATGGCATTAGCATTATTAGAGGACATTGCAAATCGTGCAGTGAATCAGAATCAGAATCAGAATCAGATTTATTGCCATTGTTCATGTAGTACACAAACTAGGAATTTGTCTCGGTGCCATGCTGCAACATTAAAAACATGATGAGATAAAGAGATAAACTAAAAAACTAAAAGACTAAAAACATGCAATAAGTGTAGAATAATAAGTAATAATAATAATAATAATAATGAGTAATACTAGTCAAGGCAGATTTAAATAAATTAGCAAGTAGCAGATAATATGGGGTACCACAGTGCAGTCGATAATGCAACAGAAAAACAGTGATGAACGACATGAGCTGCTGTATATAGTGCACGAGAGTCAATAAGTCACTTAATGTTCAGCAGTCTGATGGCAGAGGGGAAAAAGCTGTTCATGTGCCGGGAGGTTTTAGTCTGAAAGGACCGAAGTCTTCTACCTGAGGGGAAGGGGGCAAACAGTACGTGACCAGGGTGTGAAGGATCGGCTATGATCCGGCCTGCACGCCTCCGGGTCCTGGAGATGTACAGGTCCTGGAGAGATGGGAGCTTGCAGCCGATCACCTTCTCAGCAGTGTGCACGACGCGCTGCAGCCTTAGTCTGTCCCTGGCAGTGGCTCCTGCGTACCACACGGTTATGGAGGAGGTGAGGATGGACTCGATGATGGCCGTGTAGAACTGCACTAACATCTTGGTGGGTAGCTTGAGCTTCCTCAGCTGCCGCAGAAAGAACATCCTCTGCTGGGCCTTTTTGATGAGGGAGCTGATGGTTGGCTCCCATTTGAGGTCCCGGGTGATGGTGGTGCCCAAGAAGCGGAAGGAATCTGCAATGGTGATGGGAGAGCCTGTGATGGTGAGGGGGGGCAGGGGGGTTGTGACTTTCCTGAAGTCCACAATCATCTCCGCTGTCTTCAGAGCGTTCAGCTGCAGGTTGTTGTGGCTGCACCAGGACACCAGCTGGGCCACCTCTTTCCTGTAGACGGACTCATCGCCGTTGGAGATGAGCCCGATGAGGGTGGTGTCGTCCGCAAACTTGATCAGCTTAACAGACTGGTGGGAGGAGGTGCAGGAGTTGGTATAAAGGGAGAAGAGTAGGGGGGAAAGTACACAGCCCTGGGGTGATCCGATGCTGATGCTAACAGAGTCCGAGACAGACTTCCCCAGCCGCACATGCTGCCTCCGGTCCATCAGGAAGTCGGTGATCCACCTGCAGAGGGAGTCAGGCACGCCGAGCAGGGACAGCTTGTCCTGGAGCAGAGTGGGGTGGATGGTGTTGAATGCAGAGCTGAAGTCCACAAACAGGATCCTGGCGTAGGTTCCCGGGGAGTCCAGGTGCTGCAGGATGGAGTGGAGGGCCAGGTTGACTGCGTCGTCCACAGACCTGTTGGCACGGTAGGCAAACTGCAGCGGGTCCAGGAGGGGAGTGGTGATGGACTTGAGGTGAGACAGGACCAGGCGCTCAAAGGACTTCATGACTACAGAGGTGAGCGCTACAGGTCTGTAGTCGTTAAGTCCAGTAATCCGTGGCTTCTTGGGGACAGGGATGATGGTGGAGGATTTGAGGCAGGTCGGCACGTGGCACAGCTTAAGGGAGGTGTTAAAAATGTCTGTGAAGACAGGAGCCAGCTCTTTCGCACAGTGTCTCAGGGTGGAGGGAGACACACCGTCCGGCCCGGGGGCCTTGTGCGGGTTTAAGTCTGGAGAATTGTCTGTGCACGTCCTGCTCACTGATGACAAGGGCAGGGGGGGAGGAGGAGGAGGGGGGACCGCTTTTGATGAATTAGGGGCCGAGGAGGCAGTGGAGCTGGGTGGAGTGGGGGAGTTGGACACAGCTGACGAGGTGTCAAGTGAGAAGTGAGAAGAGAAAGGGTATTTTAGAAAGAAGATTTTCTGGCTCAGGATGATGACTGGCTTGTCAGCTGGTTGAGGTTTCCACAGTCAGTCCTTGTGGAACTGTGCTCAGAGCTACGGCTGCTCTTGGAGCGCGACAACGGCGAGAAGCTGTGTGCTGCCCGCCCCAGGGCAAGTGCTGACAACACTGGGGTTCCTGGCTACAGGGGCATGCCAGAGGGAGCTGGCAGACCAATCGGGAATTTCCCAGTCGACCCTGAGCCGAGCTATGCCAGCTGTGTGGGATGGCATTATTCGGCTGTCACCCAGGTACATCATATTCCCATACAATGCAGTTGAATAGGCCAACATCAAAGTGAAATTTGCAGCAAGAGCTGTTTTTCCGAATGATTCTAATGAACAGCACTGTTGGGAACAAACTACAAGCTGGCACTGTGCGGATGGGTGGCGTCTTGGTGAGTAAATTCATGTAATTATACATGGCTGCACGGTGGCGCAGTGGTTTAGCACTGTGGCAGCACAGTTTTACCCTCGGCCGGGGGATCGCGGGGATCATGAGATCGTGGGTTCGATCCCAGCCCCCGACCAACAGTGAGCTGTGTGGAGTTTGCATGTTCTCCCCGTGTTGCGCGGGTTTACTCCGGGATTTCTCCGGTTTCCTCCCGCTTACCAAAAACATGTAGGTTTAGGGCGCTCGCGCACGCAGCGACCAGCAGCCAGTGGCTTGTCACCAGACTGCAAACCAAGTCTACCTACGGGTACAAATAAGTAACAAAAAAAAAAAAAAAAAAAAAAAAATTATACTAATAATGACCCTCCTCATGCGCAACTCACCTGTGCACCCCCAAATATCACCCTGTCTTCAAGGCTTCATTACAAGTCAGTGGGTCAAGTAAGTGAATTTCTTTTATTGCTGATTAAACTACAGTTTCACAGCGTTCTACCAAGCCCCCGATTGCCTCTGTGTGTACAGTAGTTATGTCAATAAACACATGCGTAAAGTATGAAATGCAACAGTCTCACCCTTTCCTCGGCGCACTTCATTCATTTAGTAGTGTGTGTAATCCATGTAAGTTGTATATAACTATAAAGGATGAGATTTGCATTTTGGACATAAAATATGTACCTGTCGAGTCTAATATTATCTGCTTTCAACTGACAGGTGACCATGGCTACCCACTAAATAGGTTCATATTGTCTTCTTTTTCATTACTGTTTTCATTACTGTTGAGCTGATCCACCCGGCTGGTCACAAATCACAGCGATCAGCTGACACTTCTGAGGACAACTGCAGACGTCAGAGGAAACATATCAAGGTTAAATAAACATCTCCTTCTTATCCCTGTCTGAATAAAGGAAAACAGTAAACTAATCTTATAGGGCTGTGAGCATACTGCTGAATTATCTGTATCTGACACTAATGACGGAGGACAGCGTGCCAAACAAAATGCTTTTTACGGGCCTTTACCTCATTCAGGAGCACCTCCAACTCACAGTCCGTGAAATTCCATTAAATCCATTATTTTTGATTGGGGATACAGGAGAATCAAATGTGTAGGGCTTGTATGTACTATATCTATTTGGATATCTATTTGCTGACATGATTAGGGACCCAGGAGACAGACACTGACACGAGCAGATAGTGACAATAATCTTTATTTAATAGTGAGAGCGTGTAATGCGAGTGTGAGTGTGTGGATAGTGCTCTGGTCACTGGAGCTGAGCGACCTGGACGGAGACCCGGCAACCCTGAAACATATAAGCAGAAAACAATTACTAATGTTCCACACTCGTGAAGAGCTACAGGTAATGAGGCTTACTTGAGTGCAGCACAGGCTTCGCCCTGCTGAGTTCCAGCGGCCGTGCAGCGTGGAGGTGAAGGTGTCCGTGAACGTGCTGGGGTTACCACCCGTGGCTGTGACAATGGCAATCCTGGTGATGACGCCGGCTGTGACTCCACAGTCCGGGACAATGATAATCCAGACAATCTCTGATGAGGTTAGTGACTCCACAGAATGTGGCAACGATGATACAGCTGATGCTGATGACAGAGATGCCACCGATAGCGTAGGCCAATACTCCTGCAACTGATATAACAACAGTTCTGGCAACTGAGGAGCAAGACGTACCGGTAGTCGTGGTGGTAGCGAGCCGCTACGTGTGCGTGATGGCGTTACCCCGTCAGCTGGGGACGCAGGTCCGCCGCCAAGGAGGTCCACCTGTGCACAGGGGTATAGATTTGGAGTTGAATAAATTGTTCTCTTACTTGCTTGTTGCTGGGAAGAAATCCTAGATGAAGTGAGGTTCTTGACGAGACAAACGAGGTTCCAGAGGAGACAGACAAGGTTCCAAACGAGACAAGAGAGATTCTTGACGAGACCAGAGAGCGGAGAACAGGCTCATTCTCCGTTGAGGAAGACAGACGACTCCGTGCCGGGCTGTCAGCGACGCTGGCTTTTAACAGCCGTTGATTCACACCTGTTGGTCTGTGCGCAGCTGGAGCTGATGACGCCAATGACGGCCCAGAGGCCGCCATGACAGTACTCCCCCCTCTAGCAGTGCCTCCAGGCACCTGCCCAATCCTACCTGGATTCGCCCGATGGAAATCGCGAATCAGCTGTTTATCCAGGATCAACGCTGGGCGAATCCAAGAACGATCCTCCGGTCCAAAGCCCTCCCAGTCTACCAAATACTGAAGACCACGGCCCCGTCTGCGGACATCCAGGATGGCAGTCACCCCCCAGGCCGGATGGCCATCGATCATCCTCGGGGTTGCGGGAGCCGCAGGAGCAGGGCACAGGGGATCCGAGACGTACGGTTTGACCTGGGAGACATGAAAGGTGGGGCAGATACGCATTGAAGAGGGGAGAGACAAGCGCACAGACACAGGGTTAATAATACGATTGATGGTGTAAGGGCCAATGAAGCGCTTAGTGAGCTTCCGTTTTTCGGCCGGTACACCAATATTCCGGGTTGACAACCAGACCTTCTGACCCACCTTATAGTCCGGGGCGGGTCTCCTATGCCGGTTGGCCACCTGGATATTGCGTTTGGTAGTCTTCAGCAAGGCTTGGCGGGCGAGGAGCCAAACTCGCCGGCAGCGCTTGATGTGTGCCTGGACTGAAGGAACCGCTACCTCCTTTTCCTCCTCCGGGAACAGCGGAGGGTCAAATCCGAATGATGCCTTAAACGGAGAGATGCCCGTAGCCGTGGAGATTGTGGCGTTGTGAGCATACTCAATCCACGGAAGGAATTTGCTCCAGGAGGATGAGCAGGAGGAGATGACACAGCGTAGGGCGGCCTCAAGCTCCTGATTAGCCCGCTCGCACTGGCCATTGCTCTGAGGGTGATAACCAGAGGAGAGGCTGGCTGTGGCTCCCAGTGCCGCGCAGAAGGCCTTCCAAACCTGTGATACAAACTGAGGCCCTCGATCTGACACAATGTCAGCAGGGATGCCATGAAGGCGGACTACATGTTGCACAAGGAGATCCGCTGTTTCCAGGGCCGAAGGCAAACCCCGAAGTGGCACAAAATGGGCTGCCTTCGAAAACCGATCCACGATGGTCAAAACCGTGGTGTAGTCATCTGAAATGGGCAACCCAGTCACAAAGTCCATAGCTACGTGAGACCAGGGGCGTGAAGGAACTGGCAAAGGGTGTAGCAAACCCGCCGGGGGAGATGACGTCGTCTTCCCGGTGGCGCACTGAGCGCAGGCCCGGATGTAATCAACAACGTCCTTCCGTAACCCTGGCCACCAGAAGGTCCTTTGGAGGAGATCCACGGTCCGACCCACTCCAAGATGACAAGCCAACTTGGAAGCGTGACCCCACTCAATCACCTTGCCCCGGATAGCGCGTGGAACAAACAAGCGCCCCCCCCCCCCCCCCGGGATCCGGCTCGGTCTTCTGAGCCTGGCAAACCGTCTTGCAGATTCCCCAGGACAGGGCGCCCACGACGCAGGAAGGCGGCAGGATAGGGGTCTCCTGGTCCTCAGAGGATGGTGTGTCAAATTGCCGTGAGAGAGCATCCGGCTTACCGTTCTTACTTCCCGGCCGGTACGTGATGGAAAAGTTAAAACGGCCGAAGAAGAGGGACCAGCGGGCCTGGCGTGCATTCAGGCATTTCGCCGTCCTGAGGTACTCCAGGTTGCGATGATCAGTCCAAACCACGAACGGCTGAGCAGCCCCCTCCAGCCAATGTCTCCATTCCTCCAATACAAGGCGAATTTTACTGCCAGTAACTCCCTGTCTCCGATGCTGTAATTCCTCTCTGCAGGGGTAAGACGGTGAGAGAAATAAGCACAAGGGCGAATCTTACCGTCCTCAGGAGAACGTTGGGAGAGTACCGCTCCAACTCCCGAATCAGAAGCATCCACTTCCACCAAGCACTGCAGCTTCGGATCCACCTGAGTAAGGACTCGGGCCGAGGCGAACTCCCTCTTGAGTTTTTCAAACGCTCCAGCTGCCTCCCTACTCCAGCAAAACGGGATCTTAGGGGAGGTGAGAGCAGTCAGGGGACGGGCAATATTGCCAAAATTAGGCACGAACCTCCTATAGAAATTAGCAAACCCCAGGAAACCTTGAAGCTGCTTTCTGGAGGTGGGTGCAGGCCAATCCAACACCGCCTTGACCTTGGCTGGGTCAGGGAGCACCTGGTTCCGAGCTATAATAAACCCAAGGAAAGAGGTTTGGTCAGTGTGGAACTCACATTTTTCAGCCTTGACGAATAGCTGATTCTCCAGGAGGCGCTGCAGTACCCTGCGCACATGCACCCGATGTTCCTCTAGTGTGCGGGAGAAAATGAGAATATCATCGAGATAAACAAAAACAAATGAGTTCAGAAAATCCCGTAGTACATCATTTATCAGTCGTTGGAAGACGGCTGGAGCGTTAGTTAACCCAAACGGCATTACCAGATACTCAAAATGTCCGCTGGGGGTCCGAAAAGCCGTCTTCCACTCATCTCCTTCCCTTACGCGCACGGTAGGCATTCCTAAGGTCCAGTTTAGTAAACCAGGACGCCCCCTGGAGGGAGTCAAAAGCAGTGTTCATCAGAGGCAAGGTATATTTGTCTTTTACAGTTATTTCATTCAGTCCCGGGAAATCAATACAGGGGCGTAGAGAACCGTCTTTTTTCCCAACAAAAAAAAATCCAGCTCCCACTGCCAAAGACGACAGGCGGATGATACCAGAGGCCAAGGACTCCTTAATGTATGTGTCCATAGCCTCGCGCTCCGGGGCTGACAGGCTGTACAGGCGGCTAGCAGGAAGAGGGGCCCCAGCCTTTAGGTTGATCGCGCAGTCATAAGGGCGATGAGGGGGTAAGGACAATGCCCGAGACTTGCTAAATACTAGCCCCAAATCGTGATAGACCTCTGGCACTTTGGACAAGTCCGGTGGAGATGGATCAGGCAGAGGCACCTTGACGGATGGGGCGCATGCCGCCGATTGGAGGCAGGCACTAAGGCAGAATGTACTCCATGCCGTTACTCTCCCAGCTTGCCAGTCAATGGTGGGGTTATGTAGGCGCAGCCAGGGGTACCCCAAAATAACGGGCGAAGAAGAAACGGGCAGTACTAGAAACTGAATCTCCTCCCTGTGATTTCCTGATACAATAACTGACACGGGAACCGTCTGATGAGCAATGGTGGTCAAAGACGCTTTAGACAAGGTGATCAGTTTGACAGGGGGATCTAGAGTCTGACAGTTAAGGCCCATCCGGGTTGCCAGGTCTCTAGAAATAAAATTTTGCTCAGCTCCAGAATCTACTAACGCCAATGTGGAGTGTTCTGTATGTAAATGGATGAGTCTAAGAGGTAATCGACAACAAGTGAGGGGTTCTTCTGAGTTATTGCCTGTGAATCCCCCTACTGCGATCCACGGGCCTTCCCTTTTAACTTATTGGGACATTCAAAAACCCCATGTGACTCTTTCCCACAGTAGAAACAAAGGCCCTGATCCCTGCGGCGTTGTTTCTCAGCTGCTGACACTTTTGACCGGCCAATGATCATAGCTTCCTGAACCGGAAGTTCCTCTGATGTGGGTAGAGCGAGAGGAGGAGAGTTGGGGAGGCGAGGGCGGGGTTTAACCGAACGGGAAGTAGAACGCCGTTCAGCCGCCCGCTCCCTTAATCTGCTATCGAGACTAACCGCTAGGGCAATCAAATCCCGCAAATTGTCCGGTTTGTCCCGTGCCGCTAACTCATCCTTCAACTCATCGTTAAGACTACGTAGAAAAATACCACATAATAATGGCTCCCCCCACCCAATCTCTGCAGCCAGGACCCGGAAGTCAATAGCGTAATCCGCAGCTGATCTTTTTCCCTGTTGTAAGCTCAGCAACCGTTCTGTCAACACCTCACCTCTATCCGTATGATCAAACACAGACAAAAATTCATTCACAAACTCTTGGTAAGTAAGCAAGGAATAACTTGGTTTCGCCATTATTGAATACGCCCAGTCCAAAGCTCTTCCTGCTAACAAATTAATGACGTAGCCAATCCGGCTAGAATCAAGAGTGAAATCCCCCGGAACGCGAAGAAAAACTGACTCACATTGCAATATGAATCCTCGAGCTTCCCCGAGTTTTCCGCTGAACCGGGCAGGTGTGGGAATAGGGGTGAGGCGAGAGGACGAGGAGGTGTTAGCTTGTCCAGATGCTAAGCCCACAGAGGCAGAACTGTTTGCGGTGGGGGGAAACGTCTGGTGTCCCTCCAGACGATCCAGCCGACCATTTATTACAGTTAACTGATTTAAGACTATTGTCTGTTGGTGTGCAAGTAAATCTACCCGGGCGCTAAGAGTGTTGATTTGGCGCGACAGTGAGCTGTCCGCTGGGTCAACGTGACGGAGTCGTACTGACATGGTTAGGGACCCAGGAGACAGACACTGACACAAGCAGATAGTGACAATAATCTTTATTTAATAGTGAGAGCGTGTAATGCGAGTGTGAGTGCGTGGATAGTGCTCTGGTCACTGGAGCTGAGCGACCTGGACGGAGACCCGGCAACCCTGGAACATATAAGCAGAAAACAATTACTAATGTTCCACACTCGTGAAGAGCTACAGGTAATGAGGCTTACTTGAGTGCAGCACAGGCTTCGCCCTGCTGAGTTTCAGCGGCCGTGCAGCGTGGAGGTGAAGGTGTCCGTGAACGTGCTGGGGTTACCACCCGTGGCTGTGACAATGGCAATCCTGGTGATGACGCCGGCTGTGACTCCACAGTCCGGGACAATGATAATCCAGACAATCTCTGATGAGGTTAGTGACTCCACAGAATGTGGCGACGATGATACAGCTGATGCTAGTGATGACGCCGGCTGTGACTCCACAGACCGGGACGATGATAGTCCAGACAATGACGAGGTTAGTGATTCCACAGAATGTGGCGACGATGATACAGCTGATGCTGATGACAGAGATTCCACCGATAGCGTAGGCCAATACTCCTGCAACTGATATAACAACAGTTCTGGCAACTGAGGAGCAAGACGTACCGGTAGTCGTGGTGGTAGCGAGCCGCTACGTGTGTGTGATGGCGTTACCCCGTCAGCTGGGGACGCAGGTCCGCCGCCAAGGAGGTCCACCTGTGCACAGGGGTATAGATTTGGAGTTGAATAACAAATTGTTCTCTTACTTGCTTGTTGCTGGGAAGAAATCCTAGATGAAGCAAGTGAGGTTCTTGACGAGACAAACGAGGTTCCAGACGAGACAGACAAGGTTCCAGACGAGACAAAAGAGATTCTTGACGAGACCAGAGAGCGGAGAACAGGCTCATTCTCCGTTGAGGAAGACAGACGACTCCGTGCCGGGCTGTCAGGGACGCTGGCTTTTAACAGCCGTTGATTCACACCTGTTGGTCTGTGCACAGCTGGAGCTGATGACGCCAATGACGGCCCAGAGGCCGCCATGACATTTGCATCTAATTGCATATTCAAATGGAGGCGTGTCAAGGGAGTGGTCTGGTATTTCCTCACTTGCGTTCAATTTCAAGTAGATTGGGATGTACAAAGAAAATGTGCTTGGATTCCTGCGTATGCACTGTTTCATACATATGGATTTTTTTTTTTTTGCTTACAGCATTTTCTTGATTTAAACGTACATCATCTTTTGGTAGGAAATCCATGCAAGTCTTTGTACATGCCCCTGGACCCTCCCAACATGACAATGACAGGGATGGCAACAGGAAATTCTGATTTCAGCTGAAATCTAATTTGGTCGATTGACTTATGGGGCGGCCGGGGGGGCACAGCCCCCCTGAAGCTGGGAGGTTTTCAGTAAAACAGAAGTAATTTAGACTGAAAAAAAATGATAAGAAAAAAAAAAAGAAATACTAGACTTAGATAAATCATTAAATTTAATGAAAAGTTAACTTACTTTTTCTTCAATGTTGTCTCACTCTCTTTAGTCCAACATATTTAACAGTTCTATAAGAGTTTATTACACTATTTACACTGGTCACCAAGTCACTTCTAATGTGAAACTTTCTTCCTTTTGGCAGCAAGCTGTGTCAGTCTCTGAACTTTGAACTTCATCTCCTTTTCTGGTTTCTTCAGAAATTGTCCGAGTGCTTCTGTTACCTCGTTGAACTTGGAGCCAATTTTCACCTTTACCGTCACTTTTCTCTCAAGCCAGTTCCATTGGAACTTATTTTTGATACTTTTGTCTATTTCTAGCACTGATGACTCCTGATCCTTCAATAAAAATCTCATAATTCCGCTGAAAACAATACAGAAAGCTCAGAATTCCAACACGAACCAGCGATGTGATTTGGGGTTGGGGAAATTATCTGAAAATTCAGCAGGGGGTCTGGGGGACACAGTCCCCCAGCGTGGTCCGGGGCAGAGCCCCGGTGGGTGGGTGGGGGACAAAGCCCCCCAAAGCTCCTGGGTTTTTATGATTTTTAAGTACCAGAACTGTGCTTAAATGACATAAAACAAACAGCTGAATGCCACTTATTACTGTATAATATTGACTTATGTTCCAAGAAGATAGCATTCCTAAAATATTCCAACAAGCATTATCCATCACATGCTTTAACACTTGATCAAATCAAAATCAGTTAATTTTATCTATTCCATAATAGAAATAAAATTCCAACATACCATTACTTTTTATAATTTCAGCATTCATTTCAGATCACCAGTTTCAATCTCCATTGAGACTTGAGCAGTTCATTTTGCACAATCACTGATGTAGCCAAGTCTTAGAAATATTCAAAAGTTATGAGTCAATGTCCACTGTGCACTGTCAATTTCAAACTGTTTGGAATCATAAAAGGGGATGGTTAACTTTTATTACCGTTTCATCCCCCGCGCAGCCCAGCTCAAACAGCCGTTGTACGCCGCCAGTAACAGAGTTAATGGCTCGCCACCTGGCCATACGCCACTTCCGGTCCTGCCTGAAAGGGCGCAGCTTCACTGCGTTCGTGGACCACAAGCCGCTAACATACTTAACGTACTTTATCTTCCTGGAAGATAAAATAAAGCGGAATTCGGCGAATTAGCAGAAAATCACATCCCTGAGAACACGCCGCCATGAATCTTTGAAAAAGCATACAACGAGCCATTTGATTGGTCCAATCGTTCCAATCGACATCAAATTGCAGGGCTGTCAAGCTACTGCAATACAGCAGTAGCTTGAACACAACACATCCGGGTTATCGCGGGAGACAACTTCCGGGGAAGCGCCGAGCACTTATGTAATCATGTTGATTTTCGCTAAAATCGGTAACAATAAGGTACCTTACCCCCCCTAAAATTTTCTCAACGGATTTAGACGATTCACAGAAATGATCAATTTGAAAATAAATCGGCGGAAATCCGCGGATCGGCGGAAAATTGCCATCCCTGCAATGACCCAAAACATACCAGCAAATCCACCAAGGACTGGAAAAACTAAGAAATGGAGAGTCCTGGAATGGCCGAGTCAAAGCCCAGATCTTAATCCCATTGAGATGCTGTGGGCTGACTTGAAACGGGCTGTATATGCAAGAAACTCCTCAAACATCTCACAGCTGAAAGAATTCTGCATTGAGGAGTGAGGCAAACTTTCTTCAGATGTCAGAAACTTGTAGATGGCTACAAGAAGAATCTCACTGAAGTTATTTTAGCCAAAGGGGGTAACATGAGCTATTAGGCCGTAGGTGTCCTAACTTTTTCCTCAGTTAGAATACATATTTTTGTTGATATCTTTTGTTTAATGAGTAAAACAAGGTTAATTTTTGTCATTTACCTGCAATTAAATCACCTTTTTTCCAGAGATAAATAAAAAACAAGATTAGACATCAATATGTGAATATTTCTTAATAAAGAACTGAATATTTAATGGGGTGCCCAAATTTTTTCACATGATTGTAAAACCAATTAACAATATTGACTGTGTTTTCTTCAGTGGCATTTTCTTCAAGAAGACTTGTTGGTAAGGAAATGGATATCACCTGGTGAAGGTTTTGTGGGAGGACAAAATTTTCCAATTAACTGTTCTGTGAAGCCATTTCTATCGTTGTTGTGTTTACATTGATGCTTGCTTGCTCACTCTCTTGCTGACAAATTTTTGCAAATGGTGGCTGAAGCTTCTGGTGAAGACGTCGCTCTCATGACGTTATGCCCTGACCAGTCAGTGGCCTGCAGTCTGTTGACATCACATTTTCAGCTCAACTCAGCACAGTTGGAACCTCACTGAAGTAGGCACAAAAAAGTACCTGCTAGCAGCTATCAGGTACTAATGGAAAACCATACAAAGCGAGTCAAGTCAAGGCAAGTAGGGCTAAGTAAGTACTACTGGAAAAGTGGGTAAATTTAGTGGCAAGCTTATCAGTGTAGCTCATGATAGCAGGTCATTTACAAGTGTGCAAAACTTATGATCAAATGCTGCTACAAATTTTCTGTCCTTGTATGAAGACTGACATATCAGCATATATTAAAACCTCACATTTGCCAACTCACAAGTAAGCCAAATCAAAAAATCAAACCAGCACCACTGATTGCTATTTCTGTATATAGTCAGCTATTTGAGTATCTGATTCCTGACTGGGTAGGGCCTTTGTCTAGATCTAAATCAGGAATAAGCTATTTGCTAACTGTAAAGTGTCAAAGTACATGTTATCCAGCTGCATTTCCTCTTAGAGTAATTGCAGTTAGGTCTGTCATTATAGCTTTCACACAGTTTATTTCCATTTCTGGTATCCCAAACATAGTCCAGACTGATCAAGGTTTTAATTTCACCTCCAAACTATTCATACAAGTTCTAGAGCCACTAAACATCAAGCACAATCTGGCTTCAGTTACTTGAACATTTCCACCAGACTTTGAAATCTCTACTGTGTGCATATTGTACAAAACTGGCTGCTGACTGGGGGGGAAGGATTGTCTTGGCTGCTGGTTTCTGTCCCAGCAACTGTTCAAGAGAGCCTCAGGTTTAGACCCAAATGACCTGATTTTTGTTCCTAAGTTCTGGGGACCACTAATTGTGGTATCAGATAGCTGGAGAGGACGTAAACCCCCCATGGGTTTTGTCAGAGGCTTTACATGGCATATGAGTGTGCAAAGACAAACTTGGAGGGGCATAGATCAAAACTACGACTTTGTATGGCTGTCAAGCTGAGTAAAGAAAAAAAATTGTTTAGGTGATCAGGTTTTGGCTGTGTCTTGTATTTACATCACCATTTCAAGCATAATTTTCTGGCCCTTTTCAAGTACTTCAACAAGTTTCTGATCAGAACTATCTTATTTACATGCCAATTTTCTAATTTCACTTATTAATTTGTAAAAAAAAAGTGCAAATAATTCACCATTGCTGTGCATTGGTGCATGGATGCCTACAGAACCCATGCAAAACACTGGCAAATTATTTAACTTTTTTGAAACAAGGTGTTTCAGGCAGAGTTGTAGTTTCTGTAGTTTCCTAAGTTTCTGTGGGAGACTGTGCAGGTGGACTTCGGGCTGCTTGGCTTTGCAGACTATATAATGGTAAATGGTGTTCACTTATATAGCACTTTTTCTCATCTCTAGATGACCAAAGCGCTTTACAGATCCTGCTATCCACCCATTCACACACACATTCACACACTGATGGTGGCAGAGCTAACATGCTATATACCCTTTGTTGGCAATGACAGAGGTCAAATCACTGGAATGATCCACCAGGAGCAACTGGGGGTTCAGCGTCTTGCTCAAAGACACTTCGACATGCAGACTGCAGACAGAGCGGGAATCGAACCCCTGACCCTCTGATCAGTAGTTGGCCACACTACACCTGTGCCTCAGCCACCCCCTGTGTCACAGAAATCCTGCATAATGCAATAAAACAAAAATGAAACTCCAAAACACATAATAAGGGCTCTTTAAATACACCCCCTTAAATGGTACCATGACCATATACACTGTCACTTTAACTATGACAATCTACTCTGGTCTTAGAGACATGGCCTCCTTTGTTGCCAAAGATCCTGGTTGGCAAATTTACAATTTTAGCTTTACCTTTAACACCTGGGTCTCCCCAAGCATCAATACCAGTGACAGCATAGTACAAATGCCTGCCTCTGGCTCCTTCTTCTTTTGGAACTCCAGGTCATTCCTTTATCTGAACTTTGAGAGTTATTCATGACATCTTCTATCAACTTTAAATTGGTTAAAAACACTGCTTTCTTTACAAGGATGATGGACCTTGCCTCTCCTGATCTTTGATATGCATTGTAGAATTCCTGGGATCTCCCTGGACGTGTACCCTTTCTCGCACTTGCTTTCAACAACTTTGCAGTATCAGAAATGCAGTGTTCCCTTGCTGGTTGCCTTTCTCAAAGATCCCTTGAAGACTACTTCCTTGCCTGGCTTGCTCACTGGGCTGTCTCTCACTATAAAGAGGTGACACTAGGCCACCGGGGTTTGGTGGAAAACACAACAATCTTATTTTTGCCATCCAGGCCACTCAGGGATGCCAGCTGTCAGATCTGGCACCAGCTCCCCATTTAGGGGGGTTTGATCCTGAGCATTAAATAGTATTATAGTACTGTTTAAGCCGGTGGTGAGGAGATCCACGTAGATTTTCAATACATTTTCAATACGCCTAGATTTTAAGTACAATTTCATTGTACTGTACAACTGTACAATGACAATAAAGCCTACTGTATTCTATTTTAACTGCTTTCATCCAAATGCCTACCGTGCTTCCTTATACAGTGGGGTAAAAAAGTATTTAGTCAGCCACCAATTGTGCAAGTTCTCCCACTTAAAAGATGAGAGAGGTCTCCAATTTTCATCATAGGTATACCTCAACTATGAGAGACAAAATGAGTAAAAAAAAAAATCCAGAAAATCACATTGAAGGATTTTTAAAGAATTTATTTGCAAATTATGGTGGAAAATAAGTATTTGGTCAATAACAAAAGTTCATTTCAATACTTTGCTATATACCCTTTGTTGGCAATGACAGAGGTCAAACGTTTTCTGTAAGTCTTCACAAGGTTTTCACACACTGTTGCTGGTATTTTGGCCCATTCCTCCATGCAGATCTCCTCTAGAGCAGTGATGTTTTGGGGGCTGTCGCTGAGCAACACGGACTTTCAACTCCCTCCAAAGATTTTCTATGGGGTTGAGATCTGGAGACTGGCTAGGCCATTCCAGGACCTTGAAATGCTTCTTACGAAGCCACTCCTTCGTTGCCCGAGCAGTGTGTTTGGGATCATTGTCATGCTGATAGACCCAGCCACGTTTCATCTTCAATGCCCTTGCTGATGGAAGGAGGTTTTCACTCAAAATCTCACGATACATGGCCCCATTTATTCTTTCCTTTACACGGATCAGTCGTCCTGGTCCCTTTGCAGAAAAAACAGCCCCAAAGCAAGATGTTTCCACCCCCATGCTTCACAGTAGGTATGGTGTTCTTTCTCCTCCAAACACGACAAGTTGAGTTTTTACCAAAAAGTTCTATTTTGGTTTCATCTGACCATATGACATTCTCCCAGTTCTCTTCTGGATCATCCAAATGCTCTCTAGCAAACTTCAGACGGGCCTGGACATGTACTGGCTTAAGGAGGGGGACACGTCTGGCACTGCAGGATTTGAGTTCCTGGCGGCGTAGTATGTTACTGATGGAAGCCTTTGTTACTTTGGTCCCAGCTCTCTTCAGGTAATTCACTAGGTCCCCCCGTGTGGTTCTGGGATTTTTGCTCACCGTTCTTGTGACCATTTTGACCCCACGGGGTGAGATCTTGCGTGGAGCCCCAGATCGAGGGAGATTATCAGTGGTCTTGTATGTCTTCCATTTTCTAATAACTGCTCCCACAGTTGATTTCTTCACACCAAGCTGCTTACCTATTGCCGATTCAGTCTTCCCAGTCTGGTGCAGGTCTACAATTTTGTTTCTGGTGTCCTTTGACAGCTCTTTGGTCTTGGCCATAGTGGAGTTTGGAGTCTGACTGTTTGAGGTTGTGGACAGGTGTCTTTTATACTGATAACGAGTTCAAACAGGTGCCATTAATACAGGTAATGAGTGGAGGACAGAGGAGCCTCTTAAAGAAGAAGTTACATGTCTGTGAGAGCCAGAAATCTTGCTTACTTTAGGTGACCAAATACTTATTTTCCACCATAATTTGCAAATAAATTCTTTAAAAATCAGACAATGTGATTTTCTGGATTTTTTTTTTTCTCATTTTGTCTCTCATAGTTGAGGTATACCTATGATGAAAATTGGAGACCTCTCTCATCTTTTAAGTGGGAGAACTTGCACAATTGGTGGCTGGCTAAATACTTTTTTGCCCCACTGTATAATACACCTCAACTAAGGCTACAGTCACACTGCAGGTCTTGATGCTCATTTCCGATTTTTTGCTGAGATCCGATTTTTTTGTGTGGGCGTTCACATTACAACTTAAATATGACCCCCATCAGACTCCAGAGTGAACAGTCTACAGCTAAGTAGTGACCCGCATGCGCAGAAGAAAATGTAACGTCAGACACAGCATTGTGTTTACGGAAGTAAATATGAGCCCAGAACGATTGAAGGGGACAGAACTTCTTCACCCTGATGATGTGCAGCAAAATAAAATGTTCAAATCATAAATATGAGACCAGCTTCATTCCTCTACATGCCAGATGACCGCTGTGATCAGCTCTGCTTTAACAGAACTGATCAATTAAACAGTTCTTTTTAATATGAGACCCCGCGTCTCAACGGGATTACCTGCATAAATAAGGTCAATAATAAATAATCCTAGCTATTACAATAGGGCTCTCACCCACTGACGGTGTCAGTGGCTTGCGCTGTAATAAACTGCACGGTTCGTACCAGCGGCGTAAGACACCGGCCCTGCACAGGAGACTCCCCTCTCCTGTGTTTCCCCTATCTAGCCATTCCGTTCCACAGATGTGCCATTATTAACTTTACATTTTAGATATTACAGCAGCCAGGACTCATGGTGAACTGTTTACAAGGAAAAAGGAATTTGCAGGGTCCAGTAAATGTGCCGTTACTGTGCGCCTGTAATGTCTGACAGTTTCACCCCCCCAACAAAATTTTAAAGTTATTGTGCAGTTGGAGCTGACAAAATTATAATCCAGTGATAAAGGGAAGAAGATTGATTAAAAAGAGAGCACAAATCAGCTGTGTCTGCTGTGCTTGGTGCATCTTCCACCACAGAATTGTAGCGTCTGTCTCACTTCAATGTGGAAAAAGTCAGATGAAATGCGACATGACAGTTGAGACTGAAGTCGCTTTGGAAAATATCAGATACATATCTGAATAAGGACCACATATGAAAGTGTCCTGGGTCTGGTGTGAAAAAATCGGATATGTGTTGCTCAGATTGTTATTATAAAAAAAACAAAAAAAACAGATATGGGTCACATTTGTGCAAAAAAATCGGAATTGAGCAGTAAAACCTGCAGTGTGACTAACCTAGTTGGATGCTACGATCAGTCACACTCGCTAGTCCTTTTATAGATTTTGCCTCTTATTATTGTGCTAGGTTTAAATTTAACAGCCTGAATATTGGCCCAAAGTATATTATCATTGAGTTTATTAATGAGAACTATTAGGTTAGAGTACATTTAAGTACTTAACTTTTGATAATCAGTCAAACCACTGAAATCTAGGAATAATCACAGCTTTTCTTTAAAGGCAAGATATAATTTTATTGCAGGAATTCAGCAATAAATGTCATTAAGTCATTCAATTATCAGTATGAATAACAAGAGTAAATAGTGAATAAATTGAAGTTGCTTTACCAATCAACTTTTATAAACTGAAGCTGGGTGGGGAAATGTAATCATTCTGAAGGAGGAGAAAAAGGACAGCTCAGCTATTCCTATTCCTTCTTCCCTGCCAATGATTGCTCCAGAGCAATGATGGACAAGCTCAGTTTAAAGCCCAATGTCCACTTGCTTCCATCCTCTTGTCAAGCAGAGTGTGCTAAAAGATCTTCACCTCTGGATTAATCTGTAACTGTATGGCAAATCTTGTTATATGGTTCTTCTATCACCAGAAACCCATGAAATGCAGTTATAGATGAGATGAAGTCAGCTTGTCCACACCCAACCCCTTCCTTTATGGCTGGACTCTGAATACGACCAAGAACTCTGGCTACAGCTATTTTCATACCATACATCATACCTCTCTCCTCACAATATTACTCATGTGGTCTCTCATAGGTTAAAAGGCCTCTGACTTGCCATTACCCATCCAACACAGGTCTACTTTGGTTTGTTACATTTGATTTCATCATATATCTTTCCACTCTTTACACATCCAGTGCTTTTTTGAGGGTAAGTCATGGATCTACCCCTCCTTTCTAGACTCAGATATGCCTAATCATGTCTCACCATGTTTCAGCATTCACCATACTTATACTGCAAGATACTTATACTGCAAGATGGCACCCACCGATGGCGAACATCTTTGCTCGTTCTGCTCTCGAATGCTGACTTTTCTCCTTTTTGCATAGTTGCTGTTCTTTCTACAGTGCATGGAGATCATGCACTGCTAACATACAACCGGCAGACACTACTGGATATCACCAAGTCAAGCAGTCACACGGAGTTTACTTGCTTTATACCACCGGATCTACCAAGCATTGTGCAACCACACAGTGATCAACACCGCCTCCAGGAAGGCCTCGAAGCACTGAGCCCACCTGAGCATGCTGACCCCAAGAGAGTGTGTCGGAGGCAGGGTCAAAAGTGCCGAAGGCGAGGCAAGCAAGGAGGGCTACATGCTAGGCTAAAGGCTCGCTCCAGCCGGCCACCGCTACCCAGTCTCTTAATGGCAAATGTTCAGTCTTTGGAAAAGAAGTTAGATGAACTAAGAGCAAGGATTGAAGACCAGCGGGAGACAAGAGAGCGCTGTGCCCTAATTTTCTGCAAGACCTGGCTTTCAGACAGAGTCCCAGAGGGCGCTATTCAGCTATAGACCCACTCACCACACCAGGCAGACAGAACAGGAGACTCTGGTAAGACGAGAGGGGTGTGTGTGTGTGTATTTATAAACCACTCGTGGTGTGGAGATGTATAGACTGTCTACAAGCACTGCAAGCACTGCTCGCCCAATGTGGAGTTTTTACAGCTGAAATGCCATCCCTATTACCTACCAAGAGAATTTACCACTGTGTTTTTGGCTGCTGTATACATTTGTCCGCAGAGCAACTACACAGCAGTGCTAAACAAACTCCATGACGTCATCAACACAGTAGAGACAAAACATCCTGATGCTGTTTTTATTGTTGCTGGCAACTTTAACCAGTGCAATTTATGGACTGTACTCCACAAATATTACCAGCATGTGGACATTCCCACCCACGATAAAAGCACATTGGATCATGTTTATTTCAATATACGTGGCGCCTACAGAGCGGCTCCCCGCCCCCACTTCAGACAGTCAGATCACATCTCACTGTTTATGTACCCAGCCTACAGACAAAAGCTGAAACAAACAAACCCTGTTATTAAGCAAATTAAGTGCTGGACTCCAGAGACTGAGAGCACCCTACAAGACTGTTTTGCCTGCACAGACTGGGATGTGTTTAAAGCTGCAGCCACCTGAGAGGACTCTTCTGTAAACATACAGGATTAAGCTGAATATGTGACTGGGTACATCAGCACATGCGTTGACACCATCGTACCCACCATACAGGTCAGGAAGTTCTCCAACCAGAAGCCCTGGATCAGCAGTCAGGTACATCAGATGCTGGATGCTCGTTCTTGTGCATTTACATCAGGCTGTGAGGACGAGTACAAAGCTGCAAAGTATGGACTGAGAAAGGCTATAGCAACAGTCAAAAGGCAGTACAGAGAAAAGCTGGAAAGCCTCTACTCCACTCCTGACCCGGGGCACATGTGGCAAGGCCTGCAACACATCACAGACTACAAGAGGACCAACAGCAGCACCACTAGCTCCACAGACAGCCTGCCGGACGATCTCAACATCTTTTACACCCACTTTGAGACCACCAGCTACAGTACAGAGAAGAGACACACACTCACGCACCCCCCATCCCCCACTGAGTCTCACCAGGCCAGGTAAACAAAGCACTGAGGAATATCAACCCCCACAAGGCAGCAGGACCAGACAACATACCTGGGCGGGCCCTCAGAGCATGTGCTGCGAAGCTGACCGACATTCTCACATCAATTTTCAACCTTTCCCTCAACCAGAACATAGTCCCCTCCTGCTTCAAAATGACAGCCATCATCCCCCTCCCCAAAAGGAGCCCGCCGACCTGTCTGAATGATTACAGACCAGTAGCACTTACTCCAATCATCGGGAAGTGCTTCAAGAGAGTGGTGCTGCCCCTCATTCAGGACAGCATACTGGGCACCCTGGACCCCATGCAGTATGCCTACCGGCCCAACAAGTCCATCTCAGCTGCCATCGCTGCAGCACTCCATTATTCTCTCTCCCACCTGGAAGATAAAGACTCCTACATTAGGATGCTCTTTGTTGACTACAACTCCACCTTCAACACAGTCATCCCCCACAAACTCACTGACAAACTGTCTTCACTTGGCCTGCACCCCATCCTCTGTGACTGGCTACTGGACTTTCTAACTGGCAGGCCCCAGTCTGTCAGGATGGGTAACAGGACCTCAGCCAGCATCATCACAAACACAGGTGTCCCACAGGGGTGTGTTCTCAGCCCCATCCTCTACAGCCTCTTCACCCATGACTGTGTTGCCTCCCACAAGGACAATATCATCCTAAAGTTCGTGGATGACACAGCAGTGATAGGACGCATCACTGGTGATGACGAAGCATCCTACAGGAGGGAGGTGGCCAACCTGGTGTCATGGTGTGAGGACAACAACCTCACCCTCAACACGGACAAGCCAAAGGAGATGATAGTGGACATGAGGAAAGGGAGGAGGAGACCCCATCGGCCGCTGTTCATCCGGAAGCTTGAGGTGGAGAGGGTGAGCAGCTTTAAATACCTAGGCATCCACATCACCGAGGACCTTACATGGACACACAACACCACAGAACTGGTTAAGAGAGCTCAACAGCGACTGTACTTTCTGAGAAGGCTGAAGAAGTTTGGCATGTCCTCCAGGATCCTCAACAATTTCTACAGCTGCATCACCGAGAGCATCCTGACCAACTGCATCACTGCCCTGGATCGCAAACGCCTGCAGACAGTGGTGAAAACAGCAGAGAAGATCATCAGGACTCCACTCCCCTTTCTTCAGAGCATCTACCACCACAGAGTCCAAAGGAGAGCTGACGCCATCCTCCAGGACCCCACCCACCCCCAGCACAGACTGTTCACACTTCTACCCTCAGGCCGGAGGTACAGAAGTGTGAAATGCAGGACAACCAGACTGAAAAACTCCTTTTTTCCCCAATGACATCAAACTCCTGCACAAATAACAACTCCCAAAACTCCGCAACATAGCGTTGCATAGAGGAACTCAGACACCGGCTTCGAAATTTGCACATTGCTCACCTGTACAGTAGATATAAAGCCAACACTGGATCCAGGAGTTTTAGCTGACTATAGACCAATCTCTAATCTGCCTTTCATTTAAAAAATCTTAGAAAGAGTTGTTGCTATGCAATTATTTGACCACTTGCAGGGAAATGGTTTATTTGAAGAGTTTCAATCTGGGTTGAGAATCCATCATAGTACTGAAACAGCTTTAGTGAAGGTCACTAATGACCTCCTTATCGCATCTGATAATGGACTTGTTTCTGTACTTGTCCTTTTAGACCTTAGTGCAGCTTTTGATACTATTGATCATAATATTCTACTTGATAGATTAGAACACTATGTTGGACTTAATGGAACTTCTTTGCAGTGATTTAGATATTATTTATCTGATAGGTTCCAGTTTGTTCGTGTCAATAATGAGTTTTCTTCCAACTCAAAGCTCAGTCATGGAGCTCCACAGGGATCTGTGCTAGGCCCTACTCTTTTTAGTTTATATATGATTCCGTTAGGCAACATTATTAGAAAGCACTGTATACATTTTCATTGTTATGCAGATGACACAATTATACCTGTCAATGAAGCCAGATGATAGCAATCAATTAGCCAAGTTAGAGGCCGTCTTAAGGAAATCAAAGCTTGGATGACTTGTAATTTTCTGCTATTAAATTCAGATAAGACTGAAGTTATTCTAGTTGGCCCAAAAAACCTTACAAATACCTTTCCAAATCAAACTCTTAATTTGGATGCGGTTACGCTTTCTCTGAATAGTTCTGTGAGGAACCTTGGAGTTATTTTTGATCAAGATCTGTTTTTCAATTCACATATTAAATTTGTTTCGAAGACTGCCTTCTATCATTTGCGTAATATTGCCAAGATTAGGAACATCTTGTCTCAGAGTGATGCTGAGAAACTGATCCACGCTTTTGTTAGCTCTAGATTAGATTACTGTAACTCTTTATTATCAGGTTGTCCAAAAAAATCTTTAAAAAGTCTTCAGCTGATCCAAAATGCTGCAGCAAGAGTTTTAACACGTACTAGAAAGAGAGATCATATCTCTCCAGTTCTGGCCTCGCTTCGTTGGCTTCCCATAGAGTTTAGAATTAAGTTTAAAATTCTTCTTCTCACTTATAATAATAATAATAATAATAATAATAGGCAATCCCTCATATCACTGAGGATGATGTCTACCTAAAGGGGATACAGAAAGAAACAAACACTTACAAAGCTCTAAATAATCAGGCCCCTTTTTATTTAAAAGATCTGATGCTACCCTATTATTCTAACAGAGCACTACACTCCCAAATTGCTGGATTACTTGTAAAACCTACAATCTCCAAAAGTACAATGGGAGGCAGAGCCTTCAGTTATAAAGCTCCTCTCCCGTGGAACCAGCTGCCAATCTGGACTCGGGAGTCAGACTCGATCTCTGTTTTTAAGAATAGGGTTAAAACCTTCCTTTCTGATATAGCCTACAATTAGGGAGGGATCATGTGTCTCTGAACCCTCCCTTAGTTATGCTGCTAATAGGTTTAGACAGCTTGGGGACCTCCAATAATGCACTGGGCTTCACTCCTTTCTTCACTCTCAATGAAATATTTTTGCTGGTCATTAACATCTGTTTGTTCTCTTAGATTGAGTCCCCATCGTGCTGTTTGCTCTCTACATGTCTGTTGTTTTCGTCTTCTCTATCCCCTCACCCTCACAGCCAGTCACAGCAGATGACTGCCCCTCCTTGAGCCTGGTTCTGCTGGAGGTTTCTTCCTGTTAAAAGGGAGTTTTTCCCCTCCACTGTCGCCAAGCGCTTGCTCACAGGGGATCGCCTGATTGCTGGGGTCTTTCTGCAATTGTGGGAGTTTCCCCTGCAGTTGAAACTGCTATGAGATGACTGTTGTTGTGAAATGGCACTATATAAAGAAAGGTGAATTGAATTGAATTGAATACAGTCTCACCTGTCTGATGTCCACATCATCTCTGCTGCTAATTATCATGTACAGTCTACTGGTACTATCGTACAGAGAAATTAGCACCGGGTGCTAATTTGTAATTATGATGACCTATGACAGACCCAGCCAGAGACAGGTAGAGTGATGATATAGAGTGAAGTACATGGCGGTAATGCACCTATAAGCTGGTTGCCAACTGCCAATCAAATCTAAAAGAAGAAGAATAATAATTTGTATTTATACACTGCTTGTTGCACAAGTTGCTCATTTGCATACTGTACATAGGTTCATGCCAGCTCAGGTTCACATCATCTCTGATATCAATATACCACTATCACTTTAGTCATCCAGTGAATTTTCAATTTCATTCCTCTTGTGTGACTGCTTTAACTGTCCAAATTGCCTAGAGTGTGTTATTAGTACTCATTAGTTTTAGTACTTAGTATCAAGGTGTGCTTAAGGAGCCCGAACTCGCTAACTGTGTGTTGGTGTGTGTGTTATTAGCATCCATTAGTATTAGGATTGAGTTACTGTGTTAGTGTGTCTTATCAGAATTGTTGTTTCTGTACCCATTACCTTGGCATTCGTTCGGAGAGCCAAGTTAGAATTTCATTGCTCAGGAAATGTAGCATGTGCACATGATAATAAAGCCTTTGAATCTTGAATCTACTTGCCTCTATTTTTTCATGCAATATTACCAAGACATTTTACATGATTTTTAACAGATTACATTTCATTATTAATACATTTGTTTACTTATCATGATACCATACATGCAACATTGCTATATTTTTATATGCTGTACTGTGTTTCATCACATAATAGCAAAGTCCTTAATGCAGCTGCATCCGCAGTGGCTTACACAGGCTCAGCCTCTTCTGGCACTGGATGTATAAAAAGAATCAACCAGGGAATAAGTTTAATCATTGATCCATATATCTGAATAGCAACAAATTATTACAAAACAACAGAAGAGAGTGCAGAAAACTTTAAGAACTTGTGATGATGTTGAAAGACTGGTGTGGTTTTTACTTAAGTGATAAGCAGCATGATGATCGTGCATCAAGGGAGCCAATCTTATGATGAACAAAAATTCTCATCCAGTAAGGCAAAACAGCAAGAAACAACAAAATACAAAGCTTGAGGCAAAAGGTCAGTGCTCAGACAAAGTTGCAATGAGATGAGTAAAGCAAAGAGAAAACTGATGACAATTAGGAATGAAAACAAGAACTTACATGGAATTCCCAAATCATTCTTTTCTTTGGTCTCAATGGACTTCTGAAACAATGAACCTTGAAACAAAAAAGCAAAGGGAAGGTGGAATGAACAGATGAAAGGGAAAAAAAATGACAAAAATCAAACAAATATTGTAAAAAAAAAATGAGACAAACATGACAAGGACCTTGACCTGATGTTTCTTTATTTAGTTTTTATTTCTGCTATTCTGCATTTAGTTGTGCTGTTATTGGCATCAAATGAGGTTTAAAGGAAAACCAATTTACTGCTGTGTCATGATGAGTGGTGAGCAAAGTCATAGCGCACAGAAGCTCTGCGACACAGATAAACTGCTGATGTACTGATGTATAATTGAAGCGCTGGTGTATAATTAATAAAGGCAACACAGAAACATGGTGCTCTTAAAAGCTTTTTCACCAGACCAACTGACTGTAGAAGACATACTGATTCAGCACTTTAAGGGCAAGAAACACTAGGAAGGTTAAAAGGGGTGATAAGCACATGTAAATAACCTGAAACACTTGGACAAATGACAGACATTATGGTCAAGTTATACAGTTGGGTTACAATGCTCAGGCATTTACGAGATATACTGTAATTTATAAGGCTGCGTGTCCACTAAGTGTGTTTTTTTCCATTCTTGGGTGTCTGTTTTCTGTTCATTTTATATGTAGTTCAGCATTTAATGCACTCAGTGCCCTCGGTACAAAAATGCTCTCAGTGGTTTTTTGTTGCTGTGCTCAGGGTGCTGAAAGTTGAAAAAAGATCAACTTTTGGAGCACTGCATGCTCATCAGCAGGACACCTGTATAACCAGCCAATCAGAATCAGGCTAAAAGTATACCATGATCAATGTTTAACAGCAAAAGCTTTAATGGATGCATGTTTTCTTACTAGTTTGATGTGGTTTACTGCAGTTACTAGAGAGCTTCAATGCAAAATGTGTGAAACCCCGACTGCAAGCTTTGAGTGACAGGTCAAGCGGTTGCTAGAATACAGTGGTACCTCTACTTACGAAATTAATTCGTTCCGAAAGTATTTTCGTAACGTGAAAATTCCGTAAGTAGAGACGCGTTTTACATGTAAATGCCCTAATCGGTTCCAAGCCCCCCAAAATTCGGACATAAATTTTTTATAAATCATAAAAATGCATCAAAACATGTAACAAATACATGTTACAATTAGATTACTGCACAATAAACATAAAATGAGAGTTGTACATAATTTAAAAAAACAAAGAATAAAGTAAAGAATAATAAAAATTATGTTCATTTACCGTTTAACTGCTATCGTCGTCGTCGTCACCTTTTGCCTTCTTTGGTTCATGTTCTCTCTCATCAGTGGTTTTTGCCTGACGTTTTGTGAAGAACCGATCCAAGGACGTTTGCTTTTGTCGGCTTTTAACAATCCTTCGGCTTCCTTTTGTTTTAATACCGTGCTGATCGTAGATGTATTACGGCCATATTCTTTGGCGAGATCAACCAAATGCATCCCTTTTTCATACCTTTCTATTATCTCTTGCTTTGTTTGTATGGACAAAAAAACTCTCTTCTTCTTCTTTTCTCCTTTTCCATTTATCTCCATCACTTTCTTGGGGCCCATAGTGAATAAAAGTTAATACTGTACTGTACACACACGTAAAACTGCCCGAACTTCCCGAACACTTCGTGGCCAATGGGATACCAGGAAGATGCTAGGCGATAGCCAATGGCAGAGCAGCTACAAGTATGTTTACGTTCGGTAAACTACGGGAGCTGCGAGGAGCGCGTACTTTTTTGCCTTTCGTATCCTGAAATTTCTTTCGTAACAAGAGGCAATATTTTCCCGTTGAGGCGTGTCGTAACCTGAAAATTCCGTATGTAGAGATGTTCGTAAGTAGAGGTACCACTGTACACGGCAAAGACCTTTTTTTTTAAGAGTGCCTGTGAATCACCCAGAAAAACAGGTCCAGAGTGTTTTTACATGCTCTGTGGACACACAGCCTAAATCTACTTAGCAATACTTCTGCATGTTTCTATCAGATCATTTTTTATTGAAGGATATAGTTGGCTGCATTTAACCATTTAAGTCCTACTGCATTGCCAGCAATGCAGTAACACACCTTATTCAAATTACCCTAACTCCTCAACCATTCAGGCTAGTGACATAATTCTACCGGACTATGAAAGCTGAGAAGTGGAGCTTTCCATTGACATATGACGCATTATGGTAATTACGGGACTGCCTGCGTGAGTGAAGGAGGAAGTAAGCACAGCAGGAGAGCTGCAGGTGGAGGGGGGAAAGAGGAGGAGAGAGGAGCTCTTCAAGTATTTTTGTGGTGCTTTAGCAGCGTTTTCTGCGTAAGTAATGGTTTAGTATTGTAAATAGTAGAATTAGTATTGTTTGTGAGAGTTTTGGAGTGCGGCAAACACAAATGTTCAGAAGATGTAAAATAGGTTCAGTTTCAGTTTTTTTCTCCAAAGTTTTGCTCATGTACATTTGAAATATTTATAAAGAGAAACCTGATGAAAATTCAAATCCGTGTTTTTTACTTTCTTGTTATCACACACTGTTTTAAGCATGGTCCTGGAAAAAAGGACAAAATAATTTACACAAAGGCCATTTGCTGACATATTTATTGAAAAAAAAAGATGAAAAACAACAGGCGAACTATCATAATTACACTACTGAAAGGGTTAACCTCTTGCACTCTGGTGTACCGCGGGCGGGCACGTCTCTGCGTCCTAGAGCGCATGAGGGCGCACGAGAGCGCTGCGTACTAGAGCACACTGAAAAAAAAAGCTGCATTTCCGTTCTTCCACTACAGACACAGCCGCGAACAGATTAGATATGATTGACCTCTCATTCGACTAATAAGAGCCTTGAATTGGGTTTCTGAAACCTTGAAGAACCAATGACTGAAAACCTAGCAAGAAGGACCCGCCTACCAACGGCTGCGAATGCAGCCAGCCAACTGAAGCACAGAAGTTCGAAAGCTGTTTTGTGTAAGGCTGGGTGAAGAGAGACTGACTGCTGCAGCAGATGAAAAAAGGACCCGCAGGAAGAACCGCCACAGACCCAGCAGCACGGAGACCACCCACAAGTGCGACCTGTGTGACAAGGACTGCCATTCGCGCATCGGCCTGTTCAGCCACAGGCGGTGCTGTCCCAGCAGAATAGACGTTTAGGATTCTCTTCCATGGTCATCATAGACCGACGGAGGCCGGGTGACACACACGCGTTCGCCAGTCTTTTTTAATTACTACTGTTATTTGTTTTGAAAAATCGTTCGCCAAAACCGCAATCATGGAAGCACAAAACCGCAATAATGGAATTATGGTTTGACCAGGTCGCGAGACCAGAACCACGAGTCCGTAACAAGCGGACCAGCGTAGCGTTCGTCTGACAATGAGGAAGAGAAGTTCGCCAGCTACGCTGCTGTTGTGAACAGGTAAGTGTTATAAGCTAAATTATTCTTTATCCCTGAAAATTGTAATCAAAAATGACTTTTGACCGATCAGTAAATTACAGCTGTGCATCGTAGACCGTGGCGCACCGTGACCGCAGCGCAACGGGCGATGTCCGTCCTCTGTAGCAGGGGGAGGGACAACCCCCCCCCACACACACACACACAGCCCTGAGTGTCACCTTTCATTAGAGCCCAAGATGAAGCTTCTATATTGAATCATTCAAAAGTTACAGATGTTTTTCCAAACTGTGCCATTTGGCACAATTTGGCACAGTTCAAAAACACCTGGGAACAACCTGAGAACAAAGCTGTGTAATACAGTGATCCCTCACTTATCGCGGTTAATGGGTTCCAGAACCGACCGCGAAAAGTGAAAAACCGCGAAGTAGCGTCACCCCTAATGATGTCACCCATAAATACGTACGTTCATTCTCTCACTCTCTCTCTCATATGATACGTGTGTGTGTGTGTGTGTGTAAGTGTACATACATACGTAGATGTAAATAAAGTGTACATAAATATGTTTTTAGAACTCTTTTATTCTTATAACAAGATACGTAACTCAAGATGAAGATGATTTACTGCACAGGTTAATGAGAGCTTTACTGCTCCTCAGGTGACGCCTCATCGTCAGGTGTTAGAGGCGCAGGATCGTCGAGGGCAGCTTCCGATAGAGCTGGAGAAGCTGCAAGAGGCGGCGTAGTGGCTCGACGGGAAGACTATTTCGCACAAAATGGCACAAGAGAACAGCAAAAAGTTCCATGCGGCGAGACTAAGCAACACGAGCGATAAAGAGCAATGAATGCGGTCTTCCTTCGCTGAGTATGGGTGAAACGTCTCGGCCAATCAGCTTGCGGGGTGAAACATCTTGGCCAATCAGCTTGCGAGATTCCCGAGCCGAGCCAACATGAGAACAGCGAACAGAGAGGTGGATTTTGAGTTGTGCTGCTCTCCGTGTTGATAGCTGATGTTCTAATGTAGTCTCCCTGCCTTCTGCTAGCGCCCGCCCATTATTTCTCAATTTTGAATTTTGATGAATATTTTTGAAAAATCCGCGATGCACTGAGAGCGCGAAAGGTGAAGCGCAAAGTAGCGAGGGATCACTGTATATTCATTTTTTGTGGTATTGTTACAAAATTTTCACCTCAGCTGGATAACACTTGGTTCTACATTTCTGTTGCATTTTCCAGCCCGGATCTGAAGCTGTGTGTTATTTGCAAGCATTTGTATCCGAAAAAACACCCAGGCGAAATTTATTTTCTTCAAGTTCACTATGTTTAGATGACTGTAACTCAGTGGCCAGAGCACTTAGAGAGATTATGACTGTTTTGCCAAAAAATTCAAAGTATTTTCTTTTAAATGAGATCAACCCCATGAAGATGCTGCAAAGGGTTGAAGAACAGCTTTTGATTTACTCTGGGCACGTTATTTTTTGGCGTTTTTAGGGAAATTGACCAGAGTGCAAGGGGTTAAGCACTTATCTCAGATGTGATCATATAGATCAGTGATAAAATGCACAAATTAAAAAAAAAGAAGGGGAATACAGCTAACATGCAGCCATGAAAATGTTAAGACCAGGAAGAGTGTGGCTTTCAGTCACAGACTGTATATGAATCCAAACAGAAGGAGAGCACTCCAAAAGTGAAGCCTGCCTTTAAAATCACCCTCTGGTGACTGGCTGCATTAAGATGATAAGCACAATCATTACTGTGTGCACTTGGTCAAAATGAAAATTAAAAATACTCCTGTAATAAAATTTTTCCAAAGATGGTTTCTGTTCTCATGGGTATTTGTTATCATGCTGGTGTATCTTCAAAGGTTTCTTTTTTTGGAACAGTTCATTTTTCTTAAGTTATTTGATGCTATAAAATGGTGGTGTGGTCACAACTGAGTGAGGTTGTAATTGATTGGTCATGTTTGGGGGATCTGCCTATAGCCCGTAGACCGTAATAGGTGGCTGTATGGGTGGGACCTTGACACGGCAGCTCTGCTTCACAGTCAGTACTGCACCAACTTTGATGTCACCAGAAAAGAGCAAGATGGCAGTGGCCTAAATCCAAGAAGTAAAGCTTCATTTTTCTACAATGGAAGTTTGACATCTCAAATGTCCTCTCAAATACTCCTAGGCGAGGGGGATAGGGCATATCTGGCTGCCCAATATATATTACCACACCACAACATGACGAACAGTGAATGACCTAGGCACACAGGCAAACATGCATGTATATACTATAACACTGTTCATAAAGGATACTGAACTGAAATGGATTGAATGCTATTTTATTGTCCTTTTTGCACTTTGACACTTTGGCAATACCCTTAAACAGCCATGTCAGTAAAGCAGGTTTAAATTTGAAAATTTCAAATGTGAAAGTAAGTCGCAGCACATCATCCATATTTATTTGCAGTCTATGGTTTCAGTGGGGATGGCTGATCTCATCATATAAGTCAAACGCAATTCATTGTTCTCTCAAGGGAGTAAACTGATTTCTACAGCCAGGATCTCTTGTGATTAATATGATATTCGAGACACTGCTGCAGCAGATATGATTTGCTCCGGAGGTGCTTTCACTCACCATCCACGCTCACACACATGTGCACACACCGAGTATGCAGTGAGTGAAACGTTGTGCTCTCACAGATGACACACTGGAGCTCTGAGTGAATCTGCTCCAAGAATTCTGATCAATGTGTCAGAGAAATGTCAACAGGCTAAAACAATACAAACACTTCTAAAAAAAAGACATTTATACAGTCTCTGTCTCTCCCTCACACACACACCTACACACACACACAGAGGCTCACGCGAAGTCTCAGATGAACACATTAAAAACAAAGAGGAAAGAGTCAGCCAGTGCAGGGCAGAAGTGGGGTCAAATGGATTTCTACCTCTCAGGTTTTTAAGAGAACTTCAGGAAAAAAAGAGCTACAAGAGATGGTGGAAGAGATGAATAGAGAGGTGGGAGGTGTTAGTGGAGGGAGAATGGGAAAGAGAAAAGAGGAAAAGTGAAGTACTTTTCAGCACTAAGTCAATTACAGAGCACCATCTAAAATATTAACCCCCCTCGTCGCTGGCACTGTGCAATCACTTTATTCAAACCCCTGAAACATCAGAGTTTCTATTTAAAGCCTTTTTAAAAAATCAGTAACTGTGCTGCCACATTATGCCAATAAATCTCTTTCAGACCAAATTCAAAAGAGCTCATTCATAAATCCACTCGATAAATACTACAAGAATCCTTTCACACCTTTCAAATACACAGTAAATATATACTCAACAAAATGCTGTGCATGTGAAATACGTACATACGGCAGTACACACACACAGAGAGTTTATGGATTCCTTTTACAGTTACAGGAAACTGTTGAAACATTAGTGCCAACATAAAACCACATTGGTGCAGTCATTTTAAAGACAGAAAATCAATCACAGGAAATGAGTGTCACACTACACCTCCCTACATTTTATCCTGCATTCTTTGGTCGTCTCTCACATGCCGAAGGGAATCCTTTAGCTGGATCAGAGCTAGCTGCATAATACACCACGCACAAGTCGTGAGAGCTGTATATACAAGTCCTGTCAATATTTTGCCTAGAGCAAAGCTTTTCAAGGCATTATATCTATATAGACCTTTTATTACATAATCTTCTCTCATATGAATGTAGAAAATTTGTTAATATAAATTTAGCCACGTGGAATTGATCCTAATTACTTTTGTTTGTATAAGGATTTGAGGGGCAGTGGTGGCCTAATGCTTAGGGATGTGGACTAGAGAGCGGAAGGTTGCCAGTTCAATCCCTGGACCAACGGAATTAGATCTGGGTGGGACAGAAACATAGGAGTGTTTGCCCCACCCTCATTAACCCCACCCCTTGAGCAAGGCCCTTAACCCCAACTGCTCCAGTGGAGCTGCTCAGTGGCCACAGGTCAGTCTGTAGTTGAACTGGGCAGCTTCCTAGTGTGAATGTGTAACTGTGTGAATGTGGACAGGGCGTCCTTGAAAAAGAGAGGTTGCCTCTCAGTGGAACTGCCCTGTATAATTAAATGTTAAATAAATAAATAATACCTTCAATATCCATAATTTTTAAAGGTTAATTAATGCAGTGTATGTGTACACTTATGAACATAAGTTATAATGTCAATGACTATTTCGTAAATGATTGTGCAGAGGGGAAAATAAGTATTGAACACGTCAACATTTTCCTCATTAAACATATTTCTGACGGAGCCATTGACCTGAGATTTTCACCATATATCAGTAACAACCCAAATAATCCATACATACAAAGAAATCAAGGCAACTGTTTTCACAAAACAAGTTAGATTTAATAAAGTGGAATGACACAGGGAATAAGTATTGAACACATTTGGTGAAATTCATTTAATATTTAGTAGAAAAGCCTTTGTTGATAATAACAGCTTCCAGATGCCTCCTGTATGGAGAAACTAGGCGCAAGCATTGCTCAGGAGTGATTGTAGCCCATTCTTCCACAAATCTTGAAGATTCCATGGGTGTCTTCTATGAACTCTGATCTTCAGTTCGTTCCATAGATTTTCAATTGGATTTAGGTAAGGTGACTGACTGGGCTATTCTAGCAGCTTCCTTTTGCCTTCTCTGGAGCCAGTTGAGAGTTTCCTTGGCTGTGTGTTTGGGATCATTGTCTTGCTGAAAGTCCACCCTTGTTTCATCTTCAGCATCTTGTCAGATGACAACAGGTTCTTATCAAGGATGTCTCTGTACATTTGTCCATTCATCTTTCCTTCAATTATATGAAGTCTGCCTGTACCATGTGCCTGAAAACACCCCCACACCATGATGTTCCCACCTCAAAACTTCACTGCTGGTGTGGTGTTTTGGGGCTGATGTGCAGTGCCATTTCTCCTCCAAACATGCTGTGTGTTGTGGCATCCAAAAAGTTCAATTTTGGTTTCATCTAACCAGACTATATTCTCCCAGTATTTTACTGGCTTGCCCAAATGTTGTGCAGCAAACTTTAAACAAGCTTCAACATGCTTTTTCTTCAGCAATGGAGTCTTGCAAGGTGAGCGGGCATAGAGGCCATGTCGGCTGAGTGCATTACTTATTGTTTTCTTTGAAAGAGCAGTACCTGCTAACTCCAGGTCTTTCTGGAGCTCTCCACCAGTGGTCTTTGGCTCTTGGATAACTCTTCTGATAATTCTTTTGACTCCTCCGTCAGAAATCTTGCGAGGAGTTCCTGGTCGTGGCCAGTTTATGGTAAAATGATGTTCTTTCCATTTCCGAATGATGGCTCCAACAGTACTTAATGGAACATTCAGCAGTTTAGAAATGCACTTGTAACCAATGCCATCATTATGTCTTGCAACAATAAGGTTGCAAAGGTGTCGAGAGAGCTCTTTGCTTCTACCCATCATGAGTTCTTTGTGGTGCGACAATCAGATATTCAGTCCTTTTTAAAGGCTATCAGTCAGGACTTAACCAGCTGAAATTAATTTGCACTGATGGGGGATGGGATGCTTTCCAAAATTCTGATGAATTTCAGCTGGTTTCTTGGCTTTCTATGTCCATTTGCACCGCTTTTTCTTCATGTGTTCAATGCTTATTCCCTGTGTTATTCCACTTTATTAAATTTAACTTGTTTTGTGAACACAGTTTCCTTGACTTCTTTGTATGTATGGATTACTTGGGTTGTTACTGATATCTGGTGAAAATCTCAGGTCAGTGGCTCTAGCAGTAATATATTTATGGAAAATATGTTCACGTGTTCAATACTTCTTTTCCCCGCTGTATCTTTGAATGTTTAATAAAGTGAGATTTGAACCATTTTCGTTTGAGACTGTATGTTTTAGGCTTGCTGTTGCACATGGGGTCACGTGTTTTGCAGGTGAGCTCTGGCAACACTGGCTTAAAGTGCGGTGAAACGACAGTTATGGTTGTGAGGGGAGGTTACGCAAATGTAATTTTAGGACCGTTTTCACAGCCCTCATGTCCAGTAGTGTCTCAGAAAATCTCAGTAGTTGAGTAAAATGCCTTTTAAAGGAAGCCTTTGTGAAAGAGTAAAAACAACTTACCCCCCTCTCTCTCTGCCAGTCACACTGAGCATGATTCCAGCAGATCAATAAAGCAGAAAAAAACTGTTTGGATTCATTTTCACAATAATGATTGCAATTTCTATCTGGTTTTTAAAGATACAGTGATGTCAGAAATCACTATGGTGTGAGGGGATTTTCAATTGTTTTACATCATTATGTATCATTAAGTTTTATAAAAATGGGAAGAAAAAGGTATGGTAAAGAAATTTGAAAGTGTGAGGTTAATAAAGACATTCAAAAGCCATCCTCATAAATTTCCACAATGTGTGCTGAAGCAGAAAGAATAAGGTAGCGGAAGATGAAAGCAATGAGGGCAAGACAAGAAAAGGGGGCCGGAACACTGGAGAGGAAAGATAAAAATAGAGTAAAAAAATCTGATGTGTGTTTTTCCACATTTCATCATATAAACATACAGTACCTCTAAGGTATGCACATTCCTTTACACAAAACCCTTGGAAGGATTATTTCAGGTGTAAAGTATTAAATGAGTTTGTAATATAGACTATTATTGATTTGAAATGAATGTTGCGCTTTACACACCACAGTTTGCACCACAATTCATGAATGATTAATTCTCATAAAAAAAAAATCACTTTGCATCTGAAGCAGACACATAAAGGGAATTCTTTTTTCCCCAGTTTTGCTTTGTAGAACTCCTCACTTTTAATCAACTTACTTTGCATGCAGAGTCCATCGGTACAGTTCTGAGACTGGAGCACGAGCCCCTCACAGTCCTTTCCACCATTTTTAGGAGCCGGATTGTTGCAGTCCCTCCTTCTCCACTGGGTACACTCTGTCCCACAGGCCGACCACTTACTCCACTCTGTCCACTCACCGTCCACTGGAGGGAAGAGATAGGAAAAGGTGGCCACGGGAATGGGAGACAAAAATGACAAAAGAATTAGAATTTAAAAAAGAGCGGACCAAGGATAATGGCTTTAATTATGGTCAAAATGAGTAGCACTGAAAAACTGCAGTTGCTGAACATGAGAAAGATCAGGAAGAAATTTGAGGCAATAGACTAAATATGAAATACTGTATGTGGCATGTTTGAAGGATTCAAAATATGGGATAAGATCAACTCCTATGTATAAAAAGACAGAATTACCAGTGCAAAGTGTGGTGCAGGGCAGTTTCTGTATGGCTTGTCCATCACATGGAAGTCCTCCATTGAGAGGTGCAGGGTTGGTGCAGCTCCTGGTTCGTTTCTGGAAGCCTCGTCCACAACGGCTGTTACATGCAGACCACTCTGTCCACGTTGACCAGCCACCATTCACTGTGAAAAGATAGGCCAGCGTATCATGAAATATATGCACACAGGAGATAACCACATCAGCTGAAAGGCAGCGTTCCCAGTGCTAGACATCTTTTACAGTCAGTGCAAGCTTCTTGCCTGTGACCATAAGGCTATATAATCCTCCCTCTAAGTATCAGACATTTTCAGCCAATAGACAGCTTTAAACATGTCTCAGCTCATTTAGACTACTGTTTACTACAATATACATCAGCTGTCACCACTGCAAATACTCTGTGATATTTGTGCAATAATCACGGTGCAACAGGACTTAGTGGTATAATTATTAATATAACTGTGAAATACTTGCGCCATTTTTGCAATACTACTGCACAGCTAGCTTTTTAATGCTGATGTTAATACGGTTAACACTGTTTATAGTGCACTTTTTTTTTTTACAAAAAGCATATTTATTCTTTCAAGTCTTTGTTATTGTGATTTTAATGAATCCAGTTTTCCCCTGATATGGATGCGGTGACTGAAATTTTAGACGAATACTGATACCGATGCTTAAATAAATGTAATCTCCCTTTAATGCTAAGAAAAGGGGAAAAAAAGGATTATTTAAAAAATGTCATTTATCAAGTATTTTGCATATTTAAAGTATGACACTGTGATCTGTAGTGAGAGTAGAGAGCATGTGGAAGAGAACCTGGAGAGGTGGAAGTATGCACTGGAGAGAAGAGGAATGAAAGCACAGGGTTACAAAAATTTTTTTTTGTAAGTTGTCTGTGTTTTTTCAACTGATTTAAGACAATTTTGCACCGCTGAATCCAAAAATGACACCCGTTTCTCTCGATCAGGTCAGGTTTTTATGCCAAGTTGATTTTTAAAAAATATGATCTTCTGACTAAATCGATTACATTTTTGTGACATTATCGGTTGATTTTTGTTAATATTTCTCATCCAAAATAGATTTTTAAGAGAAAAAATCATTTTCTAACACAATTTATTGATTAAATGTTACAAACTTTGATTACCGTAAACTGAATAGTAGACACTGATAAAGGTAAGTACATGTAAATTGAATGTTACATCAACATTGTTCAAAATTCAGAGCTTCAACTTCCGTTTATTCAAACCTCTAGAATGCTCAGCAGCAGGGATGTCTCTCTTCAGAGTCCAACAGTAATCAGCCATCATGACAATTTACGACATCATGTCATAAATTGGTGCATGCAAACACTTCAGAGTTCGAGAAATTTCAAGAAATAAAAAAGAATGTTGCATCATATAAAGCAAAAATACCCGTACATGTAAACAAAAACATAAAAAACAACATGTGGCCATAGTTCAAAAAGTTGACCTGATTGAGCAAAACCAATATGATTTTTGGATTCAGCACATCAAAATTGTCCTAAATCAGCTAAAAAAAAAACTTAGACAACAAATTTGGTGTTGACCAGTGAAGTCAGTAGAAGCAAGACAAAATACATGTGTGTAAATGAGAGGGAGGCAGGTGTAACGGTAAAGACGTAAGGGGCAGAGGTAGTGAAGGTAGAAGAGTTTAAATACCTGTGGTCAACCATCCAATGCAATGTACGGTGCACAAGAGAGGCGAAGGAGAGAGTGCAGGCAATGTGGATCGGGTGGCGACAAGTGTAAGGGGTGATTTGTGACAGAAGGATATCAGCTAGCGTGAAAGAGAAGATTTACAAGACAGTCATGAGTCCTGCTATGATGTATGGTTCAGAGACAGTGGCACTAGCAAAAAGACAGGTGGTGGCGCTGGAGGTGGCAGAGTTGAAGATGCTAAGATTTTCATTGGGAGTGACTAGGAGGGGCAGGATTAGAAATGAGTATAGAACAACAGTAATGACGCCATGGCAGTGATACAACGTAGTCCGGTAGGTGGCAGTAATGCACCTGTAAGGTGGTTGCCAACCGCCAATCAAATCTAAAAGAAGAAGAACTGAGTATATTAGAGGGACAGCTCAGGTTGAGCGGTTTGTACATGTGCAGAGGAGGGATAGTGGATATATTGTCAAAGGATGTTGAAGATGGAGCTGCCAGGCAGGAGGAAAAGAGGAAGACCGCAGAGAAGACTGATGGATGTAGTGAAGGAGGACATGCAGAGGGTTAGTGTTACAGAGGAAGATGCGAGGGATAGGGTGAGACGGAGGCAGATGATCCGCTGTAGTGATTCCTAGAGAGAACAGCCAGAAGAAGAAGAACTGTTTTAAAGTGTTTCATCCCTTCATCACACTTCATCACTTATCTAAAAAACTGAACAAACCATTATAATAGTACTCAACCATTTGTGTCAATGAAACAAGATATTTTTTATGATTCATTAAAGCAATTAGGAATGTTTGAATATTATGATTCACATCCTCATCTTTAAAAACATATATTTTAATTTGTTGTTTTATCTAGCTTACTTTTCTCTATGTTGGCCCAGCATGTGTCCAGGGGCCGGGTTGCTGAAGTTTAGTGAAAACAGCTGGAACTTCTCTGCCACACACGCCATTTACAACTAGCCTGCAGCTACTGCGGCACAGTTTTCCCCACTGTGTTTACACTTACTAATACACTCAGCAGAGGGGCAAAGACTGACAAATATAACTACACATCAGGTTGTTTATCCCACTAAACACATGGTAAATTTTAAATGATCAAGAATGTGGCAGATTGCTTCCCTTGCTATCGCCTGAAAGGGCAAAAGGTGAAAACACAATTATTTATAAAGGGTGATTTACAGTTGTAAGTTTTATATTTAATGTTTTAAATAAATAGTTTTGTCTTTCACAGAGTTTAATAAATTAAAAGAGGAATACAGCAGATCCCTATGTAATCTGGATTCAGACAAATATGTAAAAACTCAAGAAAAGACAGACATATGCAGCACAAAGACAAAAAATGCTTTGGTCAGTTTGGCCACTGTACGGTCAATCTCTGGCCAGATTTTCCCTCATCGGTAAACATGTGGACACATCAAATTTCTGAGAGAAAAAAGGCAGAAATCAATAATTAAACCAGACAGTCACTGACATAGTAGCACATTCCAATCTGATGAACACACCATGATATCCCCCTTCCCTCTTTATATACTTTGGAAAAAAAATGAGAGACCACTGCAAAATTTCTCCTAAATTAGCATCTCTACATGTATTACAGCCATTCAGTTTGAGTATCTATTGAATGACAACACAAGTACACCTCAGTCTACTTAAGGACGCACTGATTAGGTGATCATCCAAGCACGAGATGCATAAAAGCTGTGAAAAATAACCAGTTATTACAGAAATACAAATTTTGGAGTTCTTCCTAAGTTAAAACTTAAGTATTGTAGTGTTTAAGAATGAACAACATGAACTTGTTTTCTTTCATTAGTTGATCTAAAAATCACATGAAAAAGCACATCTAAAAGCAACATCTTTTTCTGTTGTTTTGGCAAGTTGTCATTTTTTTAAATAAATGCTCTAGATGATGATATTTTCACTTGGAATATAGGTGAGCTGTTTTCAGTAGGTTAGAGAGTAAAACAAAATTGTTCATTTTACTCGAACACATACGTATAAATAGTAAAACCAGACAAAAAGTGATAATTTTGCAGTTGTCTCTTAATTATTTTCAGAGCTGTATATACTATTTTCAGTACAGTAGATACAGTAGATACAGTAGCTGTATCTACTACTTCCGGCGCCACACGAGTAGGCTGCCTTTTTGCAACAGCGGATCAATTTCTGCCTATTTCTATTTACTATCTGGCTCTCTTGCCAATCTTTCTGATCCAACGTCACCTTTATTCCATCCGAACACGTAGATCGCCCAAATATCTCCTGAGCCAGCGGACTGAGCCACTGTTTCTAGAAGGAGGCGGCAGTACAATAGAGACCAGCTGTTAGTGCTTAACCGGCCCACGATGCAAATGCAAAAACTCGACATACCGGGAGAGATAAGACGGAAACGGTGTGGGTGTCGAGCTGGAGTAAGACGGCGGGTGAGGAATATAAGGTACAGACCCGTCCTCCCATCCATTATTATGGGGAATGTTCGATCTCTACTCAGTAAGACTGATGAGCTAGCGGCTATCTCCCACTACGAGAGTGTCTTCAGGGAGAGTAGTTTGATGCTATATACTGAGACGTGGCTAACGGAACTAGCAACAGATGCTATCATCGAACTGGAGGGTTTCCACACAATACGGGCAGACCGGACACCAGACAGTGGGAAGACAAGGGGCAGAGGAGTGATAATGTATGTCAATAACAACTGGTGCAGACCGGGACATATCACGGTTAAGGAACAGCACTGTAGCAAAGACATTGAGTTGCTAGCTGTTAGCATGCGGCCTACATATCTCCCGAGGGAATACTCACACGCGATCTGCATTGTTATTTATGCAAATCCGATGGTGAATGCAGGGACAGCGCATGACGTCATCCACTCAGTAACTGGCAGGCTGCAGACAGAACACCCAGATGCTCTTCTCCTCATCTCAGGTGATTTCAACCATATTTCACTGTCTCCCATTCTACCCACGTTCACCTAGTATGTCACATGCCACACTAGAGACAAAAAAACCACTGGACTTATTCTATGCAAATACTAAGGAGGCGTACACCTCATCACTACTTCCCCCACTCGGGAGATCGGATCACAACTTGGTTCATCTTCTGCCGGTGTACAAACCCTTAGTACGCAGACAACCTCCAGTCATGCGCACGGTGAAGTTATGGTCTGAGGAGGCAATGGACGTGCTAAAGGACTGTTTTGAAATCACTGCCTGGGAGCAGCTCTGCGATCCACATGGTGAGGACATCGATGGCCTCACTCACACCATCACGGACTACATCGGCTTCTGTGTGGACATCGTACCCACCAAGACCATACGGTGTTGCTCGAACAACAAACGCTGGATCAACCCTGAGATAAAAACACTTCTGAGAGAGAAGAAGAGGATCTTCAGGTCGGGGAACAGGGAGATGCTGAAGTCCGTTCAGAGGGAGCTGAGGAGGAAGATCAGAGAAGGCAAGGACAGCTTCAGGAAGAAGATGGAGGACAAGCTGCAACAGAGCGACATCGGCGGGGTCTGGAGAAACCTTAAAACCATCTCTGGGCTCCAGAATACCTCCCCCTAGGCCACGGGGGGCAGGGAGTGGGCGAACAATCTGAACCTGTTTTTTAATAGGTTTGACCAGTCGCCCCCCCCCCCCACTGCACAACAACCACTGCTGCCTCTAAAGTCATCGAGACCTGCTGTCCACACCCCACTCCACCAACACCCCCCCCCCCCCCCCCACTCCCAGCACACAGCCCCCCAACCTGACCCTCACAAAGACCCAGGTGAGGACGGAGCTGAGGAAGATCAAGGCGAGGAAGGCCGCGGGACCGGACAGCATCAGCGCGAAGCTCCTCAAGTCCTGTGCAGACCAGCTCTGTGGGATTGTGGAGCATATCTTCAACCTGAGCCTGAAGCTGGGGAGGGTACCACAGTTGTGGAAAACATCTTGTGTGGTACCTGTACCAAAGACTTCCCACCGCAAAGATCTGAACAGCTACAGACCAGTGGCCCTGATGTCCCACATGATGAAGACCCTGGAGAGACTGCTCCTTGCTCACCTCCGCCCCCTGGTGGGACCAGCGATGGATCCACTCCAGTTCGCCTACCAGCATGGCATTGGGGTGGAGGATGCAGTGATCTTCCTCCTTCACCGTTCTCTGTCCCACCTGGAGAAGCCCGGGAATGCGGTGAGGATCATGTTCTTTGACTTCTCCAGTGCTTTCAACACCATTCAACCAATGATCCTGAAGGACAAGCTGCTGTGCGCAGGGGTGGACCAGCACGTGTCATCATGGATCCTGGACTACCTCACTAACCGGCCACAGTTTGTGAGAACCCGAGATTGTGTGTCTGACACGATCATCGGTAGCACGGGGGCCCCCAAGGGAACAGTTTTGGCTCCCTTCCTGTTCACCCTTTATACTGCGGACTTCTCACACAACACAACACACTGCCATCTACAGAAGTTCTCTGACTACTCTGCAATCATCTGCCTCATCTCCAACGGAGATGAAGCAGAGTACAGAGGACTTATCCAGGACTGGTTCCATCGGAACTGCCTCCAGATCAACGCGAGGAAAACTAAGGAGCTGGTGGTGGACTGCCACAGGCAAGGACAACCCCTCACAGCACCAGTAAACATACAGGGAACAGATATTGAGATGGTGACATCCTACAAGTACCTTGGTGTTCATCTGAACAATAAACTAGACTGGTCACACAATACCGACGCACTCTACAAGAAGGGACAGCGCAGGCTGTTCCTACTGAGGAGGCTCAGGTCTTTTGGTGTACAAGGGGCGCTGCTGAAGACATTCTACGACACGGTGGTGGCATCAGCCATCACTTTTGGAGTGGTCTGTTGGGGCAACGGCATTACAGCAGCCGATAGGAAGAGACTAAACAAACTGATCAAGAAAGCTAGTTCTGTCCTGGGGCAATGCCTTGACCCATTGGAGGAGATAGGAGAGAGAAGGATGGCGGCTAAACTGTCATCTCTGCTGGAGTCCGAGTCCCACCCTATGCAGGACATATTGAACGCACTGAGGAGCTCATTTAGCAGTAGACTACATCATCCTAGGTGCGCAACTGAGAGGTTTCGCAGGTCCTTCCTACCTACGGCTGTCAGACTGTATAACCTAAGCAGGGCTGATCACAGAGATAGCAAAAAAAACGTGACGACCTAGTAGTATTGAATGCAAAAGACGCAACAGACTTATACAGATGGTCCCCTCCAGTATACAACTAGGACAATATCAGTCGCTACGGAGGGTGACAATATGTATGGGTACATATTCATACTATGTAGGATAACTAAGTAGACGGTTATGCTGTTTATTCCATCTTGCTACAATGCTCCGCACTTTGTATATACACTACCGTTCAAAAGTTTGGGGTCACCCAGACAATTTTTGTGTTTTCCATGAAAACGTCACACTTTTATTTACCACCATGAGTTGTAAAATGAATAGAAAATATAGTCAAGACATTGACAAAGTTAGAAATAATGATTTGTATTTGAAATAATAATTTTTTCCTTCAAACTTTGCTTTCGTCAAAGAATCCTCCATTTGCAGCAATTACAGCATTGCAGACCTAACATGATTGCATAAGGGTTTTCTAATCATCCATTAGCCTTCTGACGTAATGAGCAAACACATTGTACCATTAGAACACTGGAGTGATAGTTGCTGGAAATGGGCCTCTATACACCTATGTAGATATTGCACCAAAAACCAGACATTTGCAGGTAGAATAGTCATTTACCACATTAGCAATGTATAGAGTGTATTTATGATTAGTTTAAAGTTATCTTCATTGAAAAAAAGTGCTTTTCTTTCAAAAATAAGGAAATTTCTAAGTGACCCCACACTTTTGAATGGTAGTGTATATATATATATTTATATATTTATGTGTATGTATGTACAACTGCTCTTATTTATATTTTTCGTATCTTCTTAATGAGTGTTGCTATCCCTGTGCTGTTGCAATCCTGGAATTTCCCCATTGTGGGACTAATAAAGGCTTATCTTATCTTATCTTATCTTATCTTATACAAACGTACATATATTTTGTAGCCTGAAATGAAGATAAACTTTTTTCTTTTATTGAGCTGTATTACTCAGTGCAACTTATTAAAGAAAAAAAGAATAACTGGGTTGATTAAAGGACCCCGCCGCCTGCCACCCCCACCCGCTTAAAATGATCTGCAAACTCAATCAGGTGCGGCTAATCACCATCTAAAATACACCCAACTGTTTGATTTCCACATGTGATCATTTGTGGTTATTTTGATCAGCTCATCATGAATAGAACTATTATGGAGCATTTCAGTCCTTAGTAGTGCAGTTGAAGAAAACAATCAATTATGGGTGGCAAGGCACTATGAAAACATCTATGAGATAAAGTTGTGGACAGGTACAAGTCAGGAGACGTCAAAAACATGCCAAAGGTTTTATCAGTCCCTAGAAGCAGAAAGTGTTTGGTACAACCAAGACCCCCCCTAGATCAAGATATCCCTCCAAACTGAATGAAAGAATGAGTAGGAAACTGGTCATGGAGGCTACCAACAGCAATTTTGAAGCAGTTGCAGGAATTTATGACAGTGGTGATTGTGTGCTTGTGACAACAATATCACAAACTCTACACAAATATCGCTTGTATGAGAGGGTTACAAGAAAATAAAACTGCTCCTCAAGAAAAGCGACCAAAAATGTACCTTGGAGATTCTGAGGCCAGGTGGAAAAAGGTGGTATGGTCAGATGAGACAACAATTCAACTATTTGGCCCCAACACCAAACGATATGTCCGGTGGAAGGCCAATACATCTCACCATCCCAAATATACCACTGCTACAGTAAAGCTTGGAGATGGTAATATTATCTTGCTGGGGTGTTTCTTTGCAGCAGGGATTGAAGCACTTCTCTAGACAGAAGAAAAGATGGATGAGGAAAAATACCATAAGGTTGTTGAGAAAAAACCACTGTCCTCCCCCCAAAAAGTTGTCAAAGGGAAGAAAGTTCACCTTCCAACATGACAATGACCCAAAGTACACAACAAAATTGACCATGCAGTGCTTGAAGGAGGAAAAAGGTCAATTTCCTTGCATGGCCTTGTAAGAGCCCAAACTACGGAAACCCTATTGAAAATGTGAAGAATATCTTGAGGACTGCACCACCATCAAATTTAACTGAACTTGAGCAGTTTTACACAGAAGAGTGGGCAAATATTGTAAAGTCTAGATGTGGAAACTTGGCAGAGCCGTATTTCAGTAGACTAAAAGCTGCAGTTGAAGCAAAATGGTTTTGTTTTTTTTAAATTATCATAATAACACACCTGTCTTTGCACTCCGCACTTTCATGTACATTGACCCATCCATGAAACCACTACCATTTCTATGTATATTTTCCATAATCCTTGGGCCATTTTATTCAATCGTGTTCTGCACTCTGTGCTCTTATGTACATAGTTTCATCCATGAAGCCACTACCATACCTGTGTATATACCTGTGGGCTATTTTTATTTTTATTCCAGTCGTATGTTTAATCGTGCATTCTGTAACTGTGTTTTATCAAATCCCTCTCTCTTACTTTATTGCGCAGTAGCCTGGTGCAGCACCCGCGATTTCGTTGTACTACACAACTCCACAACGATAATAAAGCCTATTCTATTCTATTCTATTCTAAAAGGTGTTTCAACAAAATAATGACCCAAGGGGGTGATCCCTTAATCCAACTCAGTGATTCTGTTTTTTCTGACCTGTTCCTGCTACATCTTTCACTTGGATGTTATAAGATGCACTGAGTAATACAGCTTAGGGCAGGGCAATACAATGAATATATTCATTATATTGATACATTCTACTATGTGTGATACAAATAATGTTTTTATCATGAAGCTCGAGCATTCTCTTCTCCTCTCTCCTCTCACACAGTAGCACCATAGAACTGCACTCAGGCGCTTCACCCTGTCTCCCCGCCACCTTGCGCCGTGTTTCATTTGAGGGTCATTGCCAGGTCTGTTTTTTTCCCGCAATTTTGTTCTTTAGAAACTGCTTCTTTTGAGCCTGTTTTTGTGGAGCAGAGACGTTTTTTTTTTTTTTATGCACAATCTGGCAACACTAGCAGAGTGCAAGGAGAGGGGAAAAATGAAATGATATACCAGCTGCAGTGCAGCAGACTTGAATGAAAGGATTAAAAAGGACCAGCTCCGAAGTTAAAAATTGAACAAAATGCAGTTTTGTGCAAATTATGTCGCACTACCACTAATTTAGTTCACCAGTTGAGATGCCCATCCATCCATCCATCCATCTTCTACCGCTTTTCCGGAGGTCCGGGTCGCGGAGGAAGCAATTCAAGCAGAGAAGCCCGGACTTCCCTCTCCCCCGCCACCTGCTCCAGCTCTTCAGAGAGGATACCAAGGCGTTCCCAGACCAGCTGGGAGACATAGTCTCTCCACCGTGTCCTGGGTCTGCCCCAGGGTCTCCTCCCAGTGGGACATGCCTGAAACACCTCAAGTGGGAGGCGTCCAGTTGAGATGTCATCCACAATAATATGAAGAATGCATGAAAATCCACTCAACATCCCCCCCACACACACACACAAATAAATAAATAAAAATAAAGGAACCAGCCCTAAGAAAATTACTATATGGCTTCTTCATTTGGAAAATTTATCCCATACAACAAAAGCACAAAACAGAAAGAGATCACAACTGCAGTCACACATTATGCAGCCAAAGACATGGTCCTTATTTTTAAAAACATACCGGCACTGGTCTGACCCACCAGAAGCAACTGGAGGTTCAGTGTCTTGCTCAAGGACACTTTGGCATGCAGACTGCAGACAGAGCGGTAATCAAACCCCTGACCCTCTGATCAGTAGACGGCCACACTACACCTGCACCACAGCTGCCCCCAAATGTTTTCTGAAGAAAATATTTGGGGGCGGCTGTGGCCCTAAATGTATCGCGATACATGTTAAAAGCCATATTGCCCAGCGCTAATACAGCTAAAAATGAAAATGTCCTGCAAGGCAACAAAATGTGATTATTTTGAAGCGGGAGGTTGTCTTCTATATACCTAGGCCAGGGTCGGCAACCTGCGACCCGGGGCTGCATGCGGCTCTTCAGCCCCCATGTTGTGGCTCCCTGCAGTTATATCTCAACACACATGGAAACTAACGTTCATTTTAATTATTTTATTTTTAATATTATTGGTTATTGCAATTGGATACATTTCTCAATGGAAATGCATACTTTTATGAACATAAAATATATATTTTTAAAATGATTTATTATGTTGTCAACCATGTGTGACTGCGTCACATCTGATAGCGACTGCACAGAGACCTGCTCAGCCTCTCCTCAGTGCATGTGAAGAAGCACGGACAGCAGTAGCTTCCTGTCCCCCTCGGTAAGACATGAACAAGTCCAGAAAAGGTAAAATTCCAGAGGAAAATAGAGAGTTTAACTCTATCTTACAGATATAAAGATTTATTCAAATGACTTACATTTTAACGACCAGTTCACATTCCTCTCTCTTTTAACTTCCTCTATTTTGCCTGCACCTCTGCAAAATTTCCTGCCTTCTGTCAGAAAAACATGGTGTTCCTGAATTATTCTGCATTAAAGTTGTTTTTCAAGCATGAGACATGGAAGAGCATCACTGACAAAGACAGTAACTGAGACAACTACAACCCCAATTCCAGTGAAGTTGGGATGTTATGTAAAACATAAATAAAAACAAAATGCAATTATTTGAAAATCCTTTTCAACCTATATTCAGCTGAATACTCTACAAAGACAAGATATTTAGCGTTCAAACTGATAAACGTTCTCTGGTTTCACCATATCTAAGTTACTGCGCAGAGGTTTAGGGCAGTAACTATAACAGCATAATCTGCTCACTAATAACTCTCCAGAAAAGAGCAATAAGAATCATCCACCACGCAGGATATTGGGATAATACAAATAAGTTATTTTTACAGTCAAAAATACTCAAACTATCAGATTTAGTAGATTATCAAATAGCAGAAATCATGTTTAAAGCAAAATATAATCACCTGCCATTCAATATTCAGAACATATTCACAGAAACAGAGGGTCAATATAACTTAAGGGGATTATTTAAATGTAAATTGGCATGGGTAAGAACGAAAAGGAAAAGTTTTTGTGTTTCAGTGTTTGGGGTGAAACTAATGAACAGTTTGAATGTGGAATTAAAGAAATGCACAAACATCACACAGTTCAAAAATGTGTACAGAGGGATGATGTTCACCAAGTATAAGGAGAAGGGGTTTGATTAACACTTGTATGCAAATTCTTTTTTTGTTTGTTTGTTTGTTTGTTTTTGTTTTGGGTCTTGTTCGTCTATTTTTCCACTTTTTTGTTCTTGTTTTATGGTCAGATATACTGGTATAAATGCATCCTCATATCATACTTCATGTAAATAATTGACTATGGAGAATATACAGTATATTAACAATATAGTACATTATATTACACTAGAAGAAATGTGTAAAAATACAAGGAAATGCAATATAATATAGAATACTATAAGGGAATATGTTACAATAGATTAAAACATAAAAAAATATATAAGAAAAATAAGAGTATAAGGAAACATAAAAAATAAGTATAAAAGGAAACATCTGGAACTCATCTAATATATTGGTGTGTAAGCTGGGGAGAAGGGGTGGGACTCGGAAAGTGTGTTCTTCTTCCCACTCTTTTCTGAACACGTGATTTTGGTTGTACTCATCATTTTTTTGTTGATATTTGTTTGTTTTGTCTTGTTCTGTTTGCTTATTTACTACTGTTTTTGACATTTTAGTATACAGACGAGGGCAAAATTGTTGGTACCCCTCTGTTAATGAAAGAAAAACCTACAATGGTCACAGAAATAACTTGAACCTGACAAAAGTGGTAATATATAAAAATTCTATGAAAATTAACCTATGAAAATCAGATAATGCTTTTGAATTGTGGTTCAACAGAATTATTTTAAAAAACAAACTCATGAAACAGGCCTGGACAAAAACGATGGTACCCTTAACTTAAAGGCCAAATGTCACGTAATTTTTTTTTCTACATGACAACGAATTTAGATAAAATACACATAGCTTAAACCAAATATTCATACCGGAGACCATATCACCCACCTGTATTTACATAATTGCACAAAATACACCAGGTGAAGGCCCCACCTTGCTTGCTGGCTTGTGACAGCCAGTCCAGACCACGCCCATGTTTTTGACGTCACAAGTTGTACCCTGGCTGCCCTGCCTATCCACATTCACACTTATCAACATTGGACAATCATGACGGAAAGTGACAGCGATTGTGAACAAATTAGTTTAGTTTTGTCTTTTTTTTTTGTCTTTTTTTTGTCAGTGGTTCAGACAGTGACAGAGGCATAGAACCTTACAGGTTCGAGCCGTCCGAGACGGAATCAGATGCTTTGTCTGATGACAACAGTTCCGACGATGACCAGAGAGCAGAACCAGTGGAAAATGTCATTGAACTGGACATTAATCGCCTCCAGAATTGGGAAACCGAAGGGGGTCTGTCGAGGGCGCCCCATAAATATTGATTTTTCGGAAGCCATTATTACCTCCGCCAGGCCGAAAAGGCCAGGAGGAGGTTATGTTTTTGCCTCTGTCTGTCTGTCTGTCTGTCTGTCTGTCTGGTCTGTCTGTCTGTCTGTTGGTTAGCAAGATAACTCAAAAAATCTTGGACGCATTTCCATGAAACTTTCAGGCGTTGTTGGAAATGGTACAAGGAAGAACTGATTACATTTTGGGGATGATCCGCATCACCGTCTGCATACAGGAATTTTTTAAAGCATTTTTCCACACTGTGACATATGGCCATTTCCAACATGTGCGCAGGCGCAATGGACGGCGCTGGGCGTCGTGTCTGACCAACACAAACTCCGCCTTCTTCAACGTTTTAGCCACAAAAGCATGCGGAAAACACTGGTAGCCTGGGCCCGCCAGCCATAGGCGCTGCGCACATTGCGCTGCTTGTCGTGTCTGACCAACACAAACTCCGCGTTCTTCAACGTTTTAGGCACAAAAGCACGCGGAAAACACTGCTGGCCTGGGCCCGCCAGCGTGCCCGCTTTTTCCGCGACGCTGCAAAACCTGACACGGCCACCTGTCCGCCGCCCGATTATTTGCCACAAATTCCCCGCCCAGCTATAGGCGCTGCGTAAAAACGACCTCTCTGCCGGGGAAAATTCTAAATTCTGTTTTGCCGCCGAGCGCAACCCCAATATAATATAAAACCCACGGCAACCTGTCTAACCAATCTGCATCCGTCAGTGGAGGAGATGCACACACCAACACTTCAGTTTATTACCTCCGCCAAGGAGGCAATGCTTTTACTACCGTAAAACGGGGCTATAAGGGACGGCGGGGTAATATGGGACACTTTTCTAAATGTAATTCTGCTTTTTTAATTTTGCTTCCGCCTACATTTGATGAAGGATTCATGGATATTTGACAATAAAAACACAACTCAGCGTCCTGCTCAAAATAAAAAAAGCACAATTACATTTAAAACATTTCCCAGAAAAGTGTCCCTTATCAACCCGCCGTCCCTTATAGCCCCGTTTTACACTACTGAACCACTAATCCTATCACTATCACATTGATTGTCATTCATTAATTGTCTGTTTATTGCACTGTCCATGTCAAATAAACACATAATCATTGTGAATCCAATTTCTAGTCATATCTTTTCATGCTCAGGGAATCTGAAAACGTACACACAAACACTGTATGGGGGGAACTGTGCCGCTTGGCGGAGGTCTGCGCTCTCCGAGTGCTTTTCTAGTTATTACAGTGGAGGAGAGCCGCTGCTGTCAAGAAATTGACCAGATCAATATGAAAATGGAGGCGCATACCTGTCAAGTGAGACGTTTTCGCCGTATTTTAATACCGTAAAACGCGGCTATAAGGGACGGCGGAGTAATAATGGACATTTCTCTGGGAAATGTTTTCATACCTGTCAAGTGAGACGTTTTCGCCGTATTTTAATACCGTAAAACACGGCTATAAGGGACGGCGGAGTAATAACGGACACTTTTCTGGGAAATGTTTTAAATGTAATTCGTGTTGTTATTGTCAAATATTTTAAGGAAAATACGGGGAAAATGCAATTTTAGCAAAAACAGGCGTATTGCCATTTCTGTACGCCCAAAAGAAAAATATACGGGAAAAAAAATTGAGTGTGTTGAGGAGCACGTCGTGTGTGTGATCCCCCACAGCTAGGGTGCTGGCAGATGGCTCAGCCTGAGCTATTCGCACTACATTGAGAAGTGTGGACTCAATCATTAGTCTGATTGTCGGGGCGGGCAGATGGCTCAGCGGGAGTTATTATCACTACAATGAGAAGTCATTAGGATAATGGTTTAACACTTTCAGCTGTGCTGCGGCTGTGGAACAGAGAGGAATCGCCTTACAAATACAGAATTCTGCTTTTTTTTATTTTGCGCCGGACGCTGAGTTGTGTTGTTATTGTCAAATATCCATGAATCCTTAAAATATCTGACAATAACAACACGAATTACATTTAAAACATTTCCCAGAAAAGTGTCCCTTATTACTCCGCCGTCCCTTATAGCCGCGTTTTACGGTATTAAAATACAGCGAAAACGTCTCACTTGACAGGTATGAAAACATTTCCCAGAGAAATGTCCCTTATTACCCAGCTGTCCCTGATAGTCCCGTTTTAAGGTATGGGTGAAATATCCAATTTTTTCTTTCTTGTTGCTCACTTCAATCTTCCAGTCTCCATATAAACAATCAATCGAAATACCCCAAGCATCAAACTAAGGTACAATCTATTTCGTCACTTCCGCCTTCTTCCCCAGGCGATTCCAGCGGCCGTAAGTAGGAATGTCAGGCCAAGCGCGGCAGTTTTAAATTAACGAATATTCCGGCGTTACTGAAAGCATATGCACCAAGACCCGAACGGATCGGTTCCCTTTTATATCTAGTTTCAAGACATTTAAAGTACCCTGTTACGTGACATTTGGCCTTTAATGTTTTGTTGCACAACCTTTTGAGGCAATCACTGCAATCAAACGATTTCTGTAACTGTCATTGAGACTTCTGCACCTCTCAGCAGGTATTTTAGCCCACTCCTCATGAGCAAACTGCTCCAGTTGTCTCAGGTTTGAAGGGTGCCTTCTCCAGACGGCATGTTTCAGCTCCTTCCACAGATGTTCAATAGGATTTAGATCAGGGCTCATAGAAGGCCACTTTAGAATAGTCCAATGTTTCGCTCTTAGCCATTCTTGGGTGTTTTTAGCTGTGTGTTTTGGGTCATTATCCTGTTGCAAGACCCATGACCTGCGACTGAGACCAAGCTGTCTGACACTGGGCAGCACATTTCTCTCTAGAATACCTTGATAGTCTTGAGATTTCATTGTACCCTGCACAAATTCAAGACACCCTGTGCCAGATGCAGCAAAGCAGCCCCAGAACATAACAGAACTTCCTCCATGTTTCACAGTAGGGACAGTGTTCTTTTCTTGGTATGCTTCATTTTTGCGTCTGTGAACATAGAGCTGATGTGACTTGCCAAAAAGTTCCAGTTTTGTCTCGTCTGTCCATAGGACATTCTCCCAGAAGCTTCGTGGCTTGTCAACATGCAGTTTGGCAAATTCCAGTCTGGCTTTTTTATCATTTGTTTTCAACAGTGGTGTCCTCCTTGGTCGTCTCTCATGAAGTCCACTTTGGCTCAAACAACGACGGATGGTGCAATCTGACACTGATGTACCTTGACCTTGGAGTTCACCATGAATGTGTTTAGAGGTTGTTCTGGGCTCTTTTGTTACCATTCGTATTATCAGTCTCCTCCTGCGGCCACATCCAGGGAGGTTGGCTACAGTCCCGTGGATCTTAAATTTCTGAATAATATGTGCAACTGTAGTCACAGGAACATCAAGCTGCTTGGAGATGGTCTTATAGCCTTTACCTTTAATATGCTTGTCTCTAATTTTCTTTCTAATCTCCTGAGACAACTCTCTCCTTTGCTTCCTCTGGTCCATGTTTAGTGTTGTACACACCATGTCACCAAATAGCACAGTGACTACTTGTCACCCTTTAAATAGGCCGACTGACTGATTACAAGTTTGTAGACACCTGTGATATTAATTAGAGAACACATCTTGGTTGAACGTGTCCCAGAGGTCACATTATTTTCAATATTTTCTAGGGGTACAATCATTTTTGTCCAGGCCTGTTTCATGAGTTTGTTTTTTAAAGTAATTCTATTGAACCACAATTCAAAAGCATTGTCTGATTTTCACTGGTTAATTTTCATAGAATTTTTATTTATTACCACTTTTGTCAGATTCAAGTTATTTCTGTGACCAATGTGGGTTTTTCTTTCATTAACAGAGGGGTATCAACAATTTTGTCCATGTCTGTATGGAATGTAAAATTATAATTTTGGTACAAATTCATTATATGGTTACACGTTCAAAATAAAACGAATTGAATTGAAACATTTATTGTTTTTTATAAATATTCACTCATTTTAAATTTGATGCCTGCAACATGTTCCAAAAAAACTGGTACAGGGGCATCAAAAGGCTGGGAATGTTGAGGCGCGCATGGATGCAGCGGCTCACAGCCAGAGATGCAGCCTTCAGAGCGAAGGACAGGATTGCCCTCCGCTCAGCCAGGTCTGTGCTCTCAAAGGGAATTAAGACGGCGAAGAGTGCCTATGCGGAGAAAATCCAGGGACACCTCTGTGACACTAGGAACACCAAGCAGATGTGGCAGGGAGTTCGGGCGCTGACGGACTATAAGTCTAGGCAGGGGGTCGATGATGACGACGCTTCGCTTCCAGACAGGCTCAACAACTTCTTTGCACATTTTGAAGCATCAAACCTGACAATCAGAGGGAGGGCTGGCCCATCTCCACCATTGGTTGGGCCAGCTATCACCATCAACACAGCGGACACATGGAGGACCCTAACCAGGGTCAACCCACGTAAAGCTGCAGGTCCGGACAACATCCCGGGACATGTGCTCCGAGACTGCGCGAGCGAGTTGGCGGATGTCCTGACTGACTCCCTGAGTCAGGCCATCGTTCCCAGATGCTTTAAGACCTCTACCATAGTACCAGTGGCAAAGAAACCAGTTGTGTCCTGTCTGAATGACTATCGTCCTGTTGCACTGACACCAATTGTGATGAAGTGTTTTGAACGGCTTGTCAAACCACACCTCACAGCCTGCCTCCCTGCATCACATGACCTGCTCCAGTTTGCATATCGTTCAAACCGCTCCACGGAGGATGCTATAGTCACCACCCTGCACTCTATCATCACCCACCTGGATCAGAAAGACACCTACGCCAGACTCCTGTACATTGATTTCAATTCAGCATTTAACACCATTATTCCCCAGAGACTGATGGAGAAATTACTCCTCCTTGGTCTGAACACTGCCACATGTCTCTGGATCCTGGATTTCCTGACTGAGAGACCTCAGTCTGTCCAGGTTGGAAATAACATCTCCAACTCTATCACACTGAGCACCGGATCCCCTCAAGGCTGCGTACTCAGTCCACTGTTGTTTACACTTCTAACACATGACTGTGTATCCAGACACGAGGGAAACCAGATTATTAAGTTTGCAGACGACACCACAGTGTTGGGACTTATTCAGAGGGATGAGGAATCAATGTACAGGGAAGAAGTGAGAGACCTGGAGGGCTGGTGCAGGGAGAACAATCTGGTGCTCAACGTGGACAAAACAAAGGAGATGATTATCAACTTCCAGCGGTCACAGCCTGAACACGTCCCTCTCAGCATCGGCGGCCGTTTAGTGGAGAGAATGGAGAACATCAAGTTCCTCGGAGTGCAGATCTCGCAGGACCTGTCCTGGAGCAAGAATTCCTTGGGAATCAGGAAGCGGGCCCAGCAGAGACTGCACTTCTTGAGGAAACTCAAACAGGCCTCTCTCCCCATCTGCATCCTCAGGACCTTCTACAGAGGTGTGGTGGAGAGTGTTCTGACGTAGTGCATTGCAACATGGTACTCCAGCTGCAGTATGTCAGACAAAAAAGCCCTGCAGAGGATAGTTAAGGGAGCTGAGAGGGTAATTGGAGTTTCCCTCCCCTCAGTCCAAGAACTTTTTCAGAACCGTTGTAGGAGCAGGGCACTGAACATTGCCAAGGACCACTCTCACCCTCTGCATAAACACTTTGAACTTCTGCTATCTGGCAAACGATTCCGGAGCATCAGAGGCAGAACCAGCAGACTGATTAACAGCTTCCTTCCACAAGCTGTTAGGATGCTGAATAGTTGATCCGGAATCTCTCATACATACTACTGCACCTATGGACATTATGTATATTATTTGTATATTATAGTTCTGGTTAGTTTTCAAGTATGTCTCAGGGAAGTGTGAATGGCTGTGTTGGGTGGGGGGTGAGGGTGTGTGTGCGTGTGAGTGTGTCTTAAATTATGTTATTTTTTACTTATATGGATGGCGAGACAATTTTTATTTTTGTTTTTTGTTTTTTTTGATTTTTTAACCAACAGGACACAGAGAGTAAGGGTCAATGGTACACTGTCTGACCAAAAGTGTTCTTATACTGGCTCTCCTCAGGGGTGTGTGTTGTCACCACTACTCTTCATCCTGTACACAAACATGTGTTGGAGCAGACATGACAACAGACACATTATAAAGTATGCTGATGATTCAGTTGTTGTCAGTCTCCTCCAGGATGGTGAGAGTGGCCACGGCCCAGTAGTTGATGATTTTGTTCACTGGTGTGAGGATTCCTACCTGCAGCTGAATACGACAAAAACTCAAGTTATGATTACTGACTTTAGGAGGAAAACTCCCAGGCACAAAGTCACTGTACTAAAAGGCCAGACCACTGAATGTGTACAATCCTACAAATATCTTGGGACGATTATTGATAGTAATGTAAACTTTGAAGAGAACTGTGAAAGGGTGTGCAAAAAGGGTCAGCAACATTTGCATTGTTTAAGGAAACTTGCACGCTTCCAAATTAACCGAACCATAATGACAATGTTTTATCGGGCTTTTATTGAATCTGTTTTATCCTTTTCTTTAGTGTCATGGTTTGGTCAGATAAAACTGAAACAGAGGAAATCCTTGGATCAGGTAGTTAGATGGTCCAGTCGTTTGCTTGGTGAGTCACAGCTGAGCCTGACATCCCTGTACACCAGACAAGTACAGAGGATGGCTACCTCCATTTTAAATGATGACTCCCACCCTTTGCACTGCCACTTTCAGCTTCTTCCCTCCAGACAGAGGTTTGCTGTCCCAAAAAGTAAAACCCAGTGCTACAAAAGCAGCTTTGTTCCTGCTGCTGTTAAAGAATTGAACAAGATTTAACAATATATTGCACATAATTTAGTTACCCATTTATTAATTTTATTTTATATTTACTTATTTTTGTAGGTTTTTTATTTGGGTTCTAAATCTTTTATTGGGTTTTAGACTTTTGAGTTTTTAACCTCTTTGACTAGTCTTTAACTTTTTAATATGACCCTTCTCTCTTACCTATTTGTTTTTTCTCTTAGCTTTTTGTCCTATGTCCTGATTGGTGGAGCCTTGAGTACTTCTATCATGTTTACAGTCAGCTACATGTGTGCCTGTGTTTGTGTTCATGTTGAATGTAATTGTGGTTTGTAAATATGAATGTCACCTGACTGCAAAACAAATCTACCTACAGGTACAAATAAAGTAACCTGAACCTGAACTTGAGAGAAACGCAATTTCATCTTGCTTGCACTACAGTTGTTGTTGAGCTGAGCTGCAGGCCACACCCTCTCTGCCTGAGTGCTTTAGATCTGGGTGTGCTTCCCAGCCTGAGAGCAGTTGGTTGATTGCACCAGGTGGGAATGATCTGGTGATTAAGAGAGTTTGGAGGCAGTTACTCATAGGGCAGTGGAGTGTAAGCAGTGTGTGAGAGAAATGGTTGGAGACTTTGGAAAAGACTGCAGGACTAAAGCTTGTTTCAAGCAAGGAAGAAGGAGCCAGCGCGCATCCATTTGTGATATGTCTTTGCAGCTGCATTTGAAAAGTAATTTGATTAAGTTTAGGTTAAATGTGATGTGTTAAAAAATTTAAAAGTTAAAAGCTGTTAAAGTTGTAAGGTTAAAAATCATTATTGAACAGTGTTTTAAGATGTATTTGGGGTGGTTTTGATGTGAGTATTTTCTATTTGTTTCAAGATTGGGTTTTAGTAATTTAAAAACTGAGTATTTAATTTTGGGTTATGTTGATTTATTATGGGTTCTTGGGTTATATTTTCTTTGACTCTTTGTGTTGTATTTAAAGGTTTTTCACCTGTGCCTGTGCTTGGCCTTGATGACTTTACAAAAATAAAAGGAAAGAAAAGGAAAAGCTGAGTCTTCGTCAATGAGTGATTTCCAGTTCTATCTTCCGAAGCAAGCATCCCGTTCAAGTGGGGGGAAACTGCTAGTCAAACCTCACAAGAGTGAGGGCCACTTGACAGTTGTATGTACAGCAATATGACAATAAAGGTTGATTTGATTTGAAAACACCTTTTGGAACATTCCACATGTTGATTGGGTATACAGTATAAGGGGCATCCCTAAAAGGCTGTCATTCACAAGCAAGGATAGGGCAAGGTTCACCACTTTTTGAACAACTATGTGGGAAAATAGTCCAAGAGTTTAAGAATAACATTTCTCAACATACAATTGCAAGGAATTTAGGAATTTCATCATCTACAGTCCATAATATCAAACGATTCAGAGAATTTGGAAAAAATTTCTCCACGTAAGCGACAAGGCCAAAAACCAACAATGCCCATGACATTTAGTCCCTCAGGTGGCACTTCTCTCAAAACTGACATCATTCTGTAAAGGATATTACCATGTGGGCTCAGGAACACTTCATAAAACCACTGTCAGTTAACACATTTCATCGTTATATCTACAAGTGCAAGTTAAAACTCAAAGCCATATATCAATAACATCAAGAGCTGGTTGCTCTGGCCTAGCGCTAATCTGAGATGGACTAACGCAAAGTGGAAAACTGTGCTGTCGTCTGAAGAGTCCACATTTCAAATTGTTTTTGGAAATCATGGATGTTGTGGTCCTCCGGGGTAAGGAGAAAAAGGACCCCTCAGACTGTTATCAGCGTTAAATTAAAAATCCAGCATTTGTGGTGGTATGGGAGCGTGTTAGTGCCCATAGCACCATTAATGCTGAACAGTGCATACAGGTTTCAGAGTAACATATGCAGCCATCCAAGCACTGTCTTTTTCAGGGACACCCCTGCTTATCTCAGCAAAAACGATGCCAAACCACATTCTGTACATGCTACAACAGCATGGCTTCATAGTCAAAGAGACCGGGTACTAGACTGGCCTGCATGCAGTCCAGACCTGTCTCCCATTCAAAATATGTGCCGCATCATCCATCAATCAGACCTTATTTGTACTGCACTTTTCAAACATTTGATGCTGCACAAAGTGTTTTCCATACATAAAAACAGCAGACAAACTTAAAGTAGAACTGAACCCACCTTTTGGCGCAAAAAGTAGAATAGCAGATTAATTCCTTATTACCTATTGTATTTTTCAACACAAAAGAAATTTTTAGGCCGTGTGATGGCCAAGCTATAAGCCGATAAACCTTTGCCTCTGGCTGGCAGTGCCAAACAAACCGGAAGTAGTGCAGACGACGCTGGGTGACGTCACGAGTGTGATCCCTAAACAAAACAACAATGGCAGATGATAGCAGTTCCAGCAGTCAAGAAAACCAGAGTTTTCAGAGTGAAGAGGCATTCAGGATCGGTGACGAGACAGAGGAGGATGCAGGAGTGCGGCAGGTGGCAGGCGTGCACAAGGGCAAGCCTGGGAGACAGCGACCTGATGCACCTGTGACAGCAGCTGGCAGACGGCGATGCAGAGGTGAGGTCCGCCGCCGGGGAATACACCTGTGCACAGGGGAGAGACTGGAAAGGCAAAGGTAGGTATGCTTACGCTGTAGATCTTGCTGGGAGATGAGGGGGTTCCTCTGCAGCAAGAGGGCTGAAGGAATCAGACGGCTTCATGCCGAAGCCCAGGGCAGAGTGGCTTATATCCCACGCTGCTGACGAGGCACAAGTGTGCGCGCAGCTGGCGCCGCTAATGAGCGGCGAGTTGTAACATATCCAGCCTGTGTTGTGTTGTAGCTTAGTTTTCTTTTTTCTCTGTCACATTTTGTCTTAGTTTTGTTTTGAATTGTAATCGCTCTTGCCTGTTTTCTCTTTTGAATTCTTGGATGGAATATGGGTGGGCAATATAAGCTGTGGCTTCAGCCATCACCCATTTCGGATAACTTACGTTGAATTGTATAATCAGATGAGTCATTGTTCAATTTGACCTTGTTGTTATATCATTCAGTTTCTTTCAACCTGTACTGTACTATCCGAAATAAATAAATTCATTCATTCATTCAAAAAATTGGGCTATGTATTACAATACTTCTACAGACTATAGTGGCAATACACATGAACAGAACTGGCCTCTGCATTTGACTGTGCTATTTATAAATACAGTAATATCTATATCTAGAAACGCATCGCTTCCCGGTCGCTTTTCCTCCCCCTTTCTTTTCTTTTGTCGCCATGACAGCTTTCCTTGGCCACTGAACAGATCTTCCCAGGTGCTGGAAGTGTTTTGTAGTCGACTATCATGACAAAATGCACCAAAAACAACCAGTGTCGACGTGCTCGCAATGGTAAACATGGAGGACTGTGTCACACTCGTGACGTCATGCGGAACTCCGGCTGCACTTCCGGTTAATCGGCGGATTTGTCTGATTTTTCAGGGCGGGAAATTCAAAATCGCAATTTTCTCCAAGGTTCCGGGATTTGTGGAGGGGGTGCCAATGATAAATTATCTTTATAATTGTATGTACTATCACCCAGTGCCGTTCAATGCCGTTCAGTTCAGTTCTACTTTAAATACATATATTTACACAGTACATTATGAAGCGCAAAATGTGACAATGGAGACCCCAGACTGTTGAGCAATCAGGTTGTACATCAAGCAAGAATAGGAAAGAATTCCATCTACAAAGCTTCAGTAATTACTGTTCTCACTTTCTAAATGCTTAGTGAGTGTTGTAAGAAGAAAAGGTGATGTAACACAGTGGTAAACATGCTGTTATGTCTTAAAGCGAGATGTGAGCCATGTTGTGCCGAGCAACGAACTGAACTTTGAGAGTTTGCCTCAATATACACACTGGTCGTAGCCCACCTGACGTCACCACGTCGACTGCCTGGCGTTGGCTACGGCAAGCGCCATGGGCCAAATCCCCACACATTCCTCCCCCCTTTACAAAATGTGAGAACATAAATCAAAATCCCCCCCCACCCAATTTAGCAAGAAAACCCCTTTTTAACGTAAAACATTTTGTAAACCACACACAAACTAACACACCCAATGGGCTAAATGGGGCACCTGGGTAAACTATCAGAGTACCCCCCGTGTTGGGGTGGAATATTCTGCCACCCATGACCAAAACACGTCAGCTAAGGCTAAGCCTACCACAAAGTCATTGAGGTGTCTGGGCCTCTGACACGTCCTAGCCAAGCACCTCATAGGGGGAGGACCTGCTCCAGGCTCCGTCGGCCGCACCTGAGTGTCCCCAAAAGCCCCATCAGTCAAGTCCCAACCCTCATCAGTCACATCTGCTGCAGCTCCCAGACCCTGGGCTGGCAACGACTTCCTGAGGCGGCTGGAATGCCACTGTGACCTGTCCGAGAGCCAGAACGGGTCCAGGCCCAGCCGCTTCATGATCTGCAGTGGTCCCGTCCAGAAAGGTTGCAGCTTATGCGTGCGGTTGGGGTGCTTGATCCTGACCCAGTCTGACACATTGAGTCCATGAGCCCATGCCCTGTGCTTTTTGTCGAAACGTTGTTTCATTATCTGCTGTTGAGCGACGACCCGGTCTCGTGATGGTTCCGTGTCCGCCGGAGGAGAGGTTGTGGGGGGGCCGCAGCCAGTCCAGGGGAAGGTGTAGTTCGCGCCCCAACATGAGCTTTGACAGGGAGCACCCTGTCGTGGCGTGGGCTGTTGCCCTATAGTGGAGGAGCGTGTACTGAAGAGAACGTGAAGCCATCCGCCAGATGGGCCCTCAGACCATTTTTCAGCATCTTATTGAAACATTCCACACCCCCATTAGCCTGTGGATGATAGAACGCGGTCCTAATGTGCTCCACGCCCCTTTCTCCCAAAAACTCCTCGAACCCTCCAGAGGTGAATTGGGGCCCGTTGTCCATCGTAATGGTGTCCAGAACCCCCCCACCTGGTGAACAGCGACGAGAGGAAGCCAGTGACCATGTGCGTTGTGACCGAACCAGAGGGCAACACTTCCGGCAATTTTGAAAACAGATCGTAAGCCATCAGTAAAAACCGGTTGTTCACGGGAGCAGTGTGTAGTTCGGCACAGATGACCAATTGAATGTGCTTCCAAGGGCCCTCCGGGTATTGTAATGGGTGCAGAGGTGGAGGAGGTGGCACTCCAGTCATCCTGCTTTCCAAACACGGTACCGGTACACAGTTCTTAACCATAGTATCAATGTCCCTGTCAATGCCAGACCACCAAACCGAATCTCTACAATGCTGTTTCACCCTGACCACCCCAGATGGCCGTCATGAAGCATAGCCAAGACACACAATCTCAGCGACACCGGAATCAACGTGCAATGTCCTCTCGCCACACACACGTCATTCCAGCAACTCATTTCATCCCTGAACCTGTGAAAAGGTGCCAAGTCACCCTGCACTTTTGTGGACCCCCCCCCCCCCGATGAAAGAGTGAAGTTGCGACAACACCGGGTCCCGTTCTGACTCTGCCTGGAGTTCCTGGAGCGACACCATATTCCGGAGGGGCTTGTGCAGTGTATTGATCAGATCTGCCTCCAAAGAATCGTCGTCATCCGGTTGTGCAGTGTTGGTTGTGGCACGGGAGAGGAGGTCCGCCACTACATTCTCTTTGCCAGGGGTAAACTGAGTAGTGAAGTTCTAGGCCCACAGCTGCTCTGTCCACCTGTGGATCGGCAGGGGCCTGTGTTCCAAAACAGTCATCTCCAGCAACATCATCAGCGCTCAGTGGTCTGTGCGTAGGGTAAAATGGCATCCGTAGAGGTAGATGTGCCACCGTTCGCATGCCCAAACACATGCAAGCGCCTCTCTCTTACCCACGGCATACTTCTGTTCGGCTGATGTGAGGGACCTCAGAATCAGAATCAGAATCAGAATCAGGTTTATTGCCATTGTTCATGTAGTACACAAACTAGGAATTTGTCTCGGTACAATGCTGCAACATTAAACATGATAAGATAAGAGAAATAAACTATACATGTAATAAAGTGTAGGATAAGATTAAGTGATACTGGTCAACAGTTAAAATATATATTAGCCAGCAGCAGATACTGTGGAGAACTATATAGTGCAGTCGGTAATGCAGGAAGAAAACAGTGATGATTGACATGAGTCTGGTTGAGCTGCTGTACATGGTGCACGAGAGTCACTTAGTGTTCAGCAGTCTAATGGCAGAGGGGAAGAAGCTGTTCATGTGACGGGAGGTTTTAGTCTGGATGGACCGAAGTCTTCTACCAGAGGGGAGGGGGGCAAACAGTACGTGACCAGGGTGTGAGGGATCGGCTATGATCCGGCCAGCACGCCTCCGGGTCCTGGAGATGTACAGATCCTGGAGAGATGGGAGCTTGCAGCCGATCACCTTCTCAGCAGTGCGCACGACGCGCTGCAGCCTTAGTCTGTCCCTGGCAGTGGCTCCTGCATACCACACGGTTATGGAGGTGGTGAGGATGGACTCGATGATGGCTGTGTAGAACTGCACTAACATCTTGGTGGGTAGCTTGAGCTTCCTCAGCTGCCGCAGGAAGAACATCCTCTGCTGGGCTTTTTTGATGAGTGAGCTGATGGTCAGCTCCCATTTGAGGTCCCTGGTGATGGTAGTGCCTAGGAAGCGGAAGGAATCAGCAGTGGTGATGGGAGAGCCTGAGAGGGTGAGGGGGGGCAGAGGAGTAGTGACTTTCCTGAAGTCTACAATCATCTCCACTGTCTTCAGAGCGTTCAGCTGCAGGTTGTTATTGCTGCACCAGGACGCCAGCTGGGCCACCTCTCTCCTGTAGGCGGACTCGTCGCCGTTGGAGATGAGCCCGATGAGGGTGGTGTCGTCCGCAAACTTGATCAACTTGACAGACTGGTGGCTGGAGGTGCAGGAGTTGGTGTAAAGGGAGAAGAGTAGGGGGGAAAGTACACAGCCCTGGGGTGATCCGGTGCTGATGCTAGTATAGTCTGAGACAGTCTTTCCCAGCCGCACATGCTGCCTCCGGTCCGTCAGGAAGTCGATGATCCACCTGCAGAGGGAGTCAGGCACGTTGAGCAGGGACAGCTTGTCCCGGAGCAGAGCGGGGCGGATGGTGTTGAATGCGGAGCTGAAGTCCACAAACAGGATCCTGGCGTAGGTTCCCGGGGAGTCCAGGTGCTGCAGGATGGAGTGGAAGGCCAGGTTGACTGCATCGTCTACAGACCTGTTGGCTCGGTAGGCAAACTGCAGCGGGTCCAGGAGAGGGGTGGTGATGGACTTGAGGTGGGACAGGACCAGGCGCTCAAAGGACTTCATGACTACAGAGGTGAGCGCTACAGGTCTGTAGTCATTAAGTCCAGTGATCCGTGGCTTCTTGGGGACAGGGATGATGGTGGAGGATTTGAGGCAGGATGGCACGTGGCATAACTTAAGGGAGGTGTTAAAAATGTCTGTGAATACAGGAGCCAGCTGTTTCGCACAGAGTCTCAGGGTGGAGGGAGACACGCCGTCTGGGCCGGGGGCCTTGCGCGGGTTCAGTCTGGAGAACTGTTTGAGCACATCCTGCTCACTGATGATAAGGGGAGGGGGGGAGGAGGGGGGGGGTGCCTTAAATGAAGTAGGGAATGTGGAGGCTGTGGAGCTGGAGGGAGGGGGGGAGTTGGACACAGATGACGAGGTGTCAAAACGGGCATAGTGTTGGGACAGTCTCTGACAAAGGGCTTTGTCATCCTGACCTTTAGGAGCCTTAGGTCGATAGTTGGTGATTTGCCTCAGTCCTCTCCACACGGAAGCCGAATCATTAGCAGTGAACTGCTGCTGGAGTCTCTCTGAGTACACAGATTTAGCTCTCTTCAGCTCTCTGTTAAACCGGTATTAAACCGGTATTAGACCTCGACGCGAATGCCACTGGGTGTTCCATACCATTTTGCATTTGAGACATAACTGCCCCCACTGCTGAACCAGACGTGTCACAAGTCACAAAAGTGGGCCACTTGGGGTTAAAGTGTGCCAACACCGGCGGGGAGGTGAGCTAAGATTTCAGTTTAGTGACCGCCGCGGGTCCATTGCTATGGCGCGTCCTGCTCCAGAAGCACTCGGAGAGGTTCAATAGTCTCTGAATAATGGGGAATACAACACCCGTAGAAGTTCACCATCCTCAGAAATGAGGAAATTTGCACAGGCGTTGTGGGGTCGGGGAGATGCAGGACCACCTCCATGTTCGAGTGCAGGGGGCTCAGGCCCTCAGCGGATAGCCGGAACCCAATGAACTCAATGGATTCCGCTGCAATGATGCACTTTTCTCCGTTCAGTGTAACCCTGTGTTCCAGCAGTACCTCTGTTACTCGTTCCAAACGTTCACCATGAGCCACCTGTGACGCGCCGTGGACCATGATGTCGTTCAGGTACATTTTGAAAGCAGCATTTTGATTTTTTGAAAGCAGCTTGGCACCGAACTCAAACCAAAAGGCATGCGGGTGCACCTGAAAATGCCCATGTGGGTCTCGAATACCATCAGGTCGCAGCTGGCTGGGTGGAGGGCCACTTGTAGATAACCTTGGCAAAGTTCCAGTTTCGAGAACACTGTGGAACCGCTGAACATTGCAGTGAGTTCCTCCATTGTGGGCAGTGGGTATTTGTCAGGGATGATCGCTTTATTAACCATCCTGAGGTCGATGCATGGTCGGATGCCGCCCGTCTTCTTCTTGGCCACTACGATGTTTGAGTTCCATGGCGAGGCATCCACTATCTCGATAATGCCAGCTTTAAGCAACTTATTCAGTTCTGCCGTAACATCGTCCCACAGGGCGAGGGGAAGCTGCCGCAGCGGTTGGATTTTGGGCGTCACACCAGGTCGATGAGCGGGCAGTGGTTAAAAGCCTTCACACAACCCAGGCCGGCAAACACTGGCCAGCAAACACGTCACCTGGGAGAAACAGTCAACACTTTTGAGCCCGCTGGGTCTGTGATGGAGAATCCTAACTCTCCCAACAAGTCAATTCCCAACAAGTCAGCCCCATGGTGCAAAACCTGGAAGGTAAACGGTAAAATAGTCTTTGACCCACACACTATCGAGAAACTGGCCAAACATTTTCACAGCACCTGCCTTAATAGGTTTCTTGGGGAAAAGTTTTCTTACCGAGGACATGCTCAGTATGGATTTACCAGCACTCAAATCCACCATGAGTGGCACATGGATGCTGTTGAGCTGTAAAATGTACCGCTTTAGTGGCTAATTTTTGGCACCTGCTACACACACCGAAGCTATGCCCACAAGTCCCGAGTCCATCGGCTTGCTGGCATTGATGCAAATCCTGGCCAGGTGATTAGCATGACCGCAGTTGTAGCACTTTTTCCCTTAAGCGGGGCAAGTGGACGAGCCCGCCCAGTGGCGAGGGGAGCCACAGCCACCACACAGTTCCCGAGTTCCCCCTCCTGCCCGTGCCACGATCCACTGCCTTTTGGGGATCTGCCCCGAGGAATTAGCTGAGTTGCTAGCATCCTAACGTGGAGAGGAAGCTTGGGCAGCTAGGTTTTTCTTAGCCAGTACTTGCAAACCTAGCTGGGTAGCAGACTCGATTTCGCTAGTCATCTGCATTACTTGGCTCAATGTGAAATCGTCCTTAGTTATCAATAACTTCTCCTTTAGCCACTCGTTGCTCGTGCTGTATGCTACCTTATCAAGGATTAGCTCTTCTTCAACAGGCCCGAAGGGGCACGTGCTCGCCAGGTTACCGAGCTCCACAAGAAAGTGCTGAGTGGACTCACCTGCTTGTTGACAGCAGTCGAAAAATCTGTATCTTTGAGCCGTGATGTTACACTGTTCAACAAAAATTTGTCCATCCTGCCCAAGCACTCGTCCAAAGAGCCCGTGCTACCCAGCGCGCGAAACACACATTGACCTTCTTTACCGAGGCAGTGGATTAGCATGCTCTTCCATCTCTTTTTGTCTGCGCCACCCAAGCCAGCCGCGACGATGTAATCATCAAATGCCTCCAACCAGCAGCGCCACTGTGTAGCTGGCACACCCAGCGACTCCAAGAACGGAGGAGGTGGTCTTGAGCACGCCCCCATGGTTTAATCCGACATCGCCAAACGCTATGTCTTAACAAGGCGAGACGTGAGCCACGTTGTGCCGAGCAACGAACTGAACTTTGAGCGTTTGCCTCAATATACACACTGGCCGTAGCCCGCCCAACATCACCATGTCGACTGCCTGTTGTTGGCTACGGCAAGCCCCAAGGGCCAAATCCCCACATAACACATGGCCCTATCCCAGCTTTTCTGGAACATGTTGCAGGCATCAAATTCAAAATGAGTGAATATTTGCAAAAAAACCCCAACCCAAAATAACAATAGTTTATCAGTTTGAACATTAAATATCTTGTCTTTGTAGTGTATTCAAGTGAATATAGGTTGAAAATGATTTAAGTCATTGTATTTTGTTTTTGACATTTTACACAATGTCTCAACTTCACTGGAATTGGAGTTGTAGAAAGAGACAATCGCGTATGAAGTCTGAATGAGTCACAAGAACACCCAGTGAGAAAGCTGGCATCAGGAGAGGTGGAGTGGGTCAAAACTCCAGTGCCACATCTCAGCAGCTCATTCTCAGCACAGTGGACAGTGCCCACGCCTTTCCGAACACACAATTAGAAATGAATCACCAGAGAAAATATCCACTACATTTAGGTACAGCCACTGTCATTTTCTTCTTTGTATCACCTTCTTTCCTCTCATTCTATTCCTCCCTGACCCTCTCCCCACCCTGAATCTGCTTCACCCCCTCCAAATATTCCTGTGTTTTTCCCTACTACCATTTCACCTTGTCAACAGTGTCAGCCAGGCCCTGGTGGAGCTGAGAAGATTGAAGCACAGATTGAACAATCTATTTTTGTAAGGATACATCAGTGTCAAACCACTCCATCTCTCGCTGTCTGTATCGAACAGGCACGCGCACTCAGTATTTTGATTGAAACACTCCTCTTGTTGAATGGAGTCAGTGTTACATTTGAGAGAAACACTGCTTGAGTGTATCCGTGTGTGTGTGTGTGTGTGTGTGTGTGTGTGTGTGTGTGTGGTATTTGAGTGATTTGCTATACAATGTTCCCTCAACAAAATGTTTCTCATCCTCTCACGTCAGTGTGGCATTTGGGGAAGCGGGGAATATGGAGCATGTTCCTCTACCGAGCAAGCTTTTTGCTCTCAGGAGCTTTTAAGGGAAGAAAATAATCACAGGGAAAACCTTTGCATATAAAACAAGCCAGCAAAAGAACTGAACCAGGCTGCTCAAAGTTTTTTTGTTTGTCTATTTGTTTTCCACAGCTGTCATCACACCATATGCCGCAAAAATTATTCTGAGCTGGAACTCTTGGCTCAGAGTGCAAACATTTGGGAAGTCCGAGTGCTCCAGTTTAAACGGAAAGCATGATTGGAGGATTTCAATTGGCTGAGGTCAAAGGTTATGCGAGAATATGAGGACAATCAAAAAGAGAGTGTGGGTTTGGCAGGGAAAGCCAGTTCCATGTGGCAGATGAGGGAAGCTTGTCTCATCAGGGACACTGGCTGCAGGTATTTCACCAGGTATCATCTTGGTAAGATTCAAACATTAGGCACACAAACAATGAATAAATAAACATCACACAGAAGTTCAAGAGAAAACCCCTATCAGAAATGAAAACTTCTAGAGGCAATTTTTACACATACAAATACACAAAAAGGACAGAAACTCACCATAAACAATAACAGCTGCTGTGGTGCTGCTTCTTTTGGCCACAATGTTTTTGGCCACACACGTGTAGTTGGCTGTGTCAGACAGTCGGGCCTGTTTGATGATCAGGTGATGGTCAACGGTGATATAGAAGTTTCTGTCCTCTGCTGGGTCAATTATCTCACCATTCTTTAACCACTCCACCTGGGGGACAGAGCGGATAAGTGAAGTCAGTGTAAAGGCCTCTATACACCACATATCATTGGAAATATTTAGCTTAAGCATGTTTTCCTTTTTAGGGGACACAACAGATGCAGAATTACCAATACTGGCAGATGAGAGAAGTTATAAAACCAAACAAAATATAGCCTTAATAACTAAAATAAACAAGGCAAAAAAATGGCATCTTTTAAAATGAAAAGAAACTTGTATAATTCTGGTACTGATACTGTATTTTCATTACAGTTTATATTGTTTTAATTATATAAGTTGCCAAGGTTTTTTTTAAAAAAACAAAAAAAACCTAAACAAACAAAACACCACCACATTGTGACCCTGTTTAAACGAGAGATTTGTCCAAAGTCACAGCAGTATAATTGGCCGCTGCCATCCATGGTGTCTTGTGATGGGGCAAGATTAGCAAGGAGTGTCTGGCTCTGTCGAATCCATTTCGATTATTTCCAAGATCGATTTTGCTCTTTTACCACGTTCTTTTATTTCAAGTTTCCAGTTGTGGCATGTAAAGTTAGGACGCACAGGCAAAGGCTCCCGGTTCCCGGTTCGTTTCTTGCTTTAAAACTCAGTTTAGAGCTGGCGTTTTGAGCTGTTGCTTTGTCACTACCACTGGAGAGTGAACCTGCTCGTGCGAAAAAAAGAGAAATTGCCAGTCTCATAACTTAATATTGTAGTGGCTGGTGAAGCAATTCATCAGTCCCCTCACACTCTGGGAGAACAAAGGGATTTCTCCCACGTGTTTTTTTTTTTTTTTCCCTACGATCACAATCAACATACAATGTCCGGGATCATGGGTCCCAAGAAAGTGCAGCAGACTGAGGAGGTGGAAAAAAGATCGCTGGACTTCTTGGCTGAAGAGATTTCTGCTGTTAAGCTGCAGCAAAGAAACATCCTGGACCTGGTCGAGGAGGTGAAAGCGCTGCGGATCCAGAACGCTGAGAAGGACAAGAGGCTGGCATATCTGGAGAGCAGAGTGTCGGAACTGGAGCAGAACACTCGGGTGAACGACGTGATCATCACGGGGCTCCATATTAAACCACGATCGTACACGCGAGCGGTGGCCACGGACAGCGGAGGGAGGCTCGACGCGCTGGAAGACGAATCCACGGAGCAACAAGTGGCGGCCTTCATGCAGTCCAAAGGAATCCAGCTGGACTGTAACACCATTGAGACCTGCCACCCTCTGCCCAGGAAAAACGGTGACAAACCGGCTGTCATCATGAGGTTTGTCAACAGAAAACACAAGACTGCGCTGCTAAAACAAGGTAGGAAACTGAAAGGAACGAACATTTACATAAACGAGCACCTTACAAAAGAAAACGCAGAAATAGCCAGAAAAGCAAGATACCTGAGAAAGCAGAAAAAGATTCAAAACACCTGCACATCAAATTGTAAAATATACATCAAATTAAACGGATCACCTGAAGAAGCCAAGGTCATTAACATCCATAATATTATGGAACTGGACAAATATCAATGAATGTTATGAACTGGAGTCACAGCAACAAGTGACAACTGTAGGACACTGAAGGGATATACTCATCTGCTACAAGACATTTAATAACATGAAACAAAAGATCAACAAACAGGAACAACAGGAACTGAAAGTTTTTGAATATACGGATCACAACCCACAGGACGTAGAATATAACATAGACCCTGATAATAATTTATTTAGCTCCATCAATAATGACTGTAGTTACTACACGGATGAACAGTTTAACACAATGGTCACATCTGATTTCAATATTTCTATGATCCACTTCAACAGCAGAAGTCTCTATGCCAACTTTAATAACATTAAAGATTATTTACATGAGTTTAAAGAGCCATTCAATATTGTGGCAATATCAGAGACGTGGCTCAGTAAAGAGAAAGGAGTGGATTTTACCATGGATGGCTATGAATTAAATTATATAAATAGAAAAGTGAAAAAAGGAGGAGGAGTTGCAATTTATGTTGACAAGAGCTTGAAATACAAGGTTGTTGAAAATCTGTCAGTAACTGTGGATGATTTATTTGAATGTATTACAATAGAAATCTGTCTGGACAATGTGAAGAATATAGTAGTGAGCTGTGTATATAGAACACCTGGATCAAACATTGACTTATTTAAGGACTGGATGGAAAAAATGTATGCAAAACTAACTGATAAAGTTATGTTCATCTGTGGGGATTTCAATATAGATCTGATGAATTCAAAACAACATAGTTTGACAGAAGAATTTATCAACACAATGTACAGTATGGGCTTACAGCCAACAATTACCGGACCTAGCAGAATCACGTCACACAGTGCCACACTAATAGATAACATATTCACAAACATTATGGAAAATAATATCAGGAGTGGGCTTTTATTGAATGATATCAGTGACCACCTGCCAATTTTTGTTGTCTATCAATGTGATTATAGGAAGAAAAAGTATACCAAAAATATTAAATATAAAAGAATAAGAACCGAAGAATCTATGTATTTACTGACAAAGGAATTATTAATACAAGATTGGAAGATAGTTTATGATGAAAATGATATAAATAAAGCATATGATAAATTTTTACAAATATTTCAATCATTGTACAATAAAAACTCTCCTATAAAACAATACAGACAATACAGTCCAACAATACAGACAACAAAAGAGAAAATATTCCTTGGGTCACCAAGGGGTTAATAAATGCATGTAAAAAGAAGAATACATTATATAAACAATTCATTAAGTGCAGAACAGTGGAGGCTGAGAACAAATATAAAAGATATAAAAATAAGCTTACTAATATAATGAGGACCTGTAAGAAAGAATATTAAAACAGAATATTAGAGGATAATAAAAATAACTTAAGAGGAATATGGCAAGTACTCAATGGGATTATTAGTAATTGACCTAAGAATGCTAATTATCCAGAATATTTTATTGAAAATGGCAATTTGATAAATAATATGGAGGATGTGGTCAGTGGTTTCAATAAATTTTTTGTAAACGCTGGTCCTGAATTAGCAAAATCAATAGTGGCAACAGAAACAAACAACAGTGGTTCTGTAAATGAAATAGAAGATAGAAATCCAAACACAATCTTTTTGGGTGCAGTTACTGAAAAGGAAATTATCGAGACTGTGAGTAAATTTAAGAACAAAAAATCAACGGACTGGAATGAAATTGACATGACAATAGTGAAAAAAGTAATTGAAGGAATTGTTAAGCCACTGACCCACATCTGTAACCTGTCATTTCAAACTGGTAAATTTCCAAACAAAATGAAAATAGCAAAAGTAATACCTCTATATAAAACAGGAAACAGTCATTGTTTCACAAATTACAGGCCAGTCTCTTTACTCTCACAATTCTCCAAAATACTTGAAAAAATCTTCACTAAGAGACTGGATGATTTCATTGAAAAACACAACCTCCTTACAGATAGCCAGTATGGTTTTAGAGCAGGTAAATCTACATCTTTGGCACTGATCGAACTTATAGAAGAAATTACTAGTTGTATAGATTAAAAAAAAGTTTGCTGTAGGAGTATTTATAGACTTAAAGAAAGCTTTTGACACCATTGACCACAGAATACTACTAAGGAAACTGGAAAGGTATGGGATAAGAGGGGTAGGACTGAGTTGGGTGGAAAGTTATTTAAGTAACAGACAACAATTTGTACAAATTGGTGAGCACAAATCACCCTTCATGGACATCACTTGTGGTGTGCCCCAGGGGTCAGTTTTGGGACCCAAACTCTTTATTTTGTATATAAATGACATATGCCAAGTATCAAAAATTCTGAAATTTATTTTGTTTGCGGATGACACAAATATCCTTTGCACTGGTGAGAATTTGCAGCAGGTTTTAGAGGTGGTCACAACTGAAATGAAAAAGTTAACGCAGTGGTTCAACAAAAATAAAGTATCCCTAAATCTAAAAAAAAACAAAGATTATGTTGTTTGGAAATTATAAAATAAATCATGAAATAATGGTAACGATAGATGATACTAGAATAGAAACAGTACAGGAAAATAAGTTTCTGGGGGTGACGCTAGACAATAAAGTCTGCTGGAAACCTCACATCAGTCACATCCGGGCCAAGTTGGCAAAATGTATAGGCATACTGGGGAAGACAAGACACATCTTGGACTATAAATCATTGGTCTTACTGTACAATTTACTGTTTCTACTTTATCTTAACTACTGTGTAGAAGTCTGGGGAAACACCTACAAGACCAACCTACAGTCAATATGCACATTACAAAAAAGAGCTATAAGGATAATAAATAATGTAGGCTATAGAGACCATACCAATCCGTTGTTTTTAAAGTCACATGTCATAAAGTTCATGGATTTAGTTAAATTTAAGACAGCACAAGTCATGTACAGGGCAATTAATAATCAACTCCCAACTAATATACAAAAAATATTTAAAAAAAGAGACAATGATCATAATTTGAGAGGGGACTTAAACTTTACAAAACCCAAGATACGAACAACCAAGAAAAGTATGTGCATATCTGTCTGTGGGGTGGATTTGTGGAACAGTCTGGAGCCGGAACTGAAACTATGTACAAACAGAAATCAATTCAAAAAGAGGTACAAACATTATTTGCTGAAAGGATATATGTTAGAAGGGTAGTATTTATATGTACGATTCACTATGCTCACTCTGGGACACTATGGAATGGTGGGTGGGACAGCACTGTGTATATCTGTGTTGTTTGAGGCTGGTTTTGATGTATGGACATCAATGTATGCTAGGATGGATGGGTGTTAATGTTGATATGTACAAAATACAGTTAATTGTTTACTTGGGGTCTTAAATGTGGTAATTTGTACATGATTCACATGGGTGTATTTACGAAAAAGAGGAGATGGAATTAATAAGTGTTCACTTCTTCCTTCTCCTTTTCGAACTTTCGAACACCGTATACTGTTACTTTATCGCATTTGTCATTTGTTTTGTTTTTGTTATACTTTTTTGTTCGAAATAAAGTATCTATCTATCTATCTATCTATCTATCTATGTAAAGTCTGTGTTTCGTGTATTCTGTGATGTAACCACATTTTGTAACCAAAAAGTCTAATCTTGTGGTGGAAAAAAATAAACAATTAAACAGGAAAACATCCTAAATTTAATGGGTGCTAGAGACACATGGCATCAACATAGTTATGCGACTGACTATGACCGGCTGTAACGTCCTTACCAGCCACAGATATATATAAAACACTAGACAGGGTATGCTAGTCACTAGGCTAGTCACATTTCATATACATAGCTAACTTACATGATTACAATATATACAGTGAACAATTGTGTATCCTGTTTTCACTATGCTGCAGGTGTTGTCAACTGTTCCAAATATGGGTGTTAACCATGAAAATGTTAGCCATGTCCTATCTAGTGTTTATACATCTATGTTACCAGCCACCAGCGTCTCATCATGCAAATGCTCAGATGTAAATATTATCATTGTTTGGATCAATAAAAATGTTTTAAAGTGTTTTTTCATCAATATATTATTTTTCAAGACTATAAAGACTATAACTATTCATTTCATAAAATACTGCTTTCATGAAGATACTGTCCAGTTCACCTTTAAGTGTGATGTAATGCTTCACACTATTTAGTAAAGCTAAACACTTAAAAATTTGAATTATAAATAAAAGACATTGCTGTATTTTAGCAAAATTAAGTGCCTCTCATGAGTTTCACAAGAAAATAAAAAGAAACAGTCTATCCTTTTGTAAATACATTGCTTCATATTTAAACTTCAAATAAAAAAGTAGAAGCCCAAATATGCCTCAGAATTTTTTAAATGAAGCCAAGTAAACAGCAACCAATGACCACTAATATTTACAAGAGATTTTCTGAAAAATAAGATAAGAAAAAAGAAAAGAAAAGAAAAAAAGTTCAAAATTGGAAGAAATGAGAAAAACTGGCAACCACAGTTGAGCTCCACCATTGGTGAAAACAGATCAGGTGGGTTGACAGAAACTGTAGCTAATCTCAATTTAATTTTTCTCTGTTCATTTGACTCAGGTCCTTTGAGGAGACCCATAGACCCATAAGCTACAGTCTTCTGTTATGTCTTCTGACAGTGCTGTAAGACTAAGCAGGCCAGTAGTACAATAGTGATAAACAGCTGTTCTCATATTCTTAAATTAATGTGTTTTATGTGGTATGATGCAATGACAGCAGTGATAATGAAACATATTTTTCCTCCCCACACCTTGTTGCAGGAATTACACAGTAAAACTCTTTATGACCCTCACTGCACAGTGGACTCTTCACAGTATGGAAATACAGTATAAAGTTGCCATAAAGAACAGGAAAACACGCTGAACATATGCTTTTGCAGGATACTGCAGGTGAAGGTTAGGACAGTGGGGAAATTATGAGCCTAATCACATTTCCCGAGTGCTGTATTTACGGGACAAAACTCTCATAAATTCGGCATGTCCAAGCTTTAAGGCGAGCACATAAATGTCGAAGTTGTGTTGTTTAAATTTAATTCATGTTGTTTAATTTCCTCCTCCCTTCACGTTAGCAAATGGAGATCTCGGGTGAAGAAAAGAGGAAAATTGGTGTTATTGTCCTGTATACTGTCTGCTCATTCTAAGAGGTTGCTTTTCTCTTGTAGTTTTTCTACCTGCTTCTCTTTCTGTACTTTAGAGATCCAGTATTACTTTTATGCCATCAGGCGCAATGTAGTTGTGCACTTGCAGTCTTGAGAGAGACGCTGTGTGACCTTTCAGCTTAATAGAAAACCTGAAATTACAAAAACTCTTTGCAGTGACCAAGCAAGAAGAACATCCCTGTGCTGTTTTATTATAAAATAGCTCTGTTACATACAAAGGTAAGAAATCCATGTCAACATTTCTGTCAGTGAAATATAATACATTGCATTAATTTAATAAACTAGTGCATACCCATGCATGCCCATAGAAACCCGTGCATGCCCGTAGAGGGGATGCATTGGAACACAATTATTGCCAGCTATAGGACAGTTGGTATAACAATACAGCACTAAGTGGCAATCACATGTGATGGCTTTTGTATGCAGCAAAACATAAAAATCACACAAAATATGCCCTGCCACCTGGGGCTGTTTGCCCCTGCTTGTTACTTCTTCTCCTGCCTGTCACTGTTCTGTGTTATGTTGCTCACCTGTGTCAAATGTCTTGTAGGGAGTCATGTACTCTGTCTATGTGCTGTCATATAGACATCATCTGGTGGGTCTTCTTCTTCTTCATTCAGACCACTGAAGGGTCTCCTCCTGTCTCAGACGGCTGTGTTGTTCACAGTCATGCCTGTGGCGTACTGGTGGAATCTGAGGTGTTTCATGTTCATGGCATCCTTTCTGACGTGCAGCAGTTCTCCTCATTCTATTACTCTCCATCTGGTGGGTCTTCTTCTTCTTCGTTCAGACCACTGGTTGCGTCATGATTCCAGTTCATGGGCACGATCCTGAAAAAGTGGCTTTCGACCCTGTTCAGGAAGGCCTGTGCATGCCCGTAGAAACCAAGAAACCGGAGCACCCGGAGAAAATCAGCACTTTGCTTGGCATTTTACACATTTGTAGTGTAGACTGGCATTCATCAAGGTTACACATTGGCCGTCATGTAGGCATGGCGAGTCGTCCTATGATGCCTGAGTTCATAGGATGCGCTATGATGATGAGACAGAGATCATAGGCTGTACTACGATGTCCTAGAAATGTGCTTTAAAGTCTGTCGTACCCTATGCTGGTGAAGGGTGTCCTCCTGTCTCAGACGGGTGCAATGTACTGCTGGAACCTCAGGTGTTTCATCTTCATGGCATCTTTTCTGATGTGCAGCAGTTGTCGTCATTCTATTGCTCTCCATCTGGTGGGTTTTCTTCTTCTTCTTCGTTGGACCACTGGTTGAGGGATAGGTGCGTCATAATTCCAGTTCATGGACAGGATCATGAAAATAGATCTGAGCAAAAAGAGGCTTTCCGGCACGGACTCACTGTATATGACATCATAAAAACATGTTGCCTGATGTCTGTCATTGTATATGACATCATAAAGACATGAAGGCAGGCTTGATGCATATGACATCATAAAGACCCACTTGTCTATGTGCCGTGGGCTTGATGTATATGATATCATAAAGACACATTTGTCTATGTGCCGTCATATAGGCATCGCGAGTCGTCCTATGATGCCTGAGTTCATGGTCTATATGACATCATAAAGGCACATTTGTCTATGCATCCTATGATGCCTGAGTTCAAAGACACATGCTCTATATGACATCATAAAGACACATTTGTCTATGTGTCCTATGATGCCTGAGTTCATAGGATATCCTATGATATTCAGGCAGAGATCATAGGCCGTCCTAAGATGTCCTATGAATCGTGACAGAGATTTCTTGCTTTTATAGAGTGGTAAGTTTAACCCTTTGAACTCTGTGAATTCCGCGGGCAGTCACGTCTCTGCATCTTAGTGCGTCTCAGTGCGCACTGAAAAAAAAAAAGCTGTATTTCCAGTCTTCCAGTACAGACACTGCCTTGTTACAACCTGAGAAAAAAACTATGTAATATATTCATTTTTTTGTGGTATTTTTACAAAATTTTGACCTGAGCTTGAAAACACTTGGTTCTACATTTCTGTTGTGTTTTCCAGCCAGTATCTGACAGCTGTATGTTATTTGCAAGCATTTGTATCTAAAAAAAACACCCAGGCGAACTTTCTTGTTACTCTGTGGCAGGAGCACTTAGAGAGATTATGACTGTTTTGCCAAAAAATTCAGAGTGTTTTCTTTCAAATGAGACTAACCATGAAGATGCTGCAAAGGGTTGAAGAACAGCTTTTGATTTACTTTGGGCATGTTATTTTTAGGCGGTTTTAGGGAAGTTGAACAGAGTTCAACAGGTTAATATAACTTTTTTTTTAATTTTTACATTAAACAAAACGTGTTCATTGTCTTTGTAATTCTGGATTACCAGATGACATTTACTGCAGCTCTTAAAGAGTTTTGAGCTACTGGGGATGTTGCACTGATCTCAGTCTAGTCACAGTATAACATAACATTAATCTAAACACCATTTGTGCTTAAAGCATTTTCAAAGTGTAAATTCTCTCTTCCCTGAACTGAATAAGGTTGTTGATGATCAAAGAATAAGAATATATGGTTGTTTTCTAACAAAAAAATTATTTATTTTTAGTTATATAACAGATGTGAGATGAAAGAAAGACAAACTGGAAATAAACATTGAGAAAACTGAATTCTCTTTCAAGGACATTAGCCTTTAGCTATTATATAAAATTCTATAATGCTGACTGTTGGGGCCCAAAAATTATGTAATTGTGAGTATTTCCACTCTGCATAGTGGCACTGGAGACACGTTTGCCAAGAGGAACAACACCTGCCCTTTAGGAGTAGACTGCAATTAGTCAAAGCAAAATTAGAACGGTTATAGCTGTGCTGAGCTTAGAGTTATGGACAATGAGCTAATGCACAAATAAATATCCCAGAAAACAGCATGACACTTTAACTACAAATGTAAATTGTAGTGCTGCACAAATTAATGTGTTATTGAGCGATAACACAACACCCCCTTTAACAGTGACAATTTTTTGAAGAAAACAGCAGGGCAGAATGAAAAAGCAGAACTTTCCAGTCCAACAGTCTACGGCGCACCTCAAAACAAGCAATAAAAAAGGAATAAACTCCTCATTTTATTTAATTCTGGGTGTTCAAATCAGTTTGTTGGAGTATCACTGTCATACTATGTGGACATATGGACCATATTCAATGCACAATCTTGACCTGAACACTAGTGAGAGGCTAATGTGGCTAACAACGAGGGTTAACAGCTAAGCTAATGCTAACAGGTAAGAGTTGTCATTTTTGACATGTTGAAAGCTTTAAATGGATCCACGGTTGCAGAAATCAAGCATATTTGTCCACTCCCATGTTAATAAGAATGTGAAAATCTTGAAAAATAACAAGTTCATGATACATTACATTGAAAAACCAAAAAATTTCTTTAATCATGATCAGGGCTTGCCATTAACATTTGTCCGATTGCGGGTAAGACAGCCACTCTCACTAGCCACTTTGGCGGGTTGAGGTTTTCTCAAGCAACATCTAAATACAAGTAATAAGCCTATCGCAGTGTGAAACTACAAAACTACAACTCACATGAGCACTATCTGCACACACACAGTGTATTCTCATTGGTCCAACTATCGCCATGGGCGTGGTCTGGCTCAATTTCCAGCGCGGTACACAGGACTGGTCCAGGGTACAGGAGAAACCGTGAACGCTGTGCTTTGCAGGTCGGTTCATTTTGTAGCCTGAAACAGTGACAACTGACAGCAGGCCAGCCAGCAGAACACACCTGTCCCCGCTCTCAGTGATCGGCTCACCAGGGGAATTAAACCTGATCCTCCGTTGTCCCAGCGTGAGTAGTTAATAAACTGCACTCTCCCCCCGCATCAGCTCCTACCTCTGTGGTTAACCCTCTAACTGCCCGCATAGTATGGACGGGTCTCGCGCCCCCAGTGGCACAGCGCAGCAACTGCACGTGTCAACTTACTGACGTCCCCTGGCTATACTGACAATTTGTACTAATCTTTATTGATCTGACAATTTAGAAGGTGGCAGACACACGCCGAAGGAATCATACGCTGACATGGAATATAGCAAAGAAGAAGAAATCCTCATTATTATTCTTCCTTTTTCCACTTTGAACTGACAACACCAATGTGGATTCTGCCATGATTGGTCATCGCGGCAGCAATGATGACTGAAACTGCATGAAACAGGGAAAATAGCCGCGTAATACAAATGAAATTCACGTGGGATAATCATAAGAGTTTGTAGATGTGGAAGCGGGTGTAAATTACTAAGTAAACGTGAAACCTCGACCACGATGGACAAAAAAACTGAGCTCCCATTACCAAGATGGCGGCGCCCACGAGCGGCATGGATTCCCACAGGAATAATGCACCAAACAGAAAAAATACACAGGTAATACAAACAAAATTCACGTGTGGTAATCATAAGAGTTTGTAGATGTGGTACACGGTGTAAATGGCTGAGCAAACGCGAAACATCGACCACAATGGACAAAAACGGATCGGTCACATGGGTAGGCGAGCCCCCCCCTCCCGGCAACAGGTAAGAGAGAAATATGTTTTTTTGACATTTTATTGATTTTCTGGTTCATATACTTTGAAGATTAGATAAAAGAATCAGAATCAGAATCAGAATCAGAATCAGGTTTATTGCCATTGTTCATGTAGTACACAAACTAGGAATTTGTCTCGGTGCAATGCTGCAACATTAAACATGATAAGATAAAAGAAATAAACTATACATGCAATAAAGTGTAGAATAAGAGTAAGTGATACTGGTCAGCAGTTAAAATATATTAGCGAGCAGCAGATACTGTGGAGAACTATATAGTGCAGTCGGTAATGCAGGAAGAAAACAGTGATGATTGACATGAGTCTGGTTGAGCTGCTGTACATAGTGCACGAGAGTCAATAAGTCACTTAGTGTTCAGCAGTCTGATGGCAGAGGGGAAGAAGCTGTTCATGTGACGGGAGGTTTTAGTCTGGATGGACCGAAGTCTTCTACCAGAGGGGAGGGGGGCAAACAGTACGTGACCAGGGTGTGAGGGATCGGCTATGATCCGGCATACCCCTGTAGCCGGATACCCCAGTAGACAAACTGGCATAAAAAAATGGACCATTCTTTGTGTAAATGTGTTCAAAGTCCACTTTTGACCGAGTTATGTAATTTATATAGCTGCCGCGACATTATGCAAATTAGATGGGTAAAGTTATTCCTGTCTTAAACTTTGGATCATATTCTACATCTTTCTAATTGACAGTAAGCCATTATCTCTTGTAACTTTCAAGTTATAGCCTTGGAAATCTGAACTATTTTATTGACAAAATTTTTTTTACCACTCTTGACCACTAGGGGCCTTGCGTTTCCCCAGGCACCACATGATTATTTTTAGAGTAAGAAGCTCCCGTTTACTGTCCAGTATGAAAGAGAGCAAAAAAGTGACTAAACTTTGTGTTGCTGTGAAGAGCAAATGAAGCTTCTTCTGAGGTGAACTTTTGTTTATCTGTAATTATCTATGATACCTGTGATATGCAACTTTTTCATGGAAGTAAAACCTCTAATTATGTATTTTTAATGTGCTGGTCCAGGGGTGTCAAACATGTGGCCCATGGGCCAAAAAACAACCAGCCAGGGGTCCAAGTTTTTTTCTCTGAATTTACAGCTTTCTTTCTAGTAAATGTCTGATGTTTTCTACTGAGTAGAATTATTCATTTAAATTTGAGACATTTTTCATCTTAAGACGAGATTTTTTTCCTCATCAGTTTTGTTTTTCTTCTTTTTTCTGGTGAAAACAGGTAGTGTCAATTTAGATTAAACCCATCAGCAAGTACTAATGACGTTGTGCAGCCCTGAATGGGTGTCCCAATTCATGGGGGTCCTTTTCAACCTTTATCAAGGGTCAAGGGGTTGGAGTAGGCAAAGGGGAAGGGATAGGGATACAAATGAGAATTGGGACAGAGCCCAAATCTACCTGTACTTCACTCTCATATTGCAAATATTTTTCTAAACTGTTCTGCCGCATTTGTTAATAAATACTTAAAGTCTTTCTTTTGCTATTTTTATGTATGTATAAGGGTTATTTGCCTCCTGAGCCTTCTTAGCTCGCTGCTCCTGGGCACAGAGTTATGCAGGCTATTCCTTGCAGGGTGGGTCCGAGACTGCTCCCTTGGGGCAGTATACCTGGGAGGCGGTAACTGTGATGAACAGGCCTCCTGTCGGTCGCAGGAGTTCCTGCAAGGGCCCGAGTTTCCAGTGGTATATCTGGAAGGGGAGGAGCTGGAGCCCCCTGGAGGTGCACTGTACTGGGCCCACCGACGCGTGGACAAGTCCCGACGGCCACCAACTCCACCCCACTGCCTTGTGAGTAAGCCTCTTAAGGCAAGGCTAAGGGAGTAAACCCTGACAGAAAATCATGCCTCGGGAAGGACAATCTCGGGAGCCTTGGACGGCATCTGCCCTAAGACCTTGGCCTATAAGCAGGAACGTGGCATGCCACCACGCTGAGGCAGTCTCCAACCAATGACCGGACTCGGGCATGGCGTTGCAGCTCGTCAGTGTTGCCAGTTGTCTTGGATCGCTCCTTGCCACTGGGCTTCAGCACCGGCGGGTCAAGATAGTGGTGTTGGTGGACTGCGCAGCCCCCTCGTCACCTTAATCCCTTCATCGTGCAGGATCCTTCTCTCCATCTCCATTTCCTATCCTCCCCTTATCAAAGTCCAGCGGCAACTGGTAGGCCGGCGACGGGAAGTTGAAGCTGGAAGCCCCTAGCCTGCTTCCAGCACGTTTGGCGGTGCAGGCAACATGGCCATTGTGGTAGTGGATTGAAGCGGCACTCCCTTCATGTCCTACCTGCACGACTGGGCAGTCCTCTTTAGGATTCGCACTGCCCACCTCAATCCAAGGAAGAGCCTAGAAAAGGTGGCCCAAACATTGCCCGCTTCACCCCACCCTGAGTGGGTAGCCGCGCCCACTAAGGCATCCCTTTTTGTGGTCGAAATTACAGAAAGTCTACGAAATTCAGAGCCCTTAAAGTCGCTACGTGGAATGTCCAGACCCTGTTAGATTCCAAGACCAATACCAATAGTGACCGCCTACATCGTCGCACTGCCCTCATTGCGTCTGAGCTCAGCAGCTATGACATCGACATCGCCACGCTCAGTGAAACACGTCTCCAATGTGAGGACTCGCTCCAAGAGGTTGGCGTGGGCTACACGTTCTTCTGGAGAGGCTTGCCAGAGGACTCTGATAGGATTCATGGCTTGGGCTTTGCCAGCAAATCCTCGCTTCTCCGTCAGTGTCCCAAGTCTCCTACCGGTATCAAAGAGCGACTTATGACGCTGCGCATCCCGCTGGCCTCCAAAAGGTACATAATCATCATCAATGCCTACACCCCCACGCTCCCCTCAGCAGACGACATGAAGGATGCTTTCTATGATGTGCTCACCCACTGCATCAGTTCTATTCCCCGTGCTGACAAGATCCTTCTGCTGGGTGACTTTAATGCGAGGGTTGGCAACAATCACGCCGTCTGGGGCGGTATCATTGGGAAGCATGGCGTCGAGAATGCCAACAAGAACGGCCTCGGCCTCTCATCCTCACTAGCACCATGTTCCAGTTGCCTGACAAACTCAAGACCTCGTGGATGCATCCGCAGTCAAAGCACTGGCACTTAATCGATTATGTCATCACCAGGAAACAAGATCGTCAAGACGTCATCATCACCAGAACCCTCAGGGGTGCCGAATACTGGACTGACCACTGCCTAACATCACTACCGTCTACAAAAGGAAAGGAGACAAAGCAGCATGCGGCAACTACCACGGCATCTCGCTTATTGCAGTTGCTGGAAAGGTTCTTGCTTGTGTCCTCCTTGCCAGACTCCTTAATTCTGTCGTGGAAGTCATTCTCCCTGAATCGCAGCGTGGCTTCCGGAAGGATTGTAGTACCACCGACATGATCTTTGCTGTTCGTCTTCTCCAGGAGAAGTGCAGGGAACAACACCAGGACCTCTTCATGGCCTTTGTCGATCTCACCAAGGCCTTCGACACCGTGAACCGAGATCTTCTCTGGGTCATTCTAACCAAGTGTGGCTGTCCCCACAAGTTCACCGCCATCCTGAGAGACTTCCACACGAATATGTTTGCATGTGCTGTAGCTGGAGGTCTGGTCTCTGAGCCCTTTGCCGTCAATGTAGGAGTCAAGCAAGGATGCATTCTGACACCTGTCATCGTCATCAGGCACACCTCAGACCGAGCATAACTTCCTGGTTGGAGAAGAGCTCATCCTGAAGGAGGATCACTTCACTTACCTGGGTAGCATCCTGTCCTCCTCATGCTTGCTCAATGATGAGATTCAGAGCCGCATCCGACAGGCCACCTCGGCGTTTGGCAGGCTCAGTGCTAGGGTATTCCTGAATAGGAATCTCTCCCTGAGAACTAAGATCGCGGTCTACTCGGCTGTCTGCATCTCCGTCCTGCTTTATGGCAGTGAGGCCTGGATCCTGTACAGGGCAGACGTCCGGAGCCTTGAGACATTCCACATCAGATGTCTCCAGTGGATCCTTGGCATCACGTGGAAGGATCGCGTACCACATGTCCAGATCCTGCAGAGAGTTAACCTCCATAGTATCGAGGCACTTGTGGTGCAACGCCAGCTTCGCTACGTCGGCCATGTTATTCGGATGCCGGAAAACCGCCTCCCCCACCAGATCCTCTACGGCGAGCTCACCTCCGGACGGCGCTCTCAAGGAGGGCAGAAGAAGCAGTTCAAGGACCACCTTCATGCCGTCCTGAAGAAGTGCAATGTCCGACCTTCCGATCTGGAGACCGCTGCCACCTCCAGGATACCTTGGCGCACAACCTGCCACCAGGCTGTCAACATTTTTGAAAGTGACCGTACCCGTGCCCGTGAGGAGCGCTGCCAGCGCAGGCGCGAGTGTCAGGAGTGTCAACCTACCCCACCTGGTGACAGCATCCCTTGCCCGACTTGTGGACGGAGGTGTGTCTCTGAATTCAGCCTTCGCTCCCATCTGAGAAGTCATAGGCAGCACAACACCACTTCATAGTTTTTATCTTTACCCCAGGAGAGATGGATGTCATCATCGACTACAGATGGCCTTCCATAACAACAAACAATAAAGGTCATTTACATTTAAAATGGTTGTAAATTTAGTTAAAGTACATTTTAGCATGCGATACTCAAATTTGATTATATTAAACATAATTTTCCAACTACAAAATTGTGGCTAGTGAAAAAGTTGAGCGGCAAGTAACTTTGGAAAATCACTAGCCACAGTGGCCGGTGGGCAAAAAGGTTAATGTCAAGCTCTGATTGTGATTAATCACATGAATGCAGAATTTCTGGAGATTAATCCTGATCAAACTTTTTAATCGTTGCCCAGCACAAGTAAACAGGCTTTCAATCTTTAATGTTAAACATAGATAATGTCTGGAGGATCCTCAAATTTTCACAAGTAATTAATTACTACTGTTAATACAAAAATGTACTGCATAAATTATCAAAGTAAAAAGGAGATTTTAGTTGATAACACTGATGATGTGTGAGTCTGTGTGTGTCTGGTGGTGTATGGAGAGAGTAAGGAGACTTGTGGGCCAGAGTTGATATAGCAAATGCACATCCTCCCTTGGGCTTGGCTTGATCCAATCAGCCACCCTCTGCCATTCACTGGAACCCACATGAAGACTTTCACCAGCTGTGGCTAATGATGCAGTGGTGGTGCAGAATAGCCACCACATGTGGTCTCTTTGTCTAAAGCCACCAGAGCACACATCTCCATCTCCCATGATTCAGTCTTCAGGAATCATCAAGATGGAAGCAGCTTTCAGGGCATCACCATGCTAGGGCTCTCAGCCAGGATTAATGGGCCGTCAGGTCAATGCTGGTATTATTCTGTATGTTTCTGGATCATGGCCTGATGTTTTTGCATTTTGCGAAAGACCTACCAAACTGAGAGTCAGGAATGATTTTCTTGCTTAGGAGAATTGCATGTGATTATAATTGGAATATGCCCTCACAAAAAATATATATTTTTTTGGCAAATGGCTGTGATTATTTGGATTTTCCTTTTTTTTTGTGAATATCTGAACAACATAATAACCATGTTTTCTTTGCAATGCATTATTGATAGAGCAAATAGTGTTCTTTTTGTTTGCTTGCTTTTGCCATTGCTGTATACTCGCAATTAGAGCTGTTTTTAAATTGTACAACATATTTATGGCTAAATCAACCAAATTGTACACTTGTTTGTCTTGGACTTGTCAGTGAACAAAGCAAGCATGGCTAGGCATCCACTGTTCAGAGACATTGCCGATTCTTGATGCAGGAGTGTGATTAGAATGTACAGAGTTAGCACTTTGTGTTTTAATGTTTATCTTTCAAGCTGAACCCTGTTAGAACAAGTTTCTAATCCTCCTGCTGGAGCTTTCACTCATAAGGTTTTGTCTTCTTGTTATTACTGGGTTGGATGCCTATTGTTTTCAGAACTACCTCACCTGGGGAAACTCTGGTCTTGGTCTGGTCTCGACTAGAACACTAGTGGAGATATGATATCGATATCATGATACTTTATTAAAGATTATTAATAAATGCTGCAAGTACAAAATTACCTATTTAGGTACCAGAGTAATAAAAACTAATTGGCTTTTCAGTCCACGACATGGTGCTAAATGCTCACTGTTCAGTTAGGTTAGCACAGTAAAGGAGAGACTTCTGAGATGTAGTCGGGAGTTGAACAAAACAAAGATCAGGATGGGAAATTGCAATATACGATAACTGCAATACTCAGTGAATCACAAGATCATGATAATATTGCATCATGCCCCAAGTATTGTGATAAAATCATATCACAGGGCCTCTGGTGATTCCCACCCCTAGTATTTTATATGTAAAGAAACTGTAACATGAATGCAGACAAGAGTTTAAAAAAATGGAACAAAAGGATGCAAACACAGAGCAGTTCCAATCGACAACCCTCCACATGAGGATTTGAATGCCTTTCAAATGGTGAAATGGGGTGAAATGTGGTCAAACATGGTGAAACGTGGAGAAATGCCGTGGCACCACAATTTTCAAAACATTGAAAACATTGGGTTGTATTGGCAAGACTGGACATTCAACCTATGTTAATATACATAGCTCGGGGGACTTGCTACTATTATTACTACATAAAGAATAGCAGTAGGAAGCATACAATAGAGATTATAAGATAACTGATGACAAAACATACATTGTCCATATGCATGCTAGGTTATCGATTCCAAACTGTAGGTGTGTGCAGCACTGGGATTGAAGGTGGCTAGTTAGCATCACTTATAGTGATTCTAACTTAATAAGAAGAGGCTGCATATGTATAAATATGTCTGTGTTTGGGACTGTCTTCCCCAGCTGAGGTCCTACAAGGCTAATCTGTGTTTTCATGACATTAGTGAACATTACATTGGTCAACATTGATCATTCACTATAGACTTATTGTACACTACCATTAGTCATAATCGGGTTCCTCTCCTTGGCTCTAAACCGTGAACTAGCACTGTCCAAAATCCTAAAGAAAGTCAAACAAATGTTACAGTTATTCTGTTCTGCAACAAGACGAAAAATTTTACAGAAGAAATCCGGACTATCAAAATTTGGAGCATATACATTTAAAAGGGCCAATGGCATAGAGTTTATGGTACCTATTACAAGCACAAATCTCCCACCTGGATCGGTCACCATAGACTTGAATACAAAAGGTATAGTTCTGCGCACTAAGATGGCCACTCCTCTGGCCTTTGAGGAAAAGGTAGATTGATAGACCTGGGATATCCATAAGGCTCTCAACCGTCTCTGTTCTGTGGGGGGAATATGGGTTTCCTGTAAGAAGATTATATCAGAGGACAATGATTTCAGATGTGAAAATACTTTTACTCTTTTGAGAGCTTTCCCCAAACCCCTACAGTTCCATGATGTGAACGTGAGATGACTCACACCTGATCCAGAGGAACCAGCTTGCATTCAAAAAAAAAATAAATTAAATTTTAAAAAAATATATGGGCTTAGGCCAGGGGTGGGCAGTGAGGGCCATTCCACTGCAGGTTTTTTGTTCCACCCAGTCTCTTCAGCAGGTGTGTGATCTGATCAGCTTCAAGGATTGCTAATCATTGAAAACACCTGCTGACGAGACTGGGTGGAGCAGAAAACCTGCAGTAGAATGGCCCTCCATGGCACATGATTGCCCACCCCTGGCTTAGGCAGTAAATGGCTACACTGGCAGGCAAAACAAACCAAACAAAGAACAAATTAAAAAAGAAAAACATATTATAAAAACCCATTCCCTTAACGCCGCAAAAAACAGGAACAATGCGGCAAAACCCACTAATACTTGGGAGACTGCTGGGTAACGGACACAGTTTTGCGTTTCAGCAAACCACCAATGGAGCCGCGCAGTCTTCTAATGTAAATCAATTAACTGAAAAAAAAGCTACACACAAAGACAATATAATTAACTTAGAATATGCCATCAAAAAAGGACGATGCAGAATAAAGTGCAGTATTAGAATGGCGTCAACAGCTGTATAATTTAAACAATGTGCACTTCGCCAGTTATACACTGTCAGTCAGGGAGTTGGCAAACCTCTCTGCATCCGCCGGAGTGTTAAACACTTTAACTTCACTGTTGCGAACGACCTGAAGTTTGGCAGGAAACCGTAGAGAGCACTTGGCGCCGGCATCAGTCAGCTTCTTCTTGACGTTGTTAAAGGCTTGACGCTGTGATGCAACCTCCGCCGTGTAGTCCGGGAAGATGTACACTTTATTGCCTTGATAACGGAGTGGACCCTGTTGTCTGCTGAGTTTAAAAATATTGGCCAAGTCGCGGTCATTGTGGACTTTGGCGATGATCATCCGTGGGCGCTCGTTGTCCGGAGGCTTAGGTTTGAGGCTGCGGTGGGCATGGTCAATTTTAACGGGCTTGGTCAGATTATTCGGGCCAAGCAACTCCGGTAGCAGTCGTGTCACAAACTCTGTGGGATTACCCTTCTCTTCTCCTTCTTTGATCCCCACGATCCTGATGTTTAACCTCCGCGAGCACCCCTCCAAGTCATTTAGCTTAGCCTTGAGCCGACCATTTTCCACCTGCAACTCACGGTAGCTAGCTTCCAGTGCCGTGATGCGAACATCTGCGTCAGAGAGTGCCACATCCATACTATCCAAGCGTTGTTCAGTCTGATTATGTTCATTCTGTAATATGCCCAAATGCGTCTCCACTGTGCTTAAGCGACCCTCCACGGACTTTTTCAACTCTTCCATCTGCGCTGAAACTTTAGCTAGCTCAGCGCCATATTTATTAACTGCAGCTAATATAGCTTCGTTGCTAGCGCTAGCCGAGGCTGAATTTGATGATTTTACCTCGTCTCTCTTGGGTGGCATGATTGGAGGTTAGTTAGAGACAGCTCTGACAGTAAGTAGGCAAAAAGTTGGTAAGTAGGTGTAGCAAAGATAAACAAAATTTAGAAGTCTGCGACGGAGCCTCGTGAAAACACGTCTACTCCATTACTGCGCACGAGCGCCCCCCACAACTGTAACATTATTATAGGAGGTGATTTTAATTGTTTCCTAGACCCTCATCTTGATAGATCTTCCATTACAACTGCTCCCATGTTAAAATCTGTGCCAGTCCTAAATAATCTTATTAAATCGCTAAATTTAGTGGATATTTGGAGGCATCAACATCCCTTGGACAGACAGTACTCCTTTTTCTCCCAGGTACATGGCAGTTTTACTAGGATTGATTATTTTCTTGTTGATTCCAATTTAATTACCAACGTTGTTAGTTCAGATTATAACAATATTTTAATTTCTGATCATGCCCCTGTGTCTGTTAAAATAAACTTCAACATGCTTGTGCACTCATATAATTGGAAATACAATCCGGCATTAAATTCAGATAAAGCTTTTTGTGAAAGCATCTCAAACAAAATTACAGATTTCTTACACTTTAATGATAATGGGGAGGTATCTGATTCCACACTGTGGGAAACATTTAAATCTGTTATTAGGGGTGATATTATCTCGTACCAGTCTTATAATAAAAAGGTTAAACAGAAGCGTATGTCTGAAATACAGGCCCAACTCCCTTTGTTGGAGGAATCATTTCGTATCTCAAAATCAGATGAAATACTAAAGAATATTGTATCTGCAAGACTTGAATACAGCCGCATTCTTGGTGAGCATGTTTGTAATTATATACGAAAGCTTAAACAAAAGCAATTTGAGCTTGGTGATAAAGCACACAGCGTACTCGCTAGGCAGCTGAGAGGTGTTCAAGCTGAACGGCAATTTATAAAATTGTATCTAATGGAGAACTAATAACTGACCCTTTACAGATAAATAACACTTTTTATGAATATTATAAAAACTTATATACCTCTAAATCATCGTCATCAAAGGAAGATATATGGGGGTTCTTAAATACAGTAGATTGGATATGCCCACATTGAGTGAAAATGCCAAACAACAGTTGGATGCTGACTTCACATTAGAGGAGATCAAAGCTGCCATCCGTTCATTTCCAAATGGTAAGGCTTGTGGCCCTGACGGATTTGGCATTGAATTTTATAAAATTCACATTGATAAACTTGCTCCATTGTTGCTTCGTATGATAAACTCTTCCGTGAAGGAAGGATCATTCCCAGAGACATTATACGATGCGAACATTTGTCTACTGTTGAAGAAGGGTAAAGATGAAACAAATCTAGCTTCTTATCGCCCTCTCAGCCTTTTAAATAGTGACCAGAAAATTGTTGCAAAAGTTTTGGCAAACCGCTTGAACGAACACATTGGTTCCTTAATTCATAGTGACCAAACCGGGTTTATCCCCGAAAGGTTTGCATTTTCGAATACTCGTAGACTTCTGAACGTCATGTATTCTAACAACCCACCATATTCTGCTGTTGTCTCCTTGGATGCACAGCAGGCCTTCGATCAAATTGAGTGGGAGTATATGTTTATTACTCTTAAAAGATTTGGCTTTGGTGACAGATTTATAGCTATCGCAAAAATGCTTTATGCACATCCTAGATCATATGTACTTACTAACAACAATAAATCTGCCCCATTTTTATTACATCGTGGGACCAGGCAGGGCTGTTGTCTATCGCCAATGTTTTTTGCTCTGGCGCTTGAACCACTTGCTGTTGCCATCAGGATGGAGCCTGAAATAGTTGGGTTTAGATATAGCGCATCTGAATGCACTATTGGCTTGTACGCTGATGATGTCATTTTGACACTGTCTGACATTAAACAGTCTCTTCCACCTCTTCTCGAGATCATTAGGGAATTTGGTCAGTTCTCTGGTTTTACCATTAACTGGGAGAAAAGTGTTCTCATGCCTCTTTCAGATGGTCTAGATAAAACATTTCTCAACACATTACCTTTTAAAATATCAAATGAGCACTTTGAATATTTAGGAATCACCATCCCTAGGAATCCCAAACTTATTTTCAAATTGAATTTTACAGAACTATTAAATAAGATTAGGGGCATGATTGAGAAATGGAAATTACTACCAATTTCTCTAATTGGACGAGTAAATATTGTCAAAATGATTGTACTTCCTAAATTTATATATTTATTTCAGAATCTGCCAATTTTTCTTACAGCATCTTTTTTTAAATTAGTTGATTCCATTATTATCTCCTTTATTTGGGCTGGCAAAACCCCCCGTGTCTCTAAATTACATCTCCAAAAACCCTCGGTCGAGGGTGGTCTTGGGTTGCCTATTATGAGACATTATTATTGGGCCTGCAACGCTAGGGCCTTGGTCTTCTGGTCCCAAGATAATCATAATGTGGATCAAATACCGTGTTGGCCTGCACTTGAATCTCATAACTGTCAATCCCTCATTGGTACATCTTTATCTGCTTTATTATTTAGCAAGGTCGACGTCCCTCTGAATGTGTTCAGACATGACTTTGTGCTGTACAATTTCTTCAGAATTTTGAAACAAATTAAGAAGATATTGCATCTTCCTGACCTTTCTATATATGCACCTATATGCCAAAACCCTGCCTTCAAACCAGCTTTATCAGATCCTGTGTTCAGGCAATGGTCAAATAAAGGTATTCTTTTAATAAAGGACCTGTATATCAATAAGGACTTTGCATCTTTTACACAATTACAAATGAAGTTCAATCTCCCACCTGATCATTTTTTCAGGTACCTGCAGATTAGACATTTTGTACAACAGTCTTTAACCCATTTTGTCAAACTTCCTGTACAACATGATTTCTATGGGGTTTTGAGAAAACACCCAACCTCCAAGCATTTAGTTTCAGAATTCGTTAATCTTTTCTCTTGGCCAACGTCTTCGACCCATGTCAAGGAGGCATGGACGAGGGATGCAGGTATAGAGATCTCAAATGATCTATGGGAAAGAGCCTTAGTCGGTATTCATTCATGTTCAGTAAATGCCAGACTTCAGCTAATACAATTTAAAGTAATACATCGATTACATTACTCTAAGACCCGCCTTAATAGACTTTTTCCGACCATTTCACCACTATGTGACAAGTGTAAAATAAGTGATGGTACTTTATGTCATTTATTTTTCTCCTGCCCCTCGCTTAAAAATTTTTGGTCTCAGATTTTTAATTTGTACAGTGTCATATATAAAAAAGTCATAATACCTGATGTCTTAACAGTAATACTTGGTTGTTCAGATCAAACTTTGCTCTGCTCACAGTCACTTCAGCATGCTATTAGGTTTGGCATGATTGTTGCGAAGAGGGTCATTCTGAAAGAATGGAAGGCCAATACGCCGCCCAGTTATATTAACTGGCTTAATGATTTGGCATCCTGCTTGTACCTTGAAGAGATTCGATATCATTTGTCTAATACTCAAGATATGTTTACTAAAATTTGGGGACCATTTATGGATCACATTAAGAAAAAGAAGACTCAGCCTGTAACATGAAAGGATTGTATCATGAAACTTGCTTAGCATGGACTGCTTACACTTTTGTAGTTATATGGGCTTTGTGTAACAATCACTTATTTCATTGTGTATTTTCTTGAGCACTGGCAGTGTTTTTTTTGTTCTGTCTTATTTTCAAAAAAACTGAATAAAATATACAGTATATTGAAAGTCAAACAAATACTGTAATTCTGAGTGTGCACTTCATAGAAAAAAAAGATTGTATTTTCTCAAAATTTCTTGTGATAAATTTCTCTCATTGCATTACTTGTAATACAGCTGTACAGACATACACACACAGAGTACAAAACACACATAAAGCTTGGTATACTGGTATGGTGCTATGTTGTAGATATGAAGTGTTGCCAACAGACATGCTAGTGTAAAGATATACATTATATTACAGTGGTACAGATATACATTATATTACAGTGGTGTGAAAAAGTGTTTGCTCCTTTCCTGATTTCTCATTTTTTTGTATATCACACTTAAATGTTTCAGATCATCAAACAAATTTAATTATTAGACAAAGATAACACAAGTAAACACAAAATGCAGTTTTTAATTGAAGGTGTTTATTATTAAGGGTAAAAAAAAATCCAAACCTACATGGTCCTGTGTGAAAAAGTGATTGCCCCCCCATTAAGACATAAATTAACTGTGGTTTATCACATCTTTGGAAAACTGAGTTCAATTTTCTAGCCATTTCTAAAGCTTTGGGACTCCAGTGAACCACAGTGAGAGCTATTATCCACAAATAGCGAAAACATGAGACAGAAATCAGAAAAGAAAAAAAAGCTTTATTGCCAAGCATGTAAAAAACACACGAGGAATTTGACTTGACATTGGCACGCTATGTAAGCATATCACAATGACACGGCAGCCGTGAACATGGCGCCTAATCAAAAAGATGGGGGATAAGGGAAGATAAGGTAAGGGAAAAAATGACACAATGGGTGGAGAGAAAAAAAACTTCATCATCAAAATACAGCTTATAATTGTAAGCCAAATTATGATTACAGAGAAAAAAAACCTCTCTACGGCCAGAGCAGACAAACAAACCTCACAAAAACAAGACAGCAGCAGCAGAGAGAAGCAGTGTATGTATATCAGTATATGATGTCAGTGTGTGACAGTGTCAGTGTGATGTGTCAGACAGTGGTGAACCTTCCCAGGAGTGGCCGGCTGACCAAAACTACTCCAAGAGCACAGCGACGACTCATCCAAGAGATCACGAAAGACCCCACAAAAACATCCAAAGAACTGCAGGCCTCACTTGCCTCAGTTAAGGTCAGTGTTCATGACTCCACCATAAGAAAGAGACTGGGTAAAAATGGCCTGCATGGCAGAGTTCCAAGACGAAAACCACAGCTGAGCAAAAAGAACATAAAGGCTCGTCTCAGTTTTGCCAGAAAACATCTTGATGATCCCCAAGACTTTTGGGAAAATACTCTGTGGACTGACGAGACAAAAGTTGAACTTTTTGGAAGGTGTGGGTTCCATTACATCCGGCGTAAAAGTAACAGCATTTCAAAAAAGGAACATCATACCAACAGTAAAATATGGTGGTGGTAGTGTAATGGTCTGGGGCTGTTTTGCTGCTTCAGGACCTGGAAGACTTGCTGTTGTAAATGGAACCATGAATTCTGCTGTCTGCCAAAAAATCCTGAAGGAGAATGTCCGGCCATCTGTTCGTGACCTCAAGCTGAAGCGCACTTGGATTCTGCAGCAGGACAATGATCCAAAACATACCAGCAAGTCCACCTCTGAATGGCTTAAGAAAAACAAAATGAAGACTTTGGAGTGGCCTAGTCAAAGTCTTGACCTGAATCCGATTGCGATGTTGTGGCATGACCTTAAAAAGGCGGTTCATGCTCAAAAACCCTCCAATGTGGCTGAATTACAACAATTCTGCAAAGATGAGTGGGCCAAAATTCCTCCACAGTGCTGTAAAAGACTCATTGCCAGTTATTGCAAATGCTTGATTGCAGTTGTTGCTGCTAAGGGTGGCTCAACCAGTTATTAGGTTTAGATGGCAATCACTTTTTCACACAGGGCCATGTAGGTTTGGATTTTTTTTCCCTTAATAATAAACACCTTGATTTAAAAACTGCATTTTGTGTTTACTTGTGTTATCTTTGTCTAATATTAAAATTTGTTTGATCATCTGAAACATCTGAGTGTGACAAACATACAAAAAAATGAGAAATCAGGAAGGGGGCAAACACTTTTTCACACCACTGTATATGTGAAGATATATAGTATATTCATCATGACTGCAGTATGTGATTAAAAAACACCCATGCTTACTGTGTCAGAAGACACCCTTAAACACACTTGTGCATACACAAACACATGCCCTTTGTTTCAACTGTAACAAGATTTAAAAATGGTTCAACAAGAGTCCATTCCTTTTTTCTTTGGACAAAGACATCAAATAGCTTCTTTGTGGAAAGGATAAAGGCTTTGAATGATCAATTACACACTCACTTTGTTCATGATTTCTTTCTGCTTGACCCTATAACTTGACTTTAATTTAGCTGCAGGTACATTCTAAAGCTTCTCAGCCTCAATAACAGACAAAAGCAGATTTCTTTGGTTCTTAGAATGGACTTCCTTGTAATAGATGTGTGTACAATGCTGTGAACAGTGATAATTTTATGTAAATACTTTCAGATTTTTTTCTAATTTGAGAATAGATCAAGGAAAAAGAAATGTTTAATGTATTGGACATTCTATTGAGATATACATCTTTCTTTTGCTGTGGAACAAAGACTTAGCCTCATGCTGTGGTAGATAAAAGTAGGCCAAGATATAAAGATATATATTGCCTTTTGTTACGCCGGCAAAGCAGCAGAAGAAGTGTTGAAAAGCCAAGCATATCTGCTCGCGAGAACAAGCACATCATAGTCATACAATGTCACACATAGAAACACAATATAAATCTTGCAAAAGCAAAACAAATGGCAGACCACAAAGCAAGAACTACAATAACAAAGCAAAGAATATCTGCGACAAATGCTAAAATCTGACATGCTTTGTAGAGCCACTACAAAGACTCTCATATGGGAGTTGATAACAGCTCGGAGATACTGGGTCTCTGCTTAGAATCTGACACTGAATCATAACATTCATTTTTCAAAGTCGCAGCAGACACAAATGTGCTCATACACAATAAGAGTGTGATAAATGTAAAATGGACCATTTAAATTAAAGTCTGATTCTGCAGTTAAATCACAGAAACGAAACAACCATGTGGGGGTTTGTGTGTATGTGCATGAGTCACACAATCTCTGAAGTGTTACTATATATGCTAATCACTGAGGATTATCCCCTTGGTTAACTGTATTATCTGGATCCTTATAAGATGCGTAGGTTAAAGAGCTGTAATCGCGATTACTCTACCTACGTGTGGGTGTGGACTAAGACTGCGTTACATAATCCTAACCTCAAGCCACCAACTCCAGAAAACTGTCATTTCATCAAATCTGAAGCAAATTAGTGCTGTTTTTCAGAAACTCAGAACAAAGAAACATTTAAGACAACAATAAAAAAGGAAATAAAATTTCAAAAACATTACAGTTTAAAGAAAGAAAGATACACATTCATACAGCCAATACAATGATTTTATTTCCAGTGTCAATCAGTTTTGCCAGTCTTTCAAATATCTTGGCACTAATCTTAAAGATGGTAGGATGTGTCAAAATGCTGATTCATAAACTAAAATAAAACTGTCCTTTAGTTAGAATAATGATTTCTCTTCCCAACACCACTGTGTCACATCTACAAGTTACTTTGAGATATGATCTATATTCATCAAACTCAAAAACAGAAATTTTGGTCAGATGTGTGTTTTTTTAAAGATACATCTGCTGTGCAGGACATATGGTCAAGTAGTTAGTGACCTACTGTATATGTAGATGTTTTGACCTCTTAAACATGATGAGAAACACCGGTTATGGTTTGTTTACCAGGAGTGAATTTGCATCAATATCTGGGGAAAACAAACAATCTAGTGTATAGTCAAACCAAACAAAGATGAGAACTTTTTAAAATTCTTATTCTTTTGTGACAATAATGTAATTTATGTAAAATCATGTAAGACACGGATTCCAATTTTCACGGCAGACAATAATCGTGCCTTCATCTGGTGGGGATTTAACATGTTGACTGAATCCTTTTTTATGCATATACTCCAGCCCTAAACTTTTCTAGGACTTACCCAATAGAGTAAATAAAGATGTACAAATTTCCAACAATGCTGGACTTAACAGCTCCCGAACAAAAAGTCAGTGGGGATGGATGTTTGTTCTGATATGTAACCAGGACACTGGATGCTCAAGTTATTCACTGATTGCTGTTACACTTAGCTGTTGCATCCTTTCTTGCATTAAGGGCTGTATTACAGCTGTCCAATCTATAGTCAATTGTCTTTGGCAGCTTTTCAGGATGCACTTATGGGTGTGTCTGAGTTCGTTTTGCGATTAGAGCAGCACATAAACAAATTTTATGTCAGGCGTAAAGTGCAAAGAGCCTGTCCTAATGCTCTTATTTATTCAGAGGTGTGTTTTGGGTGTAATGAGAAATAAACCAACTGGTGTCTTTGCTTTTATCCCCCTTAATAAACAGGGGCCCAATATCAAAGGCCTAATACTAATATGACAGTGTTAAAATGGGAGGAGAAATTTGTTTTGCGCTGATGACAATGTGTGCCTATTCACAAAGTGAAAATGCAATGAAGAGCAAGGAGCTTAAAAGGAGTTTTTTAACCTCCACAGCCTTGCTCACATTGGGAAGACTTGATCATAATAATGCACAGATGAGAGCTGTATAATTCATAGATTATGCCAGTCTTTCTCTTTGTCCATGATTTTGACAGAGTTGTAAAAATTCCTTCAGTTATATTACAAACTTCTCTTTTAAACCGAGAAAGAGCAAGCCGCTTATCCTGGCCTGAGGTCCGTTAATGTTCCCTCCTCTATTGAATGCAAAATTGTTGTATGAAAAACACAGGTGCAAAATCACATTTTAGACTGCTGAAATAGGGCCCTCACAGTCTATACCACAGGTCGGCAACCTGCAGCCCCATTCAGCCCCATTGTTGTGGCTCTGCAGTTACATCTCAAAATGAAACTGAAATAATGAAGGTCATTTTAATTATTTTATCTTTCAAATTATTGTGTAGCCTATTTTTCAACTGAAATGCCTGCTTTTGTAAATGTAATATATACACTACCGTTCAAAAGTTTGGGGTCACCCAGACAATTATTTTGTGTTTTCCATGAAAAGTCACACTTATTTACCACCATGAGTTGTAAAATGAATAGAAAATATAGTCAAGACATTGACAAGGTTAGAAATAATGATTTGTATTTGAAATAATAATTTTTTCCTTCAAACTTTGCTTTTGTCAAAGAATCCTCCATTTGCAGCAATTACAGCATTGCAGACCTAACATGATTGCACAAGGGTTTTCTAATCATCCATTAGCTTTCTGACGCAATGAGCAAACACACTGTACCATTAGAACACCGGAGTGATAGTTGCTGGAAATGGGCCTCTATACACCTATGTAGATATTGCACCAAAAACCAGACATTTGCAGCTAGAATAGTCATTTACCACATTAGCAATGTATAGAGTGTATTTCTGATTAGTTTAAAGTCATCTTCATTGAAAAAAAGTGCTTTTCTTTCAAAAATAAGGAAATTTCTAAGTGACCCCAAACTTTTGAACGGTAGTGTATATATTTTAAATAGTTTATTATTTTGTCAACTAAAATATACACCACATCTAACCAAATTTAACAGCGGGCTCAAATGCATGGAGAGGTGCACTGTCCTCACCAGCAGGCTGTTGATCCTCCCTTCCCTCAGTAAGATACAGACAATCCAGAATAAGAAAAAAAATCACCAAGAAAAATAGAAATAGAAACTTTTCCAGAATACAGCCTTTGCCATAAGAGAACAATTTCAGAGCTTCTGTATCCCGAACTGACAAATACAGACTGGCTGGAAAAGTGTCACTGGTGGACATGATAAATCACTTAAACTTGTTGAATAAACATCTCCAAGGTGAGGGAAGTACAGTTGGTTCTGTTTTATGCCCGCGCAGGATGGTTGATTGCTGTACATGGCTGAAGATTAAAAAGAAAAACAGACATCCCCATGAAATTACTGATTAGCATATAAATAGATCTATTTTTTAAAAAAAAATAATATATCTTTGCTGTTTATTATGGTTTATTTATTTCAAAATGGGCTATTTTCCCAAATATGAGAAGGATTTAAATGCCAACCTGCATAGTTTGGTTTTCAGTTAAAGGTACAGTGTGTAATATTTTTGGTAATCTAAATTATGAAATTTAATGCAGCATGAAATCATTATTTAGCTTTTATTGTTCTCTAATAATTCCATCCATCCATCCATCTTCTACCGCTTTTCCGAAGGTCCGGGTCGCGGAGGCAGCAGTTCAAGCAGAGAAGCCCAGACTTCCCTCTCCCCAGCCACCTGCTCCAGCTCTCCAGAGAGGATACCAAGGCGTTCCCAGACCAGCTGGGAGACATAGTCTCTCCACCGAGTCCTGGGTCTGCCCCGGGGTCTCCTTCCAGTGGGATGTGCCCGAAACACCTCAAGTGGTAGGCGTCCAGGAGGCATCCTAATCAGATGCCCATACCACCTCAACTGACTCCTTTCAATGTGGAGGAGCAGTGGTTCTACTCTGAGACTCTCCCGGATGACTGAGCTCCTCACCCTATCTCTGAGGGTGAGTCCATCAATCCTACGGAGAAAGCTCATTTCAGCCGCTTGTATCCGTGATCTTGTTCTTTTGGTCATTACCCAAAGCTCGTGACCATAGGTGAGAGTAGGAACGTAGATTGACTGGTAAATCGACAGCCTTGCTTTAGAACTAAGCTCCCTCTTCACCACAACAGACCGGTACAACATCCGCATCATTGCAGATGCTGCTCCGACCCGTCTGTCAATCTCTCGCTCCATTTTCCCCTCACTCGTGAACAAGACCCCAAGATACTTGAACTCCTCCACTTGGGGCAGGAGCCTGTCCCCAACCCAGAGAGGACAATCCACCTTTTTCCAGCTGAGGACCATGGACTCGGACTTGGAGGTGCTGATTCTCATCCCAGTCGCTTCACACTCAGCGGCAAACCATGGAAGGAATACTTCGAGGATCTCCTCAATCCCACTGATACGCCTTCCACAGAGGAAGCAGGGTTTGGGGACAAGGGGGATGACTCGCCTATCACAGGGGCTGAGGTCGCCAAGGTGGTTAAAAATCTCCTTGGTGGCCGGGCCCCGGGGGTGGACGAGATTCGCCCTGAGTACCTCAAGGCCCTGGATGTTGTTGGGCTGTCATGGTTGACACGCCTCTGCAACATTGTGTAGAGGTTGGGGGCAGTGCCTTTGGCATGGCAAACTGGGGTGGTGGTTCCTCTCTTCAAAACAGGGGACCGGAGGGTGTGCTCCAACTTTAGAGGGATCACACTCCTCAGCCTCCCTGGGAAGGTCTATGCCAAGGTACTGGAGAGGAGAGTCCGGCCGTTGGTCGAACCTCGGATTCAGGAGGAGCAATGTGGTTTTCGTCCTGGCCGTGGCACATCGGACCAGCTCTTTACCCTCTCGAGAATTCTTGAGGGTTCGTGGGAGTTTGCCCAACCAGTTTACATGTGTTTTGTGGACTTGGAGAAGGCATTTGACCGCATCCCTCGTGGTTTTTTGTGGGGGGTGCTTCGGGAGTATGGGGTATCGGGCTTGTTGTTACGAGCTATTCGGTCTCTGTACAACCGTTGTGAGAGTTTGGTTCGTATTGCCAACACTCGGTCGGAGTCATTCCCAGTGAGAGTGGGACTCCGCCAGGGCTGCCCTTTGTCACCGATCCTGTTCATAATTTTTATGGACAGGATTTCTAGGCGCAGCCAGGGAATGGAGGGTGTCATGCTTGGTGACCACAGGATCTCATCTCTGTTGTTTGCAGATGATGTTGTCCTGTTGGCTTTATCCAGCAATGACCTACAGCTCTTGCTGGTTCTCTAATAATTGTAAGTAAAAAAATTTGTTTTTTACTTTAAGGTCCGTCTCCATGTAGGTGGCCATCTTGGAATACCGTAATGTCTTTCCAAGTTTTTATGCATAACTCTATCAACACAAAAGACTTTTGTAGATTATTGTAAATAATGGAGTAATGACCAGTATAAAGGAAACTATTTGCATTTTGATATATGACAGCTAGATTACACTGGATTACACACTGACTGCACCATATAACATTTTTTCAGAATAGCTCAAGTAGGTTCATTTTGTCTTCTTTTAATTATTTACCTTTTGTTCTTATTAAAGACAAAAATAGAAAGGAGATGTTTTTACCTTCTTTTCATGTTTCGACTGTTTCACTGCAACCTTCGTCAGAACTTTCTACAACATTTATAAATTCATGATTTTTTCCCCTTAACCATTGTTTTGTAAATCTGTGATTTTTTTTCTTGTTTTTAACTTTATCCTTATAATGTTCTGATTTGAGACATTTTTCTTATAAATTTGCAACATTTTAGATAAATTTGTGACTTTGACTCAATTTTCACTCAAAAACTTTTTTCTTGAAAATCAGCAACTTCACTCACATCAATGTGGCAAATAAAGAAAAAACCTGTCCACACTGGGCAACATGATGGGGCAGTGGTTAGTACTGTTGCTTCAGAGCTAGAAGGATCCAGGTTCAAATTCCCAGGCCGGCAGAGGTAGGATCCTTTCTGTGTGGAGTTTATATGTTCCTCCTGTACCGTGTGGGTCTACTTCAGGCACCCTAGTTTCCTCCCACAATCCAAAGACATGCATGTTAGGTATCTGTCTCTGATAAGGCAGTAGAACAGAGGGTCAGTATAGTTACTAGTCAAGAGCTTTGAATGGTCTTTGACTAGAAAAGTGCTATAACAGAGAAGATGTAATCTTAAATAAAATGTACATCAGAAAGTAATAAACATTTATTTATGCAGAAACTCTAATTTGAATAAAATAAATTGATAAAATGAGTCATTTCCGGTGAGAACAAGTTATCCTAAGACAAACAAGAACATTTCTGGTCTTCAAATCAGTGAACTCTACAGTAACTCAAATAGTATGACCAAATGTACTTGAGTACAGTCATGAACAAAAAATACACTTTTACTACAATAAAACTACTCACAAATGTGCAGTTTTGTGAAAGAGTTGCTTGAATACATGTACCTGAGTAAGTTACCCACGTCTGTCCAAATGACTCCACGTCCTTCCTCACTCAAGCCCAAACCTGCACCCATACCTAGATAAACTCTCAAGAACTAATTATAACCAGATGTGGAGCTCTCATTATTATTGGCACTGACTGGCATCTACAGAGCCATCAGCATAATTACCAGGCTTGTTTCCATTATCAAACACTCACCCGTGCCCATATGCTCACACAGACATATTAACAAAGACACAGACAGGCATCAAATCCAATGCCAAGCCGGTCCTCGAGAGGCCAGTCAGACCAGTCAGCAGAAAATGAACCATGAAAGAGATAAATAAATTAAAAAGGGAAGAAAGATGACATCAAAGAAGGAGGGCTAGAAACAGAGGAAAAAGAGTCAAGATGAAAGAAGGAAAATGTAAGAGAAGGGACACGAGATTAAGAATAAGACATAGTAGTGTGACAGTAGGGAAGAGGAAGAGAGGGATTGGACATGAAGAAGGAACAAAAAAGAGAGAGGAACCAAAAAATGTGTGCTGGCACAGAAGGCCATCCATCTTTCTCTCCTGCTGCCACCAGCTTTCTTGACACAAACCCAGACAATTGGCCATAACTGTCTGTGTGTGTTTATCAGGGGATAATGCCGACAGATGCCACACACACCTACACACACGCACCACTCTGCGTCCTGATGTGCAGCTCAGTGGAATAGTAATCAAGCTATTCATTAGTGCAGTAACAAAGACCATTACTGGCTAATCAACAATCTTCAAACTCAATCGAGGAAAGCTAATAGAAATTTAATCCAACAGTGCGTTTGAATATGGTGAATACTGTGTGTGTGTGTGTGTGTGCGCGCGCGCGCATGTGTGTATGTGTGTGCTGATGTGAGATAAAACAATTAGATTATTGTGATAAGATGAACTGAGTACTTTGTTGTTTCAAACAATTACAAGAGTGCAGCAGTCATGGAAAAGTGTCTTAAAATGTTTCTTATGCATCACATAAATAGAGCTTTAAAAATCTAATGAGTGTCTAAAAATATGAACCGCAACAAAAACAATAAACCCCAAAGTATCTGCTAATGGATTACAAGGGCTGAGTGCATAGAGAAAATTGACAGTAGTTCAACCCAGAGCCAAATTTCAATTGGTTCTGTCCTCGTAAAATTTGAAAAAAACCTTTTATTCCAACTCCCAGACAATCTTGTTTATTTACTATTTTTTGTTTTGAATCCACTTAGTTGTATAAATAAAAGGAATAACTACTGACAGCTATGTTAATGGTGGGAACTCATCAAAAATATATATAATTTTTTTCATTTTCTACTGCTTGGGGGGCAGCAGTCCATACAGAGAAGACCAGATTTCCCTTTCCCCAGGGCCGTATTACAATGATATAGTCCATAATCAGTTGTCACTGACGTAGAACGTGTTTATGGGCATTTCCAAGTTCATTTCCTTATCACAGCAACATAAAAATGAATTTTCCACCGGGCGCAATGCACGAAGAGGCCGGTCTAATTATTCAGAGATGTGTTTTGGATAATCCAATCCAAAGCGCTCCTGCCCATCCCTTTAATGCACAGAGGCACATTACCTAAATTGAACTCTGATGGTGATGGCTTATTTAAGATGGGTTTTGCGCTGGTCAAAGGGTGTGCATGTGACCGAAAATGCATGCAATAGTAACGCTGCTTGGTAACAAGGAAGACATCAATCATAGTTGATGCCCAGATAGTTATTTTGGAGAGAGCAAACGGGAAGAGATAATGCTGTAGTGTGCACACATACAACACACAGGCATGAATAGATTTGAAACCTCAGGAAAAGAGGATGATGCCTGTGCAAACTTTCATAAAACAGAAGGACCATTAACTGTGGTGCGCAAGTTGTTCCCGGTCCATGGTGAGATGGAGTGCTCCCTCTCCTGTTGCTTTTGCTGACCGAGGGTCTCCCCTGTCTCATGCAGGGGTCTGCCAAGGTTTGTGGCTCTCTGTCCAAGTCCCTCCCAGGTGGGAGGGAGAAAGAAGATCCAGCGCAGCCTCCTGTCCAGCACCAACCCCCACCATGAAGCAAGCACACTCCCGGTGGCCCCTCCTGGGAGCTATAACAGTGGCTGTGGGGGCGCCCCCAGCTCGAGAGCCCCGACCACTGGGCATGGTGCGGGTGGCCTTGGCCAGGCTAGAAACCCGGGGTGGTGTCCGTGTGGAGATGTGGACGCATCCCCAATCTCTTTGGAGAGTTACAGTAAAAATTAAAACCCTGTTCATTTATTCCTTCATTCCACTAAAAATAAACACATTAATGCCTAATAAGTCTGTGATGAAAACCAAAATGTCAATGGAATAAAAATCTTCAGAGTGACATGCCTCCCCGTGCACCGCATCCACACCAGAACACACACGTGCTCCCTGTTCATTCATTCATTCATTCCCCTAAAAAAATTATCCATTAATACCTAATCTATAGACTCCAATGGTAAGTCCATAATTAAAATGAGAATGTAGATGGAATAAAAAAAAAACTATTTAGTGTATCATCATATAAATAAAATGACGGGCGATTATATGATAACTGTTACAATTCTCTCCATTAAAATAATAGAAAATCCCAGCACATGCTGTTTCCTCATGAGCTCAGGAGCTGCATGATTTCAAAATATGCCACTGAAATAGCATTAAATAATGAGCTTCTGATGATAGACCTCATTTTTCCTGATCAAAAGCACATTGTCATCACATGCACCATAATACTGGTGCACATGAGATTATGTGCTGCCACACCTCTTTGAAATGGCTTTCCACCTCTCAGTGCAAAGTGGGTGCACTGTCTACTGGTAATTAGATGGTGTGACACAAAGCATAAAAAAACAGACAATGCGCTGACAAAAATTAACAACAGCACTGGCATACAGTGGGAAATCTGGCCAAAAGTCTGCTGATGATCATCAAGATAGGGCCCTTAGTCTCTCCAGCATGTCCTGGGTCTGGGACATGCCAGAAACACCTCATGTGGGAGGCATCCAGGAGGCATACTGATCAGTTCCCCAATTTCAACTTCCTCATAATGTAAAAGAAAACTGAAAAAAAAATGGACCTGCCCCTTGATTCAGATCCAAAATTGAAAAGGAGCTCCTGTGAACCAAGCTTTACAAAATTCTTTGTAATCAGGGCACCCATTTTTGTATAATTCTGCTAGAAATCAGACAGAGACAGATAAACGCCACTGAAAACCTAGCATCCTTGTTGGAGGTAGAGTGAAAAACTGACATTAGAGGTAATGTAACATAAGGGACAGTCTGTAAAAACACTAGAGGATGCCAGACAGAAAGTGAATGAGATTGATTTTTTTTTTTTCTCCAAAGCATTCTTTCAGTAATCAGGAAGTTGGCCAGTTAATAATGACCCTGACACTGACTGCATTGATTGTTGATGTGGAATTTTCAGCCACCTAAAGAATATTTGTGCCATTTTGCACCTCTTAATTGGCCATATGTCTCGGTGCCTATCTGCATCCTAACTGCACTTGGGAGGTGATTAAGACAATCCTGCTGTCCACTGCTTCTGCAGGGAATTTACGGCAACCACCACCACCCCCAACTACTGTAATACAGTTATGTTGGAAAAATTCTCTTTAACCCATAGTCAAAGAATCAAGCAGGATTAAAGTTTCAGTAAATTTAATTTGCACTGATCAGTGGAGAACAATAAGTGATACACTCAGAGTCGCCTCCGGAAATTGTTCTGAATCATAAACACAACTTTCAGTCTTTAAGCATCTCAAAACTGTCCATGAGAGAAAATCTGGTTCAGACTGGTTCTTCCAGACTCTCTCCCTTCCTCAGACATAATCATAACAACACAGAACGTTGACATTAAAAAAAGACAGATAAATGTCCAGTTGGTTGTCCTTGTACATTTTCACCCAGACTCTGAGGTACCAAAGATAAAGAATACAAAATTATTCTATCATTTCCCCCCTTTGATGCAATGCAAGGCATCATAAATGAAAAGTGATACGTTATGGCATCTAAAACTCCCTCTGGCAGCTATGCTAAGCTCCAGTGCATTGATGTGCAACAGACCCTAACTAGCTAGGGATAGGGAAAGTCCGCCATTGACCCTGCTGCCCCAGGCACTGCCTGACATTTAGTTCTTTAGGAGTAAACATAGAACAGTAAAACTTATTAATTAATGATAAAAGTAATTAATGATTAAAAAAACATTAAAATCAAAATGATAATGAAGTAAGGATGATAGTGAGGATATAATAAGGATATATGTCTCATTGCTGCATGTGTCATTACAGCTTGTATAAAAACAAAACATAAAAGATGAAAATAAAACAAAAATAATAAAATATAAAAACAGAAATAAAAGTAACAAAATAAAATAAATAAAATAATGTTGCAAACTTCATAAATGTATTGAGTACACTTCAACTTCACATCATGACTGTGAAACTTCTTTCGGTCTTTCTGCATGTCAATCATACTTTTACTCTGTACTTGGGTCATGGAGAACATTTTGAGCTCACACTGTTTGTTCATCATCCCCATCATCCCCTGCAACTGCTCCATGGTACATCACTAAATTAACAAGCACAAGTCTCATCATCATATTACGGATGCAGGGAATGACACAAGAAAAGACCAGAAATATTACAACTGAAAACATTAACAAGTTCATGATGAAACCTTTCCATGAAGAGAATACCAACTTAACCAGGTATGTTCGTCAGTGACATTGTCCTTGGCTATGGCAGCTTGCAAAGAAGTCAAATGCTGTATGGCTGCGGCAATCACGTGACCATCTGCATCATTTTCAGGGATAAAAGTACAACAATAATCCTCCACAATTACACGCACACACACCCTCGGGCAGCAGTTATTTGATCAAGAACTATCCTATTTTGGACCAACATAAGGCTAAGAGCTGTTAACTCCTCATTTATACCAAAAAAGTAGACAAAGAAAAATTCACAAATGAGTGTACAGTGGTACCTCTACTTACGAAATTAATTCGTTCCGGAAGTATTTTCGTAACATGAAAATTCCGTAAGTAGAGACGCGTTTTACATGTAAATGCCCTAATCCGTTCCAAGCCCCCCAAAATTCGGACATAAATTTTTTATAAATCATAAAAATGCATCAAAACATGTAACAAATACATGTTACAATTAGATTACTGCACAATAAACATAAAATGAGAGTTGTACATAATTTAAAAAAACAAAGAATAAAGTAAAGAATAATAAAAATTATGTTCATTTACCGTTTAACTGCTATCATCGTCGTCGTCACCTTTTGCCTTCTTTGGTTCATGTTCTCTCTCATCAGTGGTTTTTGCCTGACGTTTTGTGAAGAACCGATCCAAGGACGTTTGCTTTTGTCGGCTTTTAACAATCCTTCGGCTTCCTTTTGTTTTAATACCGTGCCGATCGTAGATGTATTACGGCCATATTCTTTGGCGAGATCAACCAAATGCATCCCTTTTTCATACCTTTCTATTATCTCTTGCTTTGTTTGTATGGACAAAAAAACTCTCTTCTTCTTCTTTTCTCCTTTTCCACTTATCTCCATCACTTTCTTGGGGCCCATAGTGAATAAAAGTTAATACTGTACTATACACACACGTAAAACTGCCCGAACTTCCCAAACACTTCGTGGCCAATGGGATACCAGGAAGATGCTAGGCGATAGCCAATGGCAGAGCAGCTACAAGTATGTTTACGTTCGGTAAACTACGGGAGCTGCGAGGAGCGCGTACTTTTTTGCCTTTCGTATCCTGAAATTTCTTTCGTAACAAGAGGCAATATTTTCCCGTTGAGGCATGTCGTAACCTGAAAATTCCGTATGTAGAGACGTTCGTAAGTAGAGGTACCACTGTAGTCTTTAACTAGTTGTTTCAATCCATAAGGTATTCTTAGCCACTCCCACCAAAGGGAACAAGAAATTAAGTACCTCCTGCCCCATGGTTTCTAACTTGAATTCTTCCGGCACATCTGTGTCCCAGATAGGATCATGTCGTGGAAAAGCAGGTGTGATTCAAGTTAATGCTGGCTGCACTATTTTCATACATAGCCTCTTGCAAGAAATAACCAGCTTCTGACAGTTCCATTGGTTTAGCAGTAACAGATATTTGACCAGCTGAGAGTGGGAGCAAAGAACACACATAACAATTTGACCGATTAGCTGTTTTGGCTGTGTAGTCAGCATACTTCCACCACACATTACCAGCATAAATATGGTCATCATAGCCTGGTCCTTCTAACCAGTCGTGATGCGTGTGAGTAACATACCTAGCCCTGCAATAAATAGGTAATGAGATGAGTTGATGAGATGAGATTCAACTTTATTGTCATTACACATGTATGAATACAAGGTAACGAAACGTGACTTGGCATTTGGGCACGCTCTGCAGAGCGCATCCAAGGCCGGGGCAGCCGCTAGGCGCCAGTCATAAAGAAGAAAGGAAAAAAAAGAAAAAGAAAATGGATATGACACAGTAGGCGAGAGAAAAAAACATGTTTTATCAGAATGACGCTCGGCAAGTGAGCGAAATTTTGATTGCAGGCAAAAAAAACCTCAATGCACATTTAGCAGACATTTAGCAGGAGATCACACACAAAAGTTGAGAGGCAGTGTATTGTATGCATGTAATATTGTATGCATTGTGTAGTGTAAATGTAACAGTTGTTAGTGAGCAGCAGAGGGCGCCTCCTGGCAGTGGATAGATGTTATAATCATGTGACTTATAAACAAGTCCAGAGTCTATCTCTCTTGCTTGCAGAAGGCACATGGGCATTGTCCTTGAGGGTCCAATCCGCTGATACGACAACAACTGATTGTCGATTGTTTGGGTAGACATAAGAGCTGGTCCTTCCGCTTATCTCAATCAGGAGGAATGTAAACACGGGGCAAACAAGGTCAAATCAAATCAAATCAGCACAGTGCACTCAGAGAATAGAATTTGTCCTCACCCGTGTAATTCTGTGCTTCCATTATATGTGCAGGCTTAAACTGTTTTTCCATGGAGAGCACAGGGCTCCAGATGTATTCCTCCACTGAATCGTCATTCAGTTCACCGTTTGCCGCTACTCGTGCCCTCCTCAACTGGTCGAATTTGATGAAGGAGCTTGCCGGGTCCGCTTTGATCAGCTCTCTCACCTTTCTTCAATTTCTGATGCATCAGGGAACTCCACAGCCAAAAATAGAAGTCCTGAGATCATAACCAATAATGTTTCCACAGCCGCATGAATTCCAATGTCCATGAGTCTCCTCGTAGGTTCCAATTCTTGGGCTCCCCCTTGGCCCAATTCTTGTTGAAAAATAGTGACAATAGCACATTTAAGCCGCTTCCAAATCCATAATTTCCATTTAGATTAAGATTCAGCAGAAGAAGAGCGACTAAACACAGACAAAAACGCAACATTGCAAAAGCTGGGAATAGATCAGGAAGGCAGGAGAGGAGGGAAGAAAAAATGGTGTCCCTAAAAGTAACAAAATCAAAAGTGTTACCACAAGGATGATGATGACGAAAAAAACAGTGTGAGTGTCAAAGTGTCTCTCCATGATCCAAGTACAGAGTAAAAGCATGATTGACATGCAGAAAAACCAAAAGAAGTTGCATGATCATGATGTGAAGTTGAAATTTACTAAACACATTTATGAAGTTTGAAACATTATTTTATTTTCCATTTTATTTTATGTAACTTTTATTTCTGTTTTTTATATTTTATTTTTGTTTTATTTTCCTCTTTTATGTTTTGTTTTTATACAAGCTGCAATGACACATGCAGCAATGAGACACATCCTTATTATATCCTCACTATCATCCTTACTTCATTATTATTTTGATTTTAATTTTTTTTATCATTAATTACTTTTATCATTAATTAATAAGTTTCACTGTTCTATATTTACTCCTAAAGGACTAAATGTCAGGCGGTGCCTGGGGAAGCAGGGTCGATGGCAGACTTTTCCCATCCCTAGCTAGTTTGGGTCTGTTGCACATCAATGCACTGAAGCTTAGCATAGCTGCCAGATGGGGTTTTAGATGCCATAACTTGTTATCATTTTTTATTTATAATGCCTTGCATGGCATCAAAGGGGGGAAAATGAGTAATTTTGTATTCTTTATCTTTGGCACCTCAGAGTCTGGGTGAAAATGTACAAGGACAACCAGCTGGACATTTATCTGTTTTTCTCATGTGAACGTTCTGTGTTGTTATGATTATGTCTGAGGAAGGGAGAGAGTCTGGAAGAACCAGTCTGAACCAGATATTCTCTCATGGACAGTTTAGAGATGCTTAAAGACTGAAAGTTGTGTATATGACTCAGAACAATTTCCGGAGGCGACTCTGAGTGTATCACTTATTGTTCTCCACTGATCCGTGCAAATTAAATTTACTGAAACTTTAATCCTGCTTGATTCTTTGACTATAGGTTAAAGAGAATTTTTCCAACATATTTGACGCACCAAACAGGGACTCCAGAAATCTTTCTCCACACCTGCGGCACTTTGGACCGGTCTCACAGTCAGTATATGGGCTGCTAATAAGACCTCCCGCCCGCATCCCAGTTGGAGCGGTTTGTCTGAAGTGAGGCAACAGCAGAGGTGGTCTGAAGCGCTGGAGGGGGAAAGGGTGACGGAGTAGAACCAAGGTGGATTGAAGTGAGTAAATTTAATTATTAAATAAATAGATAAATAAATTTAAATGATAATATCTACATAATAAATAAATTTAATTATTTAGCCATCTGGCGCAGTGGTTTCAGTCCAGCTGCGGGATTACGCGGAGAATTTGGTACCGGCAGGTTCGAGTCCCGTCGGTGAAAAGTACCGTGGTTAAAGGAACTGCTCAGTAATAAATGCATTTTTACTGGATTTTAGTTTGAATCTAAAATTGGGAAATAAGTGAGCGGAAGGATACATAGTACCACGGAGTGATATCGGTGCGGAGTGCAGACTGCGGAGTGGTATCAGTGGTACAAGGAACAGTACCCGTGGAGTGATACCGGGGCAGAGTGCACATCACGGAGCAATATCAGCACCGAAGGTTACAGCAGCGGTGGAAGGTATAGTACCAGCGAGTGATATTAACAGCCGAAATAAACTAGAAAAAATATACAGAAAAAAAATAGAATAGTTTTTTTTTTTTTTTTTGTTACTTATTTGTACCCGTAGGTAGACTTGATTTGCAGTCTGGTGACAAGCCACCGACTGCTGGTCGCTGCGTGCGCGAGCGCCCTAAACCTACATGTTTTTGGTGTGCGGGAGGAAACCGGAGAAATCCCGGAGTAAACCCGCGCAACACGGGGAGAACATGCAAACTCCACACAGCTCACTGTTGGTCGGGGGCTGGGATCGAACCCACGATCTCATGATCCCCGCGGTCCCCCGGCCGAGGGTAAAGCTGTGCTGCCACAGTGCAGCACAGCTTTATAGCGCAGTTTATAGCACAGTTATAATAAGAAATAGCCTTAATATAATAAGGAATAACTTTAATATAATAACAATAACTAAAATACCATAAGATATAACTTAAGGTAAGCTTAAAATAGAATAAAGTAGCTTTTAGATTAAGATAAAATAATAAATAAATTTAAATAAATAACTGCAGTTTGTCTGGTCGTTCGCGTTTTTGTGTGTGTTTTTAATGTTTTACGGGTTACTCTGGTGAAAAATGGGTAATTGCTGTAGCAGAGAGTGAGATCTTGCGATGTGACAGGAAGAGCGGATGCATGTCATGCTGTTGTGGAACGCGAGAGGATGAGAATGAGATTTTTGTTTTAACAGAAGATGGCAAAAATATACATGGGAAATGACTGATGTTGAAAACCTTTGGCTGTCAGATCTGCTTATTATAAGCAGCTTTGGGATTGTTTACTAACGTGTGTGTGCTCATTTGGGCTTGCTATTGCATGTGTGTGTATGTGTGTGAGAGGACTTGTGTTTGTGCTAAAAGCAGTAATAAGGTCACACTGAACTGGAGATTTCAGTAAGATGAAATGTATTAGATGCTTGTTTTTATCTCAAGATAGTTTTGACAGTAATTTCTTTGTTGTGCAGTTTTCTTTGAGATTTGTACTTGCTTTAGGATGGATTACTTGTATTTTTTATTTTTTTTTGGGGGGGGGCAATGGATCAGCGTTCTCGTCGCGCCCTCCGCCAGTACCCGGGCTCGCCTGGGGAAGCTAATGATCCTACCAGCAGACTAAATTTGAAGAGACGACGCCGCTGTGCCAAGTCAAAGAAGAATCCTAGTCACAGTCCTAAAGCCGAAAGCAAACAGCCCCAAAAGCACTTTGTGGTAGGATCTGCCGTTCGCATATTACAACTAAACGTTGAAGGCCTATCTGCAGCCAAGCGAAGCCTCATTGAAGTCCTCGTCTTCCAACATTCGATTGATGTAATCTGCCTCCAAGAGACTCATATTGGCACAGAGGAAGCTGGCCGCTTCACCATCAAAGGCTTTGACCTCCTGTGCTATGTTCTACATGCTAAACATGGACGTGCCACCTATGTGCGTTCTGACATAGTTGAAGCAAATCACCTGATAACAACACATTTCTCAGACACCATAATCATTGGTGGCTTCCATATTGTCAATGTGTACAAGCCCCCTAATGCCAACTGGGATCTGCAGGTCTTACCCACCCTACCCCACCCTGCCATCTATGTGGGGGACTTTAACAGCCATCACCCTGACTGGGGGTACCCAGCAGTGGACAGTGATGGGGAGACACTTTCAGACTGGGCATCCAGAAATGACCTCGCTTTGATATACGACCCCAAACAAAGAGGAACCTTCCACTCTGCTAGGTGGAAGAAGGACTATTCTCCTGACCTGTGTTGGGTCAGCTCTTTGAATGGGGAGCCATATCCTACACAGATCCTCATTCTTGATGATTTTCCACACAGCCAACACCGGCCCCTGCTTGTACACATTGGCCTACAACTTCCAGTCATAAACAGCCCAGGGAAGATGCGTTGGAACTTCCGCAAAGCCAACTGGAAGAAATTCAGTGAAACTCTGGACCGGAGCGTTGTTACCATCCCACTCCACACCATCACTGTAGATGAAGCATACAACCGCTTCTGCAGCGCAATCTTCAAGGCTGCCCATACTGCAATCCCACGAGGCTACCGACCCCTCTATGTCCCATGTTTGGACGGAGAAAGTGCTGCCCTCCTACAATCCTATCAAACATCAGGGGACCCAGAGATAGCAGACCATCTCATTGAATCGCTAAATACAGCCCGGCGAAAGAAATGGGAGGAGACAGTTGCTGACCGGAGCTTTACCCACTCTAGCAGGAAATGTTGGAGCCTCATCCATCGCCTAGGAGCTGCACAGAAGCCCCCTAGCCAAAGCCGAGCATCCGTCACACCCAACCAAGTTGCATCCCACCTACTGACTATCGCCAAAGCACCCCAAGACAAAGACACCAAAAGAGCAGTTACAACTGAGCTAAAAAAACACCAAAAAATGCCTGTAGAGGAAACGAACCCTGAACCCTTCGAGGCTGCTGAACTGGAGAAAGTCCTACAGGGCCTGAAATGTGGAAAGGCAGCAGGATACGATAACCTCTTCCCAGAATTCATGAAAAATCTTGGCCCCCGAGCCCTAACCTGGTTGACACAATTCTACACAAGGATCACACAAACAAACTCGATCCCAAAGAAATGGCGGACAGCAAAGGTCATTGCCATCCCAAAACCTGGCAAAGACCACAAACTACCAGCAAGCTACCGCCCAATCTCCCTACTCAGCGTTCCTTACAAAATCATGGAGCGCCTAATACTGCAACGCATTTCCCCAGAAATAGAGGATATTCTAAGTGTGGATCAAGCAGGTTTCCGCAAGGACCGCAGTACAGGAGAACAAGTACTGGCCCTAACCACCTTCATCGAAAATGGCTTCGAGAGCAGACTGAAGACAGGGGCTGTGTTTCTCGATCTTACAGCCGCCTATGATACGGTCTGGCACAAAGGCCTCCTCCTGAAACTTATAAAGGCGATCCCTGCTTGGGCAACAGCAATTATAAAAACCCTGCTGACCAACCGAAGGTTCAGAGTCCACCTCAGTCAGAACACAAGTGCATGGAGAATGCAGAAAAACGGACTCCCACAAGGCTCAGTTCTAGCTCCAACTCTGTTCAACCTCTACATAAACGACCTGCCTACTACAAAATCCCGCAAATTCATCTATGCAGACGACATCTGTTTGGCATTCCAAGCACCAGACTTTGAACCACTGGAACGGGTGCTCACGGAAGATCTTGCCAAACTGGACCAGTTCTGCAAAATCTGGCGCCTAAAACCAAGCCCAGCAAAAACCGTCTCCAGTGTATTCCATCTCCACAATGCAAAAGCTGCCAGAGAACTAAACATCCACCTGAGCGGACTCAAGCTTAAGCATGCCCCAAATCCAACTTATCTTGGAATGACCCTTGATAGGACCTTATCCTTCAAGGAACATCTAAAGGGGACGGCTGCTAAGGTGAAGGTATGAAACAACCTGCTCTGCAAGCTCGCTGGTGCAAAATGGGGGGCGGCAGTCTCCACCCTGCGCACCTCAGCACTGGCCCTTTCATACTCTGTAGCAGAATATTGTGCCCCTGTCTGGTCCAGGTCATCTTACACACACCATGTAGACACCCAGCTCAACTCAACCATGAGAACTATAACTGGAACAATCCGCTCAACACCACTCCCCTGGCTCTCTGTACTGTCAAACATAGCCCCTCCACACATCCGGCGAGCAGCATTAACTCAAAGGATGCTCCAAAAAGTTAAAGATTTTCCTCACTTGCCAATCCATGCAGATATCTACACCCCACCCACTGCCCGACTTTCATCCAGACGGCCGATTTGGAAAAACCCTCCCCCAGCTGACTTTACCATCCAGACAGCTTGGCAAGAGGAATGGGAGACCAAGGAGGTCCCAAACAAACAGCTGGTGATAAACCCCAACCAACAGGTCCCGGGCACCAACCTCCCAAGGAGACAGTGGTCTACACTCAATCGCTTCAGGACTGGACATGGCCCCTGCTTAGCCAGCCTTCACAGATGGGGCAGTAGCCCTAGCCCACTGTGCGCATGTGGAGAGGAGCAAACAATGGAACACGTCATAGAGGTTTTCCCGCTCCAAAGACTGGAAGGAGGATTACACACCCTCCATACAGCAAACCAGGAGGCAACTGCTTGGCTTAAGGACTTTGCATTTGCTAAATAATAAAAAAAACTTGTATTAAGCAATGCAATCTTACTTTGTTGGCAGATGTTTTTATTTTTAACTAACATTATCTATTGCTAGATGGGGTTTTAGATGCCATAACTTCATTTATGATGCCTTGCATGGCATCAAAGGGGGGCAAATGATAGAATAATTTTGCATTCTTTATCTTTGGTACCTCAGAGTCTGGGTGAAAATATACAAGGACAACCAGCTGGACATTTATCTGTTTTTTTTTAATGTGAACGTTCTGTGTTGTTATGGTAAATGGTAAATGGCATTCACTTATATAGCGCTTTTATTCTCATCTCTAGATGACCAAAGCACTTTACAGATCCTGCTATCCACCCATTCACACACACACTCACACACTGATGATGGCATAGCTGCCCAACATGGCGCTGTCCAGACCCACCATGAGCAATTGGGGTAAAGTGTCTTGCCCAGGGACACAACGGTTATGATTATGTCTGAGGAAGGGAGTGAGTCTGGAAGAACCAGCCTGAACCAGATATTCTCTCACGGACAGTTTTGAGATGCTTAAAGACTGAAAGTTGTGTATATGATTCAGAACAATTTCCGGAGGTGACTGAGTGTATCATTTATTGTTCTCCACTGATCAGTGCAAATTAAATTCATTGAAACTTTAATCCTGCCTGATTCTTTGATTACGGGTTAAAGAGAATTTTTCCAACAAGCTACATGGCAGGCCCAGGAGTGGCCAGACTGGGCAGATTAACATGGGGTCACTCTGCATGTGTATGCATCTTTTATAAGCTGGCTGGATGTAAGAAGGTGTGTGTGTGTGTGTGTGTGTGTGTGTGTGTGTGTGTGTGTGTGTGTGTGTGTGTGTGTGTGCATGTGTGTGTGCGTGCGTGCATGGCAACATGGGATTTCAGAGGTTCTGGCGGCTTAATTAACTAGATCCAGGAGAATGACATAAAGACCCAATTAACCACACTGACATAAATGGGTCGGCATCAACATCCCACACCGATGTTCTGAAACACATCTAAAAATAAATTTGGAGTTTCAATTAAGGCTTTACTGTATTTATCGTTTAAAAAATGCATCCAATTATCCATCGTGTGCTGCTTCCATACATTAGGCAAAAGACACAATACAGGTGACCATAATAGACAATTTGCATAAAAGACAACCAAGACAATGCTACATTTGCAGTGTGTCTCAACCTGGATACAATGAAGCATTTTGGAATTTCTTTATATATCTTTTATGCCCCTCATATTTTAATATAATTTTATATCAGCATACACGGTATGTCATCAGAAAGTTTTGCTGCAAATGAAATAGAAACTGCAAATTCATTCCATCTTTTTTCTTTACTCCCATATGCATTTGCGATATTTATCACAGACGTCTACCATGATTCTTGGCATAAGGCCCAGGACGAAGGCTCACCAAGGGTGATTAGAGTTGGGTCTGCATCAGTAGTCAAAACGGGAGACTTTCAAGAATAACAGATAAGAAACCACGTCAGGCTGGGAGCACAAACATCTGTTTTCTGCTTCTCTTCAACAGTTGCAAAATTGTGAAAATTCTACACTACCTTTTTCATCGTGAGGCAACTGAGGAAGTAATTTTGGTAATAAACACTAACAAAACACACTAACATAAGAGCAATGTGCCTCCCTTCTTTGAATTCAAAATGCAGGTTTTCAGATCAGCATCAGATTTTTTTTTACCTCTGACATTTCCCACCGGCAAAATTTGACTTAATCAATCACTCTGAGACTCAGAAAAAGTAAGTCATCCCCTGAAAAATTTGACTTAAGTTAGAGGGTTACTGTTGTGAAATGGCATAAGAAATCCAGTATGAGTCATGAGTGATTGATGGAGAACACAGGACTCAACAGTTATAAAACTTTAATATAGTAGGTACAATTCCATAGTGGTAGATTAAAAAAAAGCAGTAAAATGTCACATGGGCAGCATCATAAAATTATCTAAGATACTGTACATTAACAGTAGACCCTGGTGTGCAAAGATATCAAAATAAGGACAGCTGAGGCATGGAAGGCTCATAATATCCTGAGGAAGGTGTGGACCTCAAACCTATCACCACAAATCAAGAGCCGTTTCTTCCTGGCAACGGTGGAAACAGCGCTACTCTATGGCTGAGAGAGCTGGACTCTAACATCATTCTGAGAGAAAAGATTGAATGGCAGCTACTGTATACCAGGATGTTGAGAGTTGCACTCAATATCAGCTAGAAAGACAGAATCCCTAATATCATCCTCTACTCAAATCTGGCACATGTTAGGAATGTTGCCATCGACACCAAGAACTTCCTGTTAGCCAACTAGTGATATGGAGACCCACAGATGGACAACAAAGCCGGGGCAGACCACCATGGACATTTGCAGATATCCCGAAGAAGGACGCTGGAATTGAAGATGTACGTGCGCTGGCAGGATGCATGGAGGACAGAAACGACAGGAGATGCAAAACCCAAGTGAGGCAGAGAAGATGATGACGGTGATGATGATGTTTAGTATTAAAACAATTGCACTACTAGGAAAAAATATAGTTGAGCACCAAAGAAGAAGTGCACATACAAAAGGGAAAAAAAATCCCCTTTGTGCATTAGCATGTAAAGAATAGCCGAGTACTCTCCAAGGTGTCCCACACAGACAGAATTGGGACACATGGGGACACCAAGTGTGGCTGAGACAGGCCTAGAGAGACCTATTTTTAAACTACTACTCTAGCGTACCTTGATGCACTTCCAATGAATGATGTATGACATGCACATATGATACACGAGCTTCATATTGGGTTGCTGTTATGTTAAATAATCTTTATTTATTCATTTAGCAATAAAAAAAAGTATTTTAAAATATTCCGTGCATGTACTTTAAATAACAAACACAAATTCATACAAAATGATGGGCCGGATTTAAAATAGAGCAACTAAAGCAATGCAACCTTATGAATGGTAGGAAGGAGAGGACAAAATAGGAGAGCATGCAGAAGCAGGTGAAACAGAGGAGAAGCGAGACAGCAAAGGGGAAGCAAAAAAAAAAAAGAAGGTGCTCAGCACTAAAGGAGGTCACGTATGTGTTGAAGAGAAAGCTTGCACTGGCTTTTCTGGACTTCTCACAAACACATACATACGCATGCACAAACACACACACACACACACAGACACACACACGTTACCTCTGAGATTTAACACAGGTGCAGATGCTTCACAGTGATCTATTAGACTAACCCTCTCATGTCAACATTCAAGAGTGGAGAGAGACAGAGGGAGGGAAAGATGGATGGGGAACAATCTCGAGAGGGGGGTCGGGTAAAGAAAAGGTACTTCCACTGCAATGGTGAAGAAGGGAAAGATGGAGAGTTGTGGGGGCAGTGATTATGGTGGAGGGGGGATGGGGGGAAATGGCAAATGCAGCCTAGGAGCAGATACCTGTGGGTGATCCATTAAAGCTAAAACCGACAATGCCAGAGAATAAGAGGAGAGGGGAACAAAGTGAGGGAGTTCATGGGCTGGGAGAGAGAAAGCGAGCAATAAAATGAAAAGGGGGGGGGGGTAAAAAAGTAATGAGGAGGTAAGAGAGACCAAGGAAGCAATAAAGCAGTTTAGAATTTCCATACTATGTCAACAATTAGGGAAAGAAAGATGAGGGGGAGCTGGAAGAGGCTGAGGTGCTGAATGGAGAGAAAGCAAGCGGAGAGGCTCTGTGTGGAAGATATACCGGTGTAATCCATTAGGTGCAACACTTGGGAAAACAAAAGCAGGAAAGGAAAAGTCATGTGAAGAATGCGGAGGGGGGAAAGAAAGAGAAAGAGAGAGCGAAAAAAAGCAAGACAGGTGAAAATTCGTGAGTAATAATTCACCCCAGAGTCAACGGGCGAAAAAAAAAAAGAAAGAACTGTGTAAATCCACTATAACACTCAGCTACTTTAGTCTTCCTCACCACGCTCTCTAAGAAGACTGACCAGCTATTGCCTAGATGGACTACCACTGTGGAAGATTGATGGATAAGCTGCACTTTTGTGACTTGGTGCAGGTGGCTGCTGAATAAATGGGAAAAGGATGGGCAAAAAGTTGAGGGAGCAGAAAAGAGGGCCAGTGACATGGAAGAGGAGTTTAAAGAACTTGAAAGAGGGCATGAATTGTGACATCACCCTGATCTGGCTTTGGGTGCAGACAAGTGTAATGTAGAAACCTCAGGCTTATGTTACAAAAATAATGAAATGGGTAGTAACACAATCCAGTAGTTATAATGACAGGGAAAACAACAGTGTATTTGCTTATACTAAATTTTATCATTTGGTTGTGAACCATAATATATATATTTAAGCAATATTATACAAGAGTGAGTTCAGTATGAGGGCACAAGCCGAGTTCGTATATTCATGATACTGTAACGAACTCGAGTGTAATATTACTTTTATACAACAGTTCCAGCAAGAAAAAAATATTAAATGACAGCAATACTGGACAAAATATTAAGATTTGTTTGTTTAACCAGTTATTTTGTGCAGATGGAAAAAAAGTCCCTAAATCTAGCCAGTGAACTATGGCCAAATATCTCAATCAGCATGAAGACGTCGATTGTCATTTCACACATGTAAACAAATTAAATATTGTCAAGTGCAAATATAGTGCAACACAATAAGTGTTTATAAAACATACCTGTGAAGTCGATACTTCAGAAAATCCCAGATCAAAATGTATCTAATACCAGTCGCCAGAAGCTAGTAGTTAGCATGCTAACGATTTAGCACATGCTAGCGATTTAGCACATTTTGCTCGCGGAGTCCATCACTACAAAGGTACTGTGGTTTGTTAATCAAGACAATAAACAAACTAGCACTGCCTATTTTTCTTAAACAGACGTGAAATCGTTTAATGATCTTAAAATGACCGGGACTGAAGTAGACCTTTGCAAAAGGGTGGGAGTTCCAGGGTCACAGATGGGTTTACCGTCAAGTACCCCCATAACAAACTCGTTACTTCCTGTCAAACAGCGCTTCACTGTGGAAATTAAGGTATCCAAAACAGTACTGCAATTGTCAGAGTTGATAGAAAAATACTGTTAGTAATTAACATTACTACAACATGAAATGGAGTGATACATATCCAGTGAAATTGGAGTGCAATTATCGCGGATTATAGCAACTCCTGGAATCCCTATTGTCCAATCAAATTGCTTGGTTGGAAGTAACTGTTGTGTGTATATATATATATATATATATATATATACATATATATATATATATGAATGAATGAACATTGATTTCAGTTCAGCATTCAACACCATTATTCCCCAGAGACTGATAGAGAAATTACCCCTTCTTGGTCTGAACACCGCCACATGTCTCTGGATCCTGGATTTCCTGACTGAGAGACCTCAGTCTGTCCGGGTTGGAAACAACATCTCCAACTCTGTCACGCTGAGCACCGGATCCCCTCAAGGCTGCGTACTCAGTCCACTGTTGTTTACACTTCTAACACATGACTGTGTATCCAGACACGAGGGGTACCAGATTATTAAGTTTGCAGACGACACCACGGTGGTGGGACTTATTCAGAGGGATGAGGAATCAATGTACAGGGAAGAAGTGAAAGACCTGGAGGGCTGGTGCAGGGACAACAATCTGGTGCTCAACGTGGACAAAACGAAGGAGATGATTAGCGACTTCCAGTGGTCACAGCCTGAACACGTCCCCCTCAGCATCGGCGGCCGTTTAGTGGAGAGAGTGGAGAACATCAAGTTCCTCAGAGTGCAGATCTCGCAGGACCTGACCTGGAGCAAGAATTCCTTGGGGATCAGGAAGCTGGCCCAGCAGAGACTGCACTTCTTGAGGAAACTCAAACAGGCCTCTCTCCCCATCTGCATCCTCAGGACCTTCTACAGAGGTGTGGTGGAGAGTGTTCTGACATACTGTATTGCTACATGGTACTCCAGCTGCAGTATGTCAGACAAAAAAGCACTACAGAGGATAGTTAAGGTAGCTGAGAGGGTAACTAGAGTCTCCCTCCCCTCTGTCCAAAAACTTTTTCAGAACCGTTGTAGGAGCAGGGCACTGAACATTGTCAAGGACCGTTCTCACCCTCTGCATAAACACTTTGAACTTCTGCCATCTGGCAAACGATTCCGGAGCATCAGAGGCAGAACCACCAGACTGATTAACAGCTTCCTTCCACAAGCTGTTAGGATGCTGAACAGTTGATCCGGAATCTCTTGTATACACTACTGCACCTACGGACATTATGTACATTATTTGTATATTATAGTTAGTTTTTTCAAGTATGTCTCAGGGATGCGTAAATGGATGTGGTGGGGTGGGGGGTGAAGATATGTGTGAGTGTGTCTTAAATCATGTTCTTCTACTTATATGGATGCCGAGAGAAACGCAATTTCATCTTGCCTGCACTACTGTTGTATGTACAGCAATATGACAATAAAGGTTGATTTGATTTTTATATATATATATATACAGTGGGGGAAAAAGTATTTAGTCAGCCACCAATTGTGCAAGTTCTCCCACTTAAAAGATGAGAGAGGTCTCCAATTTTCATCCATCCATCCATCCATCTTCTACCGCTTTTCCGGAGGTCCGGGTCGCGGAGGCAGCAGTTCAAGCAGAGAAGCCCAGACTTCCCTCTCCCCAGCCACCTGCTCCAGCTCTTCAGAGGGGATACCAAGGCGTTCCCAGACTAGCTGGGAGACATAGTCTCTCCACCGAGTCCTGGGTCTGCCCCGGGGTCTCCTCCCAGTGGGACGTGCCTGAAACACCTCAAGTGGGAGACGTCCAGGAGGCATCCTAATCAGATGCCCATACCACCTCAACTGACTCCTTTCAATGTGGAGGAGCAGCGGTTCTACTCTGAGCCTCTCCCGGATGACTGAGCTCCTCACCCTATCTCTGAGGGTGAGTCCAGCAATCCTACGGAGAAAGCTCCGTAGGAGCTTTCTCCGTAGCTAGCTCCGTAGCTCCGTAGCTCCGTAGCTCCGTAGCTCCGTAGCTTTCTCCGGAGCTAGCTCGCTTGTTGTTACGAGCTATTCGGTCTCTGTACGACCGTTGTGAGAGTTTAGTTCGTATTGCCAACACTCGGTCGGAGTCATTCCCAGTGAGAGTTGGACTCCGCCAGGGCTGCCCTTTGTCACCGGTCCTGTTCATAATTTTTATGGACAGGATTTCTAGGCGCAGCCAGGGAATGGAGGGTGTCATGCTTGGTGACCACAGGATCTCATCTCTGTTGTTTGCAGATGATGTTGTCCTGTTGGCCTGTCTCCAATTTTCATCATAGGTATACCTCAACTATGAGAGACAAAATGAGAAAAAAAAAATCCAGAAAATCACATTGAAGGATTTTTAATGAATTAATTGATAAATTCCTCGGTAAAATAAGTATTTGGTCAATAACAAAAGTTCATCTCAATACTTTGTTATATACCCTTTGTTGGCAATGACAGAGGTCAAACGTTTTCTGTAAGTCTTCACAAGGTTTTCACACACTGTTGCTGGTATTTTGGCCCATTCCTCCATGCAGATCTCCTCTAGAGCAGTGATGTTTTGGGGCTGTCGCTGGGCAACACGGACTTTCAACTCCCTCCAAAGATTTTCTATGGGGTTGAGATCTGGAGACTGGCTAGGCCGCTCCAGGACCTTGAAATGCTTCTTACGAAGCCACTCCTTTGTTGCCCAGGCGGTGTGTTTGGGATCATTGTCATGCTGAAAGACCCAGCCACGTTTCATCTTCAATGCCCTTGCTGATGGAATGAGGTTTTCACTAAAAATCTCATGATACATGGCCCCATTCATTCTTTCCTTTACACGGATCAGTCGTCCTGGTCCCTTTGCAGAAAAACAGCCCCAAAGTATGATGTGTTCACCCCCATGCTTCACAGTAGGTATGGTGTTCTTTCTCCTCTAAACACGACAAGTTGAGTTTTTACCAAAAAGTTCTATTTTGGTTTCATCTGACCATATGACATTCTCCCAATCCTCTTCTGGATCATCCAAATGCTCTCTAGCAAACTTCAGACGGGCCTGGACATGTACTGGCTTAAGGAGGGGGACACGTCTGGCACTGCAGGATTTGAGTCCCTGGCGGCGTAGTGTGTTACTGATGTAGCCTTTGTTACTTTGGTCGCAGCTCTCTGCAGGTCATTCACTAGGTCCCCCTGTGTGGTTCTGGGATTTTTGCTCACCGTTCTCGTGATCATTTTGACCCCACGGGGTGAGATCTTGCGTGGAGCCCCAGATCGAGGGAGATTATCAGTGGTCTTGTATGTCTTCCATTTTCTAATAATTGCTCCCACAGTTGATTTCTTCACACCAAGCTGCTTACCTATTGCAGATTCAGTCTTCCCAGCCTGGTGCAGGTCTACAATTTTGTTTCTGGTGTCCTTTGACAGCTCTTTGGTCTTGGCCATAGTGGAGTTTGGAGTCTAACTGTTTGAGGTTGTGGACAGGTGTCTTTTATACTGATAATGAGTTCAAACAGGTGCCATTAATACAGGTAACGAGTGGAGGACAGAGGAGCCTCTTAAAGAAGAAGTTACATGTCTGTGAGAGCCAGAAATCTTGCTTGTTTGTAGGTGACCAAATACTTATTTTACCAAGGAATTTACCAATTAATTAATTAAAAATCCTTCAATGTGATTTTCTGGATTTTTTTTCTCATTTTGTCTCTCATAGTTGAGGTATACCTATGATGAAAATTGGAGACCTCTCTCATCTTTTAAGTGGGAGAACTTGCACAATTGGTGGCTGACTAAAAACTTTTTTGCCCCACTGTATATATACACAGTGCATCTGCAAAGTATTCACAGCCCTTCACTTTTTCCACATTTTGTTATGTTACATACAGCCTTATTCCAAAAGGGATGAAATTAATTTTTTCCTCAAAATTCTACACACAATACGCGATAATGACAATGTGAAAAAAGCTTTTTGAGATTTTTGCGAATTTATTAAAAAATAAAAAACTAAGAAATCACATGCACATAAGTATTCACAGCCTTTGCTCAATACTTTGTTGCTGCACCTTTGGCAGCAATTACAGCCTCAAGTCTTTTTGAATATGATGCTACAAGCTTGGCACACCTATCTTTGGGCAGTTTGGCCCATTCCGCTTTGCAGCACCTCTCAAGCTCCATCAGGTTGGATGGGAAGCGTCGGTGCACAGCCATTTTCAGATCTCTCCAGAGATGTTCAATTGGATTCAAGTCTGGACTACGTCTGGGCCACTCAAGGACATTCACAGAGTTGTCCTGAAGCCACTCCTTTGATATCTTGGCTGTGTGCTTGTCCTGCTGAAAGATGAACCGTGACCCCAGTCTGAGGTCAAGAGCGCTCTGGAGCAGGTTTTCATCCAGGATGTCTCTGCACATTGCTGCATTCATCTTTCCCTCTATCCTGACTAGTTTCCCAGTTCCTGCCGCTGAAAAATATCCTGACAGCATGATGCTGCCACCACCATTGGCATGGTTATGAGCAGTGCCTGGTTTCCTCCAAACATGACGCCTGGCATTCACACCAAAGAGTTCAATCTTTGTCTCATCAGACCAGAGAATTTTGTTTCTCATGGTTTGAGAGTCCTTCAGGTGCCTTTTGGCAAACACCAGGCAGGCTGCCATGTGCCTTTTACTTAGGAGTGGCTTCCGTCTTGCCACTCTTCCGTCTTGCCACTCTACCATAGAGGCCTGATTGGTGGATTGCTGCAGAGATGGTTGTCCTTCTGGAAGGTTCTCCTCTCTCCACAGAGGAACACTGGAGGTCTGACAGAGTGACCATCGGGTTCTTGGTTACCTCTCTTACTAAGGCCCTTCTCCCCCGATTGCTCAGTTTAGACGGCCGGCCAGCTCCAGGAAGAGTCCTGGTGGTTCTGAACTTCTTCCATTTATGGATGATGGAGGCCACTGTGCTCATTGGGACCTTCAAAGCAGCAGAAATGTTTCTCTGTACCCTTCCCCAGATTTGTGCCTTGAGACAACCCTGTCTTGGAGGTCTACAGACAATTCCTTTGACTTCATGCTTGGTTTGTGCTATGACATGCACTGTCAACTGTGGGACCTTATATAGACAGGTGTGTGCCTTTCCAAATCATGTCCAATCAACTGAATTTACCACAGGTGGACTCCAATTAAGCTGTAAAAACATCTCGAGGATGATCAGTGGAAACAGGATGCACCTGAGCTCAATTTTGAGCTTCATGGCCAAGGCTGTGAATATTTCTACTGTATATATGTGATTTCTTAGTTTTTTTTATTTTTAATAAATTTGTAAAAATTTCAAAAAACCTTTTTTCACATTGTTATTATGGGGTATTGTGTGTAGAATTTTGAGGGGAAAAAATTAATTCAATTGCTTTTGGAATAAGGCTGTAACATAAATTGTGGAAAAAGTGAAGCACTGTGAATACTTTCAGGATGCACTGTATGTATGTGTGTGTATATAAATATGTTATGTAAAAGGGTTCAAGCCCTGGCCAGGTCATACCAAAGATCTTATAAAAATAGTACTTTCCACCTGCTAACTTGGTGCTCAGCGTAACATTTGTAAGGGGAAAAGTTGGTTGTGGCGGAGTTTTACATAGGAGCGGTCTCTCTAATTCTAGATTTCATTGGAACTGTAGATGAGAGAAAACATAATTCCGTTGTACTGTACATACTTGGCTATATTAATTGAATGACAATAAAGTGTGTTTTCCTTTCTTACAAATACAGTCCTGGGAGGACGGGAGCAGAAAACACGTGACACTATTGTAAGCAGAATAAGTTAATTTTATACTATTTATTTCTATTTTTTTTTAAATTTTGCACAGTAACTTTGCATATGGAACTTACCATTTGAAGTATTGTACAACCAAGGCTTGAATGTTGGAATATTGGGCCAGTTGGGGTCCCACCCAGACGTCCTGTGTTTGGACTTTTTACTGGTGTTATCCTTCTCTCCTTCCTCTGGTCTCACCTCTCCTGGACCCTCTGCCTGAACACTTTCATCTCCCTGGGTCATCTTGTCTGTCTCATCTTCCCTCCCTGAGCCCTGTCTAATTCAGGTTCTCTCTCTGTCTATGGTGGTATACAAACAGGTTAGAGCAGGGGTCACCAACTAAAAGTGCAAGACGTCCCATAAGTCAGTCCTCCTCCCCAGCTGAGGTCTGAATTAGGGCTGGGGATCTTTAGGCACCTCACAATACAATTATGATTCAGGGTCTCCGATTTGATTCTAAAATAATTCTCCAAGCATTTTTTGTTTTTGTTTTGTTTTTTTCAGGATTTTTTTCCTTTCACTGTGTGACAGTTTGGTACTTTTAAATCCAAGTGTTTGCAATGACCCATTAATTTACTTCAAACATCTTTTAATAAAAGAAATGGAAGAGAAATATGACAGGTCACATGGACAAATTTAACTGAAAATGTGCTTTTAAGAACGTCATCTTTCCATGAACATTCTTTAAGAAGACCACAGCTGTCTCCAGCAGGCCAATATAATTTGCTTTTACACATTATTTTATTAAGCAGATGTTTTAGCTGCTTTTAGTTCTGTATTTTTACAGAACTATGGGTCGGGCCGTCGGTGACTCAACCGGCAACCCCGCCCTTCCAAGGGCGTGGAGGGTGAAACAGGGCATCCTGGCAGAACTAAAAACAATATCTGCCACAGGTCTGTGGTGGACCACTCCCAGTTACACAAGGTGAGACTGGACATCCTGGCAGATAAACACATCTGTCGCAAGGTCTGTGGTGGACTGTGCCAGTCAGTGCATTGTGACATGCACTACATAAAGAGCAGAGATAAACAAACCTATCATCTGGTCAGTCACTGCAACAGATACTGGAGTCAGTTTGTCTTGGCTTGTCCTTGCCACTGATAATACCTTTATCTGCCAAGAAAGTGCTGCTAGTCCAGCAAAAGCGAGCAGTACTCAAATACTTTGCAAGCAGTTTCATGAAATGGTCAGTCAGGAAGCAACTCATACCGGCTCGGACGTCGCCCGGGCTTACAAGGTCCGTGCTGATCTGTTCACACTCCGACAGGCAGTGAAAAGTAAGCTAGGAGCAGGAAGACAAAAGAAGAGGAAAACAGCAGCCTTGTGTGTAGCAGAATGGAATGTACGTACTCTGTTGGACAGAACAACCTCACAGTGCCCGGAAAGACAGACCGCGCTTGTGGCCCTAGAAATGAACAGGTACAATGTAGACATAGCTGCACTTAGTGAAACAAGATTGCCTGGATATGACAGCTTGGAAGACCATGAGTACATCTTTTGGAGTGGGAGATCAACTCAAGAAAGGAGAGAAGCAGGAGTGGGCTTTGCAGTTAGAAAGGAGATAGCAGCAATGCTTGATGAGGAACTAGTGCCAATCAATGACAGGACAATGACTATGAGACTCCCACTACAGCGGAAGATGTATGCCACACTCATCAGTGTATATGCCCCAACAGTGACCAACACAGAGGAGGTGAAGGAAGAGTTCTACAGTGATTTATGTGAGACTATCATGCGTGTACCGACTGATGATAGGCTGATACTCGTTGGAGATTTTAATGCCAGAGTTGGTTCGGACACTGAGAAATGGAAAGGAGTGCTAGGCAGTCATGGAGTAGGCAAGTGCAGTGCTAATGGAGAACTTCTACTTGCACTATGTTCAGAGTACAACCTTGTGATAACCAACACTCTATTTAAGCACAAGGACACACACAAGAAGACATGGATGCACCCAAGATCCAAGCACTGGCGCTTATTAGACTACATCATAGTCAGGCAGAGAGACATAAGGGATGTATTGGACACCAGAGCAATGAGAGGCACGGACTGTGGTTCTGATCATGTTATGCTGAGATCTAGATTAAGGATTTGCAGACGAAAATGGTCCCCTCCAGTATACAACTAGGACAATATCAGTCGCTACGGAGGGTGACAATATGTATGGGTACATATTCATACTATGTAGGATAACTAAGTAGACAGTTATGCTGTTTATTCCATCTTGCTACAATGCTCCGCACTTTGTATATATATTTATATATTTATGTGTACGTATGTATATCCACTGCTCTTATTTATATTTTTGGTATCTTCTTAATTATTGCTCTGAGAGTTGCTATCCCTGTGCTGTTGCAATCCTGGAATTTTCCTATTGTGGGACTAATAAAGGCTTATCTTATCTTATCTTAAAACAGCACTGCAGGACGGGTGCAAAGCCATCATGGAAGCTAAACACTAGTGCACTGAAAGGCCAAAAGAAGCAGGAAGAACTTACACAGAAAATGGATGAAAACTTGAAAGACTGGGACAGCAACAACTCAGAGAATCACATCGAAGAGAAATGGGCAACACTGAAGGATACGGTGTATCAGACTGCGAGTGATGTATTAGGCTACCCTGAGAGGAAACATCAAGATTGGTTTGATGAGCATGATGAACACCTGAAGAAACTACTAGAAACGAGGAATACAGCTAGGCAGGAAAACCTACAGTGTAACACAAGGTCGAAGAAGATGAAATACTCAAAGGCTCACAGTGAGCTACAGAAGTACACCAGAGAGATGAAGTCCAACTGGTGGGATGAAAAAGCGGAGAAACTTCAAACTGCAGCAGACAGGAAGGACATGAAAACATTCTTCACAGGTTTGAGAGAAATCTACGGCCCTAAACCAAGAGGACTGATCCGACTAAAGGCTATGGATGGTGAAACGGTTTTGCAGGAGAAAGACAAGATCCTGGACAGATTTGCAGACCACTTTGACCAACTACTAAACAACCCTGGAGATCTCACTGAAGAGGCTAAAGAAGCTCTAGTGCAGTGACCAGCTGTATCAAGTCTGGATGAACCATCAAATTTTGATGAACTAATGGCAGCTATCAGGACAACACAGGATGGTAAAGCTCCAGGAAGGGATGGAATTCCAGCAGAAGTGTGGAAATTTGGTGGTGTTCAGCTGACCAACTGCCTGCACAAGCTCATCCAAGAGATATGGGATGCCCAGAAAGTACCTCAAGACTGGAAGGATGCAAGTACTGTGCCTTTGTTCAAGAAAGGTGACAGGAAAGATTGTGGAAATTACCGAGGTATATCACTGCTAGCCAGTGTTGGTAAGATTCTCTCATGTGTACTACTTAACAGACTCAGTGAACACATCTTGCAGAATGTACTACCGGAAACCCAGTGCGGCTTTAGAAGTGGAAGAAGCACAATGGACATGATTTTCTGCTTGAAACAGGTTCAAGAAAAATGTACTGAATAGAACATGCCGCTTTATGTAGTCTTCATAGACTTCAGTAAAGCCTTCGATACTGTTTCACGACAAGGACTTTGGCAGGTACTCAAGAAATGCTGTATGGTTGTACAGAGAAGTTTGTCAGCAGAGTCAGAACAGAACAATAATTTAACTCTGATTTCAAAGAAAAAAAAATATGAATAAAATTATATTTAATGAAATAAATTAACTTAAATGACCAAATATGCAGTTATTTCTGTTATAATATTTCTAAATATTTATAGTTTTCTAGAACTCTCCTCACCAACCAGACAGCAGGAAAAACCTCCCTTATTTTGAAATCCAAATGTTGGCACGTTCAGTTTGTCTGAAGGCTATTGATGGATTAAAGTCATTGACTTCAAGAATTTCGGTCATCTTAACTTGCCAGGTACATAATAGTGAACATAAATTAGTTAATATTATAATAGTGGCTTGTGAAGTAAATCCTCAACAGTTCAGTCACTCTTGCCTTTCCCTGCATATGAAGCCTGCATGAAGCCTAACTACACCTGTTTGCTAAGTGACTCTTCATCATTGTTTCCATTACCAGCGGGTTAAAACCACCATAAATGCCTCCACTGCTTACATAACTCTTCTGCTTTTTTTCCCGCATTTAAAGTACTTTAATAAGCTCATGCTTCTCTTGGACAGTGACACTAGAGAGATACTCAGCTTGCCGACTGCAACACACGGGCCAGGGTGCTTCCCGAACTCCATGCGCCACAAGCGATGACAGTCACATGCGTTGTTCATGTGTGCGCTTGCGGAGCGTCATTCCTTCATATTTTTTCTTAAATTTGTATTTCCTTGGCGCAGCGGCCCGCCACACGTAAATGTTACCAGAGGAAACCCTGCAGTATATCTATGTTACAAGGCAGGGGAGCAGGATTTGAAGTTGTGAGTACTATCTATACTACAGAACAGCCTCTGCATTAATTTTAAATCCATAGGCATTGATATAAAGTTGATCCCTTCTTTGTAGATATAACAGCTTCCACTTTTCTGGGAAGGCTTTCTACAAGATTTTGGAATTTTGTGGGAATTTTGCCCATTCCTATAGAATTCCAGGCAGGAATTTTGCCCATTCCTGCCTGACCTCACAAAGAGCATTTGTGAGGTCAGGCAGTGATTTTGGACTACATTGTCTGGCACACAGTCTCTGTTCTAGCTCATCCCAAAGGTGTTGGATTGGGTTGAGGTCAGCGCTCTGTGTGGGCCAGTCAAGGTCTTCCACACCAAACTCATCCGACCATGCATTTATGAACTTTACTTTGTGTATTGCAGCACAGCCATGCTGGAACAAAAAAGGGCCTTCCCAAACTGTTCCCACAAAGCCGGAAGCATAGCATTATAAAAAAAAAAAATTCTCTGTAAGCATTACGCATTAAGATTTCCCTGGAATGAAATGCCTGAATTCATTAATTTAGGCATGCGCCCAATGTTTCTGGTGCCTAAGGTCTGCTACTCTCTGTTGGGAAGCTCAAGGAAAAGACAGACAGGTATGACAGTGAAAACCAGAGGGAATAAATGAAAAGGGCAAAGCTAATCCCCATTATTGCTGGGTGTCAGACAATGCTCACTTCATTATATGAAATTTTAATCATGTAAAAAAAAGATTTTCTCACCTGTATTACCACGACAATAACTTCAAAGTTGCTTGCAAATCATTTTTTTAAAATCAGTCAGTATTTAAAATCTTCTGTTTTATTTATACTGAATATTGTCTTTTTTTGGGACAAGATGTCTTCGCAAAGTAGTAAGTTATTGGATTTGAGAAGCATTTCTTGATTTAAAAAAAGAAGGAAAAAATTGAAATATGGAATAAGCAGCAACAGGAACTGAGCAGGAAAACTGAATGAAGAGAAAGACACTAAGCTCTCAGGAAAGGAAAATCCATCGAGACTCTGATAGCAGCACCAGCCGCTGAAGGGAGGAGAAAAATACAGAGATGACAGTTTGGGGTGAGAGAGTTAGAGGATGGAAAGTTGAAATGAGACCCTGGGCTCAAATCATTAGAGAGAGAGGCAAGGCGTAAAACATCCAAATCCACTCAACAGCTCAAACATGTCGAGGGAACATCTCTCCAAACAGATGCTGACCCAGTAACAGCTGGAATCTGAATCAACACCTCAGATATCACCCGGGAAACGTTCAAAAGGGAAACACTTTCAGCATGAGATAGATGAATTAAAAAGTTAGGAAATTAAGAGTATACATTCATGCTGTCTCCTCTCTTCTCCTACAGCAAAAGGTTGTTTTTTTTTAAATTTCCTCCAGATCTCAACCACAAGTCCAACATGACATACGGAAACACAGTACTGGAGGTTTTGCTGCAGTCATACTTCTGAAAATTACACAACTAAGAAATAACTCATAAATCCTTTTTTCAGCTTTTGTTTTCACTTCACACATTCATGGAAAGCCATCTATATTTAAAACTGAGAAATTAATAATCACCCTCACTTACAAAACATAATGAAGATTCTTGACACAAATATATCTAGAGCAGATTTTTTTTTTTTTAACTTCAACTTAACATTACCCAGTAAAAAGTCCATGAAGTCACTTTAGGTGACCTCATAACATTTAATAGAGCTTTTCCAAGTCTTAAAGACAGCATGCCGCCTAACCGACTTCCTCGATTGATGCACACCAGCACTCAACTGATTGACAGGTTGTTAAATTATACAGCAGCCCAGTGCGCGGTTATGGGTCAGTGCAGTAGAAGTGTTGAAGCTCTGTATATCCGTGTCTTTCTTGTTTTCTTTATTTTGCTGGACAGTGATGTATTTGGCCTCGCCTGTTGAACTCTCCACTTTACTGAGTACTTTAACATCACTAATGACGTCAACAGAAAAAGGGGAAGTGAAAGGTGAAAGGGAGAGACATGTAAAAAAGCAGAGACGAACAGAAACGGATCATAGAAACAGAATATATTGGAAAGTGTTTAAACCAAGCCAAAGGATATTAATAAAAAGCACTAGGTGTCTTAGTGTGCCTCTAAGGTGCGATTCATGTCACACTTCGGGTAGCTGTGCTATCTGCTTAAATAACTTACTCAAACCGGATATCATTTTTAGATTTTTAATGCATACTGACAGCTGTCACATATCAATATTGGGCTAACCCTGTAGGGTAGAGGCTGCAATGAAAATGCTTTTTCCTCAATGGTAAAAGATAGAGACTTCCGGTTTACAAAAGAGGCATCTCTCCATGCAATATGATCTGGAAAGAAAGGGACCACTGTGCTACTATTTACCATTATTATAACAGCTGTATCATTTTAAACGGAACTAGAACTGCACTCAACAGAGATGCAGACTCACACTTTACATCCCTGTTGGAATGTAATATTATAGTAGGAGAAATCCAGGGTTGACTTTCTGCTTCAACTCTAATAGGACACCATGACCTTACCAAATGCAAGGTCAAGGTCATTGGACATTCAAGAGGTGTCCCTGACCCCATTCTAGAATGTTTTAAAATATGGTGGTTCAATCTGTCATAATAAAGTCACCATAAGCCAAAACCATTTTTGACCTGTTATGACCCCGTGACCTTGGCCTTTTGATCCCAAAAGCACAGTCAAACGTGGTACTCTCATGGTCAACCTGTGTGCCAAGTTTGGTCACCCTAGCATAATTTCCTCTTGAGTTAGAGCATGGATACACAGACAGATAGGCAGATTGACGGACAGATAGTTTCAGTGAGGAACTGACAACTTTGGCTTTCTGCTGTCACCCTAGCCTCATTTGGTGTAAAATTATATATCAAAGTGTGGGCGACACACATTGTGGGCTCACATTTCCACAGAGATATGACTGCATGCGTATTGGGGGTTTCACGTCTGGAAGGACAAAGGACTCGAATCTGCAGAAGATAACGAGGAGGTGTGAGATTGGTCTTTTTGTCCCACAGAAGATGCCCCGGAGGGATTTCCGGTTCATCAAGAAATGAGAGACAATGGTGAAGGTTCAAAGGGATGCTTTGTGACTGTATGTTTACTGAAAACACCATGTGACTTGAGTTCTGATGCTGGAAACATATAAAAGGGTGATGTGATATGATTCTTTCTCTTTTCCTGCTTTGAGAATGCTAGACGATGTGTTCTGTCAATAAAGCTGACTTAAGAACTAAACTCAGCCTCATCATTCGAGCACATCCTCTACACTGGTGACCTATGACAAAGAATGAGCAGACAGAATTCTCCCGAGCGGGGCTCGGCGGAAGCCAGCCTGATGGCCGCCTCCACGATCCGGCTGCCCGATTTCTGGCAGCACAGCCCGCGCTCATGGTTTAGCGCAGTCGAGGCGCAATTCAACCTCCGGAGAATCTCCAACGACGACACAAGATTCTACCATGTGGTAGCGAAGCTGGACAGCAACACGGTCCAGAGAGTGGAGGATCTGGTTAATCATCCACCAGACAGCGACAAGTACAGCGCATTGAAGGATGCGCTGATCAGCCATTTCACCCCTTCGGTCCAACAGCGAGCAGAGGGGCTCCTGACGTTGACGGAGTCAGAGAACGATAGACCTGCGGACCTGATGGTGAAGATGCTGAGGCTCAAAGACTCTGAGGATGGCGAATTCATTTTCGCCCACCTTTTCCTTCGGACCCTGCCGCCAGCAGTGAGAGTGACCCTGGCAGAGTCGCCCCGATTGGCCAGGCGAGACTACCATGGGCTGAGCAAAGAGGCGCAGCGGCTTGTCGACGCCCACAAGCGGAACGTGGTTTCGGCCGCGGCAGCTAGCCCAGGAACGGCGTTCGGAAACAGCGCAGGTCCAGCGGCCGCAGCGCCAGACGCACCAACGACGGCGGCCATGGGGGCCAGGCGACGCGGAGCGGAGGACGGCCGGTGTTTCTACCACTGCCATTTTGCAGAGAGAGCGCACAGGTGCGTCCCGCCGTGCAACTTCAAGCGCCAGGGAAACGCCAAGACCTAGGGCCGGTAGCAGCTGCGACCCTCGGCGACGAGAACAAGCTCCTTTACCTGACGGATGCACACTCGGGGAAACAGTTCCTCATGGACACAGGCTCCCAGCTGAGTTTCGTCACACCCACCTACGTGGAACGGCTGATGCCGTCTAAAGCTCCCTGGATGTCAGTGTCAGCAGCGAATGGCTCTGCGATTAAAACATTCGGTGAGAGGACCATGCTTCTGTCCTTACAGGGCCGTTCATTTGAGTGGACATTTATTGTAGCAGCAGTCAGTTTCAACATGTTAGGGGCTGATTTTTTGTGCTCACATGGTTTATTGGTTGACCTTGTCTGATTAATGCACTGTCCTTCCATTCTACTCCCTGCACAGCTCGGTTGGCCCCGCCGACTGCACATGCCAGCGTCTCAGCTGCGGGTGGTAATTTTCACACATTGCTCGCTCAGTTCCCAGCACTCACAGTCCCCACGTTTTCGGCGACGGTGGCTAAACATGGGGTGGAGCATTTTATCACCACCACCGGGCCTCCCGTCTTTGCAAAAGCTCGGCGTTTGGACCCAGCTAAACTGGCCATCGCGCGCGAGGAGTTCACTAATCTGGAAAAACTGGGCATTGTTAGACGCTCCAAAAGCCCCTGGGCTTCGCTGCTACACATGGTCCCAAAGGCTGACGGCTCATGGCGACCTTGCGGCGATTTCCGCAGGTTGAACAACGTTTCAGCTCATGACCGCTACCCGATTCCGCACATTCAGGATTTTTCTGTTCATTTGGCGGGGGCGTGCATTTTTTCTAAAATAGACTTGGTGCGCGGTTACCACCAGGTTCCAGTGCGCGCGCAGGATGTACCCAAAACAGCGGTCATAACTCCTTTCGGCCTTTTTGAGTTTTTGCGCATGCCTTTTGGCCTCACGGGGGCCGCGCAGACTTTCCAACGCATGATGGATGCAGTTTTACGCGACCTCCCTTTCGTGTTCGTTTATTTGGACGATATTTTAGTAGCCAGCGCGTCCGAGGGCGAGCACGAAAAACACCTCACAGCAGTTTTTTGGAGGCTGGCAGAGCACGGGTTAATAGTTAACCCAGCAAAGTGCCAGTTTGGGGTGGCGCAGATTGATTTTTTGGGGCATCGCGTTTCGGCAGAAGGAGCGGTTCCTCTGCCAGATAAGGTGTGTGCCATAACAGATTTTCCGCAACCTCAAACGGTCAAGGCGCTTCAGGAGTTTCTAGGGATGGTTAATTTTTACAACCGGTTCCTCCCAAGCGCAGCACGGCTCATGCAGCCATTGTACACCGCGTTAAAAAAACAAAAGCCCACAAATAAAGTTGAATGGTCTCCGGAGCGGGAGCGCGCTTTTGCCCAGGTCAAATCAGCCCTGGCAAACGCAGTTTTGTTAGCGCACCCAGTTCCAACGGCCCGCATGGCGCTCACCACTGACGCTTCCGATGTAGCGGTGGGGGCGGTAGTTGAACAGTTTGTGGCAGGTACCTGGCAACCTCTCGCGTTTTTCAGCAGGACCTTGCGCGATAGTGAGCGTAAATACAGTGCGTTTGACAGGGAGCTTTTGGCCCTACACTTGGCCATCCGCCATTTTCAGTTCTGGTTGGAGGGGCGACATTTCACCGCGTTTGTGGATCATAAACCGCTAACGTTTGCGATGGCCAAAATTTCAGAACCCTGGTCAAGCCGACAACAAAGGCAACTAGCCGCAATATCGGAGTTCACTACTGATATTCAGCATGTCGCGGGTAAACACAATGTTGTGGCAGACTGTCTCTCGCGCGTGGTAGCAACACCAAGCCCCATGGGGGCAGACTCTGTAGCCGTGGCCGCGGGCCCGGGCAGCGACGCGGGAGCACGCGCAGCCCCGGTCTGTGTAGGGTTAGATTATGCAGCCATGGCTGCGGAGCAGGTTAACGACGCGGACGTGCGCGCGCTCCAGTCTGGACCAACAGGGTTAAGGCTGGAGCACAGGGAGCAACAAAGTGGTATGCCCCCCCTAATCTGCGATGTCTCCACGGGACGGCCCCGCCCCGTGGTGCCAGCCGCGTGGCGTCGCCACGTTTTTGACTCGGTCCATTCTCTCGCGCACCCGGGGGTGCGCGCATCGATTAAGTTGGTGGGGGAGAAATTTGTTTGGCCCGGGTTGCGCAAACAGGTCAAGGAATGGGCGGCAGCCTGCGTAGCATGTCAGCGAGCCAAAATACACAGACACACTAAGCCTCCGTTGGAACCTTTTCACATCCCCGCTAAGCATTTTGATCACGTGCATGTTGACTTGGTGGGCCCGCTCCCACCATCACACGGGCACACACATCTTTTGACGATGGTGGATCGCACCACGCGTTGGCCAGAGGCGATTCCTCTGACATCAACCACAGCGGAAGAAGTTGCGCGAGCATTTTTAGCAGCGTGGGTGGCGCGTTTCGGTGTACTGTCGGACATAACGTCCGACAGGGGTCCCCAATTTATTTCCGAACTATGGTCATCGATGGCCCGCAGCTTGGGGGTGAAGATTCATCGCACCACCACGTATAACCCCCAGGCTAATGGTTTATGCGAACGCTTTCACAGGTCATTGAAAGCAGCCCTCAGAGCGTCGCTGACGGATACAAATTGGGTGGACAAACTTCCATGGGTTTTATTGGGGTTGCGTTCTGCACCTAAGGAAGATTTGCATGCTTCCCCGGCTGAATTAGTTTTTGCACAACCTCTCCGTTTGCCGGGGGAATTTCTCCCCGATAACCCCGCACCAAATGGCCCTCCTGCTCAGCCGTGGCAGAGCGACTCGGGAGCAAACACGCTCCCTGGCCCGGTCCATCACAGTTTCCCACACGTTTTTGTGCCAAAGGCTTTAAAAAATGCAGAGTTTGTTTTTGTTAGACACGATGCTCAGCGTCCAAGTTTGCGGCCATTTTATGACGGACCGTTCAGAGTGCTGGAGACCGGGCAGAAGCATTTTCTGCTATATTTAGGGGGCAGAAGGGAGTTGATTTGCATAAACAGGCTCAAACCCGCTTTTGTTTTGGCTGATGAGGAAGTGCAGCTCGCGAGGCCCCCCCGCCATGGCAGGCCGCCGAAAGGACATTCTCCAGAATCTTCACAGAAAGGTGCTAACAGCTTTAATCCACAGATGCAGAGAGATGTTGCAGGGGTAGCAAAACCAGGTTGCAGTAGATTCGGCAGAAGGTTAAAACCCAGGCAGTTGGTGGATTGATTAGCGATATATGAAGTGTTTTGTGTTTTTCTTTTTTTTTTTTTTTATGCCATGCAGGTTTTGCCCTTACTAGACGTTTGGGGGGGGGGGGGGGGTAGTGTGGGCGACACACATTGTGGGCTCACATTTCCACAGAGATATGACTGCATGCGTATTGGGGGTTTCACGTCTGGAAGGACAAAGGACTCGAATCTGCAGAAGATAACGAGGAGGTGTGAGATTGGTCTTTTTGTCCCACAGAAGATGCCCCGGAGGGATTTCCGGTTCATCAAGAAATGAGAGACAATGGTGAAGGTTCAAAGGGATGCTTTGTGACTGTATGTTTACTGAAAACACCATGTGACTTGAGTTCTGATGCTGGAAACATATAAAAGGGTGATGTGATATGATTCTTTCTCTTTTCCTGCTTTGAGAATGCTAGACGATGTGTTCTGTCAATAAAGCTGACTTAAGAACTAAACTCAGCCTCATCATTCGAGCACATCCTCTACAAAAGTATATTTAGCCTTTATGATACCATGACCTCATTTCAAACTTTACCGATCTTCAAGGTCAACTGCAAGGTCAATGGACATTCAAGAGGTGTATCAATGGGTCTCATGTATACATGAAATTGGACTACAATACAGATTCCTATTTTTAAGGTCCTCATATAAAAAGCAACAGTATTCCTGTATAAACAGTTATAAGCTATTTTGTGTTATATTTCATTACCTTATCAGCTGAACATTGTCAATGTCAGGATCTGGGCATGGTCTGGGGACCATGCTCATGTTTTGAGTTTGTTTTTGTGTTCAAGTTTATTAGTATTATCTTGTTCTTCTTGTTTTGTTTTTATACCTTGTCCTTAGTTTCTGGTTTCTTATCATTATTATCTTCATGGTTATGTCTTGTAGTTTATTCCTGTCATCATCAGTTTGGGTTTTTATTTTGACAGCGCCTTCTGTTTATGTTCAGGTTCTCGTTGTGGTCATAGTTTTGTATTATTTATCCCTGCCTTGTCTTTTGTCCTGTATGTTCATTGTCATCATGTTTCATGTGTATCCCCTGTCTGTGATTGTCTGTGCATCCCCACCCGTCATGTTCTCTGTACCTGCAGCCACTCCCCTGCGGTCTCCATTAGTCCTTGATTGTTCCCACCTGTTCTGTGTTGTCTTGATTGCCCATTGTCTATTTATGTCAGTGTGAGTCTCTGTTCCGTGCGGTGTCCTTGTCTTTGTTGGCATTTCACACACGCTCTTGCCAAGCCTGTTAATGCCTGATGTTCCTTGTCCAAGTTTATGTTATCCTGTCAGTTACTTGGCCTAGCCTAGACATGCTTTTTGTTTCAGCCCATGAGCTGCTTTATTTTCTATTCTGTTTTTCGCAATAAATTATGTATGAAATTTGCCTCATGCCTGGGTCCTCTTCCTTGCTCTGGAGGGTCAATCGTGAGTTAAAGGTATTAAAATTTCCTCAAGTACCAGGTTATTGTCCAAAATATATTTTTTGGCATTTAAATAATATTAATTTTGGAGTTTCTATGTTGTCTTCTAAATCAAAATTACCCTGTCTATGAAAAAAAGGATGTGAATTCACATGCTTATGAATGGGAAAACTAACAACTCCACTGTTATTTAAAAAAAGCAGCAGAAGGTGGTCTAGGGCTTTTCATACATCTTCATTGTTTTTGTTTTCATTTCAAGAAAAACATCTGAAGTGAAGCTCCTGCTTTTATTTCTCTCCAGCTCCTCTGTGTCAATGTGGTTCCTTTTAACATCTTTCTCAGTCATCACTTTGAATGTAAAGACAGTCAAAATTGCAGAGCAGCCTTGAGATTAACATGTATGGGGATTTTCCAGCAGCTCTTGAAAGTTATTTAAATTAAAGTTCATCGGCAAGTCCCCCCCCACCTTTAATCCAACTCTACCAAAGTCTACTGATATCATAATGATAATGCTTTGGGATACCACACTGTGTGCTTGTGGCAAAATTTTGCATCTTTCTGTAGCAGTTGCATGGCACAGTGTTGTACTATTCAGTACAACTGTGGATTTAAAACTTCTATTAAACGCATTTAGAATATTTATCAACAGCATAACACTAGAAAAAAAGTATTGATGGAAATTCATCGGATAACCATGTTTAATGCAACATCACTTATACAGTATACATTTAACATACAGTACATATTTGTTTGCTAAAGGATAGTACGAGATTAACTTTCATTACTTTTGCATGTGTGTATGTGTGTGTCAAAGCTGATTCAGTGCACAGTGTAGGAGTGTTGATGACACTCCATAATCATTAAAGCATGAAGAGGCTCTGAGCTGATTGGGGGCATGCTAATCCTTTTTAATTGACTCTCCAGCTCTCCAGTGTTATTAAAACCACCCAGTAACAAAACCCGCTGTTATTTTTTTTTTTAGTCTGGTCAGCTGAACAATTAGAGACCTCCCAATTGTTTGGGTTACATTTTTGTTATATCAATATAAAATCACAGAAAAACAGTCATTTTGTAATTGTGTAATTTTGTCATTGCAGTTTTATATATAGTGTTTGCCTTGCTTTGAAAAAAGGGGGAGATGCAATACTGTTTCTGTGCAACTGATTGTTTTCTGTGAAAATGATTTAATGCCTGCCTTGAATAATTATCCATTTTTAATCCTGTCTGCCACATCAACACTCAAATGCACAAAACCCTAGCACCCAAACTATAATGCAAAGTGAAGTCATTTGTCAGAACATTTAACATCAAACAAATTCAACAAAATTTCACACTTTTTAGTGTCCACAAACACAATCTCTCACACTGTTTGACTAGGATCATCAAAAACTAGCCAGTTCCACACCTCCCCACTGTCGGCTCATTCCCATTTCTCACTGAAAGAACTCCTTTTAACTTGTGAAGGCCTTCTGTCATTACATGTTCTCTTTACTGACAATATACAGTGGTGTGAAAAAGTGGTTGCCCCCTTCCTGATTTCTCATTTTTTTGTATGTTTGTCACACTCAAATGTTTCAGATCATCAAGGAAATTTAAATAATAGAGAAAGATAACACAAGGAAACACACAATGCAGTTTTTAAATGAAGGTGTTTATTATTAAGGGTAAAAAAAAATCCAAACCTATACGGCCCTGTGTGAAAAAGTGATTGCCCCCCCCCGTAAAAAAACATAAATTAACTATGGTTTATCACAGCTTTTGAAAGCTGAGTTCAATATCTTTAGCCACACACAGGCCTGATTACTGCCACACCTGTTCTCAATCAAGAAATCATTTAAATAGGACCTGTCTGACAAAGTCAAGTAGACCAAAAGATCCTCAAAAGCTAGACATCATGCTGTGATCCAAAGAAATTCAGGAACACATGAGAAACAAATTAATTGAGATCTATCAGTATGGAAATGGTTATAAAGCCATTTCTAAAGCTTTGGGACTCCAGCGAAGCCATTTTCCTCAAACTGCAAAAACATGGAACAGTGGTGAACCTTCCCAGGAGTGGCCGGCCAACCAAAATTACCCCAAGAGCACAGCAAAAACTCATCCAAGAGGTCACAAAAGACCCCACAACAACATCCAAAGAACTGCAGTCCTCACTTGCCTCAGTTAAGGTGAGTGTTCATGACTCCACCATAAGAAAGAGACTGGGCAAAAATGGCCTGCATGGCAGAGTTCCAAAATGAAAACCACTGCTGAGCAAAAAGCACATAAAGGCTCGTCTCAGTTTTGCCAGAAAACATTTGATGATCCCCAAGACTTTTGGGAAAATACTCTGTGGACTGACCAGACAAAAGTTGAACTTTATGGAAGGTGTGTGTCCTATTATATCCGGCAAAAAAGTAACACAGCATTTCAGAAAAGGAACATCATACCAACAGTAAAATATGGTGGTGGTAGTGTGATGATCTGGGGCTGTTTTGCTGCTCCAGGACCTGGAAGACTTGCTGTGGTAAATGGAACCATGAATTCTGCTGTCTACCAAAAAGTCCTGAAGGAAAATGTCCGGCCATCTATTCGTGACCTCAAGCTGAAGCGCACTTGGGTCTGCAGCAGGACAATGATCCAAAACACACCAGCAAGTCCACCTCTGAATGGCTCAAGAAAAACAATATGAAGACTTTGCAGTGGCCTAGTCCAAGTCCTGACCTGAATCCAACTGAGATGCTGTGGCATGAGCTTAAAAAGGCGGTTCATGCTCAAAAGCCCTCCAATGTGGCTGAATGACAACAATTCTGCAAAGAGAAGTGGGCCAAAATTTCTCCACAGCGGTGTAAAAGACTCATTGCCAGTTATCGCAAATGCTTGATTGCAGCAGTTGCTGCTAAGGGCGGCCCAACCCATTATTAGGTTTAGGGGGCAATCACTTTTTCCACACAGGGCCATGTAGGTTGGGATTTTTTTTTACCCTTAATGATAAATACATATCATGTCAGGTCAGGCACTGGTTTGCTTGCTACCGGATAACCATGAAAACCGGTACTACCTGTCTCATGGGTCGGGCCGTCGACAACTCAACCGGCAACCCCGCCCTTCCGAGGGCGTGGAGGGTGAAACTGGACATCCTGGCAGAACTAAAAACAATATCTGTCACAGGTCTGTGGTGGACCACTCCCAGTTACACGGGGTGAGACTGGACATCCTGGCAGATAAGTACATTTGTCGCAAGGTCTGTGGTGGACTTTTGCCAGTCAGTGCATCGTGACATGCACTACACAAAGAGCAGAAACAAACAAACCTATCATCTGGTCAGTCACTGCAACAGATACTGGAGTCAGTTTGTCTTGGCCTGTCCTTGCCACTGATAATACCTCTATCTGCCAAGAATGTGCTGCTAGTCCAGCAAAAGCTAGCGGTACTCAAATACTTTGCAAGCAGTTTCATGAAATGGTCAGTCAGAAAGCAACTCATACCAGCTTGGACATCGCCCGGGTTGACAAGGTCAAGAGTTCCTGGCGGTGGAAGGTGAAGAACAGAGCTGCGTGGAGGAATCTGATCAGACCTAAATCAGTCATTGTAGCCCCTGACAGACCGTTATGATGATTATGATGAATAAACACCTTCATTTAAAAACTTCATTTTCTGTTTACTTGTGTTATCTTTGTCTAATATTTAAATTTGTTTGATGATCTGAAACATTTAAGTGTGACAAACATACAAAAAAATGAGAAATCAGGAAGGGGGCAAACACTTTTTTACACCACTATACCGATTTCATTTTAAAAAGTTCACAGGTTAGGCATCGTCTATTTGTTGTGATTCTTCTTCTTTTACACTTACTAGTGAATACCAGTGCCAATGTCTGGTACTGCCACCTAAACCTGTCGAATGTAATAGCGTTATTAATGTCAGAAGTTCAAAGACTGTGCGGTTCCTGGAAGCCTGATGAGTGAATAAGCTAATCCTGAAGGGAGGCTCTGCCCTTTGCTTACCCGTCACGGTCTGGTTAATACTCAGACAACTAGGGGCAGGATTCACCAGAGGTCCCGCGATACGATATTATCACGGTACTTGGCCCACAATGTCATATCATCATTATCTTGTGATACACCAAGTATTACAATATCATATATTTCGATTTGCCACCACGAGCTTAGTCTTGTTCAACTCTTGGCTAGTCATTCCTTTGCTGTGTCAACCTAACTAGGCAGTGAGCATTTAGCACCATCTAATGGACTGAAAAGTCAACTGGTTTTTATTACTCTAGCACCTAAATAGGTAAGTTTGTATTTGTAACATTTATTGATGATTTAAGTGTATAAAGTAAAAGACATCACAATACTGATGGATGGATCAAGAGATACAGTATCACCACCACAAAATATTGCCATATTACAATGTATTGATGCTTTTCCCCCCCACCCCTAACTACTAAACAAATTCACCTGCATGTGGCTGGTGCCAATTTCCATCCCCAAATATATCTATAAAGAAATTAATTACTACAGGTCTTAACTAGAAAAAAAAAAAAAACATTTCTCAACATTTTTAACAACGCTGAAACAAATGCTGATAAATGTAACACTGTAAAGCTGTCCATCCAAGAATAAAGCAGCAAGAATTTTATAGAAAAAGCAAGTGTCCATTATGAGCAGCAATTCCTTACTTTATGGTTTTCTGAGGAACTAAAGGAGCCTCCTTTTTCTAAGTGCAGCACTCCAGTCTCTGCCAGGTCACACTTAAGCAGGCTATGGCCATCTACCTTCACAAGAATTATAGTTCTGATAACAGCAAATCATTGATTGTGCCAAGAGGTCCTTGGCAGTGTGTGTGATAAGCTAATGTTTCAATGCAAGAATGAATGGTGTACTAAGCAGTATTGTGGTAATACAACTCAGCAAAAATGTAGTCATATTCAATTTCACACCATCGCCCATACAGTATATAAAAATGTTTGACAGGAGAGGTACATCACAGCAACAGTTACTTATACAATCAGACATTAGAACTTCACGTCGTTAAAAACATTTTCAACTTCACAAACATTTCACAGCTATCATGGCATAATGAGCTGTTTTCATCACATTCAAATTCACCATAAAAATGTGATATGCACCAAGAAGGACCTCCTTCAGTTTTCCACTGAAGACTACTTAACTGAATAACAATGTAAGGGAAGAGCAATTAATTGGTAGCAATTATTCAAAGCCCTGGCTTATTAAACTTCTCCAGTCTTAGTCCCAAATGAGGATTTTACTGCCCCAATTGCTCTATAAAATTGTCTCACAGAGCTTACCGTGAATAGTTCTGAGAAGTGCTTTTATATGCTATATTTCACATTCATTTAATACATTTTATAAGCATTTTGTTACACATTCAAGGCACAACTTTAGAAATGTACAACTTTTTTTCATGGTCCTAAAAACTTACAAGGTCTAACATCTTATAAAACTTGACAAAACAGAAGAGAGTTGTGTTATTTGACACAGTTGCACCCTGTGTCAAAACTGTGTGTTCATTCAGCCATGACAATAGTGTCAAGGATTGCCAAGGGCAGCGCGGGTAGCTGTCTGACAATGCAGTGCACTCCACGCTGTCATGCCACTGTCAATCTCCAGCTTTGTCTCCAACTGTGTCAAGAAAGACAGAGGGCATGATGAAGACTGAAAGACTGTAATAATGACAGAGACGAAGTCGTAAAAAAATAAATGAAGACAGGAAGAGTAATTAAAAAAAGAACACCAAAATGAGTAAAGAATAACAGAAATAGAGGAGGAAAGGGTCATAATTTTTTGTAAAAACATGTTTCCTGAAGCTACTGACAAAAACAAAAGAAAAAGAAAAAACTAAGAATGTTTTCCCATTAGGTACACCTCTTTCGTACTGTGCCTGAGCTCAATTGCTTCCTTCTTCCCTCTCAAATTGGTAACAATATTCTGTGCTTAATCACACATGTATATGTACACATTCGGATGCAGTAGGTGGCAGTATGCACATGGTTACTTTGCAAACTGCCAGGAAAAAGATCGAAGCAACCACTCGCATCAGCAGCTAGGCATCATTTTTTAAACGTTTGGCAAGTAAATTATCTCTTCATCTGCAGCTGTGCTGCACGCCGTGAGGGTCAATCTCTTCTATCTACCATGCATGCACCAAGCTTGGCAGTGTTGGCCACCCGAACATCAGCCTTTAAGGTGTCAGTTAGGGGTGGGAATCGCAAGGGGCCCATGATACGATACGTATCTCAATACTTGGGTCATGATGCAATACTCTCACAAAACCTAAGATATCTATGATCCCCTAAGTATTGTGATAGCATTTATTTCTCTACATAATCAATAAAAAGTGGCAGCGCAGTGGCGGAGTGGTTAGCACTGCAGCAGCGCAGCAACTCACCCTTGGCCGGGGGATCCCGGGTTCGATCCCAGCCCCCGACCAACAGTGATCTGTGTGGAGTTTGCATGTTCTCCCCGTGTCTGCGTGGGTTTACTCCGGGATTTCTCCGGTTTCCTCCCACATGTCAAAAACATGCAAGTTAGGTTAACTGGCATCAAAACTGGGGATTCTAAATTGTCCTTAGGTATGACTGTGAGAGTTGTCTGTCTCTCTGTGTTGGCCCTGCGATGGACTGGCAAACTGTCCAGGGTATACCCTGCCTCTCGCCCAAAGATGCTGGGATAGGCTCCAGACCCCCCGTGACCCGAAAAGGATTAAGCGGAAGAAGATGGATGGATGGATGGATGGATGGATGGATGGATTAATAAAAGATCATTATATGCATTTAGGGATTGTGCGTCAACGCAAGAGTCAAGTATTGCAATACTACGCCAAATAAAACTTTTGACCCATCCCTAGCACCACCTAACAGACTGAAAAGTCAACTGGTTTTTATTACTCTGGTAGATAAGTTTGTATTTGTAACATTTATTAAGATTTTTTAATAAAGTATCACAATACTGTGCCTCTGAATTGATGCAGCATCACCACCACAAACTATCATGATACATCAATTTTCCCCCACCACTAGTATCAAAGAAGATGGTCGCTGGTCACATGACTCCCCGCAATGCGAGGAGCCACGTGTTGGCTCCCAGAACATGAGATGGCCTGCAAGGAGCTCTCCGTTACCCCTTTTCAGCCAAAAAGAGCCGGTGCTAGTTTGGTTCTGGTGGCCATGCCAGTGCTAAACCAGTTCAATTGTCGTGCCCCATAAGAACCAGCTGGTTTTCGACCGACACGAAGCTAGTCAGTGCTACTTCAGGATTATATCATTACATAGTGTAAAGCATCTTTACACAACCCACAGAACAGCACGGAAGAAGAAGGTAAAGGAGAAGAAGAAAAAGCACTAACTTGTTAACTTGGAGGAGCTTGTTGTCTCTTTGGGAGTGCTGCTTTTATTATTCCAAACCTTTATTACCATCCAGAAACGATACACCCATCTGTTTCTAACCGCCTATCATCAGTTTGGTTATCAGCTGATCGAGGTTCCGGTCATAACCCGTGGCAGCCATCTCTCTCCGTATTTGCTCAAAAATGGGCTTTGTCCAACTGGCCCCCTTCAATTTATGTTGTACTTCAGCAGATAACCACAAAGCAAGTAAACACTGGGTCTCCTCTTCACATCAACTGTTTTGTTTTGGAATCCATGCTTGCTCTGCTATTCGGAATGGAAAATTGTGGTCAGTAGTGTTCTGAGGCACTTTCAGCTGGTCAGTTAATCCCACCCACGGCAGTGGACGTAACCAACATCAAGTGGTTCGCAACTCTGGCCCGGTAAGGAGTTGGAGGCAGCTCAGCACCAATTTTGAGAGCTCGGAAGTGCATAGGCAGTCGAAAAGCAAAGAACTGGTGTCAAGTCAGGCTCTGGCTCCAGTTAAAGTTGGCTTCACACTATAGCGTTTGGACCGACTTTTACAGAGGTTTTGAAAAATCAGAGAAATTAGTCCTAACGTTGGTGAAATTATGTTCGTAAGCAGGTTTTTTTTAATCCAGTGCACACCAACTTTTACAAACTTTTGCTAGCATTTGCCAGTGTTACATTCAGCGCTGGCAAACTTTTGCTAACAGGCTAGTGTATGTGTAGCTGTTGCCAACTTAGGTTAACTTAAGCAAACAGATACTCAGCGCAGGTCAGCTGACATCAGCGTCAGGCGATGGTCATATAAAGCTCAGTGTTTGTGGAGGCTTCCTGCCATTCTGGACCTGCCTTTTTGGGTGGATTCATACTACAACTGTGTGTGAATGTGTGTGTGAATGGGTGGATAGCAGGATCTGTAAAGCGCTTTGGTCATCAAGAGATGAGAATAAAAGCGAATAAGTGAATGCCATTTACCATTTACAATGTTTGGACCAACTTTTACTGATGTTTTGGCAAACGTCTGGCTCTGCTGCCAAAAGTTGGTAAAAGTTAATGATAGTTGCTGTTTGTTGGCAAACGCTGGCGAAAGTTGTGTTCCTTGAAAATTTTCAGCATGTTGAAAATTTGCTGATGTTTGGAAATACACATTGGTGAAGGTTGTGCTCAGTTTGTAAAAGTTCCTGAGAGCTGGGCTAAGTTATGCAGAGTTCACCTAAGTCGGCCTAAGTTAAGCTCCACTGGCAAACCTTGACTGAAATGCCGGTGGAAGCAGATGTTTTTAGACTGAAACTCACTTCAGACATGCATGGTGAAAGAGAAGTGGAGAGAAGGGGGACTTAAAAAAAAAGAAAAAAAATATATATATATTAGGGATGTTGGAAAAAAAAATCAATTCACATAAGAATCGAGATTCTCATTTTACACGATCTAGAATCGAATCACAAAGTTAAGAATCTATTTTATTATTATCTTCTTTTTTTGCAGTGGTGTCAGTGTCCTGTCAGGTGACATATTGCCTCTTCGTGATACGCAATTACACAATGACGCTGCTGACGCAGGAGAACCATATAGAGTAGCTTACTAGCTAGCAGCCAGATGAAACAGTCGGAATAAAAAAAAAAATGGAGCAAGAAATTCAGCCAGTCCCATCTTCAATAAAGGCAAGTGTGTGGGCGCATTTTTGTTTCTACAACATTCCGTGAAAGAAAGCGCTAGACAAGACTCATGTAATATGTAAAGTTTGCAAAATGAAAGTCAAGTACTTCAGTGTTTCCTCTGGCTTAAAGATCTTGGTGCGGTGGGGAAGCGGAAAAAAACATTCATAATAGTAATTTACTCCTGCATTCTTAAATTATATGATCAGAGGTGGGTATGGTAGCCAGAAATCCTACTCATGTAAAAGCAGTGCTATGAAATTAATAATTAAAAGTAGACAACCAAAAATTTCTAGCTGAGTTAAGGTTACAAAGAGCACCCACTTAAAAACTTGAGTAATGACTTCAGTCTTGAAGGTTTGAGGCTTTTCTCAAAAATTTATAACAATTTTCTTATAGTTTTCTACTTTTCTTTTGTAAATGTATCTAAATTTGCAACCATTTTCCTCAACTTTGTAATTTTCTCTTGCACATTTGAGACTATTATAAATTTGTGGATTATTTTATGGCTAATTATCTTTTTTTTAATCCAATCCAACTTTATTTATAAAGCTCTTTAAAATGACAGCTGACACAAAGTGCTGTACATCAACGATAAATAAAATATAAAAACAATAAAATACAGCTAAAGTACAAAACAGCACAAACAAAACAATTGTCATACAATGGAGACAATAAGAACAAATAAAATCAATGTCTCAAACTGGGTCAAAAGCCAGAGAATAAAAATGGGCTTTAAGAGGAGTTTTAAAACTGGACAGTGAAGAGGCCTGTCCTATGGACAAAGGCAGATTATTATAAAATTGATGTTTTTTTTTAATAAATTTGAAACAGAAGGTGGCAATTTTTTTTTACTTTTTCCTCATACAATTTAAACTTTTGACCATAATTTTGTAGAGCCAGAACAGAACAATAACTCTGAATTCAAAGAAATATTATTAAAATTATATTTAAAGAAATAAATTAACTTAAATGACCAAATATGCAGTTATTTCTGTTAAGACATTTCTGTGTATTTATAGTTTTTTTAGAACTCTCCTCACCAACCCAGCAGCAGGAAAAGCCTCCCTTATTTTGTAATCCAAATGTTGGCACGTTTAGTTTCTCTAAAGGCTGCTGACAGATTAAAGTCAGTGCCTTCGTGAATTTCGGTCATCTTAATAGGTACATAATAATGAACATAAAATATTAGTTAATATTGTAGTAGCTGGTGAAGTAAATCCTCAGCGATTCATCAGTCACTCTTGCCTTTGCCTGCAATGAAGCCTAACCAGACCTGTTAGCTAAGCGACTCCCCATTGTTGTTCCAGTTACCAGCGGGTTAAAACCACCATAAATGCCTCCACTGCTTATCTCTTGTACTTTTTTCTGCATTCAAAGTGCTTTAATAAGTTCATGCTTCTCTCGGACAGCAATGCTAGAGAGACACTCTCTGCCTGCAGAAACGGTCACGCGGGCGCTGGGCGGGCGGGGCACTTCCATGTGGATGACAGTCACGCGCATTGTTCGTGTGCGCGCTTGTGGAGCGTTTCTTTCATATTTAATTTTTCTTAAATTGATATAGGCAAGGCGGCATACTTCCTTAGGGAAGCGGGCCGCCACACAGAAATGTTACCAGAGGAAACCCTGTACTTTGGTAACACCACAAACACCAGGGCTCACATTAACCACCATCACCCAGAGTTGAAAGAAGTGGAAATCCACCTGCTGAACAACGCACACTGCACTACTTTAGCAAACTCCCAGCAATTTTTGAATGGGTAAAAAAATCATGAAATCTTGTAACAGCGCTTTATTTTGTTTTATCTTTAATTTATTTTTTAAGTCTCCAAAGAATTTAGATACTTAAGTTTATATTTGTGCAGGTTTAAAATTAATGTTCTTACCTTATGCATCAATTGCATTCAGTTCTTATTGAATTTGTTCACTGCATTAAGTTACTGTATAGGTAACTGTACATTGACTGCATACAGTCAGGCAGCACAACCATTTAAATGGATATTCAAAGTATTTGTGATAGAATTTACTTTTGTTTTTTTAATGAATAGCCTATATTTCTAGAATGCTGGAGGGCGACCACACCTACACACTGTGTAAAAGCTGTTAGGAATTGTGATATGCTGAAAAGGAAAATTTTCAATATTTATTTCACTTGTGTACAATTTAATTTTTTAAACTCACAAGTTTTCAAGAAATAAAAAAGCAGTTACTAACCTAAGCCTACTTTTTTCATTTAACAGTATTTGATTGCAAATCAGTTGATGTAATTTTTTAAAAATATAACTCCAAAACCCCCAAAACATCAACACACTGTAATCTGCTTTCAAGCTTACCTCAGCATTTTTTGCAGTGCAGGGGACTTTTTTTTCTGAGGTTAGTGGGTTTTCGTACTGAACTGAGAGCCAAATGTGAACCGAAAATCGTTTTGAATCTAAAATACATTCTGAATCGAATCATGACCCCAAAAATTGGAATCTAATTGAATCGTGTGACTTCTAAAGATTCACAGCCCTAATATACAGTATACTGTATATACAGTAATCTCCCAAAAATGTGACGGTCCAAAGGAAAAAAAAAACTAAAAAACTCCTCACTGAGAAATTTACTGTTCTCAATTTTCTGCTCAATGCACAATCATTCTCCACGATTTATTGGTTTGGCTTCCACTGTGGGGAATCAAACAGTGCTGATGTAGTGTCAAAAAGTAAATAACATTTAATGGGGTTTTATGTTATTTAATGGAGATAGTTGTAACACTCAAAATATAATCACCCATCATTTTATTTATATGATGGTACACTAAATAGTTTTTTTTTTATTCAATCCACATTCACATTTTAACTGTGGACTTACTGTTGGGGTCTACAGACAGGCATTGTTGTATTTTTTTAGAGAAATGAATGAATGAATGAACAAGGCAAAAGGGTATACAGAAGTAACTACATAGGAATATAAAACAAAAATAAATACTGAAACATATGCCCAAGTGAGATGTGTTCACTCCAAAAGCAGGTCCAGAATGGCAGGAAGCCTCCACAAACACTGATCTTTATGAGTGTTGCCTAATGCTGATGGCAGCTGACCTGCACTGAGTATTCATTTACTTAAGTTAACTTAAGTTGGCAACAGCTACAAATACACTAGCCTAAGTTGGCAAACGTTTCCCAACGGTGAATGCAACGCTGGCAAATGCTAGCAAAAGTTTGTAAAAGCTCATAAAAGTTGATGAGCGCTGGATTTAAAAAAAAAAAAAACTGCTCAAGAACACAATTTCACCAACGTTTGGCCTAATTTCTCGGATTTTTTAAAACATCTGTAAAAGTCGAAATTTTACAAACTGAGCACAACTTTCACCAACGTATATTTCCAAACGTCTGCAAATTTTCAAATTTTCAAAAAACACAACTTTCACCAGCATTTGACAACAAATACCAACTATCATTAACTTTTGCCAGCAGAGCCAGATGTTTGCCAAGATGTCAGTAAAAGTCGGTAGAAACATTGTAGTGTGAATCCACCTTAAGCACTGGAACCAGCTTGGTGGAGAGGGGGTATGTGATGATTCAGTGCCCTACGAGGCAAACTCTATAGCAGACTACGTTATCTGTGATCAAGGGAAGTTCTCCATATACATAGATTGTCCTTGGAGATGCAATCCTGCTATCTCATGTCTAGCACGACATGCAGCATGTGAATATATGAGCCATCCAGTCACTTCTGCAATGAGGAGTTTATTTTATTTATTTAGCGAATGCAAAGTCCTTAAGCCAAGCAGTTGCCTCCTGGTTTGCTGAATGGAGGGTGTGTAATCCTCCTTCCAGTCTTTGGAGCGGGCAAACCTCTATGATGTGTTCCATTGTTTGCTCCTCTCCACATGCGCACAGTGGGCTAGGGCTACTGCCCCATCTGTGAAGGCTGGCCAAGCAGGGGCCATGTCCAGTCCCGAAGCGATTGAGTGTAGACCACTGTCTCCTTGGGAGGTTGGTGCCCGGGACCTGTTGGTTGGGGTTTATCACCAGCTGTTTGTTTGGGACCTCCTTGGTCTCCCATTCCTCTTGCCAAGCTGTCTGGATGGTAAAGTCAGCTGGGGGAGGGTTTTTCCAAATCGGCCGTCTGGATGAAAGTCGGGCAGTGGGTGGGGTGTAGATATCTGCATGGATTGGCAAGTGAGGAAAATCTTTAACTTTTTGGAGCATCCTTTGAGTTAATGCTGCTCGCCGGATGTGTGGAGGGGCTATGTTTGACAGTACAGAGAGCCAGGGGAGTGGTGTTGAGCGGATTGTTCCAGTTATAGTTCTCATTGTTGAGTTGAGCTGGGTGTCTACATGGTGTGAGTAAGATGACCTGGACCAGACAGGGGCACAATATTCTGCTACAGAGTATGAAAGGGCCAGTGCTGAGGTGCGCAGGGTGGAGACTGCCGCCCCCCATTTTGCACCAGCGAGCTTGCAGAGCAGGTTGTTTCGTACCTTCACCTTAGCAGCCGTCCCCTTTAGATGTTCCTTGAAGGATAAGGTCCTATCAAGGGTCACTCCAAGATAAGTTGGATTTGGGGCATGCTTAAGCTTGAGTCCGCTCAGGTGGATGTTTAGTTCTCTGGCAGCTTTTGCATTGTGGAGATGGAATACACTGGAGACGGTTTTTGCTGGGCTTGGTTTTAGGCGCCAGATTTTGCAGAACTGGTCCAGTTTGGCAAGATCTTCCGTGAGCACCCGTTCCAGTGGTTCAAAGTCTGGTGCTTGGAATGCCAAACAGATGTCGTCTGCATAGATGAATTTGCGGGATTTTGTAGTAGGCAGGTCGTTTATGTAGAGGTTGAACAGAGTTGGAGCTAGAACTGAGCCTTGTGGGAGTCCGTTTTTCTGCATTCTCCATGCACTTGTGTTCTGACCGAGGTGGACTCTGAACCTTCGGTTGGTCAGCAGGGTTTTTATAATTGCTGTTGCCCAAGCAGGGATCGCCTTTATAAGTTTCAGGAGGAGGCCTTTGTGCCAGACCGTATCATAGGCGGCTGTAAGATCGAGAAACACAGCCCCTGTCTTCAGTCTGCTCTCGAAGCCATTTTCGATGAAGGTGGTTAGGGCCAGTACTTGTTCTCCTGTACTGCGGTCCTTGCGGAAACCTGCTTGATCCACACTTAGAATATCCTCTATTTCTGGGGAAATGCGTTGCAGTATTAGGCGCTCCATGATTTTGTAAGGAACGCTGAGTAGGGAGATTGGGCGGTAGCTTGCTGGTAGTTTGTGGTCTTTGCCAGGTTTTGGGATGGCAATGACCTTTGCTGTCCGCCATTTCTTTGGGATCGAGTTTGTTTGTGTGATCCTTGTGTAGAATTGTGTCAACCAGGTTAGGGCTCGGGGGCCAAGATTTTTCATGAATTCTGGGAAGAGGTTATCGTATCCTGCTGCCTTTCCACATTTCAGGCCCTGTAGGACTTTCTCCAGTTCAGCAGCCTCGAAGGGTTCAGGGTTCGTTTCCTCTACAGGCATTTTTTGGTGTTTTTTTAGCTCAGTTGTAACTGCTCTTCTGGTGTCTTTGTCTTGGGGTGCTTTGGCGATAGTCAGTAGGTGGGATGCAACTTGGTTGGGTGTGACGGATGCTCGGCTTTGGCTAGGGGGCTTCTGTGCAGCTCCTAGGCGACGGATGAGGCTCCAACATTTCCTGCTAGAGTGGGTAAAGCTCTGGTCAGCAACTGTCTCCTCCCATTTCTTTCGCCGGGCTGTATTTAGCGATTCAATGAGATGGTCTGCTATCTCTGGGTCCCCTGATGTTTGATAGGATTGTAGGAGGGCAGCACTTTCTCCGTCCAAACATGGGACATAGAGGGGTCGGTAGCCTCGTGGGATTGCAGTATGGGCAGCCTTGAAGATTGCGCTGCAGAAGCGGTTGTATGCTTCATCTACAGTGATGGTGTGGAGTGGGATGGTAACAACGCTCCGGTCCAGAGTTTCACTGAATTTCTTCCAGTTGGCTTTGCGGAAGTTCCAGCGCATCTTCCTTGGGCTGTATATGACTGGAAGTTGTAGGCCAATGTGTACAAGCAGGGGCCGGTGTTGGCTGTGTGGAAAATCATCAAGAATGAGGATCTGTGTAGGATATGGCTCCCCATTCAAAGAGCTGACCCAACACAGGTCAGGAGAATAGTCCTTCTTCCACCTAGCAGAGTGGAAGGTTCCTCTTTGTTTGGGGTCGTATATCAAAGCGAGGTCATTTCTGGATGCCCAGTCTGAAAGTGCCTCCCCATCACTGTCCACTGCTGGGTACCCCCAGTCAGGGTGATGGCTGTTAAAGTCCCCCACATAGATGGCAGGGTGGGGTAGGGTGGGTAAGACCTGCAGATCCCAGTTGGCATTAGGGGGCTTGTACACATTGACAATATGGAAGCCACCAATGATTATGGTGTCTGAGAAATGTGTTGTTATCAGGTGATTTGCTTCAACTATGTCAGAACGCACATAGGTGGCACGTCCATGTTTAACATGTAGAACATAGCACAGGAGGTCAAAGCCTTTGATGGTGAAGCGGCCAGCTTCCTCCGTGCCAATATGAGTCTCTTGGAGGCAGATTACATCAATCGAATGTTGGAAGGCGAGGACTTCAATAAGGCTTCGCTTGGCTGCAGATAGGCCTTCAACGTTTAGTTGTAATATGCGAAGGGCAGATCCTACCACAAAGTGCTCTTGGGGCTGTTTGCTTTCGGCTTTAGGACTGTGACTAGGATTCTTCTTTGACTTGGCACAGAGGCGTCGTCTCTTCGAATTTAGTCTGCTGGTAGGATCATTAGCTTCCCCAGGCGAGCCCGGGTACTGGCGGAGGGCGCGACGAGAACGCTGATCCATTGCGATGACTCCAATGAGAAGTCATTCACTCCCATACAACAATATGGGTTCCACAGTTGCACAGAAGAATTTGATCTCGAGTCCTACTGATATGTTTGATCTCCACCAAACCCCCATACCATTTATGGTGCTTTGCATACCTTTTTGTCATAACTTGTTGAGTCGATCGAGGAACCAAAGTATTTGAAGTCATCAACTACCTCCAGGGGATTACAGTTTTTCCTTCAGCATATATTACAGAACATCATTGTTGTCTTCTGGTAGTTAATTATTAGCCCAATCCAAGAACACTCCTATTCTACTAGCGATAGCAGTCTCTGGGCCCGTGAGATGTTGTTAGAGAGTAATGCGATGTCATCAGTGTAACCAAGGTCAGTTATCACCCTCTCCAGGTTTCTGTTAGATCTGGTAAGCAAATATTTCTAATTTTGCAAGTACGATCCAGTACCCATTTCTTTACATTTGCTTTCTTCTCCTTAAGTTTCAAGGAAGCATTTAATTTCTTACTTAATCTACAGAGATCCTTTTGCTGCCATATTTGGTATGGTTTATCAACAAAATTAATTAGCAGTGACATCTACATGGCCCATTTCCTTGTTTAAATGCTGTGCACTCACATCTCCTGCAGACTATGCTCAGTTAATCAAACTGCAGATCACCTTGTCATGAGGACTTGGTAATGATGTCTAACTATAGTATGCTTGGACTGGTCAATGAACCCAACTTTTTGAGTCAAGAGTAATCCTATCCAGTGTGGGTCCCCAATGTGAAATCATCCTAAGTTTCTACCAAAGTTTTTGAACAGGTAATGGAAGAAAAAATAGACAAAGTTCTCCTCCTCCTTCATAATTCATAGTCAAGCACTCATTCAAATCACTCTACAGCAGTTAAAAAGGAACAAAGTCCCCTTTTTAAAAAGACTCAAACCTCAGACCACAAAGAAGTTAAACTACATATGATCACTGGCTTATGTGTTTCCTGTTGTCTCAAAGGAGAGAAGAAGGTAATAATGGCGTAGCTGTCAGAAACAAAATAGGGGAGTACCTATATGTAATGAGAAGAATCCCTGTTTGGATTTATGGTTTCTTTAAATGGCCTAGACCAGGGGTCACCAACGAAAACTGCAAGAGGTCCGAAAAGTCAGTCCTCCTCCCCAGCTGAGGTCCAAATTACAGTCATGTGAAAAAATTTGGACACCCCTTTAAATATTCAGTTCTTTATTAGGAAATGTTCACATATCTACAGTGCATCCAGGAAGTATTAACAGCACTTCACTTTTTCCACATTTTGTTATGTTACAGCCTTATTTCAAAATGGATTAAATTCCTTTTTTCCCTCAAAATTCTACACACAACACTTCATAATGACAACGTGAAAAAAAGTTTTTTTTTTTTAGATTTTTGCAAATTTATTAAAAATAAAAAACTAAAATCACATGTACTTAAGTATTCACAGCCTTTGCCATGAAGCTCAAAATTAAGCTCAGGTGCATCCTATTTCCACTGATCATCCTTGAGATGTTTCTACAGCTTAATTGGAGTACACCTGTGGTAGATTCAGTTGATTGAACATGATTTGGAAAGGCACACACCTGTCTATATGAGGTTCCACAGTTGACAGTACATATCAGAGCACAAACCAAGCATGAAGTCAAAGGAATTGTCTGTAGACTTCTTCAGACAGGATTGTCTCAAGGCACAAATCTGGGTAAGGGTACAGAAAAATTTCTGCTGCTTTGAAGGTCCCAATGAGCACAGTGGCCTCCATCATCCATAAATGGAAGAAGTTCGGAACCACCAGGACTCTTACTAGAGCTGGCCGGCCGTCTAAACTGAGCAATCGAGGGAAAAGGGCCTTAGTCAGGAAGGTGACCAAGAACCCGATGGTCACTCTGTCAGACCTCCAGCGTTCCTCTGTGGAGAGAGGAGAATCTTCCCGAAGGACAACCATCTCTGCAGCAATCCACCAATCAGACCTGTATGGTAGAGTTGCCAGACAGCAACTACTCCTTAGTAAAAGGCACATGCCAGCCCCCTGGAGTTTGCCAAAAGGCACCTGAAAGACTCTCAGACCATGACAAACAAAATTATCTGGTCTGATGAGACAAAGATTGAACTTTTTGGCGTGAATGCCAGGCACCATGTTTGGAGGAAACGAGGCACCGCTCATCACCAGGCCAATACCATCCCTACAGTGAAGCATGGTGGTGGGAGCATCATGCTGTGGGGATATTTTTCAGCGGCACGAACTGGGAGACTAGTCAGGATAGAGGGAAAAATGAATGCAGCAATGTACAGAGACATCCTGGATGAAAACCTGCTCCAGAGCACTCTTGACCTCAGACTGGGGCGACGGTTCATCTTTCAGCAGGACAATGACCCTAAGCACACAGTCAAGATATCAAAGGAGTGGCTTCAGGACAACTCTGTGAATGTCCTTGAGTGGCCCAGCTAGAGCCCAGGCTTGAATCCAATTGAACATCTCTGGAGAGATCTGAAAATGGCTGTGCACCGGCACTTCCCATCCAACCTGATGGAGCTTGAGAGGTGCTGCAAAGCGGAATGGGCCAAACTGCCCAAACATGTGTGTACCAAGCTTGTGGCATCATATTCAAAAAGACTTGGGGCTGTAATTGCTCCCAAAGGTGCATCAACAAAGTATTGAGCAAAGGCTGTGAATACTTATGTACATGTGATTTTCTAGTTTTTTTTATTTTTAATAAATTTGCAAAAATCTCAAAAAAAAAAACCCAACTTTTTTCATGTTGTCATTATGGGGTATTGTGTGTAGAATTTTGAGGGGAAAAAAGTGAATTTAATCCATTTTGGAATAAGGCTGTAACATAACAAAATGTGGAAAAAGTGAAGAGCTGTGAATACTTTCCGGATGCACTGTATGTCTAGCCTTGTTTTTGTTTTTATTTGCATTTTTTAACATTTATTTTAGCCATTTTAAGTGGGAATGAATGTGGGGGTGTCCTCAAAAAGATGGGGGTGTCCTAATTTATTCCTCACTATTTGTTTTGAATTACAATTTACAGAAAATTTGAAAACAGTCTTTAATTCATTTTTAATTGTTTAGTTGTTTTACATGAATCTCCCAATATTTTTAACATTGATATTAAATATCCATATGTCCAAATATGTAAAAAAAACAACAACACAAGCTTATACAGGGTGTCCTAATTTTTTCACATGACTGTAGGTGTGGGAATCTTTAGGGTATCTCATGATTTGATTATGATTCAGAGGCTCCAATCTGATTTTAAAACGATTGTCGATGCATCTTCATGCATTTTTTTTTTCTATTCAAGAGTTTTCCCTCCCGCTGTGTGGTAACTTAGTACTTTTAAAGAAAAGTATTTGCAGCGAACTATGAATTTACTTCCAATATCTTTTAATTAAACAAATGGAAGAGAAACGTGTCATGTCACATGGACAAATTTATCTCAAAATGTGGTTTTAAGAAAAGTCATCCTTTCATGGACATTCTTTCTGAAGACCACAGCTGTCTCCAGGCAGGCCAGCATCATTTAACTTGCTTTCATGCATTATTTTATTAAGCTCATGTTTCAGATGTTTTTAGTTCTGTATTAATATTTAACAAAAGAAATCAAATGAATTATTTGCTCAATTTAAAAAAAAAACACAAATAAAATTTAATAATACAGGAGAACACTAAATGTGTTTGTTGACTCCAAATAAATAGCTATAAAATTCTTAAATCTACAACTAAAATTATAAAAATGTAAAGTTTTACAGGAGACAGAATCTACATAGCATTGCATTTAAAAGATTAATATATAACAAATACAATTTTACAAAAAGTCCACCTCCATACTATATTTTCAGTGTTAAAAACCGTTTTAAACTGTAAGCCTTAAAAAAAGACAAAAAAATATAATAATTCCATACTACAGAATTCCTTGAACAGTTTTTTTTGTTATTTCAACAATAAACTCTGTTCCAGAACGGATGGACCTATGAGTCCATGATTACAGGGAGAGGAGAGGTGCAATTTTTCATGTTTAGTAACACACAGAGCTTTTACAGAGTTTTTATGTGATATCAGAGGCTGTGAAAAGGACCTCCATAACCAGCACGGGCCCAACGGGATCGTGGTCCTGGGGGAAGCGACTTCACCCCTGCAACCCAGCATGGAATACTGTCGGCAGAATCACAACGGTAGATACATTAAATTTCACAATAGCACGAATGAAGCATCTCTGTCTGGGTGGATAGCCTGGCCTGTGTGTGTGTGGCGCCCACAGTGAACCGTGATTTTGCTGGACCCACAGAGTCTCTGCAAAGAGCGAGTGTCGGTGAGACAACAGAGAATGGAGAGCGCCCGAGGGCTCACACAATAAACTGTTCAGGCGGCCGCCAATACAGCATTTCATTTCCGCTTTTTTCTTTCACTAAAACAAAACAGTCTCCCTTTTCCCCAAATTGTGTCAAAAGGCTTTGGGGTTCAGATGGAGAACTCTTGGGGTCCGGATCCGGACTGGAGCCTGCCAGTTGGTGACCCCTGGCCTAGACGATGGATGGATTTACTGTAAGAGCTTGTAGTTGCAGTCATTGTGAATGCTGAAATAGAAAATCACCCGTGCAAAGACAAACATGGTGATTTGGTGTTTTCCTAAATTTGCATTTGCAGCCAGGGCGTGTAGACTAAAATCAGCTTTACATGGTAGAAAGGATGGCAGAAAAAAGTGAAAATCAAGGATTTGTTTGCAAAATATTTTCCAAAAAGAAAAAAAACCAAACAAACAGTATATCTAAATGATTCCACTGGTACATTCAGAGCCACTGATTGGAACCAAATAATACTGAAAAAGAGAGACCAAGTCACAGACACAGAAATTTCTGACTGTATAAAGCAACAGAGTAGTCAAGAAAACATAAGAGAGTGGAAGTCTGATGACTGATGCCAAGGTTTAGCAATGGAAAAGTCACATTTTTGATGCAATTCTGCACAGTTTGCTGGCTTTGGAGTGGGATCTGACTAATGCCTGCATTTACTGACACGGCTTATCACTGGATGAGCAGCCTCCCAAGGCTCTGAAAATCGCAGCTTACACTATATGTACATACTGTTTATTCTCCCCTTGTGCGTGTGCATGCGTGAGCTTTTTCAATTGTGACATCTTTTTGAACGTGGTTATAAAAGACTTCAACTGGTATGCACTGTGTATCCATGAAAGCACGCATACGTTTTATCTGACATAGTGCTTCACGGTTTGGAGAGTCATGCGTCACACTCCATACACATCATTAGATGATGGCCATAATCCTTTTCAACATCAACATCATACATTTACTAGTACTGCCAATGTAAGGCCAGGTGGTCTTCTCAATCTGCCCCATTTGCATATTACTCTGAATGAGAGACCTCTGCAACAGCATTTTAATTATCTTTATTTAATTATCTTTATAATATACATAACAAAGTGTTCTATTGGACCACATCACTGACATTAAGTGGTGGTTAAGCCAAAATTTTCTCCACTTAAATGAAGAAAAAGCAGAATGTATTGTGTTTGGGGATACGGTAACGGCTGGCTTTGGTACCCTCTCTTTAAGGCTCAGTTCAGCTGTCACAAATCTGGGGGTGATTTTTGACAGCCATTTAAAGTTTGACAAACAGATTGACAATGTAGTCAAGATGAGCTTTTATCAGCTACGTCTGTTATCCAAAGCCAAACCTTCACGGAGCTGTCATGACCTCGAGATAGCCATCCATGCTTTCATCACTTCTAGACTTGATTACTGCACTTTATGTTGGAGTCTCTCAGCGGCCCGTCTTTTTCAACCAGACGAGAGCACATTACACCGATTCTTTTTTCACTCCATTGGCTTCCAGTTCATTTTAGAATTAATTTTAAACTTTTACTCTTTGTTTATAAAGCTTTTAATGGCCTTGCTCCAGCTTATTTATCTGAGATTTTAAATGTCCGTGACCAAGGCAGAGCTTTGAGGTCATCTAATCAGCTTTTGCTGGATGTGCCTGGGTCAAAGTACGAACACTGGGGTGACTGAGCCTTTTCTGTTTGGCTCTGGAATAATATTCCCCCTGACTTACAGTATGTGTTATCTCTGACCTGGCCCTTTTTAAATCAAAACTTAAAACATATTGATTCAAGATGGCTTTTAATACCCAGTAGTGGTGACACTTATTCTTTTTGTTCTTTTCATCTCAAACAACAAACCCTGGATCAACCCTGAGATAAAAACACTTCTGAGAGAGAAGAAGAGGATCTTCAGGTCGGGGAACAGGGAGATGCTGAAGTCCGTACAGAGGGAGCTGAGGAGAAAGATCAGTGAAGGCAAGGACAGCTTCAGGAAGAAGATGGAGGACAAGCTGCAACAGAGCGACATCAGAGGGGTCTGGAGAAACCTCAAAACCATCTCGGGGCTCCAGAATACCTCCCCCCAGGCCACGGGGGGCAGGGAGTGGGCGAACAACCTGAATCTGTTTTTCAATAGATTTGGCCAACCGCCCTCCCCCCTGTCTGCACAACAACCACTGCTGCCTCTAAGAAATCAAGTCCTGCTACCCACTCCCCACTCCACCGACACCCCCCCCACTCCCAACACACAGCCCCCCATCCTGACCCTGACCAAGACCCAGGTGAGGACGGAGCTGAGGAAGATCAAGGCGAGGAAGGCGTCGGGACCGGACGGCATCAGCGCAAAGCTCCTCAAGTCCTGTGCAGACCAGCTGTGTGGGATTGTGACGTATATCTTCAACATGAGCCTGAAACTGGGGAGGGTACCACAGCTGTGGAAAACATCTTGTGTGGTACCTGTACCAAAAACTTCCCACCCCAAAGACCTGAACAGCTTCAGACCGGTGGCCTTGACGTCCCACTTGATGAAGACCCTGGAGAGACTGCTCCTTGCTCATCTCCGCCCCCTGGTGGAACCAGCGATGGATCCACTCCAGTTCGCCTACCAGCATGGCATTGGGGTGGAGGATGCGGTGATCTTCCTCCTTCACCGTTCTCTGTCCCACCTGGAGAAGCCCGGGAATATGGTGAGGATCATGTTCTTTGACTTCTCCAGTGCTTTCAACACCATCCAACCGATGATCCTGAAGGACAAGCTGCTGCGCGCAGGGGTGGACCAGCACCTGTCATCATGGATCCTGGACTACCTCACGAACCGGCCTCAGTTTGTGAGAACCCGGGACTGTGTTTCCGACACGATCATCAGTAGCACGGGGGCCCCCCAGGGAACGGTGCTGGCTCCCTTCTTGTTCACTCTTTATACTGCGGACTTCTCACACAACACAACACATTGCCATCTACAGAAGTTCTCTGATGACTCTGCGATCGTTGGTCTCATCTCCAGCGGAGATGAAGCTGAGTACAGAGGGCTTATCCAGGACTTTGTGGACTGGTGCCATCGGAACTGCCTCCAGATCAACGCGAGGAAAACTAAGGAGCTGGTGGTGGACTGCCGCAGGCATGGGCAGCCCCTCACAGCACCAGTAAATATACAGGGAACAGACATCGAGATGGTGACATCCTACAAGTACCTGGGTATTCATCTGAACAATAAACTAGACTGGTCACACAATACTGACGCACTCTACAAGAAGGGACAGCGCAGGCTGTTCCTGCTGAGGAGACTCAGGTCTTTTGGTGTACAAGGGGCGCTGCTGAAGTCATTCTATGACACGGTGGTGGCATCAGCCATCACTTTTGGAGTGGTCTGCTGGGGCAGTGGCATTACTGCAGCCGATAGGAAGAGACTGAACAAACTGATTAAGAAAGCTAGCTCTGTCCTGGGGCAACGCCTTGATCCGATGGAGGAGATAGGAGAGAGAAGGACGGTGGCTAAACTGTCATCTCTGCTGGAGTCCGAGTTCCACCCTATGCAGGACATACTGAATGCACTGAGGAGCTCATTTAGCAGCAGACTACATCATCCCAGGTGCACAACCGAGAGGTTTCGTAGGTCCTTCCTACCAACGGCTGTCAGACTGTACAACCTAAGCAGGGCTGCTCGCAGAGATAGCAAAAAGACGTAACAAACTAATAGTTTTTTTTTTTTTTTTTGAATGCAAAAGATGCAATAGACTTACACAATGGTCCTCTCCGGCATACAACTAGGAACATACCGGTCGCTATGGAGGGTGAGAATATGTATGGGCACATAATCATACCATGTAGGATAACTAAATAGACGGTTATGCTGTTTCATCCCACCTAGCAACAATGCTCTGCACTGTGTGTGTTTATATATTTACATATTTATTCCATCTAGCTACAATGCTCTGCACTGGGTGTGTTTATATTTATATATCTATATATTTATTCCATCTAGCTACAATGCTCCGCACTGTGTTTTTATATATCTACATATTATTCCATCTAGCTACATTGCTCCGCACTGTGTGTGTTTATATACTTGCATATTTATTCCACCTAGCTGCAATGCTCCATACTGTGGGTGTTTATATATTTACATATTTATTCCATCTAGCTACAATGCTCTGCACTGTGTGTTCATATATTCATATATTTATTCCATCCAGCTACAATGCTCTGCACTGTGTGTCTGTGTGTGTGTGTGTGTATATATATATATTTTATAGTAATATGTACATATGTATATTAGCTGCTCTTGCTTGCTTGTTTTTTCTTGCCTTCTGATTATTGCTCTGAGTGTTGCTATCCCTGTGCTGTTGCAATCCTGGAATTTCCCCGTTGTGGGACTAATAAAGGCTTATCTTATCTTATCTTATCTTATCTTATCTTATCTTTTTATTTTGCTTTTATATTTGTAGGTATTTATGCTTATCCCTTTGTTTATGTAATCTGTTTTTACTCTGTGTGTGTTTTTAATGCTTTGGTCACCTATGGGTTGTTTTAAAGGGCTTTATAAATAAAGTACATTGCATTACATCTTAACTCCAATATTTTATCTAGATAGTCAAAATTAAAAAAGGGAAGACTGCTAACTATTCTGTGGATTATGGTGATGATTTCTGACAGAGGTTGAGGATCAAGGTAAAATGTGATGGGAGATGAGCCGTGGGGCTTACTATGCTCGCTCAAAGAGGATTAAGGTAAATATCAATGGGGAAAGAAGCATTACAGAAATTGTTTATTTGCACAAAAATCACACACAGGCACATGCTCTCATGTCGTGCACATGTTTCTCTAGAGGAGGACCACAGTGAAAGTGACTTTCATTTTTTGTGGTGAATAGGTCACAGATTTTTTTTTTTTTTTTTATAGCCAAAGATATGTACACTTCTTTTTTGAAAAAATATATACTTCCGGGCCCATATGTTCAAAGTGTTCTACTGCAAAGAATTACTCCTAGTGATGTCATTCTTGGAAAAATTCTCAGAATTTTGATGTTTTCTAAGATTTCTCCAATAAAGTTAGGAGAAACTCCAAGTAAAAGCCCGTTATTTAGAACACATCTTAGCCCTGAAAAGTGCTCCTAAGATAAAAACATGTTCGGAGGTCAAGGTCAAGTTTATTTATAAAGCACATTTACAACAACAAGCACTGCCCAAAGTGCTGTACATAATGGGAAAAAAGCATAATAATAGATAAAAATTAAAGCAAAAACAATACATTAACACAATGAGTTAGGCATAAATTAGAATAAATAAAATCCATAACATCCAAGCTTAACCTGTGTTAAAAGTCAGTGCATAGAAGTGTGTTTTCACCAGAGATTTAAAATGCCTGAGTGACTCAGCTGCTCTGACGTGGGAAGGCAGAGCATTCCACAACTGGGATCTGCCACTGAAAAAGCTCGGTCTCCTCGAGGTTTTTGCTGACAGCGTGGAATGTTTAAAAGAAGTTGAGAGGACAACATCATTATTCTAACTGGCATGTAACTAGTGAGGAGCTCAGTAAAATACGGAGGAGCCAGACCGTTCAAAGATTTAAAAACAAGGATCAGTGTCTTGAACTGGATCTTGTAGGTGACAGGCAACCAGTGCAGTGATGCCAAAAGTGGTGTGATGTGATCACATTTCTTCGTGCCTGTCAACAGTCGCGCCGCTGCATTTTGGACCAAATGCAAATGGTACAGCAATGACTGGGCCACACGAGTATAAAGGGCATTACAGTAGTCCAGCCTTGAGGATATGATTACTCTCTCCAGGTCATGAGCCGGCAGGTAAAGCTTGACTTTGGCGAGAAGCCTAAGCTGATAAAAACTTCTTTTCACCACTGCAATAATTTGCGCATCCATTTTAAAAGATTGATCAAGTAAAACACCAAGATTTCTTAAAAAGGGTTGAGTAAAAGCAGATAAAAGACCAATAGGGGTGTTCACGCTGTTAAAAATGTCTGGGTTTCCAAATTAAAGAATCTCCGTTTTTTGGCTGTGGAGGAGTGAGGAGGACTGTTAAGGAGCTTAGTAGTTTCTTGAGAGGAGGAGAAAATGGAGGAAAGATGGAGACAAATGAGAAGCAATGAATGACAACAAGCTCATTAACCCCTTGGACTCTGGTCAATTTCCCTAAAAACGCCTAAAAATAACATACCCAAAGTAAATCAAAAGCTGTTCTTCAACCCTTTGCAGCATCTTCATGGGGTTGGTCTCATTTAAAAGAAAACACTTTGAATTTTTTGGCTAAACAGTCATAATCTCTCTAAGTGCTCCTGCCACTGAGTAACAGTCATCTAACTGAACTTAAAGAAATAAAGTTTGCCTGGGTGTTTTTTTTAGATACAAATGCTTGCAAATAACACACAGCTGTCAGATCCGGGCTGGAAAACGCAACAGAAATGTAGAACCAAGTGTTATCCAGCTGAGGTCCAAATTTTGTAACAATACCACAAAAAATGAATATATTACACATCTTTTTTCTCAGGTTGTTCCCAGGCATTTTTGAACTGTGCCAAATTGTGCCAAATGGCACAGTTTGGAAAAACGTCTATAACTTTTGAATGATTCAACAAAGAAGCTTCATCTTGGGCTCTAATGAAAGGTGACACTCAGGGCTGTGTGTGTTTGTGTGTGTGTGTGGGGGTTGTTTATTCATTCATGAATGAATGAATGAACAGACAAGCCCCCCCCACACAAAGAAGCATGCCACGTAAAAAATGTGTGGCCTTTTTTACAAGAAAAAATAACCTACAGTGCAATAAAAATTATACGAAAATATCTGCAATGTAGAGGATAACAACTCCGCCCCCCCCCCCCCCACTACAGAGGAACGCGGCGCACAAAATAACGGTCCGCCAACGGTCCGTCATGTGGCGATGATGCACAGTTGTAATTTACCGATCGGTCAAAAGTCATTTTGATTATTATTTTCAGTGATAAAGAATAATTTAGCTTATAACACTTACCTGTCCACAACAGCAGTGTCACTGGCGAACATCTGTTCCTCATTGTCAGACGAACATGACGCTCATCCGCTTGTTACGACTCGTGGTTCTGGTCACGCGACCCGGTCAAACCATGATTCCATTATTGCGGTTTTGTGCTTCCATGATTGCGGTTTTGGCGAACGATTTTTCAAAACAAATAAGAACAGTAGTAATAAAAAAAGACTGGCGAATGCTACTGTTACACAGGTCTCAATGTGGGTCACCCAGCGTGCCTTTTACACACAGGACACACGCGTTTCAATCGTCGAACTTCTCTGCTTCAATTGGCTCGTTGTATTCACAGTCGTTGGTAGGCGGGTCCTTCTTGCTAGGTTTTCAGTCATTGGTTCTTCAAGGTTTCAGAAACCCAATTCAAGGCTCTTATTAGTCGAATGAGAGGTCAATCAAATCTAAACCAATCAAAGCACTCCTTTGGCTTTCTGTTCGCGGCTGTGTCTGTAGTGGAAGAACGGAAATGCAGCTTTTTTTTTTTTCAGTGCGCACTGAGACGCACAGTGCGCACTAGGACGCACAAGGACGCACTAGGACGCAGAGACGTGACCGCCCGCGGTATCCCGGAGTGCAAGAGGTTAAACATTACAGGTTGACTTGTGTTGGGATAATGTGAAACACTTTATAATACAGCCCAAAGTTACAGGGTACTTTGTGTACTTTTCATGTGCTTTAAGTGAAAATACATGAAAAAAAAAAAAACTCAGCTTGTTACCCCAGTATTTAATATTTCACTGTTCTTACCAATTTCCATGAAAGTACACATAAAGTACCATAACTTCAGGCTTTAATATAAAACGTGTATAAAGTATAATGTTTTTAACTGATCTTATTAGAGATGTGTCAATGTCTCCCACGCAGCACAAGTCACCAGTGCTTGCTCCTCACATCTGCTGCTGCTGCTGCTGCACTCTACTGTCTTCAGTGGAGTTCATCTATTTAACTACAGGCTATTCCTGCATATAACAGAAGTGTTCCTGTCATTAGGAGGAGATGGTGAGATGGGTTCCACCCCCCCCCCCCCAGCGATCCAAAAAGAATTAAGCCGTTTAAGACGAATGAATGAACTAGAAAAGCACTCAGAGCGCAAACCTCTGCCAAGGCTCTTTCTGTCCCTCATGGATCACCTCCTAAATATAATGGGTTTGTGTACAGGCCTAGAGCCACTTCTGGTGAAAATTGCATCAAAGTCTGTCCATTAGTTTTGGAGTATTGTTGCTAACATATTGTGAGCAGATAAGGGCCTTGGCTGAGATATGCATTCTCAGATCATCACCAAAATGTAGTGGCTTCCTCTGTAGTCTGAGGACCACCTCTGGTGAAAATTTCATCCAAATCCATCGAGTAGTTTTGTGTAATCCTGCTGCACAAATACAAACAAAGCCCTTGGTGGGGGTATGCGCTCTCAGATCATCACCAAAATCTGATCATCTGTGCCCCGTGTCATTACACACCTTTCCTGAAAATTTCATCAAAATCTGGTTATAACTTTTTGAGCAATGTTGCTAACAGACCAACAAACAAACCAACAAACCATCTATAGGGCACTCAGAGTGCATACCTCTGCCAAGACTCCATCCCTTTGTCTGTCCATTTCGCCATCCATCTGTACATTGCGAGATAGGGCCTTGGCGGAGGTAGGCACTCATGGATCACCTCCAACATCTAATGAATTCATCTTTGGGCCAAGGGCCACCTCTGGTGAAAATGTCATCCAAATCCATGTAGGAGTTTTTGTGTGACCCTGCTAACAGACAGAGAAATGGCAGGAAAACAACATGACTACATTATTCATAGTTTTAAGATGACGTCCCATGGGTGCCAGTCGCTATATGGGTGGCCATGTTGGGAGGGAAGCTGCAGTGGGGGGCTCTATTTCATTAAAGCTAAAATTTATGTAAATATAGTGAACTACTGTGGAATAGAGGGGGTGAGACTGGACATCCTGGCAGATAAGAACATTTGTCGCAAGGTCTATAGTGGTCCTTAGCCAGTCGGTGCATCGTGACATGCACTACACAAACAGCAGAGATAAACAAACCTATCATCTGGTCAGTCACTGCAACAGATACTGGAGTCAGTTTGTCTTGGCCTGTCCTTGCCACTGATAATACCTTTATCTGCCAAGAATGTGCCGCTAGTCCAGCAAAAGCTAGCAGTACTCAAATACTTTGCAAGCAGTTTCATGAAATGGTCAGTCAGAAACCAACTCATACCGGTTCGGACGTTGCCCGGGTTAACAAGGCCAGGAGTTCCTGGCAGTGGAGGGCGAAGGACATACAGTAGCTGCATGGAGGAATCTGATCAGACTTAAATGAAACAGTCATTGTCGCCCCCGACAGACTGCTATGATGATGATGACTGTGGAATAATTGGTTGTACAAACACTGATGGGAAGGAGAAAGTGTTGTTTTATTGATTACTTGCAATTATTTAGAACCAAGGTGAGTCAATTCGGAAACTATCAGAGAAATGGAGGAGAATTTGGCTTTCTCCTATTAGTTTTAATAGAGCTGACTTGACGCCTTCCTTGTATTCCAACTTGCAGGTGCTCTGACCATTTTATAATTTGTAGAAATAATTGACTAATAATATTGTTGAAAAGTCTGTGATGCTCTGTGGACATTTTCAGAGATTCATAAGCTCCCTGTTCTGATCAGCTCAGCTGCTGCCAGCCACACACACACACACACACACACACGCGCGCACACACACACACACGCGCGCGCACACAGACGCGTGTGCGCACACACACACACACAGCTAAACAAACGTACTTGTTTGTCGAACGGGACCTATCGGGGATCTGTCTGAGCCAATTTAAGTGTCACACTTTGAAGCTACAGGATATTCTGAAGATCCAAATCACTGTTCAGCCCTCCTTGTCATGTTCTGTAAAATCAGCTGTGTCCACACAGGAGAGACAGAAAATGCCTCCTTCCGTTCAGCTATTCAGGTGCTTCTAATCATTCCGGCTGATTAGACCTCCATACAGGGACCGAGGGCGACACATGTTCACCACACCTGGATCCTGCTCACCTCCTGTTTCCTCTCCGATGAAAGAAGGCTCCAAAGAGGAGAAATACAACACAACTTTATTCTTGAGGCTGCTGGCAGGAAACCAGCAAGTCAGGACACTCCCTGCTGGAATAAGCTAGCTGCTAAAGCTAACCTTAGCTGGAGTTGAGGGTTTCTGAGAAGGACCCTGAGATACAGCCTTCACCAAGAGTGTCCCTTGCTTGACAAGTCTTAATTCTTCTGAACAACAACTGAAGAAAATGATGGAGTAGTAACCCAAGGTTTGCTGTTGATGTCAAAATGTCAGAACACTGGCTAATTAGCCTGTGGTTTTGAGGATTATTACAAGTAGGTGGGAGTCTACAAATCAACTGCTTATTGTTAACAATGAGAGATAACGATTAGACACCAAGACAACGATGTCTAACTTCATCTGAAACCACCTTGACAGGTGAGTGTACCGATTTAGCTAATGCTAAATTAAATTAGATCACATATAAAAAAAAAAACCAGAGCAAAAACAGAAACAAACAAACAGGAGAAATTAAGTTGAGGGCTCTGTGAATAATCGGATCGGTAGGGGTGGATGCCATTCAGACCTGGTAGACCCAAACGTATAGTGAGGGTGTGCTGGGAACGTCTGGCTGAGGCCCCTGTCCGGGAGGTCTTCAGCTCCCACCTCCAGAAGAACTTCAACCACATTCCGAGGGAGTCTGGAGACATGGAGTCTGAATGGGCCATGTTCTCCACCTCCATTGTTGAATGGCTGCCCAGAGCTGAGGTCACAAGGTCGTCGGGGCATCTCATGGTGGAAACCCCCAAACCAAGTGGTGAGCACCAGTGGTGAGGGGGGCCATTAAGCTGAAGAAGGAGTCCTGTCAGGTTTGGTTGGTTTGTGGGACTCCCGAAGCAGCTGAGGTGTACTGGCAGGCCAAGTGGAGTGCAGCTTGGGTAGCTGCTGAAGTAAAAACTCGTGTATGGGAGGAGTTCAGTGAGGCCATGGAACAAGACTTTCGGTCGGCCTCGAAGAGATTCTGGCAAACTGTCCTGCGGATCAGGAAGGGGAAGCAGCTCCCTGTCCACAATGTGTATGGTGCGGATGGGGCACTGCTGACTTCGACTGGGGATATCTTCAAGCGGTGGAAGGAATACTTCGAGGATCTCCTCAACCCCACTGACACACCTTCCACAGAGGAAGCAGGGCTTGTGGACGACGGGGACAACTCGCCTATCACAGGGGCTGAGGTCACCGAGGTGGTTAAAAACCTCTTTGGTGGCCGGGCCCTGGGGATGGATGAGATTCGACCTGAGTACCTCAAGGCCCTGAATGTTGTAGGGCTGTCATGGTTGACACGCCTCTGCAACATTGTGTGGAGGTCGGGGACAGTGCCATTGGCATGGCAAACCGGGGTGGTGGTTCCTCTCTTCAAAGAAGGGGACCGGAGCGTATGCTCCAACTTTAGAGGGATCACACTCCTCAGCCTCCCTGGGAAGGTCTATGCCAAGGTATTGGAGAGGAGAGTCTGGCCGTTGGTCGAACCTTGGATTCAGGAGGAGCAATGTGGTTTCCGTCCTGGCAGTAGCACATCGGACCAACACTTTACCCTCTCAAGAATCCTCAAGGGTTTGTGGGAGTTTGCCCAACCAGTTTACATGTGTTTTGTGGACTTGGAGAAGGCATTCGACCGCGTCCCTCATGGTTTTTTTGTGTGGAGGGGGGGTGCTTTGGGAGTATGGGGTATCGGACTTGTTGTTACGAGCTATTCGGTCTCTGTATGAACATTGTGAGAGTTTGGTTCGTATTGCCAACACTCAGTCGGACTCATTCCTAGTGAGAGTTGGGACTCCACCAGGACTGCCCTTTGTCACCAATCCTCTTCATAATTTTTATGGACTGGATTTCTAGGCGCAGCCAAGGAACGAAGGGTGTCATGCTTGGTGACCACAGGATCTCATCTCTGTTGTTTGCAGATGATGTTGTTCTGCTGGCTTCATCCAGCAATGACCTACAGGTCTTACTGAGACGGTTTGCCGCTGAGTGTGAAGTGGATGGAATGAGAATCAGTACCTCCAAGTCTGAGTCCGTGGTCCTCAGCCGGAAAAAGATGGCTTGTCCTCTCCGGGTTGGGGACAAGCTCCTGCCCTAAGTGGAGGAGTTTAAAGGCCAAATGTCACATAATTTTTTTTTCTAAATGACAACGAATTTAGATAAAATACACATAGCTTAAACCAAATATTCATACCGGAGACCATATCACCCACCTGTATTTACATAATTGCACAAACTACACCAGGTGAAGGCCCCACCTTGCTTGCTGGCTTGTGACAGCCAGTCCAGACCACGCCCATGTTTTTGACATCACCAGTTGTACCCTGGCTGCCCTGCCTATCCACATTCACACTTATCAACATTGGACAATCATGACGGAAAGTGACAGCGATTGTGAACAAATTAGTTTAGTTTTGTCTTTTTTTTTGTCAGTGGTTCAGACAGTGACAGAGGCATAGAACCTTACAGATTCGAGCCGACCGAGACGGAATCAGATGCTTTGTCTGATGACAACAGTTCCAACGATGACCAGAGAGCAGAACCAGTGGAAAATGTCATTGAACTGGACATTAATCGCCTCCAGAATTGCGAAGCCGAAGGGGGTCTGTCGAGGGCGCCCCATAAATATTGATTTTTCGGAAGCCATTATTATTACAGTGGAAGAGAGCCGCTGCTGTCAAGAAATTGACCAGATCAATATGAAAATGGAGGCGCATACCTGTCAAGTGAGACGTTTTCGCCGTATTTTGGTGCCAAGCGCGGCTGTGGGGGACGGCGGAGTGGTGGGGGACACTTTTCTGGGAAATGTTTTAAATGTAGTTCGTGTTGTTATTGTCAAATATTTTAAGGAAAATACGGGGAAAATGCAATTTTAGCAAAAACGGGTGTATTGCCATTTCTGTACGCCCAAAAGAAAAATATACGGGAAAAAAAAATTGAGCGTGTTGAGGAGCATGTCCTGTGTGTGATCCCCCACAGCTGGTGCTGGCAGATGGCTCAGCGGGAGCTATTATCACTACAATGAGAAGTGTGGACTCAATCAGTCTGATGGCCGCGGCGGGCAGATCGCTCAGCGGGAGCTATTATCACTACTGTTCGAAGTGTGGACTCAATCATTAGTCTGATTGTCGGAGCGGGCAGATCGCTCAGCGGAAGCTATTCTCACTACAATGAGAAGTCATTAGGTTTAATACTTTCAGCTGTGCAGCGGTTGCAGAACAGAGAGAGATCGCCTTACAAATACAGAATTCTGCTTTTTTTTTTTATTTTGCGCCGGACGCTGAGTTGTGTTGTTATTGTCAAATATCCATGAATCCTTAAAATATTTGACAATAACAACACGAGTTGCATTTGGGGCATTTCCCAGTGAGGTGTCCCTTGTTGCTCCGCCGTCCCTTATAGCCGCTTTTTACGGTGTTGAAGTACGGCGAAAACGTCTCACTTGACAGGTATGAAAACATTTCCCAGAGAAGTGTCCCTTATTACCCAGCTGTCCCTGATAGTCCTGTTTTAAGGTATGGGTGAAATATCCAATTTTTTCTTTCTTGTTGCTCACTTCAACCTTCCAGTCTCCAGATAAACAATCAATTGAAATACCCCAAGCATCAAACTAGGGTACAATCTATTTCGTCACTTCCGCCTTCTTCCCCAGGCGATTCCAGGGGCCGTGTCAGGCCAAGCGCGGCAGTTTTAAATTAACGAATATTCCGTTGTTACTGAAGCATACGCACCAAGACCCGAACGGATCGGTTCCCTTTTATATCTAGTTTCAAGATATTTAAAGTACCCTGTTACGTGACATTTGGCCTTTAAGTATCTTGGGGTCTTATTCACAAGTGAGGGGAGAATGGAGCAAGAGATTGATGGATTGACGGATCGGAGCAGCATCTGCAGTGATGCGGATGTTGTACCGGTCTGTTGTGGTGAAGAGGAAGCTAAGCTCTAAGGCAAAGCTGTCGATTTACCAGTCAGTCTACATTCCTACCCTCACCTATGGTCATGAGCTTTGGGTAGTGACTGAAAGAACGAGATTGCGGATGCAAGCGGTTGAAATGACCTTCCTTCATAGGATTGCTGGACTCACCCTCAGAGATAGGGTGAGGAGCTCAGTCATCTGGGAGAGGCTCAGAGTAGAACCGCTGCTCCTCCACATTGAAAGAAGCCAGTTGAGGTGGTATGGGCATCTGATTAGGATGCCTCCTGGACGCCTCCCACTTGAGGTGTTCTGGGCATGTCTCTCTGGGAGGAGACCCCGGGGCAGACCCAGGACTCGCTGGAAAGACTATGTCTCCCAGCTGGTTTGGGAATGCCTTGGTATCCTCTCTGAAGAGCTGGAGCAGGTGGCTGGGGAGAGGGAAGTCTGGGCTTCTCTGCTTGAACTGCTGCCTCTGTGACCCGGACCTCCGGAAAAGCGGTAGAAGATGGATGGATGGATGGGCTCTGTGAATAATTTATGGGCTGATGTGGATAAACACGTATGATAAGTGTCATGAAGATCAAGAAATATATTTAGCTTTGTACGTGTCTGGATAGGTGATGCTGTCCCACTTTTCTGTGTCTTTTGGCAAGTTTTACTTTGGAATGAGATAGAGAGCCTGCTTCTCAATTAAAACTAATTTGTTGTCATACCGCTCTCTGTCACTATCAAGAGTTACATAATCAATTTCAGACGTTTTCACATTTTTTGTTCCATTGCTCAATGATTACCCCCCCTCCCCCAAACATGGCCAGCAAGCTTATTAGACCCTGACAGAAGTCAAGTGATTGAAAACTATGAACAGGACTACATTATAATGACAAGACTGTCATAATTGTATTGACCATACATTGGGGCTGGGCAATTCCACCTTAAATCAGCATCATGGTTTACTGAATCTTTCATTCAGGTCGGTTTTCTTTCTTTTTTCCTCCTCTCTTCTCCATTGCAGGTTATTGACAATGTTCATAATTATTAAGCAATATTACACAACAGTGCGGTATCATATCACTGCGGTGTGTGGCAAATGAGCATAATAGAACAGGCGCATTGTTATTTCACAAACAAAAAAATTAAACATTGTCAAGTGTTGAAGTTTACTGTTTACATACCATGTGGGTCACATGGCTCACATCCTTGTCTGCTGGTTAGAGTTATGTCAACATGCACTCCAAACCCCGGCTTAAACCACACACTTTGCTTGCTTTTTCTTGCCATCTTCAGATGAAATAATATCAATCATCACATACTATGTGGATGGAGACCACATTTCTTTTCATTCCAAGCAACTTTACACTTTTTCTGCAGTGTTTGGTGGTAAGAGTGCACTGCTTCCAGATTGTGAACGTGCGTGACCACGCACGTAACTCCGCGCACGTGTCTTAAAGTGGAAGTACATGAAAAGTGCAATATTAATATGTAAAATAATTTTCAAAAAAATTCCTGGATCCAGATCATGATCTGGATCACCACCAAAATCTAATCATCTGTTCCCCGTGCCATTACACACCTTTTCTGAAAATTTCATCAAAATCCATTCGTAACTTTTGGAGTAATGTTGCTGACAGACAGTCAGACAAACCAACAAACCAACCAACCAATGCCGGCAAAAACGTCATCTCCTCCCTTGGCAAAGGCAATCAATGATTGGATCCACCATATTAAAGTCGTACACTTGCACAAACACCACACCTCTTGGTTCATCTGTGGCAAATCACACACTTTATAATAAAGATTTAGAAAAATAACCATACACCATATAAGGTGTAAATTGTTCCTGTGAATGGTAAATGGGTGCCAGGCAGGGCCAGTTCAGCTTCTCTTTTCCCAGCAGCCTTTGTGGCTGATGGGGCATGCTAAATATTGGAAAATAAGCATTAACTCCTTAGTTCCACTGAGAGTTTACTGTGTTACTGCTACTGTTCTGTGTCCACTTAAGTTTGAGTGAGCACAGATAAAAATTCCAATCATGTCTACATTGTAGCTCTTCATTTCTCTGTATAAAAGATGTCTTTCTTCATCATATTAATTGACAAACCCTTACAGTAGATGCAGCTATTGGTGCAGCATTACAAACTAAATGCATGTTTTCACTATTGCTTATACAAGCAAGCAAACACATTAACAGCAGCAACATCAAGCACTGGTGGGATTTAAAAAAAACTTTTAAAACAAGTGAATTCAAAGTTGCACCTCCACCACTGGACATGGAAACAGAGCATGTCATTTCACATTGTCACCTCCACTGGCTATTTTAAAACACTGCACTGACACCAGAGTTATAACCTTGGGACGGATTCTGCTAGTAAACGTCACCGCATGACACATTAACAATAGTGACTCCGTGGACCCAAATGGACTGTGTGTCTGAGTACAGTACGAGTGTGAGAATGAGGCAGCCTTTAGCATTTTGGACACACAACGCCACTGATGCCTTCTGACAGAAAAGTCTGCTAGGATTTGCATCACAAAGTAACATTCACACACACCACCTACACACCACAGAGACACACCGACACTCACACAAATGCACAGCAGTACTTACTATTCATTGTTTAACATGGAAAGTCATTCTCAAAAAATTACACTGATGTTCAACATGACAGAGGTCAGACATTTTTTTTTGTGTCATGCATTTGTGTGGGTATGTGTATGTGTGTGCCTGACTGGGTTACACCAACGCATCTGTACACCTTGAATGTCCCGTCACCTCCTGGGGAGCAGTGTGTGTTCTGCCTGAAGGTAAAACTTCTCTTTTCGATTGCTGGCTGTGATCAGCAATAACACAACAACCTTGTGGATGCCAGCTGTGTGTGTGTGTGTGTGTGTGTGTGTGTGTGTGTGTGTGTGTGTGTGTGTGTGTGTGTGTGTGTGTGTGTGGCTCAAGGACGCTTCAGTTGAGGAAACCCTGGCTTGACATAAATATTGAATAAAAATGCAATGTTTAACTCACAAGTCATTGGTGCGCATCACAACGAGCCTGCACATGTTTGAACTATTTTCAAACAATACATTATGTATTCATAAGAATGTTAGTGCTGTCAGTCAAAATAAATATTTAATCACAGTTAAACACATGATAGCTCTCAGTTAACCCGTAATTCATTGCACATTTTAATTGGAAATAATCAGTTTTAAATGTACCTTAAAAAAGTATTTTTCAAGTTCTTAATACCATCACCAACAAGTCTGTAAGAGTTGTCAGTCTGGGTGCCAGTCAGACCAAGTGTGTATGTAGGTGTGTACAGCTGAGAACAAAATTATGAGCCCCACAATGAAAATTAAATTTTTTTAAAAAGTAGTTCCCAAGTGCTGTTAAACAGCACGAAGAATTTTAACACAGTTCTCCCAAACACCCTAGCTGTCTTTAGAAAGCATAAATTATTTTACTTTGCACAACAAAACAAAATTTCACAAAACCCTAAAAACTACCAGGGTCATAATTATGAGCCCCCTGAAAAACTGACCTTTTTTCTTGAGCTATAGCACAAACCACTGCTGGACAATGAGGTGCTTTAATTCTGTAATGTTCAAAGCTTGTAAAATGAAGGCACCAAGGTGCTGATGCCTTGGTGCCAGAGCCTTGGAGGAGGTATGCATTCTTGGATCATCACCAAAATGTTATGGGGTCCTCTCTAGCCCAAGGACCACCTCTGGTAAAAATTTCATCCAAATCCATCTAGCAGTTTTGGAGTATTCTTGCTAACACACTGTGAGAAGATAAGAGCCTTGGCGGAGGTATGCATTCTCGGATCATTACCAAAATGCTATGGGTTCCTCTCTAGCCCAAAGACCACCTCTGGTAAAAAATTCCATCTAAATCCATCCAGTAGTTTTGGAGTACTCGCATGAGCAGTGAAAATAATCTGCAGTTCACATGCCCGTACTGTTGGCGGTAGCCAAGAGCCACCAAACTGATTTGAACAGCTGCAATCCAAACACAAAGAAGAGCACGGTGGCAGACGTTTTAAATGACGGAGGCGATGGAGGTACATGAATACAATGACAATCAAGACCAACAGGAGGTTTTGCTGTTTAGTGGCAGAGGAAGAAAACAGACAGGGGTAAAAGACGGACATTTGTTCACCCAGTATTGGCAGATTGCTCAGTATTTCCCTCTGGTGGGAGTTTCTGGGTGCATGCACAGTTCACTGAATGTTGAGTTTTTAACAAGTTTTACCTTGTCCTTCCTCTGCAAAACTAAACAGCAAAACCAGTGTGAAAACAATCGATGTGATGAATAAATTGTGTAATTGTTGAATATGTGTTTTTATTTCAGTAACAGCTATTTTATAACAGTTCAGCTCGACGTGCTGTAAAAAAACGTGCTGTGCTGTAAAAAAGTCACACTGCCGCCTCTAGTGGCCCGGCATAGTTATTACAATACCTTTTCCATCGGCTCCATTGATGTTAAAGGTAAGCTAAATATGTGTTTATTTCAAAAACAAAGTCTTATCTCGAAATTCTGGCAAATTAAAAATCAAGAAAATATGGTCATACAATGATACAAGCCTGTAGTTGCATTTAATTTTGACTGGGTGAGCTGAAAAGCTGGTAACGGACAGATACACACACACATACACAGACACATTCACTGATTACTGTATGCCTCCGTTTTCACAGAGGCATAATCAAGTTAAAACTGAGGGTTTTAACACGGACACACAGATCATCCCAAATGTCTCCTGAGCCGGTGGACGGAGCCACTGTTTATAGCAGGATACGATATAACAGGGAAGAGCTGCTAGCATTTAACCGCCACCCGGTCCCACTGGAAAAACTTGACATACCGAGAGAACTGAGGCGAAAACGCCGCGGCTGCCGGGCTGGAGTAAGGCGGAGGACAAAAAATATAAGGTACAGACCCTCCCTTCCATCTGTTGTCATGGGAAATGTACGGTCGATACTGGGAAAGTTAGATGAGCTAGCGGCTATCTCCCGTTATGATAGCACTTACCGGGAGTGCTCTCTCCTTTTGTTTACTGAGACGTGGCTAACTGAACTAGCAGCAGATGCTAACATTGAGCTGGAGGGTTTTCACACGATACGAGCTGACCGAACACCAGAGAGTGGCAAAACTAGGGGCGGTGGAGTGATCATGTATGTTAACAACAACTGGTGCAGACCGGGACATATCACTGTTAAACAACGACACTGCAGCAAAGACATTTAGTTGCTAGCTGTTAGCATGAGGCCTACATATCTCCCGAGAGAACACTCACACGTGATCTGCATTGTTGTTTATGCAAATCCGACGGCGAACGCTGGGACAGCGCGTGACGTCATCCATTCAGTAACCAGCAGGCTGCAGACAGAACACCCAGATGCTCTTCTCCTCATCTCAGGCGATTTCAACCACGTTTCACTGTCTCCCATTCTGCCCACTTTCACCCAGTATGTCACATGCCACACTAGAGACAATAAAACACTGGATTTGTTCTACGCAAACACTAAGGAGGCGTACACCTCATCACAACTCCCCCCACTTGGGAGATCGGATCACAACTTGGTTCATCTCCGACCGGTGTACAAACCCCTAGTGCACAGACAACCTCCGGCCATGCACACTGTGGAGTTATGGTCTGAGGAGACAATGGACACTCTAAAGGACTGTTTTGAAGCCACTGCCTGGAAGCAGCTCTGCGATCCACATGGTGAGGACATCGATGGCCTCATTCACACCTTCACGGGCTACCTCAGCTTCTGTGTGGACAAATCCGTTCCCACCAAGACCATACGGTGTTGCTCAAACAACAAACCCTGGATCAACCCTGAGATAAAAACACTTCTGAGAGAGAAGAAGAGGATCTTCAGGTCGGGGAACAGGGAGATGCTGAAGTCCGTACAGAGGGAGCTGAGGAGAAAGATCAGAGAAGGCAAGGACAGCTTCAGGAAGAAGATGGAGGACAAGCTGCAACAGAGCGACATCAGCGGGGTCTGGAGAAACCTCAAAACCATCTCGGGGCTCCAGAATACCTCCCCCCAGGCCACGGGGGGCAGGGAGTGGGCGAACAACCTGAATCTGTTTTTCAATAGATTTGACCAACCGCCCTCCCCCCTGTCTGCACAACAACCACTGCTGCCTCTAAGAAATCAAGTCCTGCTACCCACTCCCCACTCCACCGACACCCCCCCCCCACTCCCAACACACAGCCCCCCATCCTGACCCTGACCAAGACCCAGGTGAGGACGGAGCTGAGGAAGATCAAGGCGAGGAAGGCGTCGGGACCGGACGGCATCAGCGCAAAGCTCCTCAAGTCCTGTGCAGACCAGCTGTGTGGGATTGTGACGTATATCTTCAACATGAGCCTGAAACTGGGGAGGGTACCACAGCTGTGGAAAACATCTTGTGTGGTACCTGTACCAAAAACTTCCCACCCCAAAGACCTGAACAGCTTCAGACCGGTGGCCTTGACGTCCCACTTGATGAAGACCCTGGAGAGACTGCTCCTTGCTCATCTCCGCCCCCTGGTGGAACCAGCGATGGATCCACTCCAGTTCGCCTACCAGCATGGCATTGGGGTGGAGGATGCGGTGATCTTCCTCCTTCACCGTTCTCTGTCCCACCTGGAGAAGCCCGGGAATATGGTGAGGATCATGTTCTTTGACTTCTCCAGTGCTTTCAACACCATCCAACCGATGATCCTGAAGGACAAGCTGCTGCGCGCAGGGGTGGACCAGCACCTGTCATCATGGATCCTGGACTACCTCACGAACCGGCCTCAGTTTGTGAGAACCCGGGACTGTGTTTCCGACACGATCATCAGTAGCACGGGGGCCCCCCAGGGAACGGTGCTGGCTCCCTTCTTGTTCACTCTTTATACTGCGGACTTCTCACACAACACAACACATTGCCATCTACAGAAGTTCTCTGATGACTCTGCGATCGTTGGTCTCATCTCCAGCAGAGATGAAGCTGAGTACAGAGGGCTTATCCAGGACTTTGTGGACTGGTGCCATCGGAACTGCCTCCAGATCAACGCGAGGAAAACTAAGGAGCTGGTGGTGGACTGCCGCAGGCATGGGCAGCCCCTCACAGCACCAGTAAATATACAGGGAACAGACATCGAGATGGTGACATCCTACAAGTACCTGGGTATTCATCTGAACAATAAACTAGACTGGTCACACAATACTGACGCACTCTACAAGAAGGGACAGCGCAGGCTGTTCCTGCTGAGGAGACTCAGGTCTTTTGGTGTACAAGGGGCGCTGCTGAAGTCATTCTATGACACGGTGGTGGCATCAGCCATCACTTTTGGAGTGGTCTGCTGGGGCAGTGGCATTACTGCAGCCGATAGGAAGAGACTGAACAAACTGATTAAGAAAGCTAGCTCTGTCCTGGGGCAACGCCTTGATCCGATGGAGGAGATAGGAGAGAGAAGGACGGTGGCTAAACTGTCATCTCTGCTGGAGTCCGAGTTCCACCCTATGCAGGACATACTGGATGCACTGAGGAGCTCATTTAGCAGCAGACTACATCATCCCAGGTGCACAACCGAGAGGTTTCGTAGGTCCTTCCTACCAACGGCTGTCAGACTGTATAACCTAAGCAGGGCTGCTCGCAGAGATAGCAAAAAGACGTAACAAACTAATAGTTTTTTTTTTTTTTTTTTTTTTTTTTGAATGCAAAAGATGCAATAGACTTACACAATGGTCCTCTCCGGCATACAACTAGGAACATACCGGTCGCTATGGAGGGTGAGAATATGTATGGGCACATAATCATACCATGTAGGATAACTAAATAGACGGTTATGCTGTTTCATCCCACCTAGCAACAATGCTCTGCACTGTGTGTGTTTATATATTTACATATTTATTCCATCTAGCTACAATGCTCTGCACTGGGTGTGTTTATATTTATATATCTACATATTTATTCCATCTAGCTACAATGCTCCGCACTGTGTTTTTATATATCTACATATTATTCCATCTAGCTACATTGCTCCGCACTGTGTGTGTTTATATACTTGCATATTTATTCCACCTAGCTGCAATGCTCCATACTGTGGGTGTTTATATATTTACATATTTATTCCATCTAGCTACAATGCTCTGCACTGTGTGTTCATATATTCATATATTTATTCCATCCAGCTACAATGCTCTGCACTGTGTGTCTGTGTGTGTGTGTGTGTATATATATATATTTTATAGTAATATGTACATATGTATATTAGCTGCTCTTGCTTGCTTGTTTTTTCTTGCCTTCTGATTGTTGCTCTGAGTGTTGCTATCCCTGTGCTGTTGCAATCCTGGAATTTCCCCGTTGTGGGACTAATAAAGGCTTATCTTATCTTATCTTATCTTCCAATTTACACTCAGTATAAAAACTTAAGCGTGGATTTGAGCTGTCACTTGAGAAAGCATGATGCCAAAAACCAGACAAAATCAGTTTAGACTTGAGAAAAAGAATTGTTGATGGACTCACCAAGCATTACATGGACATACAAAGTTATCACAACATTTCCAAGTGTCAAGAACTGGAAATGTTGCATCAAGAATTTCAGAGAGCCACGCAGTACAGACTAAGCCTGGCAGAGGTAGGAAGTGAAAGATTTGAAAGACTGGTAAGAAAACCAGTGAGAGATGTGTCTAAAGACCCCAGGACAGCTGCCAAGACACTTCACGGCAGACTGAATTATTCTAAGGACAACCTGGAGTCTGGGTGGTCTGAACTGAAGACCAAGGTCCACACCAGAAAACCATCAAATCTGGAGGAGCTTGAGCGGTTCGCCAAAGAAGAATGGGCCGGGACTGCTCAGGAGACGTGTGTGAGACTTGTTGAAAACTACAACAAATGACTGCATGCAGTTATCCAGCAAAAAAGGATACACAATTCACCATTAGCATCAGGGGAGCTCATAGGTTTGACTCTGGTAGTTTTTTTTTTGTTAAATACTTTTGTTTCTGTGTGTAAAGTAATCTATGCTTTCTAAAAACAACTAGGATGTTTGGAAAAGCTTTGTTAAAATTATTTGTGCTGTCCTCAAGTGTCGATAGGTGTGTAGGTTGGTAGAAAACTTCACAAGTTAACACAACCAGAATAAATTCAACAAATATCCAAAGAATATTGATAGGTAAGAATGAGCACACACTAGAAACAATGAAACTGGTATAGTACAGATCCATTAAAATAAAAAGACTGTTTAAAAAAAAGCTTTTTGTGGCATCAATGGCTGATTCGAGGCTGTATTTTCATATGCTGTATTTATCTGTGTTTTCTCAAGCAACTGAGTGCCACATGGCGTGAACAATGCTGTTTGGTATTTTTAATAATAAGCACATTCTCAAAAAAAAAAGTCTCTTTTGGCTTGCCATAGACTGGTGCCAGTGGCAGACACACTTCCACACACTCAGGGCTGGCTCTCTCCTCCGGGATGCTGTTTGACTCATCTGAGTAGTGAACGTTGTCGGGGGATTGGCTGATGGATGCAAGTAGGCTGTGTGCCGAGGGTCACAATCACAGAACATGGGCCCCCTGATTTGGAGTTAAACCAATAAAACAAAACATTGCAGTTAAACGAAATGTGTGGTAACTTCTTCTTAACGTGCTAACCTTGACAACCATAAAAAAAAAAATATATATTTTTTTTGATTGCAATTCCATGACTTATTTTGGGGGTAAACTGTTGCAGTTCGATAATGCAGAGGCTAAACCATTAGCCACATGACTACCTGGAACTAATCCAGGCTGTGGATTGAGTGGTTCAGAATGTGACAAGAATTTGAACAGGTGCCAAAAACGTATCCATTAACTGCTGGGGTCAGTGTGTGTGTGTGTGTGTGTGTGTGTGTGTGTGTGTGTGTGTGTGTGTGTGTGTGTGTACTCGTCTGTTGAGTCTGTAAGGGTGGACATGTGGAGGGTCCTGTCACCACACACACTGATGTGTTTATTTCACTGCAGCTGGGGTCATCACTCACACACAGAGACAGACGCACACACACACACACACACACACACACACAAATATTTCCAGACTCGCACACGGTCTTCACACAGACACGCATGTCCATAACTCCACCTGCCATGTGCGCTACACTGGTTTCGTCTGGCCCTCGGGGTCAGTCCCACCCTTTTAAGTTGCAGGATTAATATATTCCTGCTGTCATTCTGCTGCCCCAGTGTCCTGCTGACCTTCCCAACATTTGTGGAGAACCTACAGAGCAAGGCTGACAGCAGCTCAGATCTAAATTTCACATGGAGGCTAACTTTTCAGAAGGCTTTGATAGGATTTCCATTCTCTAAACTGGTACGGATGATGCCAGAGGAAGGGGGAGGAAAAAAGCTACACCAGGACCATAATTCATTGAACACTGTGCCGCACCTGTTGCAAACATTTCTGAATTTACTGCGTGTATCTATAAAGCCTTTCCGGTTGAACTGCCAAACCCTCTCTGCTGAATCCAGTAGTTTTCCATCAGCTTTTAAAGGCTTTCCATCACCGTCTGAAGAGATTTAGATGTATCTCAAGGAATTCACAATGCTTTGAATCGCGTCTCTTGGGAGTTTTAGATTGAAAGAGACAAGGGGAGAAAAAACTTGTTGAGGAGGCAGTTATAGAAACGTGAAAAGGAAGTAATGGTGCATCGGTGTGTAGACATTTTCTCCTCAGACGGGGATCAGTTTGACCTCGACCTCCAACTGTTGGTCAGAAATCAAAAATGATCACCAGCTGAACTTCTCTTTAGTGTCCGCCGCCTTAATGTGCATCTCTTGAAGGCTGTATGCACCTATGTAACTTTGTAGCTTTAAGGTCATCTGTGCACATGCTGACGTGCATTAGTGCTGTATGAATATGAAAGCATTGGTGCAAGTTTGTTTAGTGGGGTCAAGGCTTTGGAGCATGCTGACAGCCTTGCGATGCCAGCTGGGCTTTAATATGTGGGTATCACGTATCAGCGCACTGATCCAGTCACATTGACGGCTTTACAGCAGCCATCAAGCATTCGATATAGCAAGCACTAATATTAAAGTGGTCCTGAAGAGGTCACGAGACACGTCCAACAAGAGCTGTCAGTCAAGAACATAAATGGGAGCAGATGGAAAAAACTGCAGGAAATTGGATGTGTGATGGTTGTGTGTCTATGTGTAAAACAATGGGAGTAAAGTGGGAAAGAAGGGAGAGTGCGAGGCAATGTGAACGTACATGATAAGAATGAAAAGAAATTGAAAGTCAGAACAGATAAAAAAATAAATAAAAAATAAAGTTGAGGACATAACCTGAGGTCATCAGCAGGTTTTTAAACCTAAATCCCTCTAATCAGCTTGGGCAGACGGGGGAGACAAACCAATCCATTTGCCCCGAGATCCCATTATGACAGAAGAAAAAGGAATGGAAAAGGTGGCGGATTGAACGCAATGGAAAAAAACGGCTCCAAGTGTCCATTCCTGAGTGTGAGTGTGTGTGTGTGACATGTGTGACAATGGCTGGATCACTACAGAGCTGTATGGAACAGGTATGGAATAATGAGGCTTATTTATGAGGCTGAAAGAGTTGTAGGTGATTAGCATGGTGTAAAAATGTCTTAATCTTTAATATAGTGCACTGAAATTTTACTCCAACTATTTTTTAACTGGTAAAGAATAGGTTCTCCCTCACTTTGTATGCTGGTCTGTCTTAATACCTCTCTTGCCCCCTCTACTTCACTTTCTCTCACCACCTCTCTCTCTCTCTCTAGGGAGCTTTGTACTTAGGTGCAATTGAAAATGACTATCAGACCCTGAGGATTGAAACCTGATTCAAAGGCTCCTTATCCTGTAACACAGCCTCCTCCAAGTGCTGTGCTCCACCTCTTCCCCAGTGGCCAACAAATGAAATTATGTATTTTTATCCGCTGAGGTGGGAACACAGCCAGATGAAACCGGGAGTGGGAAGAATGATGTGAATTGCAAATGCCATTCTTCATTGTTGTTGGAGCCCCCGGGGAAGTGGAAGTGACACATGTGGATGTTTACTGTGTGATGCTTTTGATGAGTGAATGAAATGTCAATGTGCCGAGAACAAGACATACAACATTATCCTACACAGAGGTGGCTGGTGAATGTGCATCTGTGTTTATCACACTTGGATCTATATGCACATATCTGAAATACTGGGTGGAGGGAAGCATTGGCAGAAATCGCTTTCACTGAGCAAAGCCATGAGATATGCTCAAGTAGCTAAGAGCCCCTTTACACAGACAGAGTTTGTTGGGTGACCATTCAGGGATCAAAAATTGACCCGATCTCTCAATGAAACACTGACAGATCGCTGAGAGATCAGTGAGATTGTTGAGTGGTCAAGGAGCGGTCAGAGAGAGCTCAAAGAGTGGTCAACAGTCTCATAGATCTGCCACTGATTTTGCCAATTTTGTTCAATCATCTCTCAGCGATCTTTCAAAGAATGCCAAATTTTTCCACCCTTAAATAGAGACGGCTGAGAGATCAGTGAGGGATCATTGAGCACTCGAAGAAAGACCAATAGAGCTCACTGAAAGATTGTTGTGAGATTGATGAGATCATTGAACATTCATTGAGAGACCATTGTGAAATGACTTCCTTTTGGTGATCGAGAGACTGTTTTGGTATAAGTCAAAACTGAGGATAGTGGCGATCACTGAAGATCACTGAGAGATCGTTTGGATATCCGGCCATTTTGCCATCACTCAACAATCTCCAACACTGTGTCAAGATGGTATAATAACAATAAGGTGATTTCTTTCTCTAGACTAAAACCTCTTTGCAGCGGGTAGCCAATTGGAAGAAAGTTGCTCTGAAGAGAGATCCTCTGTCATGTAAATCTGACATTTGCACACTTTCGGTGTCAGTGAATTTTGGTTGTGGTGTGCTGTGTTTCAAGAGAGGGCCTGTAGGTGATTTTATGCAAACTTGTGCTAGATGCTTAACCAATCTATTGCTCATCAAAAATTAATTTTAAAAAAATCCAGCAACTAATCAGCATATTTTGCACTTCAAATCTTTTCAGAGGAATGTTTCACTGCTTTGTTTTCAAAACATAAAAAAAGTTTTGCAGGCCAGAATCATGTTGGATGTGATTTGAAATCTGGGAGCAGACAATCCCCAGGTGCATTTCCATGTTTGTGTCAGTGTAGGAGATCTGCCAATCATTTTTAGTTCCTTTCTAGAAGTTCCCCCAACAAATTTTTGAGTAGTGAAATGCAGGACGACCCCCTCAGGCAAAGAGGGCCTTTGTGGACACGTGCCATAAGCAAAACAAACAAAAGGTGTAGTGGATGAACTCTGAGACATCATTATACTAAGTTTGATACAATTTGAAAAAAAAAATTAAAATGCCCATTTCATTTTGAGGAAATGAAAAAAAAAAAAATGGAACTCAAACGTTGCAATGGCTGCCAGCCGGACAATTTATGGAGTAAAAGACAACCCTGGATGGAGAGAGGTCTTTGACGAGGCCCCGTCAAACCAGGGCAAAATGCTCGGTGGAGGTAGAAGAGCACGAGAAACCATGCTGCACACGCCACCCAGAAGAGAGAACCCCCCCCCCCAAAAAAAAACGGTTGTGACCGCTGCTGGTGACTGGAGGACCACAACCTGGAAAGGGCACCTGCATTCCGCCTTTGATAATCAGGAACCCGCCCACTCCACACCACAGCACATCACCACGCTCCACAAACCAATAGTCCAAACATGATGCAAAACGAAAGCCAGGTAGTCACCGTCAGATAGTGGTAGGGTTGTTTCCAGTTTTTATTAGAAGTCTGATATTCATATGTTAGAAATTCTGTGTATTTTTGACTAAAGTACTGCGTTACTTGTTTATTTTATTTTGTGGAGGTAATAGATCAGGCGAGATGCGACGAGCTGGAAGGGTACAAGGTTTTATTTCCTCCAACATATTGAAACGCGCTTTGTAGCTCGGTGAGCTACTGCGCTGCTGAGGCATGTATAGCAAGCTCTTTTATACATGTTATACAGACAGACAGAGAGAATGCATGGCACATTAGCACAGTGATATACAGTATACTGTATATCAGTCAATACATATCATTAGCGTGACCAACTGGTGCCCGGATGTCCTCTCCCTCATCCAGGGATGTATACACAACAGTCCATTGTTCTGATTGCCCCCTGGGGCTCTCTGTCTGTATGTAAAATGTCCTCCGTTTCCTCCCGCCCTGCTGAGTGTGAAATAGTGTCAGTCTGCAGTGTGCTGGGTCACCACAATTTCCCCTTTATTTAATCTATGAGCTTCTCTGTGTTTACCAACTTTGTTGCGCTGCCTGTGTGTGACTGAATCAGTGTTGTGTATGTGTACTGAGTGCACTGGACTCTGGTCCAAACACAGCCGCCGCAGCACTACTACCAACTTGGCCTTGCTGCCACCGAAGGTTGAAGAGGGCGCTGGTTGCTCGTGTGTGGGTGCACCCATCACATAATGTTCAGCTAACTGCCGCTGAACGTCGGTGCACTGACCCAGCTGCTCCCACAGCAGGACAGCCTGGTAACATACTGTAGGCATAAATCAAGGGGATCTGGGGGGACAATTTTTTTCTTTAAAATTTGCAGCTTTTCTAATAAATTTGTAACTTTTTCCTCATTAATTTACTACATTTATTTGTAAATGCAAAACTTTTTTCTTGTAAACTAACTTTTTGCATCTTAAGTTGGCAACTTTTTTCTTATCATTTTTCTTACTTTTTAGTAAATTTGTCACTTTTCCCTCATAAATCTGCTGTCTTTGCATCTTAAATCTGCAATTTTCTTGTAAATTTGCAACCTTTTTCTAATAAATTTGTGAGCTTTATCTTGTAAATTTGCATGTTTATTTCTCATGAATTTGCAGCTTTTTTCTAGTAAACTTTACTTTTTTGTAAATATGTAACTGTTTCTTGTAAATTTGCAGCTTTTTTCCCCCCCACAAGTGTATATTTGTACATTCTTTGCCATGAATTTATGACTGACTACAATAATACTCATAGTGTCCCCTCAATATTTACTCTGGAGAAAATGTTCTGTTTATTGTCCCGCCAAATATGGAAATTAAATATTCGCCCATGCAGCATGCCGACGCTGCTCCAGACCTCTGGCCCACTGGAAAAAAACAAATGTGGATCCCTGGCAAAAACATTTGAGGACCCCTGACGTAATGTAACGCAGACCACCAGCTAAAAAAGTAAAATTATTTAATGCTGATATTTAACATTCAAATCTGTTTACCTAAATAATTAAGCCATTGATTAAACCAAAATGGCAACAATTTACTTCAATGAAAAAAAAAATATGTGAAACAGCCAAGAGATTTTTATTCAGCACACCCTTCAACGAGTGACTGCAAACTGTGAAGGAGTGCATGCACCCATCAAACCACTCAGCTGTGCCGTCCCTTTCAAAGTCACAGGCAATTTCAAAAAGTGTCACATCCGTAATAACCAACCTTTCTGTGGCACTTTCAAGTTATTTCCACTTGATGATTTCTATTTTTACGTCTTTTTACATCATCAGTTGTCTTCACTCCGTCAGCATCTCTCTTCAACCATTCCACTGTTCTGCACCAACAGCTTTCTCTTAACTCTCACATCTTACTTTGCATTCATCACAGACAGAGCTTTACAGTAATGTTGCACATACCTCAGCAGCTGGTATGCCCTCTGGAGGGCGACACTGTAACAGCACTTCCTGCTCAAGTGATACTTCCTTTCCCATGGGTTCTTGTTCAAATAACTTCTTCAAGTCTGAGGAGAGACACAAGGCATAAAGCCAAAGGCCAAGTTATATAGTATGAAGACAAAAACTCTGTAGGTCCACAATATATCAGATTTTATGAGTGAAACCTTTTGGATGCTGCAGCAGAAGCTTTCTTAACTATTGCAGAAGAGGAGCTTTACTGGTCAGTGGCAAGTGTAAAATGAAACTGAAAAGGAATGAGTCATTCCGTTTATTAACTAAACTGAAAATATTTTTAGAAAATGAAAGTTATCAAAACAGAGATAATAATTTTTTTTAAAAAAATCTCCCTTGATTAAATAGTTTAAGGCATCCCTTAAGAAATCATTGTGTCATTTTCAACAAGTGTAATAAGAAGTAACAGTAATTATGTTACTATGCATTTACAGTCAGCCATTCTGACATCTAAGTAAAAACACCTGCAGTATATATCTGAATGTCCACAGCTCCTGATGCAGTGGGACACACATGCATCGACACACACAGACAACATATCTAACAGCAGACTGTCCTCCAACAGAAACTTTTTAACCAGCAATTCTTACACTCTCTATGTGTGTTTTGACATTGGAAATAACAATGTGTTTCAATTCACCTTATTCCTGAGGGCGCTGCTGTAGAAACGATTATGGGAGCAACTTCTGGTATCGGCTGCAGTAGTGTTAAATCAGTCAGCAAGAGTGGAGTGGTGGGGCATTTAAAAAATTGTTTTTAAAAGTGTTTCTAATTCATTTTAATGTACAGTCCACATACGTGTTTTGCAGTCAAGTGGCAGCTAATTTCAGCGCTTGTAGTTTTTGTATTTTTGAATGTTTTTGCGTAGTTCTATACTTGCTGCTGTTCGTGGTGTGAGGCTCCTCACAAGCACAGCTAAATCTGTGGCTTCAACAGCAATGAGTAGATCATGCACCAAAAACTAAAGGATTGTTCTATGTGATCGGTAGTACAGACACAAGAGCACCAGGTATGTTTTCACTTGTATGAATGTCACAGATCTGATGTTTATACTGTATATGTCACCAGATGCAAGGCTGCATGAAGTAAAACAATAAATAAAAAAATAGTAACAGTTTGCTTCCCAAGGTTTAATGATTTAAGAAAGATATCAAATATGTGTTGGGGTTTTTTTTTTGCATTCGTTGCACTGCATTGGAACGATATGGACAGCAGCTTCAGCATGCATTAATTTTTAAATGATCACAAAATATAGATCAATAAAATTTTGAACAATTGTCAGAAAATGCCTGTACGTGTTAAGTTAAATAACAAGCATTCACGGCATGACAGCAGCATGAGCATTTTAATTTTGGGGTAAAACAAACGGCTGCAGCTGTCTGTATTTCATCATCATCATCATAGCAGTCTGTCGGGGGCGACAACCACTGTTTCATTTAGGTCTGATCAGATTCATTAAAACACCCAAGCACCGTGCTGTGGTTCTTTGTGGCTCTGACTAGACTCTACGTCTGCTCGAAGGTAAATTTGATTATGTCCAATATATTATAACAAAATGCATCCGATTTTATTGCGGTGGAAACATTGATATATCTCAGCTTTTATTTGTTTACAGCATTAGCATTTTAGCAGTGGAGCTAACTAACGGAGCTACTGTCTGCCAGGCCACTTTTTAAGGCCATCTTCTTATTCCTCCATAGTCGTGTGAAGTGTTATGATTATATTACTGTTTTTGAGGAGCAAAAGGCCGTGTTCCCGCATTTGTGATGCCAAAGTCATTGTTTTTCAACAAGGAAAAGTGTCCCGTCTCAATGACAACTCCACTAGTACCGGAAGTTACGCCCATAATTAACACAAGACATCATGGGGGCTAGGAATAAGGTGGATAAATTTAACTAAATATTTTTAAGCAATATTACATGAGCGGGAGTGCAGTATCAGTGAATACAGCACCATGGTGATTCAGTCAAAGGCCCAGTGACATCAATGAGGTACCACGATGCTACCCAACCCTGAGTGTATTATTGCTTTTATACAACAGTTCATTCGTTCAGTAATTTATAAGCTGAAGAAAATATGCAACTATGATAGGTTGAAATCACAACACAACAACAGATTTATGGTTTGTTTGTTTGTTTAATGTTATGTTTTTATGTCAAGATTAGAATTTCAAAAGCAAACAGTTTCCCTGCTGGAAAAACCAGCATAGAAAATATTGGTACATATTTTTTACCAGCATAGAAAATCCAGCATAGACCAGCATGAAAATGCTGGTCTATGCTGGTCTATCCTGGTTTGGTGTTGGTTTAGCTGGTGGACCAGCATTGCAATGCTGGTACGACCAGCTTCAAAACACAACAAATCATGCTGGTGACCAGCATGCTCGTCCATGCTGGTTTTTCCAGCAGTTGCAAAGTAAAAAGACACTGTGCATATTACAAAATATTTAATGGCTGAACTGTTATTTTAGTATGTAACTAGTATTTTATTGGTAGGTTCAACAAAATTTGCTATTGTCCATCAGTTATCGTTCATACACAGAATCCATCAGTCCAGTTTCTTTAGTCAAGCACCTGCTAGCTAGCTAACTAGCACTGGACCAGTATCTCAACTTGTGTTGATGTTTTCTTTGTTGCGGCATCTTCAGGTGGAGTAAAGAAGCAGAAGCATGCATTATGTTATAAGGCTTCAGTACTCTACATTGTGAGGCTTTAATTTAATCTTGAGGTTGTGGGGGATCCATGCTGTAGAGTTCAGTATTTTTCCTCTTAGACTGAGAGAGCATGGAGATCAAAGGGCTGGGGGGTAAGGGGAATTGTCTGGGGAGAGTGAATGGTGAATGCAGGGCCTCAGGTAGCAGGGAGGTGTGAGTTTTGGGATATAAAAGAGAGAGTCCCCGCTACACGAGTTTAATGTTCTGATTCTGGAAGATGTGAGAGTGAAATAAAGTTCATCTGCTCGGAAAGTTTGGTCTGGTTATTTCATCTCCACAAGGTAAGTAATTTTAAAAGTGAAAAAGCTAACTAGGCTAACTATTTGCATGAACCTAGAACACAATAACATGAATGTAAAGGTTGTCTTTTTTTTTTTTCAAACAGTGCTTCACTGCTGAAAATAAGGTACACAACACAGCCTTATAAACGTCACATGTCATAAGAAGCCACTTACAGTTATTGTATTTAAAAAATTTTAGAGCATCAGTGAAGCGGAGTCAAGCATCAACAGTGAAGTATTGGAGAATATAACAACTCCTTCAATCCCTGTTGTCCAATCAAATTTCCTGCTCAGAACTAAATATTGTATAAAAGATAATCAAACCTCCATCCATCCATCTTCTACCGCTTTTCCGGAGGTCCGGGTCACGGAGGGAACAGTTCAAGCAGAGAAGCCCAGACTTCCCTCTCCCCAGCCACCTGCTCCAGCTCTTCAGAGGGGATACCAAGGCGTTCCCAGACCAGCTGGGAGACATAGTCTCTCCACTGAGTCCTGGGTCTGCCCCGGGGTCTCCTCCCAGTGGGACGTGCCTGAAACACCTCAAGTGGGAGGCGTCCAGGGGCATCCTAATCAGATGCCCGTACCACCTCAACTGACTCCTTTCAATGTGGAGGAGCAGCAGTTCTACTCTGAGGCTCTCCCGGATGACTGAGCTCCTCACCCTATCTCTGAGGGTGAGTCCAGCAATCCTACGGAGAAAGCTCATTTCAGCCGCTTGTATCCACAATCTCGTTCTTTCGGTCATTACCCAAAGCTCGTGACCATAGGTGAGAGTAGGAACGTAGATTGACTGGTAAATCGACAGCTTTGCCTTAAAACTAAGCTCCCTCTTCACCACAACAGACCGGTACAACGTCCGCATCACTGCAGACGCTGCTCCAATCCGTCTGTCGATCTCTCGCTCCATTCTCCCCTCACTCGTGAACAAGACCCCAAGATACTTAAACTCCTCCACTTGGGGCAGGAGCCTGTCCCCAACCCAGAGAGGACAATCCACCTTTTTCCGGCTGAGGACCATGGACTCGGACTTGGAGGTGCTGATTCTCATCCCAGCCGCTTCACACTCAGCGGCAAACCGTCCCAGCAAGAGCTGTAGGTCATTGCTGGATGAAGCCAACAGGACAACATCATCTGCAAACAACAGAGATGAGGCTGCACGGTGGCGCAGTGGTTAGCACTGCGGCAGCACAGTTTACCCTTGGCCGGGGGATTGTGGGGATCGTGGGATCGTGGGTTCGATCCCAGCCCCCGACCAACAGTAATCTGTGTGGAGTTTGCATGTTCTCCCCGTGTTGCGTGGGTTTACTCCGGGATTTCTCCGGTTTCCTCCCACATGCCAAAGACATGCATGTTAGGTTAATTGGCTGTTCTAAATTGTCCCTAGATATCTGTTTCCTATAGGCCCTTAGAATAGAGGGTTAGTATTAATGAAAGCGCTTTGAGTGGTCTTTGTGACTAGAAAAGCGCTATATAAGTGCAGGTTAGTTAGTTAGTTAGATCCTGTGGTCACCAAGCATGACACCCTCCATTCCCTGGCTGCGCCTAGAAATCCTGTCCATAAAAATTATGAACAGGATAGGTGACAAAGGGCAGCCCTGGCGGAGTCCAACTCTCACTGGGAATGACTCCGACCGAGTGTTGGCAATACGAACCAAACTCTCACAACGGTCGTACAGAGACCGAATAGCTCGTAACAACAAGCCCGATACCCCATACTCCCGAAGCACCCCCCACAAAAATCCATGAGGGACGCGGTCAAATGCCTTCTCCAAGTCCACAAAACATATGTAAACTGGTTGGGCAAACTCCCACGAACCCTCGAGAATTCTCGAGAGGGTAAAGAGCTGGTCCGATGTGCCACGACCAGGACGAAAACCACATTGCTCCTCCTGAATCCGAGGTTCGACCAACGGCCGGACTCTCCTCTCCAGTACCTTGGCATAGACCTTCCCAGGGAGGCTGAGGAGTGTGATCCCTCTAAAGTTGGAGCACACCCTCCGGTCCCCTTTTTTAAAGAGAGGAACCACCACCCCGGTTTGCCATGCCAAAGGCACTGCCCCCGACCTCCACGCAATGTTGCAGAGGCGTGTCAACCATGACAACCCAACAACATCTAGGTACTTGAGGTACTCAGGGTAAGCAAACCTTAACAATCAAAAATTATGACTTAAGGTCTTAAAAGAGGTTACAAAAAGTCAAGATAAGGATGTGAACCTGTTACTCTAAGGTGCCATTTTTACTTTTGTTACTTGGGTTTAAGCATTTTTAAAACTAAAAAAACACCATGAAAGCCAGTGACATCACTGTCTTGGAGATGGTATTATGGTCATATTCTCAGGTGAGAAACTTACCATTAACTTTTACATATTAGTTGGAGGTCTTGTTGCTAATGCAACAGTGCAACAGTCAATATCAAATATACTTTTAGCTGCTCAGTCTGATCCATGTCTGCCCCATCCAACACTGAATGGTATTTAGCCTTGCTTTCACTGAATTTAGATTTGCCAGAGTTCAGGGATCATACACAGGCCAAAAACAACAAATGATTCACACTAATGGTTCACAAGTGGCTAAAATGACAGCATTACAAAGCACTGTGGAATGAAACACCATCTTTTTACTCAGCTTTTCAGAGAGAACACAGCTGTTTTTATTAGGATGAAAGAGGTGCATACAGTAATGATTTATTAACAATTAGCTAGATAGCCAAATGAGAGATCTTTATCCTTCTCTCTTTTCCACTCTGAAAGGAGATCTACAGAATGCTTCAATGTTCGTATTTTGTACCCCATCTGTTCAATAAATAAACTGGAGACCCAACCTACCCATCCATGATCACGCCCATGCTCAAACTCGTTCAAACTCCTCTGTTGGTCATGACCAAGGAGCAGTCTTAAAACACTCCTTTATCATTCACGCTGCATTGTGTTTATCATGGACTAGCTGGAAAGACGATATACATATTTCAGTCATTTATCACAAAGTGAGGATTTTCATTTGAAAAAAAAAACAAAAAAAACCCAACACATACACAAACATTAATTAGAATAGATTGAAAGGGTTCTTATAAGTGGAACATTTGTGGAATGTCATCTGCTGGTGTTGGTCCACTGTGTTTAACAAGTCCAAAGTCAGCGCAGCTGTCTGTCAGGGAAGTTTGAGAGCACTTCATGCTTCCCTGTGATGACAAGCTTTATGGAGATGCTGACTTCATTTTCTAGCAGAATTTGGCACCTGCCCACACTGCCAAAAATACCAGTACCCGGTTTAATGATCATGATGTCACTGTGCTTGATTGGCTAGCAAACTCGCCTGACATAAATTCCATAGAGTCTATGTGGTATTGTCAAGAGGAAGATGAGAAACACCAGACCCAACAATGCAGACAAGCTGAAGGCCGCTATCAAAGCAACCTGGGCTTCCATAACACCTCAGCAGTACCACAGGTTGATCGCCTCCCATGCTATGCCACATTGATGCAGTAATTTATGTAAAATAAGCCCCAACCAAGTATCGAATGTGTACATGGACATACTTCTCGGTTGGCCAACATTTCTAGGAAAAATCTATTTTTTTTTTTCTTAGGGGTCTCATGTAAAATTCTAATTTTCAGAGAAAATGAATTTGGGGTTTTCGTTAGCTGTAAGCCATACTCATCAAAATTAAAGGAAATAAACACTTGAAATATATCCCTATGTGTGTAATGAATCTATATAATATGCGAGTTTCCCTTTTTGAATTACTGAAAAAAATGAACTTTTCGATGATATTTAATTTAATGAGATGCACTTGTACAAGAATATGATGGCTGAAGTAGACAGGACCTACATGTGGGATAATTAAGAAAATGATTACTGAAAGTAAAGATACAGTATAATGAAAAGGAGAAGGAAGGTTTCTTTTTAAGGAACTATAGACAAATAAACCAGTTTGAAGATGGTTCATCTGATAAATGCTGAGGACACCTGACTGATGGAATGAAGGCTGAGCTGGATACCTTTGATGTAGCTGATACATTATTCTTAACACTTGCTTTTGCAGACAGTATATGGCTCTAATTTTGAATAGTGAGTACTAGCTCACACTATATTACAGTAGTTACTGTACGGGTACACAACTGAATAGCATAGTGGCTACCTCACTGTTGATCAGGTGACAAGTCTTGACCAGGATCCCAATACTTTGGGCTATTTCACAGTTATGGTCCTGATATGAATTTTCCAGGATAAAGACTCATCCAGCAGTACACCAATAAATCATGTTGAACTCACATTAGTTATGGGATGTCATCAATTACAATTTTACCACAGAGGTTAAAAGTCCCTGGTTTTAGATCAAAGAAGATAAAGCTTCTTTTTTTTTTAATGTTAAGCAATAACTTGTTACTCTTGAACCAAACAGACAGCTTACTACATTCCTTATTCAAAACCTTAATGATAGTGAAAGGAACTGTATGTGAAAAGAAGACACTTGTATCATCTGCAAATACAATTTTAGATAGCTTTTCTGGGGCTCTGTGATTATCAATAATGTAGTTAAAAATACCAAAGGCCCAAGAATTGACCCTTGTGGTATACCACAGCAAACAGGGAGAAAAGGAGAATTGTTCCCATTAGAAGTTACACATCGCTGTCTATCCTATAGGTAACTGGTGAACCAAAGCAATGTACTGTTTCTTATTCCAATATGTGAAAGCTTCTGTAAAAGAATACGATGATCAACTGTATCACATGCCTTAGATAAGTCTAATAAAATGCCTACAGTATTTTCTTTTCTATCTCTAGCATTTGTATATTTCAGTAGGTAAATAAATAAGTGCCATAAGTGTTGAATATTTTTTCCTAAATCCATAATGATGTCATATATTGAACTTATTAAGATGTTCTAATAATCTTTGACAAACCACCTTCTCCAGAATTTTTCACATGGTAGGCAGAATGGAATCAGGTCTATAATTATTGAATATAGTTAGATCATCACTATTTTGGACAGGAATAATTTTAGCAAAGTTTTAGTTCAACAGGAGCAATTCTATTTTCCAATAAAAGAATGAAGATACATGTATGAACCAGAAGTTTCACAATGTAACATAAATGGACCTCAGTAATTTTCTGTGAATGTCATCATAACCCAGAGAACAATCTTTTAAATTACTTGAAGTCTCCTGAACTTCATCTTGAGTAGCTGGTAAAAACTGAAAACTCTCTTACTGGGGAATTGACAAACTGAAGTGGACCTACATCACTAGGTGGGATCTTGGAAGCCAAAGTAGGCCCAATTTCAGAGAAAAACTCATTGAAGTTATTGGCGATTTGTAGTGGATCAGTAATAAGACCTTCATCAACCTTGAATTCTTTAGGTAACTGGATGTGCTTTTTTGCTGAGAATACAATTAACAGTTCTCCAAAGAGAGTCATGTCATTTTTATGTTTAGATATTTCCACTAATGTAGTGCTTTTGAGCTCCTCTAATGATGGGGCAGTGGTGGCCTAATGGTTAACAATGTGGACTGGTGACTTGAGGGTCACTGATCCAACCCCTGGAACCAGCAGGATCAGATCTGGGTGGGACAGATAACACAGCAATGTTTGCCCCACCCTCCTAAACCCCACTGTGGAGCTGCTCGGTGTCCACAGGTAAGTCTGTGGGTGTACTGGGCTGCTTCCAGGTGTGAATGTGTGAATGTGAACAGCGTGTCATTGAAAAAGAGAGTTTGCCTCTCATTGGACTGTCCCTGTAAAAATAAAGATTAAAAAAAAATAAAAATGTTAAATTTATTTCTGTAACTTTTGAATTGGGCATGATTCAAAAGGGTGGGGCTAAGGAGATTTTTTTGTATAGTTTGTTTCTGGTTTTCATGGATTTCCTGATGGTTGAAGTGATCCACAATTTGTCGGTTTATGATGAGCTTTGGGAGACACCAGTTTAAGCAGAAAGCACATGTCATAGGCCTGACAAACACTCTGTGAAAACAACATAAAAGCCTTTTGTGGGTCAACTGACTGAAGGATCTCAGTCCATGGACACTTACTGACAGCTAGCTTGAATTTAGCTAAATTTGTTTCATTAAAAGTTCCTTATATTTATGATGTATAATTGCAGGCTTATCATAATCCTTGAATGATATTAAAAAGATAGGGCAATGGTCAGCAATATCCATGCTCAGAACTCCTGATTTCATGTTCTTACCCAACACATTTGTGAAGATATTATCTATAAGGGTAGCAAAGGTTTCTGTGACCCTGGTTGGTACAGAAGTCATAGCACAAAAGCAATGGGAATACACTGTGTCAATAAATGCCCTAATAAAACTGTCTGATAATTTATAATACTGAAATCACTAATTAAGTAACAATTTTTCCCTTCATTAGAAATAACATCTAGAATATATGTAAGGTCAGCACTGAATGCAGGCAAACTAAAAAGCTAGTTGGTCGGAGGTTTCCGGTTATGGCGGCCACGTAGGAAGACGTGTTTCACACTGCTCTGCTTGTAAAACTAAAAATTCTACTAAAACTCTCTCAATTGGAACAAAAACCCATCCCAGCGTTTTGGCGTGGCTATGGTAAAGACCAAGGCTGGAAAATTAGGTGGAGGAAAAGGCAACTTGACAAAACAATCTAAGCTAATGGACTTCCACGCTCAAGGCGAGGCAGGGAAATCTCCAGAGGCAATGGCGGAGGATGGAGCCAGAAGCGGAGTGGGAACTGCTGGGGAGGGGACAAGCGTAGTGCTCGCTGCCATCAACTCCATGAGAACAGAGTTTTCGTCTAAATTTGATGGGATTATAGCAGTGATAGAAGGTATGAGGAAAGAAATAAACGACTGTTTGGAACGAGTGTCGCAGGCGGAGCTCCGAATATCAAGCACTGAGGATGACGTCACCAGCCTGCAAATTAAACTGCAAACAATGGAATTAAAATGGAAACATCTGGAAGATAACATTCTAGACTTGGAATCCCGCTCGTGACGGAATAATTTGAGGCTGGTGGGCCTCCCGGAGGGAGCGGAGGGACGGGACTCATGTTCCTTTTTGGAAAAGTGGATTCCAGAAGCGCTGAACAACGTGGACCTGCAGTCATCGGTCGTTTTAGAGAACGCTCACCGAATCGGGTCACCGAGAGATAATAAGACACCACCGAGGATGCTGATTATGAAGTTCCTGAACTACAGAGACAAGATGACGGTCACCAATGCGGCGCGAGCTAAAGGGGAAATTAAATACCAGGATCAACAGGTGCGGTTCTACCCAGACTTCGCCACAGGAATACAACAATTAAGGAGGCAGTTTGACCCCGCCCGCAAAGAGCTGCGCAACCTAGGGATTCGTCACGGAGTAATTCATCCGGCAAGACTGCTGGTCACATATAAGGGGAGAACCCACACCCTCAAGAGGCGCAGGAGCTCATCAAGCAGATCCAAAAGGAGACTGGCGGGAGCTAAGCATGAACATGACAAAGGTAGAACATTTAAGCGTATGTACAGACATCTGATTGATCTGAAACATATAATAAGTCTACAAAATACAGACTGTATTTAAAAAAAAAAAGCTATGATGTACAACGTTGCTATAAAACTTTGAAGTTATGCTGAAAAAATTACAGAAGAGAGTTAATGTTATAAGAATAGTAGTAGAGTCAGGGTGATTGAGAGGAGAAAGAGAGAGTGGTTTGACTGATCCTCGCAGGTGTGGAACAGTCACTAGCTATAACAGGAGATGGAATTTTTTTGATTTTGGGGGGATTACCACGAATGTGGGGAAAAGGAATTTGTTTTTGTTTAGTTTGTAGGATGAATGTTCTATCATCCATGTTTTTGCTTCTCTGTAAGAGTATGTTCATATTGCAAGGTAATCTTAAACTCTTTATTGCTCATAGATCAAAGCGTTAATCTTAATTTAACTTCATGGAATTGCAGAGGTCTACAAAATCTTAAAAAAACTTAAACAAGTTATGAATAAAATAAAAGACATAGATTCAAAAATTGTATTTTTACAAGAAACTCATCTAATAGAGGAGGATGTAAAAAGAATTAGGAGAAGATGGCAAGGTAACGTGTTCACGTCATCATTTTCATCCCGAGCCAGGGGAGTTATGACTCTCATACATAAAACAGTCCCATTTCAAGTGAAAAATGTAATTGGAGACAAATTTGGAAGATACCTAATCATCCAAGGATCTTTGTTATTAGAAAATATAAATCTGGTGAACTTATACAGCCCCAGTATTGATGATCAAAACTTCTTTGTTAATTTATTCCTTACTTTATCATCACTTACAGGGCAACATATAATAGCAGGGGATTTTAACTGTACATTGAATCCCAGTATAGATAGATCAACAGGACTGGACTGTACGCACAATGGATGCAGGATGACCGTTAATCATTTTATGAAAGAATTGAGATTGCTAGATATATGGAGAGAAATGAAAACACAAGTCAAAGCCTATTCTTGTTATTCTAATACAGATAAGACATTCTCACGTATTGACTACTTTTTGATCTCTACAGAATTAAGGTCCAAGATTCAAAACTGTTTCTATGATAACATTGTGATCTCTGATCAAGCACCCTGCTGTCTAATATATGTAGATAAGAAATTGACAAAGGACCCAGCTAGGTGGCATTTTCAGCATAAATGGCTTTAGGATGAGGAATTTGTTAAGTACATAGAAAAACAGATAGATGAGTTCTTTGATATTAATACTATACAAACAACGGCATGTATAAAGTGGGAGGCTTTCAAAGCTTTTATTAGGGGGCATATTATTAGTTATACAGGTTCAAAATCTAAGAAGACCCGAGAGGAGAGAGTCCAATTGGAACGTAAAATAAAAATTCTTCAAGAAAAAGTGTATGCAGGAAGTAACCCACAGTTGGAGAATGAATTACTGATTCTGAGAGCTGAATATGACAAAAAAAATCAGCGAATAGAGCTGCCTCGAGTCTTCTAAGATTGAAGCAAACTTTTTATGAACAAGGTGAAAAATCAGAAAAATTATTGGCATGGCAGATTAAACAATTAGAATTTAAAACACCAATTACCAGTATTATAAGTAACGGAGAGGTAGTTATAGATCCTTTAGAAATTAATAGTGCCTTTAGAGATTATTATGAAAAACTATATGATACAAAAAATGAAACTGACTTAACAAAACTAAATGGGTTTTTGGGCGGATTATCTATACCGTGTATTCCAAATGAAAACAGGGAGATACTGGAGTCTAAAATTGGGGTGGCAGTGGCTCAGGGGGTAGAGCAGGTCGTCTAATAACCCGATGGTTGGCGGTTCGAATCCCACTCTCCCCAGATATCCTGCCGTTGTGTCCCTGGGCAAGACACTTCACCCGCATTGCCTCCAGTGCCCATAACACTGGGTATGAATGTGTATAAATGTATAAAATGTTCAGTGGTGGTTGGAAAGGCCGTTGGTGCAGATTGGCTGCCAAGTTTCCGTCAGCCTGTCCTGTGGCAGCTGTGGCTGCAGAAGTAGCTTGCCACTACCATTGTTTGTCTGGAGTGAATGAATAATGTACCTATTTGTAAAGCGTCATTGAGTATATATGATAAAGCGCTATATAAAACCGATGCATTATTATTATTAAAATTAGTCAAGAAGAAGTTGGGCAAGCCATTGATAATTTGAAATCAGGAAAAAGAGCAGGACAAGATGGTCTTCCAGTTGATCTCTATAAAAAATTTAAGAATAAATTAATAAAACTGTGGTGCACATATGTAGTTTCACGGGCTCACATGTGTATGACTGTTCATATGCTCTCATGTATATTCCTGTGTGCTTATTTTGGCTTCACGTCTGAAGAGGAACAAAAGGTCTGGACCTCCTAGGGATACGAGGAGGATGAGAGAGTTGGCCTTTTGATATGCAAAGAGATGGACATGAATGATTGCCTGACCACCCAGGTTGGGGTGGAAGCGAGAGGAACTGCAGGGGGGATGCATTGTGTTTGGGATTTAAAGACAATGGGATTTTGTACTTTGATGTCAGGGGTATAAGACTGGCAGATGTTGGGGCTTTTTCCTTCTTCTGCTTTTGAATGTTGGAGAGTGTGTTGTGAATAAAAATGGAACCTGAGAAATAACTCTGCCTCATCCTTTCCACACAATCTCCACAAAACCACTTTTGGAAATGGTTTTAGAAGCATTTCAAAATGGTAATTTACCACCATACATGAATAATGCCTTTATTATACTGTTGCCAAAACCAGGTAAACCCCCTAATAAATGTGAAAACATGAGACCAATAAGCCTATTAAATGCTGATCTTAAAATAATCTGTAAAATTTTAGCAAAACGACTACAAGAAATATTACCAAATATTATTAACCGAGATCAGAATGGCTTTATAATGGGAAGACAAGGCTTCCATAATGTAAGAAGACTATTTAATATTATTTATTCCAATAAAGAAGCACCGGATACAGCTCTCCTATCAATGGATGCCGAAAAGGCCTTTGATAGGGTCGAATGGCTCTATCTTTTTGAAGTCCTACAAAGGTTTGGACTTGGAAATAATTTCATAAAATGGGTCCAGATAATATACAATACTGCTACAGCAGAAATCCTAACAAACAGCAATATCTCAAAATCAATAAAAATCAATAGAGGATGTCGACAAGGCCGTCCACTTTCACCTTTACTGTTTACTATGGCAATTGAACCTTTAGCAATGACAGTACGTTTACAACCACAAATATATGGAATTAAAGTAGGACCAACAGAACATAAAATCTCCCTGTATGCCAATGACATAATTTTATTTATGTCGAATTTTAAAAAATCAATTCTGACCTTGTTAAATTTAATAAAGAACTTTGGGGAAATATCAGGATATAAAATAAATAAAACAAAATCTTCAATATTAATGCTAAATGAGACCCAGAGAAATCATCCAGCTCCTGAGATAAATCAATTCAATGTTGTAAATCAGTTTAAATATTTAGGAATTCAAATTTTGCCTAAGCTAGAATCAGTCGCCAGTGCCAACTATGAAGCCTCAATGACAGATATTAATGAGTTACTTTAGAGATGGATGTCACTACCAATGTCGATGATCGGGAGAATTAATATACTTAAAAGTAATATCTTACCAAAAATACTTTATTTATTTCAAAACATTCCTTTACCACCACCTTCAGATCTATTCTCAAGAATTAAAAAAAAGTTAGTGGAATTTATATGGAACAATAGGAAGGCTAGATTATGTTTGTCCTTACTATATTTACCATTTGATCGTGGAGGTCTGAAATGTCCAAACTTTATGTTGTATTACTGGTCAGCACAACTGAGGTCTATGACGTATTATTTTTCATCAAATGATCTCCCTCACTGGACTGAAATGGAATCATACAATTTACCTTTACCTCTTCCCTTATTCATACACTCAGACTCGGCTAAAAAATTACAGAAACAAGTTAAAAATCCAATTGTAAAGCACATGATCAAAATATGGTGTGAAACCAAAAAATATTTAAAAGAACCACATCTACTGTCACAATTTAGCCCAATATGGGGTAATCAATATTTTACACCAGGAAGAGCGGATGCTGTATTTAAAGTATGGAATTTAAAAGGGATTCAAAAGATTCAAGACTCATATTTGTCACGCTCAGATAACATAATGTCTTTTGAAGAACTGAGGATTAAATTCAATCTTAATAGAACACATTTTTTTAAAATATCTTCAGCTTAGAAATTTTATTCGATCAAATCAAAATAATGCTCTCACTCGACCTACTTATTCATCTTTGGAAAAAATTTTGACGAAAGATAGTTAGAGAAAAGGGTATTATTTCAGAGTTTTATAACTCATTGACACTATTCTCAAGTGAAAACTCACAGAAAAGACTGAATTATTGGAAAGAAGACCTGCAAATTGAAATTTCAGAGGAACAATGGGAAATGGCTTGTGCAGGAGCTCAAACCAAATCAATAAATGTACGTCTTTAACTGATACATTTTAAAAGGTTAATGCGGATGTATGTTACACCAGTGGAATTAAATAGATATAACAAAAACATACCAGATACATGCACAAAATGTATGGAAAGTAAAGGAACCCTATTTCACTGTTTATGGGAATGCAGAAAAATCAGAATGTTTTGGGAAGAGGTGAGGGTAACAATTGATAAAATAATTTCAAAACAATTCACATTGAACCCTAAACTGTTTTTGTTGGGTCTGTATCCAGAAAAACATAACTTTAATAAGAGTGAAAGAGCATTCATAGACCTCAGTTTGCTTAATGCCAAAAAATGTATTGCACTACTGTGAAAAAAGACTCATAGACCAGATGTGACTCAGTGGTTAAGACAGATGTTAACAAACCTTCCACTAGAAAGAATAACATATATACTGAAATTAAAGGAAAATGTGTTTGAGAATAGGTTCAGGTTCAGGTTCAGGTTACTTTATTTGTACCCGTAGGTAGATTTGTTTTGCAGTCTGGTGACATCCATATTTACAAGCCACAAATTACATTCAACATAGACACAAACACAGGCACATATGAAGCTGACTATAAACATGATAAAATACTCAAGGCTCCATCAATCAGGGTATATATGGAGACCTTTCATTGATTATGTAAAGAAATTAAACATAAAGAAGGTGAATGATATGTGTGGACCTTGCAAATTCCAAACTGGTGAATGTATATTATGTATTCTTATGTAATAGATTACCTAGACTAAACAGAGGAGCATTGTTGTTGACTTGCTTTTGTTAATGGTTGTTGTTGTTTTTAGTACATTTTTTTGTTGTTGTTGTTGTTGTTAGTGTTTTTTAATTTTTAAATTACTTTAGTGTTAGTGTCTGACTGTTTGTGCCATGTTTGTAAAAAAAGGTTCAATAAAAAATATTGTGGGAAAAAAAAAGCTAGTTGGTCTATAAATACATGCAATAATGGTCTAGTGAATTTCCACAATAAGAGCTTCAGCAGAAGGTGTGAAAAGCTTTTCAATATCATATATTTCTTTATATTCCAAACTAGGGCTGGCATACTGTACAAGGAAACACCCCCACCAATCTGATTTTCTCTGCATCGGTATACATGCCTAGACGTATTAAACAAATATAAATAAGCACTGTCATTAGTGAACCAAGTTTCGGTTACCCTATGACATCAAAAAAGAAACTGAGGTTAGTCAAACAAGAACATAAGGCATCATCATTTTTGACAAACTGCAAACATTGATGTGATGAAGAGAAAAAGCACTCATCTTTTATGAGTAGGGCTGGGCAATATCAAAAAATTCCAGTCACGATAATTTCTTTCCATATTGATCGATATATACACATACACTACCGTTCAAAAGTTTGGGGTCACCCAGACAATTATTTTGTGTTTTCCATGAAAAGTCACACTTATTTACCACCATGAGTTGTAAAATGAATAGAAAATATAGTCAAGACATTGACAAGGTTAGAAATAATGATTTGTATTTGAAATAATAATTTTTTCCTTCAAACTTCGCTTTCGTCAAAGAATCCTCCATTTGCAGCAATTACAGCATTGCAGACCTAACATGATTGCACAAGGGTTTTCTAATCATCCATTAGCCTTCTGACACAATGAGCAAACACATTGTACCATTAGAACACTGGAGTGATAGTTGCTGGAAATGGGCCTCTATACACCTATCTAGATATTGCACCAAAAGCCATACATTTGCAGCTAGAATAGTCATTTACCATGTTAGCAACGTATAGAGTGTATTTCTGATTAGTTTAAAGTTATCTTCATTGAAAAAAAGTGCTTTTCTTTCAAAAATAAGGAAATTTCTAAGTGAGCCCAAACTTTTGAACGGTAGTGTGTGTATATATATACTGTATATATATATATACTGTATATACTGTATATATATATATATATATATATAAATCAAATTATTATTTCTGTCAAGCTTAAAGGTTCCTTTTTTCTTCAAAGTGAGATGTGAAGCTACAAGATTAATTTTAAATATTTATTTTCTGACAGAAGTTGAACTTGAAAAATGTAGTTGTGAACATTATATAACAGTATTTTAAATAATTATAAAATGCAAAATATAATTTTTTTCAATATTCTGCTCATCAACGTACCAATAGCTGAGAGCAGTACATGCCCAAATGTAGCAGCCGTTACAGTACACCTTTCATCCATGTCAAATTATAAGTCTCCCCAGCTCAAGTGTGGAGGATGGTTGCAACCAAACAACACCGATTAGTATTTGGATTAAACAATGAATGTGTCTGAATGGGACACAAAATGCTGAAATTATTCAAATAAATTTCAAGGAATATATCACAATGGGTCTGGAATATTTGTAAACATGTCCATTAGTTGACTTGAGGTCACTTGATCCCATTAGATATACAGTATCTCACAAAAGTGAGTACACCCCTCACATTTTTGTAAACATTTTATTATATCCTTTCATGGGACAACACTGAAGATATGACACTTTGATACAATGTAAAGTAGTCAGTGTACAGCTTATATAACAGTGTAAATTTGCTGCCCCCTCAAAATAACAACACACAGCCATTAATGTCTAAACCGCTGGCAACAAAAGTGAGTACACCCCTAAGTGAAAATGTCTAAATTGTGCCCAAAGTGTCAATATTTTGTGTGGCCACCATTATTTTACAACACTGTCTTAACTCTCTCGGGCATGGGGTTCACTAGATCTTCACAGGTTGCCACTGGAATCCTCTTCCACTCCTCCATGATGACATCACAGAGCTGGTGGATGTTAGAGACCTTGCGCTCCTCCACCTTCCATTTGAGGATGCCCCACAGATGCTCAATAGGGTTTAGGTCTGAAAACATGCTTGACCAGTCCATCACCTTTACCCTCAGTTTCTTTAGCAAGGCAGTGGTCATCTTAGAGTGTGTTTGGGGTCGTTATCATGTTGGAATACTGCCCTGTGGCCCAGTTTCCGAAGGGAGGGGATCATGCTCTGCTTCAGTATGTCACAGCACATGTTGGCATTCATAGTTCCCTCAATGAATTGTAGTTCCCCAGTGCCGGCAGCACTCATGCAGCCCCAAACCATGACAATCCCACCACCATGCTTGACTGTAAACAAGACACACTTGTCTTTGTACTCCTCACCTGGTTGCCGCCACACACGCTTGACACCATCTGAACCAAATAAGTTTATCTTGGTCTCATCAGACTACAGGACATGGTTCCAGTAATCCATGTCCTTCGTCCGTTTGTCTCCAGCAAACTGTTTGCGGGCTTTCTTGTGCATCATCTTTAAAAGTGTCTTCCTGCTGGGACGACAGCCATGCAGACCAATTTGATGCTTGTGCGGCATATGGTCTGAGCACTGACAGGCTGACCCCCCACCCGTTCAACCTCTGCAGCAATGCTGGCAGCACTCATATGTCTATTTTCAAAAGACAACCTCTGGCTATGATGCTAAGCATGTGCTCTCAACTTTTGTGGTCGACCATGGTGAGGCCTGTTCTGAGTGGAACCTGTCTTGTTAAACCGCTGTATGGTCTTGGCCACAGTGGTGCAGCTCAGTTTCAGGGGTTGGGAATCATCTTATGGTCTAGGCCATCTTTATGTAGAGCAACAATTCTTTTTTTTCAGATCTTCAGAGAGTTCTTTGCCATGAGGTGCCATGTTGAACTTGCAGTGACAAGTATGAGAGAGTGTGAGAGCGATAACACCAAATTTAACACACTTGCTCCCCATACACACCTGAGACCTTGGAACACTAACGAATCACATAAAACCGGGGAGGGAAAATGGCTAATTGGGCACAATTTGGACATTTTCACTTAGTGGTGTACTCACTTTTATTGCCAGTGGTTTAGACATTAATGGCTGAGTGTTGAGTTATTTTGAGGGGACGGCAAATTTACACTGTTATACAAGCTGTACACTGACTACATTGTATCAAAGTGTCATATCTTCAGTGCTGTCCCATGGAAACATGTAATAAAATATTTACAAAAATGTGAGAGGTGTACTCACTTTTGTGAGATACTGTAATTTAATGTGCTATTTGGGCATTTTGTGTAATGCTAGTTACTACAAGAATGGCTATTTGTCATTAAATATTAGAATAAAAATGATTTAATTGATTTTTAGGGTTTGGTGTTCCATAAAGAAATGATTTCATTTATTATATGGATATTTTCTAGGGGGTTGAGGTCACAGGAGTCCCATTTGATGTTTAGCACAACCCTGCTCAACAGGATAGCACCGCTTCAGATGGTAAAAAAGGTCTGTAGTGTTACTTGATTTCGTGGGAACGTGCTTGACAGTTTGCAGTGCACACTAAGCTGCTTCTTGTCCGACTTTAAATAGCCAAAAGATCTCCACATTATTGAATTCCTCGTACCGTTTTTTTCAACAACAATCTCCTCGTCTATTGAGCATTGGGTGGTGTCTGTTTCGGTGTCTTCTTTAGTAACGCTGTCACTGAACTTTTCATTAATGTTTTATATCTTCTCTTACATGGCTGTGCTAGCCCAAACATTAGCAGGTGTGCTAGGCTAATCCCTGGCTACGTGCTAGTCATACGCACCTACGCACGCTGTTGTGTGCATCAATCGAAAGTGACTTCCAGCCACATCATTGGTTTGGTGTGGTGTATTCTCATTTTCATTGGCTTTTCTTGTTGTCTGTCAAAACACAGAATGAATGAGTTCTATTGAAGTTCTATTGAAAATGTTTTGTTTTGTCTCTATAGAGGAAAAGTTATTTTGCGATAATTATTGTTTTATCACCCAGTCCTATTTGTGAGTCAGAATCAGAATAAGAATCAGATTTATTGCCATTGTTCATGTAGTACACAAACTAGGAATTTGTCTCGGTGCAATGCTGCAACATTAAACATGGAGTAGCACTAAAGATAAAAATAAAAAACTATGCATGCAATAAAATGTAGAATATGAGTAATACTAATCTATGCAATTTTTAAATATATTAACAAGCAGCAGATATTGTGGAGTTCCACATAGTGCAGTCGGTAGTGCAAAAAGAAAACAGTGATAATTGTCATGAGACCGGTTGAGCTGCTGTACATAGTGCACGAGAGTCTAATAAGTCACTTAGTGTTCAGCAGTCTGATGGCAGAGGGGAAGAGTCTTTTAAAGATTTAAATTCATTCTCACAATCGTAATTATAAGATCCAGAAGAGGCAGATTTCAGATGAGCAAAACAGTTGATATCTGGGTCCTTAGTGTGTAAAGTATTCATTGTTGAGGAATCCCAGAGATCATGGTCTTGTTGTTGAAATGTTTTAGGAAAATTATCAGTTAACATTGCATTTTCTTGATCATATTATTCAGTATATTGTAAGGCACAGATTGTGGAACTTGCTGGTTACTAGCGTCTAATTGCTTTGGTGAATGTGATGTCATAGTATTTTAATTGTCAAAAACACAGGAGAAAGTGACCACCAGTTCCAAGGGCACAAACTCATTCATGCTGCATGGCTTCTGTCATCTGCAAAGGCTTTCATCGTTTAACTACCAATCTGTCATAGTTGATGATGGCACAATTCCTCTTTCTCTGTCTCTTTTCATTGCTGGAATGAGATCAGCTCTCCTCTTTCTTAGCGGATCAGAGAAGTCCTCACTTATATAGACTGCAGTCTTCTTTAGGTGAGCTCTAGCCTTAACCCTTTGTCAGTGTATGTCGCCAAACTGAGAATAACCCCTAGTGGTCAACAGTGGTAAAGACTTTTTTCAAGAAAATATTCAGATCAGATGTCAGAACTTTACAAGGCTATAACTTGAAAGTGGTAATAGATAATGGCTTACTGTCTATTAGAAAGATGTAGAGTCTGATCCAAAGTTTGGGATAGGAGTAAATTTATGCATCTAATTTGCATACAAACAAACAAAGACATTTGTCACTTACCGGCGTCCTTTTGCAGCATTCTGGTTGCTATTTTGTCCTCTCCCGGTCATTTTAGCTTTCTTTCCTACGTTGACAAACTGTTATTGATTATTCCACCTTAATTTTGCTTTTATTCCGCAGCAATTTAGCTTATATGACAACATGCAACCGGTGATTGCTCTCCAGTCACATGGTGCGCCGGGTGCCCAGCAGGTCAACTCAACGAGCTTCACGCTCCCTGTGTTATAAGAACATGTAAACATCTACCTTCATAAGCTAAATAATCTCTTTTTAGAACCATAGTTGGCGAATTCAGGACCAAATCCTCCGACTATGCTCCTCGGTCTGGGATTGCGTCTGTCCACTACGATTGGTGCCCACCATTTTGTGATGTAATCCCAAAAACAAAGAAGAAGGAGGATTTCTTACTCTTTGGTATATTACGTGCCATCCATGAGTCCTCCAATGCGTGCCTGCCACCTTGTGAACTGGCATGATCAGTACAAATCCTCAGTACAGCTGGGCAGTGTTTCTGCACATCATTATCAGTTGACAGGCGCAGTGCCGCACTATGCCACTAGGTGCACATGAAATTACACAGCATAAGGGTTAAGTTGTTAAGTTGATCCCATTCCACAATATGTGGTGTTTGGGGCGGCGCTTATATCCGTTTCACTGACGGTAGGCCACACAGTTACTGTAAGTACTACTACTAAAAGCTACAGTGGGGGGGGGGGGGGGTCGGTCCTTCTGGTAGCTCTGTGCATTAACTTTTCCTTTCCCCATTCTATTATGCTGAGCTCCAAACTAGAAGGTGTAAAGTACCATTTTTATATGGTCTTTGGTATGACATGACTGGGATTTGAACCCACGACCTCCCGGTTGTGGGGTGGATGGTCTACCAATAAGACCACCTCTAGCCTTGGCAATAATGGGTTATTTGTCTTTGTATCTTAAGAATTTCACTAGAATTGGTCTTGCATTTCCAGAATTTTGTCTGACATTTCCAGTGTGACTGGCTCTTTCAATTTCTATAGTCTTTGAATCAATCTTCAGCTTGTTGTTCAGAAACTCTCTAACTTTCTTCTCAGTATCTGACCAAGACTCATATTCATTATCTTGTATCAGATCATTAATAATAACATCATTTCATCGATTCTGATTATCCAAGTAGTCAACTTTAGATATGATGTCTTTGCTTTCAGAGTTCATGCACTGATTGGACAGAGACTGCAGTTGTAATTCAAGAGAACCAACTTTCTTCTCCATCTGTCTTAAGTCATCAATTTGAGATTGAGAAAACTGAAGGCTGATCTTGAGCTCCTGAATCTCTTTCATGATTCCATCAATTCTGGCAATTGTAGATTCCAGAATCATCTTAGTAAATGACATGAAGTTTGCTTCTTGTCTGTTAAGCATGCCCACATAAAATCACTTCTGTGTTATATTGCAATTTATGCTTTTATTTGTGAAGTGCGGTGTAGTGGCGGCCACTTCCTCTTCCACCACTGCACTGCCCCGTAAATACCAGTGGGCATCTTGGTTCGGCCTCTTTGTCAATGTCCCTGACTAGCGGCTGTATTGTGGGACCGTATCGCAAATAAAGTTGAGTTCTATCAAGCACCTGGTCTCGTTATTTGAAAGGCAATTCTATACACAACATTTTGGCAACGAGGATAAAAGTATGGAGGCATGTATCCTTCCGATTCGGCCCTTCCTGGAGCTCCCGGGCGAACCACCTGTCCCCTGGCCCAGATGGTTTGCGGCCTTCGAGACCTATGTTGTGGCGCTCAACCTGGGTGAGATGGACAAGCTGAGGAAATGGGTGCTTCTAGTGCACAGTTTGGGAATTGAAGGTCAGTGGATCCTAAGCACACTCGTGGACTCAGACAAGTACAAAGACATGGTTGAGTTCCTGGCATGCTATTTTTGTGCCCCGGACAGCATCATCATCTGAAGGATCAGGTTTCGGCAGCACCACCAACGTGCGGGTGAACCTATCCACCGGTTCGTCGCCAACCTGAAACCACTGGCTAGTGAGTGTCGTTTTGGGCTGCTGGAGGAGGATATGGTTCACGACCAGCTGGCAGAGTGCATCAACAACGCTGCGATACGGAAGAAACCACTCACAGTACTGGGTGACTTGACACTGGCTAGTGCTATCAAGTTAGCTCTCCAATTGGAGACAGCGGACAAGCCAGCTTCTGAGCTAAATGGGCGCCAGTCACAACAGCAGCTGGGGATTCCTGCCACAGCGCAAGTAGTAGACCCAGACAGCGATGGTAGCATAGAGGATGACGCTGTGGAGACCAATGCCGCAAAACTTAGGTCTGCCCCGGGAAAACCCGTGTGTATGGGTTGTGGGTCCATGAAACACCGCTTCAAGGCCAGGGACTGCTCGGCAAGAGGGAAGCACTGTGACAAGTGTGGATGCTTCAACCACTATACCAGGGTGTGCCATATGTCTGAGCCAGGGAGCCCAAGTGGAAAATCAACCCCCACCCCTACCCCGACAATTATCCACGCGGTGTCTCTGAGTACCAACAGATACACGTTCTGCACAGTGGAGCTGGATGGTGAGGAGGTGCCGCTGCTGATCGACATGGGAGTGGAGGGCTCACTATTGAATTGGGCTACGGTGAGAAAATTCTTTCCCCACTACAGAATTGCAGGAGACCCAGTGCCGCTCTATGGTTATAGAGTTGGATGGCTGGGCACGGTTGGAAAGCTGGTGCTGACGGTACAGTGCAAGTTGGCAGAGATAACTGACTAAGTTCCATGCAACGGCCCGAGGCAACAACATCATGGGCTGTGACCCATTTTACAGTCTGGGGTTTGTCATTAAAGATGACGCTGGGGAGGAGTGGTCTGGTTGTGGAAAGTGGAACCGTCCAGTTCCAATGGTGGAGGACGATGTAGTGTGAGATGACGATCTACCGCGCACCATGGCAGTCGAGCCGGACCAGCCTCGCTCAGGTTCGACGCAGGAGGGTCTCAGTGCCGGCACTCGAGATATCTTGGATGAGGGTACAGAGTGTGATGGTGAGGCACCTGCGTCGATGAGTGACGTCGACAAGCTAGCTCCAGTTCTCCTGGAGCTCGGCCGCAGTGGGCCGGAGGATCTGGGGCTACGATGGTGACCGGTGCAGCAGCTTTGAAAGAGGTTGGGGCCAGACCGACAGGCATGGAGGGACCGCGTGTCGATCAGCAACACTGCAGGCTGAGCGAGACCCCTCTGAGAGTCATGGACCTGGTTCAGGCTCGTGAAGAGGGACGTCCACGGTAAATACGGACCAAATGACAGCCAGAGGGTCACCAAGAACGGCTGTGCATAGTGGCTAAACGGGGCACAGCCTACTTTCAGCTGTCAGACGGCTCATGGAAGCATGCAAATGAGCTGCAGCGTGCCCGGGAGGAGGCTTTGGATGGTGGGTCCTGACGAGAGGAGCGGTCGATGGCAAGGAAGAGACGCACCATTGTCTACATGATCAGCTGTGGCCCCGGGGACATGCCGCTCCCAGGGGCGGACTTACTGAGAGATTGCCCGGGGCCCCCGCGAGCTGGTTCTACTCCCTACTTTGCCATATGGATAATAGTGTGGGTTTGTAAAGAAAAAAAAAAAAAACTGAAAAAGCTCCAATGTTGTGATGTTTGTGTATTTGCATGTGTCAAAAAAAAAAAAAAAGCATGATGGTTGTATGTAGGAGCGTTTACAGGTTCTTGCTGCATGAGTGATGTAGTATTAGAAGACAAACCTTGTGTGTGTGTGTGTGTGTAGTGTTTATATATATATATATATACTGTATATATATATATTTTACGTGTTTTGTTCTGTGTGATTTTAACTGTTAACACTATCTTTTATTATGGTTCTGGGTTTTTTAGCTTAGGAAACACGGCAACATTTTAGTTTAATGAACTCTTAAGGGATCACAGATAGAAGAATAACCCACCTTGCTGTGTGGGGTGGGACAGTAGTCCACCGTCCATCCTAGTTTAGGTTTGTTGTGTGACTGTGATACACCCTTTGGTAATTTCAGTTTCCTTTATTAGTGCATGATTCAAGTCCTAAATTGGGGAGGATCTTAATTGTGTTTGTGCTTTTGGACTTTCTATGGGGGGGGGGGGGGGGGGTGCATTGCAATTTATGGTTTTATTTGTGAAGTGCGGTGTAGTGGCGGCCACTTCCTCTTCCGCCACTGCACCGCCCCTATAAATACCAGTGGGCATCTTGGTTCGGCCTCTTTACCAATGCCCCTGACTAGCAGCTGTATTGTGGGACTGTATCACAAATAAAGCTGAGTTCTATCGAGCACCTGGTCTCGTTATGTGGAAGGTAATTCTATACACAACAGTCTGTTGCTCCAAGATGCCACAGAGGCATGATCCTCTTCGTTAGAAGCTTTTTTTTTTTTTTTTTTACCGCCACAGGACATACAGTATTTACCTTTTGTTGAAGTTGAAATGGATGGCTCTTCAAATTGGACAGATCCTGAGACCTTGTTAGTACCTACTGGTCAACTGCCACACACAGGACAGTTCAAGCACATCAGAGGGTGCAGGCCAAGGTTGAAAAGATCCATCAGTTATCAATGTTTATTAACAAAAGGCATCCACAGCTTCCGCCTGTATGTCCATTTAGATTATTTAAAAAGTCCAATATCACTTTTTATTACTTACTTTCAAAAGCAAAATAAAATAAAATAAAATTAGTTTTAAACTGTTGTGGTATCTGGACCCCGGACTGATTCAACTGCCAACCAGGAAATAGGAAATAGAGTCAATCATGAAGACCCAATCAAGACAGACTATCAGGAGTGTGCACAGTACGTCTTTTCCATTGAAAAACTGGTCTGTGGCCTATTAAATAAAATCACAGTAGAGGGTGATATAAGCAACAGAGGACCATAGGTTACTGCTTTACGTTAGCAAATGCATTCCACAAATCTTTGGTAGTCTGATTAATTTCAAATATTGCACAGAGGAAAATGATAGCTTGGATCTTTTCTGCTCACCTCCCTAGTCTGCACTCTTACTGTACACTGTAATCATGTTTCCATATACTGGAGGCTCAGATCAACACATGTAAAAATAATTACCCTGCCACAGGAAAAATAATAGCTCATAAAACAAACTGTAATATGATATATATAGTGGGATTACAGGATTTAGCAGGTGACTTAATTTATGTTCCTCATGCGGGATAGATTTCTAAATATGAACATGTGGATGGGGTGGCAGTAAGCTTTATGAAATAGCAGTATAGTTTTCTTATGTATACTGTACACTCTGTGTATAGCTACTGGGGTTATGATTTGATTCCTTACAAGTCTTGACTATAAGAGAAAGTAGCATGTTAGAGTAATTTAGGAACTGTTGAGTACTTGTTGACAAACCAGTGTTTCCCCTACCATTATAGTGTCAAGTTAATCTTCTATCTAAATGCAAGGAATCTGTCTGTGTAGAAAGGGTAGTCCCCACAAGCGATGATCAGAAAACTGGTCCCCATCAAACATAAAAACCAGTATAGGTGTGTCTGTGTGTGCACGCGCACATTTTCTATTCTTGTGTGGACCACCTTTTTTGTGAGGACATTTTTCCTTGTTTGTCAGATCACTTATTGGTGTGATCTTTTATGACTTACATTCACAACAGTGTATCCTGCACTTTGGGGAATGGATCCTAGCATTTTTAGCATTTTTCCTTATGAGGACATTTGGCCTGGTCTTCATAAGGAAAAATGCTAGGATCCATTCCCCAAAGTGCAAGATACACTGTTGCGAATATAAGTCATAAAAGATCATACAAATAAATGATCTGACAAACAAGGGTTCAAAAACAGTTCAAATCAAATCAAATTAACTTTTATTGTCATGTTGCTGTACATGCAGTCTGGGCTGCACGGTGGCGCAGTGGTTTAGCAATGTGGCAGCACAGTTTTACCCTCGGCCGGGGGATCGCGGGGATCATGAGATCGTGGGTTCGATCCCAGCCCCCGACCAACAGTGAGCTGTGTGGAGTTTGCATGTTCTCCCCGTGTTGCGTGGGTTTACTCCGGGATTTCTCGGTTTCCTCCCGCATACCAAAAACATGTAGGTTTAGGGCGCTCACGCACGCAGCGACCGGCAGCCGGTGGCTTGTCACCAGACTGCAAACCAAATCTACCTACGGGTACAAATAAGTAACATAAAAAAAAAAAAAATACAACTGTAATGCAGGCAAGATGAAATTATGTTTCTCTAGGCATCCATATAAGTAAAAAGAACATAATTTAAGACACACTCACACACCCCCTCACCCCCCACCCCAACACAGCCATTCACACATCCCTGCGACACACTTGAAACTAACTAGAACTATATACATATAATATACATAATGTCCATAAGGTGCAGTAGTATGTATGAAAGATTCCGGATCAACTGTTCAGCACCCTAACAGCTTGTGGAAGCAAGCTGTTAATCAGTCTGGCAGCAGTTCAGAGTGTTTATGCAGAGGGTGAGAGTGATCCTTGACAATGTTCAGTGCCTTGCTCCTACAATGGCTCTGAAAAAGTTCTTGGACAGAGGGGAGGGAAACTCCAATTACCCTCTCAGCTCCCTTAACTATCCTCTGCAGGGCTTTTTTGTCTGACATACTGCAGCTGGAGTACCATGTTGCAATGCAGTATGTCAGAACACTCTCCACCACACCTCTGTAGAAGGTCCTGAGGATGCAGATGGGAAGAGAGGCCTGTTTGAGTTTCCTCAAGAAGTGCAGTCTCTGCTGGGCCCGCTTCCTGATCCCCAAGGAGTTCTTGCTCCAGGTCAGGTCCCGCGAGATCTAGCACTCCAAGGAACTTGATGTTCTCCACTCTCTCCACCAAACGGCCGCTGATGCTGAGAGGGATGTGTTCAGGCTGTGACCGCCGGAAGTCGATAATCATCTCCTTTGTCTTGTCCACGTTGAGCATCAGATTGTTCTCCCTGCACCAGCCCTCCAGGTCTCTAACTTCTTCCTTGTACATAGATTCCTCATCCCTCTGAATAAGTCCCACCACTGTGGTGTCATCCGCAAACTTAATAATCCGGTTCCCCTCGTGTCTGGATACACAGTCATGTGTTAGAAGTGTAAACAACAGTGGACTGAGTACGCAGCCTTGAGGGGAGTCGGTGCTCAGCGTGATAGAGTTGGAGGTGTTGTTTCCAACATGGACAGACTGAAGTCTCTCAGTCAGGAAGTCCAGGATCCAGAGACATGTGGCGGTGTTCAGACCGAGAAGGAGTAATTTCTCCATCAGTCTCTGGGGAATAATGGTGTTGAATGCTGAACTGAAATCAATGTACAGGAATCTGGCGTAGGTGTCTTTCTGATCCAGGTGGGTGATGACAGAGTGCAGGGTGGTGACTATAGCATCCTCTGTGAAGCGATTTGAACGATATGCAAACTGGAGCAGGTCATGTGATGCAGGGAGGCAGGCTGTGATGTGTGGTTTGACAAGCCGTTCAAAACACTTCATCACAATTGGTGTCAGTGCGACAGGATGATAGTCATTCAGACAGGACACAACTGGTTTCTTTGCCACCGGTACTATGGTAGAGGTCTCAAAGCATCTGGGAACAATGGCCTGACTCAGGGAGATGTTATAAATGTCAGTCAGGACATCCGCCAACTCGCTCACGCAGACTCAGACAGACTCGTAGACAGTTGCTAATATTGGATATCCCATTTGTTTTCAATAATTAAGTATTCTGTAATTTTTCTATATAGCACCAAAACATCACGACTCCTTTAAGAGTTCGTTGTTGTCAACTTTCACGCTGCTGCTCCAAGGCTGTAAACCTAGGGAAAACACCGCAAACTGTCTATGTCTCTATGTGTTAAATTGAAAGAGTGAGTTTTAGCTACTTGCTAATAGTGCACCTACTGTACGGAGCTGGGGGGGGGGGGGGGCTGAAAATTTGAGCAAATGTGGTTTGTTTTTCAACATAGTCTCCCCTTCGGTCCACACACTTCTTCCATTGATGTTGCAGCGCTTGGATCCCTGCGGTTGAAAAATAAACCACATTTGGTAGGTTCATTTTGTCTTCTTTTAATTATTAGCCTTTTGTTCTTATTAAAGACAAAGATAGAAAGCCTGCAGTGAACAGTTGAAACATGTAAAGAAAAGAAAAGAAGGTGAAAACATCTCCTTTCTAGCTCTGTCTTTAATAAGAACAAAAGGCTAATAAAAACACATTTGGTCAAATTTAACCACTATGAACTTTTTAGCCTATGAACTTTTCAGCCCTCCCGCATACATGGACAGGTGAATAACAAGGGAGTACTGCATGTGTGTTAAAGTGGGCTGATATACCTGCATATGGTTGAAATATCAATATACCTATGATTCACTTTGAAAAGTTTGAGAGTGACTTTGTTGGCTTGCAGCTTTGGGAGACAAATGCTGCATTCTTTGCCCCTTTGCTTGTGAAACCATACAGAGCCTTTCCATATGAAGGCACACAGAGAGAGAAAGAGAGAAAGAATGTGTGTGTGAGAGCATGTGTGTGTGTTAACCTTGTGTTCTTTTGCTCTCCAAGCTCCCAGGTGTACTCTTAATCACCTTGTCTGTCAGGTACAGTAGACTATTTGTGTACACACTGGATGGACATTTTTTTTTTCCAATTCTGAACTGGTTGACTTTGATTCACTCTCCAGATATTTCAACAGAACAGTCACCTTACAGTAGACTGCAGACAGGGGAAGTGGCAGACTGAAAGTGAATCTGTAGAAAAATGGTTTTGGGGAGAAAAGTTTAAGTCTGGACGGTAGGTAGGAGTTAAAAGATGAGAGGCAGCGAAGTTGGCAAGCAAAAATTAAAACCACCTATTTTTAAAACACGAGAGCCATCTGCTTGGTTGAAAGTGTTTTTCATGTCCATAAAACTCCCTGTATGGATAAAAAAATCTAACCTGATAAAATGTCCTGTTTATAACTATAATATCAAGCTATCCTTAAAACACTGCATGCAGACCAGTTTATCATTTTTGCATAATTTGTGATCATGCATCACTCTCCTCTGTTTTCATGCTCATTTAAGGGTTTGAGAACCAAAACAGAAATTATGGATCCATTTCATACCACTGTATAGTTGTGCCATTTAACACACCAACATGATTTCTACCCCCAACTCATCAAAAATGGCGTTGAAGGAGATAATACCATGCTAAACAGCAGTTCATGTGCTAAAAGCAGTAACCAGGACTAACGCTGGCAAGGCACATGACAGGACCACTTTGCACTTTAGCGCTGATGTGGCCACCAGAGCTAATCACAACCCCATCAAGGCATTCAAGCAACACAGAGCAGATGCACAGAGATTACAGCCAACTTTCAAAATAAAAACACCACATCCAGCCCAACCTCCGTGCTTCAATAATGGTCTTAATGAAGAACACATATTGTTGAGTTGAGTAGAAACTGACTGAGCTGCAACCAGGGACATCAGGAAACACCTTGACTGATACAACAACTGGAAAAAGTGATGGAATCACCACTCTTGGAGGATGTTCATTCAGTTGTTTAATTTTGTAAAAAAAAAAAAAAAATCATAGGCGTCTCTTTATTAAAATGCCAACCTTTTGGAATTAATAAATATTAAAAAAGAATGAAAGAAAGTTGCTGTTGCCAATCATTTTTATTAGTTCAAACAGAGAAAAAATATGGAATCACTCAATTCTGAGGAAACTATTACAGAATCACCCTGTAATTTGCAGTCCTAAAAAAATACCCCCATCAAATTAAATATGGCAATTAGTCTACGCCACCAAGGCCAGACTGAAACCAGTCTCCCAAGACCAACACCAAGTTGAGACCAAGGCCACTGTGTATATCTTGGTCTTGCTGTCAGTCTTGGGAGACTCTGGTCTTGACGACGTCTTGACTACAACACTAGTTAATCGATATACATACATCTTACAACAGATTTTTAAGAAGAAGAAGAAGAAGAACTTGGTTTTATATAGCACCTTTTATGAGACCCAAAGACATTTTAGAAAATTTAGGTTTTGAGGGACTTGGTGAACTATGCTTTGGCTGAACAGGAGTAGTTTTTTGTTGAAGATATCAAAAAATGAGGCTTTGCAGATTTCAGCAGGCAGACAGTTCCAGAGGGTCAGTAAATGCACAAAGTCCACTGCCTCCAGTGGTCCTTGTACATATCTGATGAACAGAGGTTCTGGATTGGGTTATAAGGATAGAGAAGGTTGGAGAGAGCCACTGAAGGTGGATGAGGGTTGGAATGATATGCTGCCAAGGTGGGTGAGGACCAGGGCTAATTAATTTTGGACATACTGGAGACTATTCAGTACTTTATTGCACACCCATGCAAGGACACCAATACAGTAGTCGAAGTGGGAGGTAATAAAGGCATGAATGAGTGTTTCTGCTACAGAGAAGGGGAGTGATGACCAGAGCCTGGAGAAGTAGGACTCTAAGGAGAGGGTGGTATCCAAGATGGCACTAAAGATTTGGACCTCAGAGGATGTGTGCACCTGTCTACCCCCAGAAGGAGATCTCCAACCTTCCAGAGAACTGCCTTATTCTCTTCTAAAAAAATAACAAATATAACTTTCTGATATGCAGCTGATAACAATATCTGCATTTACAAGCAGTTGAAAAAAAACCTTTTATGAAGCGGCTTGAAGATGACTGTCACCCAAATCCATAAGTGTTAAAGAGGTAGAGACAAACATGGAATCTGTTCTTTATACACCATTTCCAAAACTTTCTGGTTTAAAGGTTTAATGTAATGCAATATCTATCTATTCTGATTATCTGTATGGAGTCACAGTAGTTAAGGGAGTTATGTGAGGACAGTGTATAGCCGAGGTGAAATGATAACTTCATAATACAGCCAATCCCTGTGGAGGATGGCAGCCTGAATAGAGCATGATGGTTCATTATGGGAGTAATCACCCAAAGCTTTAGCCCTAAATCCACCACATGGCTACCCAAACAACACACAGAGGCGCACGTTCAGGGACAAATACTGAAAGAAAAAGACAGAAAGATAGAGATGGTGAGATACCATCACACTGACTGTAATACACACCGGAGACTAAGACAAGCAAGCAGGCAAGGCACACACGAATCACGACTCAAAAGTGATAAAATACTCACAGTGGGACAGATAAACAGACTTTTTTTAATGTGTGGAAAAAAAATAACTTTGGAAACAAGGAGTAGATGAGGAATGAAACACTTCTCTCATGCCAAGCAATTCCACGAACAATTTCCTGATCTTAATTAGTAAGGGAGATGGTGAAATGAGGGGTTAGCTGTGAGTTGATTTCCATAAAGATTGAGAATAAAATTAAAGGCGATTAAAGCAAACTGCTTTAGGGAATGAACTCAGACATGCAAAGAGAAGAGGAAATGTCACTATAAGAGAACATATTTATGTGTTTCAGTGAGTATGACACCACAGGACAACACATTCATGCCAGTGGAAGGTGTGGATTTTTTTTGGCATGAGTACAAATATGGCATGAACAGTATTTTTTATGGGGGGAGGGAGAGGGAGACTGAACATAAGAGAATCAACACTTGCATCAAAACAATGAAGCCAACTTACCCCTAAACTGGAGGGTAACACTAACCTACTTCATAAATACAAGAAAAATGCAACTAATTTCCCCGAAGAACTTTTTTAGGATTACAGAGGTGAGAAGTACAGATGTTGTGAAATCTTCAGCGCGAACCATCTTACATGAACAGAGCAATGGCAGCATCTATTCAAAAATGACCTCTTCTTGCATAAACTCCTCTTTGCCTTTTTCTCCCTCCCTCCACCACCTCCTCCTCTTTGCCTCTTCTAAAACTTCTTCCATTGCTCAAGTAACGGTGCTATTATGTTGGTGGTTAGTTTGTCGCCTCAGGCACCTCCACATAAGCACATACAGAGCAATTATCCAGAATGGGTGTCTCTAGCTGCATGCTTCCCATGCCAAATCATAACGGTTTCCCCTGATGTAGCTGCTCAAGCAATAAAGAGCAATGTGAGATGCTTGGGAGGAGAAGAGGAAAGTACTCTCCTTGAAACTCAGAGAGGATAATTTGGACAGTCAATTTCCTTCACAATGGTATGCAATGGAAAGAAAAAAAAACTGGCTTAGAAGGAAAATAAAAATGAAAGTGACAAGGGATAAAAGAGACGTAGGAATTTAAAGAAGAAAGAAAAGATATGTTAACGGAAATGTTTTTGTAATTAACAGATCTGTATTAAATAATAATTAGGGCAAAATAGATCAATTGTATATGCTTTTGAAACCTCAAAAATGTATTTAATTGTTTTAGTATGATATGTTTATAAAGTTTGTTTGGTCCAATATTCTCAGAGAAAACTGGTTTGTCACTATAAAAACTGATGTCCTTGCACACTAGAACATTTGCAGAATCAACACAGAAGGAAGACATCTGTTGTGAGTTGCCCACCACCTTTGGCTGAAATAGAAGAAGCAGGAGCTACTGTGGTGAAAGGAAAAGTTGAAAGTTGAAGTGAAAGGAAAGACTCCCCTTACCACGAGAAGGCAAACAAGAAAACTTTATACGTCCCTCTTACTCTCCACAGTACAACCCTGTGTGAGGTCCAGTGACATGCGGTGAGGTTCATGGCTGGTGAGGCTATGATACTTTCAGAGTCAGATTTACAAATTAGATTGTATAAGTAATTCTAACAAAACAAGTGTAAGGTCTTTTATTGAATTACCTCTTAATGGAATACACAGAAAAGGCAGTAATAAAAGTCCATGTTTTCAGTTTATAACTCTCCTTGAGTGTAGACAACGTGCAAAGATCCTTTTTTACTTAAGTATAATGTATTAACTTATTTTACAAACAAGGTTTTTGGGCACAAAACTCATTATACTTTGTTTTTGGCCAAGGAATAATGTAAATTATAATGGCTCAGAGAGCTGCATCTCTGTGTGTTGCAACTCCACAATTTACACTCATTATTACAAATTATTAGTAGTATTTTCAGCTACTATGCATGCATGGTCTTGCCTTTACTTGTAAGAATGGATTCACACTACAACATCTGGACCAACTTTTAGTGATGTTTTGGCAAACGTCTCGCTCTGCTGGCAAAAGTTGGTAAAAGTTAATGATAGTTGCTGTTTGTTGGCAAACACTGGCGAAAGTTGTGTTCTTCGAAAATTTTCAGAAAGTTGAAAATTTTCAAAATTTTCACGTTTATAAAAGCGCTGATGTGGTGTCAAAAACTAAACGACATCTAATGGGATTTTATGTTATTTTAATGGAGAGAGTTGTAACAGTCAAAATATAATCACCCATCATTTTATTTATGATACACTAAATAGGTTTTTTTATTCCATCCACATTCATTCGTTCATTCATCTTCTTCCGCTTAATCCTTTTCGGGTCATGGGGGGGCTGGAGCCTATCCTAGCATCTTTGGGCAAGAGGCAGGGTACAACGTGGACAGATCGCCAATCCATTTCAGGGCCAACACAGAGGGACAGACAACCATTCACTCTCACAGTCATACCTAAGGACAATTTAGAATCCCCAGTTTTGATGCCAATTAACCTAACTTGCATGTTTTTTTGGCATGTGGGAGGAAACCGGAGAAATCCCAGAGTAAACCCACACAGACACGGGGAGAACATGCAAACTCCACACAGACCACTGTTGGTCGGGGGCTGGGATCGAACCCAGGATCCCCAGGCCAAGGGTGAGTTGCTGTGCTGCCGCAGTGCTAACCACTCAACTACCGCGCCACCCTATTCCATCCACATTCTCATTTTAATTGTGGGCTTACTGTTGGAGCCTATAGATAGGCATTATTGTATTATTTCTTTAGAGGAATGAATGAATGAACAGGGGAAAAGGACACACAGAAATAACTACTGTACAAAGGAATATAAAATGAAAATAAATACTGAAATGTATGCCCAAGGTAGATGTGTTCACTCCAAAAGCAGGTCCAGAATGGCAGGAAGACTCCACAATCGGTGATCTTTAGTTGGGCGTCGCCTGATGCTGATGTCAGCTGACCAGCACTGAGTATTCGTTTGCTTAAGTTAACCTAAGGTAGCAACAGCTACACATACGCTAGCCTAAGCTGGCAAAAGTTTGCCAGTGCTGAATGCAATGCTGGCAAATGTTCGTAAAAGTTCGTAAAAGTTGTGCACTGGATTAAAAAACCTCTGCTCATGAATGTAATTTCACTGATGTTTGGACTAATTTCTCTATTTCAAAATGTCTGTAAGTCTATCCAAATGCTATATTGTGAACTAGGGCTGTCGTGATAACCGCAATTATGTAGTATCCCGCTATGGACAAGCCTACTGCGGAGGATAACAAGCAACCGTAACAACCGCAGTGTTCACTTTTTTTGTGTATGTGGCTAAATCTTGTTGTTCACTTATGTGCCCCTATTGAATATTAAATAAATTGTTAAATGTTAAGTGTATTTTTATTGCCAGCAGCATGTTTGCAGGGCATAAAGCATGCTGATGAGAAAATATCTTAAATTTAAATTTAATAAAATAATGGCTGGATGGGCTCCTTCTGAGCGAAGTGTTTATGATCCTGATGATTAAGCTCTGCTACTGCATAGTGCATTGCTTGTTTGCTGTGTGAACATGATTTTCCGGACAGCAGCAGTATCCAAAAATCACTATGGAGAGACACAGAGACAAGAGACATGTGGGGTCCTGCACAAAGTCTGTTGTCCTGTTTAAATATGCTGAATGTTGCAGCTGTCTCCAACCAGTCCACACACCCTGTAGTTGAAATGCTGGAGTTACCGCCACTGCTTTATGAAAATGATTGAATTTTTTTTTTTTTTAATAGAACCTGCAGTTCATGACTGTAGGAAGACCTGAGCTCCACACAATTGTCACACACGCATATAATGATACGCATATAGTGATTCTCAACAAAGCTTCCATCATTTGCCACATAAATTATGAACCCTGTCTAAGTTATGAGACCACAGAGTCCTAAAAACATTTGCACTAATACCGCATATTGCGCTGTTGAGCGATTCACCGTCACCGCAGGGGAAATTCCTCCACCATGACAGTCCTATTGTGAACCCGGTACCGTACGGTACGGCGGTACGGTGGTACTGTACGGTACGGCGGTACGGTGGAGCAGTGGTTAGCACTGCGGCAGCACAGCAACTCACCCTTGGCCATGGGATCCCTGGTTCGATCCCAGCCCCTGACCAACAGTGATCTATGTGGAGTTTGCATGTTCTCCCCGTATCTGCGTGGGTTTACTCCGGGATTGCTCCGGTTTCCTCCCACAGGCCAAAAACATGCAGGTTAGGTTAATTGGAGACTCTGAAGTGGCCCTAGGTGTGAATGTGTGTGTGAATGGTTAAGGGATAGCGCTGTACCGTGGCTGCTTCATCCATCCAGGTGGATGCCCCCAATTTCCCCTCTGGGGATCAATAAAGTGTACAAAATAAATTAAAAAAAACAGCTTAAATGAAGTAAATTTGCCTATCCTTCTGGACAAAAATTGCAGTGACTTTGTTTAAAAAAAAATATCCCTAAATCCTTTGAATTTTAAAAAATCCTGTGCTTATGGTGCTCAAACACACCCCGTCTTGTTGGGGCAATGGTACTGCACAACCTTTCATTGTGATTTTCAGCCTCCCCTGCCTCCCCTGACCACATGTCACTGGTGAGGTGTTAGTCCTAATTGCTAGGTGACAAGGGGCTAAGAGCTAAGAGAAGTTATCTGTAGTGAATTTAAGATTAAAGAGCATTTACTATCATGAAGTATATGAAAATACTTGCTCTAAAGATTTTTTTCCTTTGCTGCTTATTCTAATGCCAAGAAAAAGAGTGCAAAAAATAGGGAAAATTACAAGCAAATAAATGCTCCAGGGTAGTGACAGCAATGTGGAGGGTAGTAAAATGTAAGCAAAACCACAGCATTCAAGAAAACAGTGAGCAAAGACATATGACATCTTGTCTCTATATAAGACAACCTGTGATTTCCTTTTGTATTCAGCAATGCATACTACCATATCCCTATGAGAGTTTGTGACTAGTACCATGGCGGTTTTAAAACTACACATCTATTGTTCTTTAAAAGTATTTATAAATTTATTATTTAACTTGCATACTAGGGCTGCAACGATTAGTTGATGGTGTTGATAACGTCAATCATAAAAATTTGTCAATGCAAATTTTTATTGTCGACAAATTGTTTAATTTTAAAATTTATGTGCATGCCGTGGGAACGTTCAGTTATATGTTCCAGTGAAGAAGAAGAGGAGCGCATCATGGCGACACAGAGAGAAAATCTCAGAGAAGGCCAAAAGTTTCCAAAGTATGGAAGGATTTTGGTCATATCACAACTGCACTACAGCGATGCATCCATTCCCTCCTCCTCTCCGTTCCTCCGTCTCCGGCCACCTGTCAGCGGACTGCAAAGGTAAGGTTAGCGCTTCTTATTTTCCAATGAGCAACTCTCTGAGCTTTAGAAAACTGATCACACTATTAGTGCATGCTGTTTAGTTTACCTGCTGTCAGACAATAATCTCTCTGTGACGATAGTTGCTGACAGCTGAGCTGCTTCCGTTATGCTAGCTATAAGTTAACTGCAGTAAATGGGTGAATTACATGAGCAGCTTACTCTTTTTCGTATTCTGTATTATTGTCGCAATAATATCAGCCCTCGTTCTGAGTATTAGTACATCTTGGTAAATCAGAATGACATGATTTGTAATTTAATTAAAAAGGGATAACTATAATCATCACAAATAAATTAAAACAGCTTGATAAAAATTTCACTCTTTGTGAGGTGGAGGCTCATATTCCTGCACTGATATTTAACCTCTTGCGCTCCGTTGTACTGCAGACGGGCAAGTCTCTGCATCCTAGAGCGCACGAGGGTGCTCTCGTGCGCTCTAGGACGCATGGTGTAGATGGTGATGGTGATGTAGTGGCGTCCAAGCGCGCACTGAAAATAAAAGCTGCAGACACAGCCGCGAACAGATTAGTTCATCTGATTGACCTCTCATTCGACTAATAAGAGCCTTGAATTGGGTTTCTGAAACCTTGAAGAACCAATGACTGAAAATCCAGCCAGAAGGACCCGCCTGCTGTGAATGCAGTGAGCCAATTGAAGCAGAGAAGTTTGCGAGCTGTTTTTTTAAGGCTGGGTGAAGACTGACTGCTGGAGCGGATCAAAAAAGGATTAGACGTTATGAGACGTTATGATTTCTTCCATGGTCATAGACCGACGGAGGCTGACGACGAAGGCTGAGTGACACACATGCCTTCGCCAGTCTTTTTTTAATTACTACTGTTATTTGTTTTGAAAAATCGTTTGCCAAAAACCGCAATCATGGAAGCACAAAACCGCAATAATGGAATTATGTTTTGACCGGGTCGCGAGACCAGAACCACGAGCGGACCAGCGTCGCGTTCGTCTGACACTGAGGAAGAGAAGTTGGCCAGGACAATGTGGCTGTGAAGAGGTAAGGTGTTATAAGCCAAATTATTTTTTATCCCTGAAAATTGTAATCCAAAATGACTTTTGACCGATCGGTAAATTACAACTGTGCTTCGCAGCGCAGTTCGTGCGCCGCTGTAAAAGGGGTTGTTTGCCGCGTACAGACTGTGAACACCCCCCCACCCCCACTATTCTTCTGCAGCGAAGGGGGGGGGGAGCCGCGGTGATTGCGCTGCTGTCCCACATCACCACATGAGGCTAATCTGTTGTGTAGCGATGGCCGAAGTCCATCCTCTGTAGCGAGCGGGGGTGGGGACAACCCCCCCCCCACACACACACACACAGACAGCCCTGAGTGTGACCTTTCATTAGAGCCCAAGATGAAGCTTCTATATTGAATCATTCAAAAGTTACAGACGTTTTTCCAAACTGTGCCATTTGGCACAATTTGGCACAGTTCCAAAACGCCTGGGAACTACCTGAGGAAAAAGCTGTGTAATATATTCATTTTTTGTGGTATTGTTACAAAATTTGAACCTCAGCTGGATAACACTTGGTTCTACATTTCTGTTGCATTTTCCAGCCCGGATCTGAAGCTGTGTGTTATTTGCAAGCATTTGTATCCAAAAAAACACCCAGGCCAAATTTATTTTCTTCAAGTTCACTATGTTTAGATGACTGTTACTCAGTGAGCCGGAGCACTTAAAGAGATCATGTTTATTTTGCCAAAAAATTCAAAGTGTTTTCTTTTAAATGAGACCAACCCCATGAAGATGCTCCAAAGGGTTGAATAACAGCTTTCGATTTACTTTGGGCACATTATTTATTGGCATTTTTAGGAAAACTGACTGGAGTGCAAGTGGTTAAAGTGTTTGTAAATTGATTTTGGGCTGGAAGATGTTATTTTAATTTTCATCTGAAGCCTAATTAAACTTTTAAACTTCTAGACCCAGCAAGGTTTCAAACAGGATGGACTACCTTGTTATTTTCTTTTCTTACTTTAATGGAGTTGAATATTGCTCTAGTTTGTTGCAGAGTTACAATAGCCCTTTATACAGTAGTAGAGACTGCTATCTGAGTTTTTCCACTTTATTTTGGGGGTTGAAAGACTGCCCTTTAGCATCTATTATTTAATTGTGTTGCTACAAACACTTCTAATTAAACTGTCAAGTTCAAATTTCCAACTTATGTTTGATGGGTCATTATTTTATTTAGCTATGGGAACTTGTTATAATAGGCTACATTATATGAAGGCAGAGACTGACAACAAAGTGATTTTCACAGGTGTGCAGGCTTAAACAGGTGAGGTAAAACATGACCTGGAGCCCAGAAAAGGAGCCGCGCCAACAGGAAGCAGAGATGGCGGACATGAGAGAAATAATCGCGATTAGTCGACTAATCGAAAAAATAGTCATTCAATTAGTTGACTACTAAAATAACTTTTAGTTGCAGACCTATTGCATACTTTGTAAACTTTCACACCATAACTATTCCAACACAAAAACTACAAACTGATTTAACATCTTAATTATATACAGTACATGCATATTATGGTGCGCGCACACACACGTCTACATTCACAACAACCTTTCTGACAATTATGGAGAGTATGTTTGTCACTATTGTGTCTGCCTTGGTGAGGCTTTCATTCACCTTTGTGGCCAGTTAATAAACAAGTACAAATATCTACCCATCTGCCAATCCATCTTCTACTGCCTGTCTGGGCTCTGGTTTGTTGGGACAGTACTCTAAGCGGAGATGCCCAGACTTATGTCTCCCTGGCCACCAACTAAAGCTCCTCTGGGGGAACAGTGAGGCGTTCCCAGGCCACCTGGGGGACGTAATCTCAGCAGCATATCCTGGGTATGCCACGGGTTACCTTCCAGTGGGACATGCCCAAATCCCTAACAGAAAGTATCCAGGAGGCATTCAAATGAGGTGCTTGGATCAACATTTTTAATCAGTTGTATGGGCAGGGTTCCACTGCCTGAATAGTTCTCTGTGAGATGTAGTTTCATAATTTCTTGATGAGGCTTTTTATTTTGCTATGCCTTCATTGTTAATAACAAAATCTTTTAAATTCATTACTACATTAAAAAAACAGCAATAGAATTAAGAGTAAAATTTAGCATTATATTTCCCATTTAAAATGAATATGATATTTGATCAAAATACATTTCACTTTTCTACTTTTTAAAAAATGTCTGGTAACTTTAACTGAGCGGTTTTCCACATCCTATATAATCAATATCATCTTTCAGCATTTTGAGTATAAGTGTTTCTTTAAACTGTTAACATGAGTACTCATACACAAGTCCAGAGGTGCCAATAAAGTTCTAAAATATCAAAAGAAGCACTGAATGTAGACTATGACCTTGAGTGTAACAGTCATTTCCACAGGGAACCATTTTTTCTAAGTGACTTTAGAGAGTCTCTTTCCACTCAAGCCAGTTCTTTCACTGAACTCTCCACCCTGTCATTTCAACACTTCACAACCCGTCATCAACTCTAGATATCAGACAAGGTCTTTTCGGCTGCACTCAGGTTTTGAACAAGTAAACAACTCAATTTGCTGACATAGCAACGGCACAGCAAAACACTTCCTTGAGATCCAGGTTTGTGTAATGACTCATTAAGAAGAAAACTGGCTCAAAGGCCCGTTTCTACCTCTAGACGGTTTTGTAAACAATATACAAGCAACATGTTTTAGAGTTGAAGCAGCTTGTCAAACACACATCATGTACAAGATGTGTCTCACTGGCAACTCCCGCCTCCCAGCTATGTTTCTTTATTCTCTCTGTTGAGAATATAATAGCACCAAAAAAGAAAGCACATTATCCGAATTGATGCATTATTTTTTCCCCACACTTGGACTTTTAAAAAGTGACAGAATGAATTCTGTGAGTGTAAGTCAACGCTGTGGCTTACCACTTCAGCACTTACTCATGCCCCGAAAAAGTCCCTGACAGCTGGGAAAGAGCTCAGCAGCGCACAGCTACGGTGAAACACCATGACCACAGTTCCACATGCACAGACACACACTGTGCAGATTCCCAGTATAAAAATGTTTATTCAACATTTGCGACCATCAAAATGTCACTCTCAAAGCCAGACACCAATAGTCTGTTAGTTACGTCATTCAGAGTTAAAATGGAATTGCTTTTATGCTAAAATATGTGATGGGGGAATACATACATGAGTATTTTGCTGTGCAAATAGGCATTGCTAAAATTTCAATAGTGAGCCATTTTATACTTAAAAGTAGTGATGCACAACATTTGATTTATTTTCTTATTTTTTTTTGCCGATAGCCAATATGCCGATATTTTGAAAATAGTTTTGCAGATTGCCAATACGATATATGCACATATTGGCCCTCATTCATCAAAAGTGCACAGAAATTGGTGCATATTTGGGTGTAAGCATTTGAAGTGTAACCACTTCCGGTTGTGGCATGTAGGGTGAGGACGCACAGGTAAAGGCTCCCAGTTCGTTTTTTGCTATCTTCCTTTTTAAAACTCAATTTAGAGCTAGCGTTTTAAGCTGTTACACTGCATATATTCCTGTATATATTTGCATCCTTTTATAGAAACGTGGACAGACTGTAATTTACTGTACATACTCTGTTGTCATTAAATCCTTATTTAAATCCTCCACCTGAACAACGAGAGCAAGTTTTTAGCCAAAGTCAAATTCCTTGTATGTGTTGTGCATACTTGGCCAATAAAGCTGATTCTGATTCTGATATTGTTGCTTTGTCACTGCCACTGGAGAATAAAAACAGTACGCCTGCTCATGTGAAAAAAGAGAGAAATTGCCAGTCTCATAACTTAATATTGTAGTGGCTGGTGAAATATATCCTCAGCAATTCATCAGTCCCCTCACACTCCAGGAGAACAAAGGGACTTCTCCCACGTGTTTTCTTTTCTACGATCACAGAGCCTGAATCAACGTACTTCGGCCGGGATCATGGGTCTCAAGAAAGCGCAGCAGACTGAGGAGGTGGACGATATTAAAAGATCGCTCGACTTCTTGGCTGAAGAGATTTCTGCTGTTAAGCTGCAGCAAAAAAACATCTTGGGCCTTCTCGAGGAGATGAAAGCGCTGCGGATCCAGAACACCGAGAAGGACAAGAGGCTGGCGTATCTGGAGAGCAGAGTGTCAGATCTGGAGCAGTACATCCAGGTGAACGATGTGATCATCACTGGGCTCCACATTAAACCCCGATCATATGCTCGGGCGGTGGCCGCAGACAGCGGAGGGAGGCTCGACACGCTGGAAGACAAATCCACGGAACAACAAGTGGCGGCCTTCATGCAGTCCAAAAGAAGCCAGCTGGACTGTAACACCATAGAGGCCTGCCACCCTCTGCCCAGGAAAAACAGTGACAAACCAGCGGTGATCATGAGGTTTGTGAATAAAAAACACAAGACTGCGCTGCTAAAACAAGGTACGAAACTGAAAGGAACGAACATCTACAGTTAGGCCCAGAAATATTTGGACAGTGACACAATCTTCATGATTTGGGCTCTGCATGCCACCACATTGGATTTGAAATGAAACAACTACAATGGAATTGAAGTGCAGACTTGAAGGTTTAATTCAAGGGGTTGAACAAAAATATATGATTAAACATGTAGAAATTGTAGCTATTTTTATATAAACGCTCCTCATTTCAGGGGCTCAAAAATAATTGGACAAATAAACATAACCCTAAGTAAAATGTTACTTTTCAATATTTTGTTGAGAATCCTTTGCAGGCAATGACTGCCTGAAGTCTGGAACCCATGGACATCACCAAACGCTGGGTTTCCTCCTCCGTGATGCTTTGCCAGGCCTTTACTGCAGCTGTCTTCAGTTGCTGCTTGTTTGTGGGTCTTTCTGCCTAAAGTTTTGTCTTGAGCAAGTGAAATGCATGCTCGATTGGGTTGAGATCTGGTGATTGACTCAGCAATTGCAGAATATTCCCCTTTGTTGCTTTAAAAAACTCCTGGGTTGCTTTTGCAGTATGTTTTGGATCATTGGTGAAGCGCTGTCCAATCAACTTTGCTGCATTTGGCTGAATCTGAGCAGAAAGTATATCCCTATACACTTAAGAATTCATCCGGCTGCTTCTGTCTTTTGTCACATCATCAATAAACACAAGTGACCCAGTGCCATTGGAAACCATGCATGCCCATGCCATCACACTGCCTCCACCATGTTTTACAGAAGATGTAGTGCTTTGGATCATGAGCTGTTCCAATTCTTCTCCAAACTTTCTTCTTCCCATCATTCTGGTACAGGTTGATCTTAATCTCATCTGTCCAAAGAATGCTGTTCCAGAACTGGGCTGGCTTCTTCAGGTGTTTTTTGGCAAAGTCAATTCTGGCCTTTCTATTTTTGAGGCTGATTCATGGTTTGCACCTTGTGGTGAATCCTTTGTATTTACTCTCATGAAGTCTTCTCTTTATGTTAGACTTAGATACTGATACACCTACTTCCTGGAGAGTGTTCTTCACTTGAGTGGATGTTGTGAAGGGTTGTTCTTTGTCACGACCTGAACTATCTTTGCTCTGCGTTCAGGTTGTCCAGTTCGCTCCTGCTCCGGGGTAGTCCGTGCCGGGTCTTCCATGGCCCGCTCTTTGACAGCGCCCAGCTGATTGCCAGCTGTCTAGTTCAGCTGCGCTGGGACAGCTGTCTCCTATCTCCAATCTCCTCCTCCATTTAAGCGAGCAGCCGAGAGTCACTCGTCGCTGCGACCTCGCTTTGGAAAGACTCATCTTGTGTTTCCACGACTGTTAGCTCCTCCGCCCAGCTGCAGTTCGCCGTTACCTCGGCGTCTTCCCCAGTGTTAGTGCTGCGACTCGGCGAGTATTTTTTCCCTCGCCGCCCCTCTAGCCTTTCTCCCTGGGTGGTATGTACCTTTGGTTCTGTGTGTGTTTTAGCCCCACGTGGCTCTTTATTTTGCTGTTCGTTATTTAGTGTAGTGTGTGTGTTTTGTTTTAATAAATTACGCCAACTCACTGGTCGCCCTCGAATCTCTTTCCTGGCTCGTGAGAGCCAGAGCTATGACAGTAGGTCGCAGCCATACTGAGACGGCCGCGACCGTGAGTTTGCCGTAAGGACTCGACGCTCTCTTTTTCCTTCCTCTGGGCGTAGGCAAGCCTGTATCATGTCTCCCTCCAGGAGACGCATGCGGCACCCAGGCCACGATCTCTCGGAGGCTCTGGACCTTGTGGACGGAACGTTGTTCACCACGGACCTCTACGATGCCCCCAGCGAGATACGCTGGCGCCTGGAGCTCGCCGAGGGAATGCTTAACAGCTTTTCTCGCTACTTCCTTCTCCCCGAGGTTAAGGCGAGGAGGGCAGACATCTCTGTGGCCTGGGAAAGACTCCGTAGGCTGGAGGAGAACTCCGGCAGGAAACCGAGGACAGGACGCCATCGCTCCTCGCTTCGGAATCCCGCTCCTCCCGCCGATCCAGTCCAGGAGTTCGCCTCACCCAGGGGTGATCCCCAGGATAGAGTGACGTCAACCGGGTTTCCCCCGGAGAAGATGAGAGTGACAGCGATGCGCATTGCGGATCGAGTGGCAGCCGCTTCTTCCGCCGCCGTTCCCCCCGTAGCCATGAAGAACGTGATTGCGGCGGTCAGGCTGGTCGAGAAGAACCCAGAGCTGAACAATTATCCGGAATCCGCTGACCTGTTGGCTTCGCTCACCGCGCAGGAGCGGCGTTTTCCCGACCTCACGTTCAGAAGACGTCGCTCCCAAATTCCCCACTCATCTCAGCGAGAGTCCTGTCCGGATCCCGCTCCAGGAAACCACACGAATTCTGCCTCCCAGCCTGCTGTAGCTCCCGTGCCTTGCCGAAGAAGTGAATCAGCTGCTCCCGCTCCTGGGCCCGCTCTCCCCGCTGTCCCGTCAGCTTTGGGCCCCCAGCTCTCCTCAGCTGTTTCACCCCCCTCTTCGTCATTCACTCCGGCTGCTGGGAGGAGCGCAAATTCATCCCCAGGTGTTCCAGGTCCCGATCTGGTGCGGGTAGCACCACCTCATCTGTCCGGGGGGTCCCCCACTTCTATCCGGTTGGGAGAAGAGAGACTCAAGCCTCTTGTAGCGGGTTCCACCGGTCCTCTGGGAATCAGGCAAGTGTCCTTTCATTCTCCTCCCATTGTGAGTGAATTGCCTTGTTTGATTCCTGGGGGAGGAGTTCAGGATTCACAGTCCCCTGAGCTCTCTCCTCCCGCTGCAAAGACTGAATATGAACCTGCGTCCTCTGTGTCTCTTCCCCTTGAGTGTGCCCCGGTGCCAGGTGTACACCGCTGCGCGAGGAGGAGGCGGCCTGCGGCCCTGGAGGGTTTTGCCCCAGCCCCGCAGCCACGTTATGGGCAGAGGAGAAGGTCGAACTGCCTGTTGGAGCCAGCGCCGACGATTAAGCGTCCCCGGGTCTCCACAGAGGAATGGTTCGGCCCAGCAGAGTCCAGATCTCCTGCCCCCACGCCAGGTGGGCTGTCGACGCGGTTTTCGGCGTTTGGAGGTCGTTTGACTGTGGAAACCATCATGCCGGCTGCGGAGCCATTCGCAGTCGAGTTGGAGCCGGAGGACGGAGTCCTGCACGCTGAGCCCGGAGCATCGAAGTCCTGGATGGCGGTAGAACCCGAGATCAGGCAAGTGCTCTATTTTGTTTTTCTCTTCTCTATTCTGGAGCATTATTGCCTGTCTCTCGGGGGGGCGGGCCGGGTGCAGCCGTCTACTGCGCTCGAGCCTGTTCCGCCGGGCTCTGCCGCTGCCGGTGATCCTGATCCCGGTTCCTTTTGTCCCTCTGAGCCTCTCCCCAGGGTCATCGGAGACGAACCTGCTCTGGGTGCCATCTCGGAGGTTCCGGTTCCCTGCACGGTGTTCGCCTCAGACGCTGCGCCCGGAGGTGCTGTCTCGGTCCAGCTGGAGTCCACCGGGAGTGCTGTCTCGGTCCAGCTGGGGTCCACCGGGAGTGTTTTGCCGGTCCAGCTGGGGTCCACCGGGGGTGCTGCGCCGGTCCAGCTGGGGTCCACCGGGGGTGCTGCGCCGGCCCGTTCGGGGTCCACCGGGGGTGCTGCGCCGGCCCGTTCGGGGTCCACCGGGGGTGCTGCGCCGGCCCGTTCGGGGTCCACCGGGGGTGCTGCGCCGGTCCGGGTAACGGTTAGCGTGGGAGCTGGAGGATTGTGTTCGCCTGACGTCTGGCTGACTTCGCCCCTTGCCTCCATCATTTCTTCTCCTGCCGCTGTTGGGGTTCCTCTCACCCGGGCCAGTTTCCCCCTACCCTTGTTGCCATTAGATGGCAGGCTAACTTTGCCCCTGGCCTCCATCTCTTCTCCCCCTACTACTGTGGGGTTTTTTCTCACCTGGGTCAGTTTCCTCCTGCCTTTTCCCTCTGGGAGGAAGCTGCACCAAGACTTCTCCCTCAGCTCTCCGTGGTCTGAGGTCACGGGACGACCGCCTGGGAAGCCATCTGGCTGGTTCGGTGATCTGGGTCGGCCTCCGGAGAAACTGTGTCTCCTAGCCTGGGACTCGGGTAGACCACCCGAACTGGTGTTGTGGTTCCTGGCCTGGTGGAGTTCGGGCCGCCCGCCGGACAAGCTGTCATCGCCTGCCTCACTCCACCTGCTGTCATTTCTGACAGACTGACTAACTGTTCATAGCCTTGTGTTTTGTATGCTTCCATTATTTAATTTCATTCGGGACATCAAGGAACTTACTGTGTTAGAGTCCTTATTGGGATGTCATTTCTACCGAGAATTTTTCTTTGGGCAATTTTCTGTGTTTTGTGATCCCAGTGTGGTCTTATTCTAATTTCTCCTTTAAGTAGCATTTGCTTCACATTGCCTGGCCTCATTCTGAGTAGTCTTGTTTTTTTTTTTTTTCTGTATTTATGCCCTCCTCCTGACTGTTTTGTGACTTCCGTTGTGTTAATACGTGATTGAGGAGTTGGTTTTTTGTATCTTTATGCCAGTTTGCGGCCTCAGGCTCTATTTTTGGGTCTTGGGCCCGAATTACTTCCGTATATTCTGTTTTGGTCGGGGTTTACTTGTGTAAGTCTACTTCAACCTGATGTTCATCAGAGTTTTATAGTTTTCGGTCTTTCAGGACATGAGTTTTTGTCTTGTCCTCGCCCTAAGTTGTTGTGAGCTTTTTTCTTCCCATGACTGTATCGCTGTGCCCTTGTATCTTGTTCTTGTCGTTTCTCCCCACCTCCTGTGGTCCTGCACAGACCGTCTGGCGTCTGCAGAGGAGGGGGTGATGGTTTTTTCTTGGGGTTAGGATTATTATGGTATCTGGCCCTATGCTGTATCTAGGTTTTTTTTCTTCCCTGCCTCCTTTTTCTGGTTCCCCCCTTTCTCCCAGATCTGGCCCCCACCGCCCTCCCTGGTCTTCCCTCGGGGGGGGGGGGTTAGGCCGCTCCAGGAGGCGCGGCTCGGGGGAGGAGTACTGTCACGACCTGAACTATCTTTGCTCTGCGTTCAGGTTGTCCAGTTCGCTCCTGCTCCGGGGTAGTCCGTGCCGGGTCTTCCATGGCCCGCTCTTTGACAGCGCCCAGCTGATTGCCAGCTGTCTAGTTCAGCTGCGCTGGGACAGCTGTCTCCTATCTCCAATCTCCTCCTCCATTTAAGCGAGCAGCCGAGAGTCACTCGTCGCTGCGACCTCGCTTTGGAAAGACTCATCTTGTGTTTCCACGACTGTTAGCTCCTCCGCCCAGCTGCAGTTCGCCGTTACCTCGGCGTCTTCCCCAGTGTTAGTGCTGCGACTCGGCGAGTATTTTTTCCCTCGCCGCCCCTCTAGCCTTTCTCCCTGGGTGGTATGTACCTTTGGTTCTGTGTGTGTTTTAGCCCCACGTGGCTCTTTATTTTGCTGTTCGTTATTTAGTGTAGTGTGTGTGTTTTGTTTTAATAAATTACGCCAACTCACTGGTCGCCCTCGAATCTCTTTCCTGGCTCGTGAGAGCAAGAGTTATGACATTCTTCACCATGGAAAGGATTCTGTGATCATCCACCACTGTTGTCTTCCGTGGACGTCCAGGCCTTTTTGAGTTCCCAAGCTCACAGTGCACTCTTTTTTTCTCAGAATGTACAAAACTGTTGATTTGGCCACTCCTGACATTTCTGCTATCTCTCTGATGGATTTCTTCTTTTTTTTCCAGCCTCAGGATGGTCTGTTTCACCTCCATTGAGAGCTCCTTTGACAGCATGTTGTGTGTTCACAGCAACAGCTTCCAAATGCAAACACCACACCTGGAATCAACTCCAGACCTTTTAACTGCTTAATTGATGACAGGTTAACGAGGGAAGAGCCCATGCAGCCTTGTTATTTATTTTTTTTTTTGCAGCCTTCTGAGTCAATTATCCAATTACTTTTGGTCCCTTGAAAAAGAGGTGGCTATGTATTAAAGAGCTGTAATTCCTAAACCCTTCCTCCAATTTGGATGTGAATACTCTCAAATTACAGCTGAGAGACTGCACTTTAAGCCCATATTGATTATATAATTGTATCCTGAATATGTTTTCGTAAACAGCTAAAATAACAAAACTTGTGTCACTGTCCAAATATTTTTGGGCCTAACTGTATATAAACGAGCACCTCACAAAAGAAAACGCAGAAATAGCCAGAAAAGCAAGATATCTGAGAAAGCAGAAAAAGATTCAAAACACCTGGACATCAAACTGTAAAATATACATAAAATTAAATGGATCACCTGAAGAAGCCAAGGTCATTAACATCCGAAATATTATGGAACTGGACAAATATCAATGAATGTTATGAACTGGAGTCAACAGCAACAAGAGACAACTGTAGGACACTGAAGGATTATACTCATCTGCATCTGGACATTTAACAACGTGAAACAAAAGATCAACAAACAGGAACAACAGGAACTGAAAGTTTTTGAATTTACGAATCACAACCCACAGGACGTAGAATATAACATAGACCCTGATAATAATTTATTTAGCTCCATCAATAATAACTGTAGTTACTACACAGATGAACAGATTAACACAATGGTCACATCTATGTGCAATTGTCTTTGATTAATTGTCTATGTTTATTGCACTGTCCCTGTCAAATAAACTAATCTACTACTACTACTATCTGATTTCAATATTTCTATGATCCACTCCAACAGCAGAAGTCTCTATACCAACTTTAATAACATTAAAGATTATTTACATCAGTTTAAAGAGCTATTCAATATTGTGGCAATATCAGAGACATGGCTCAGTGAAGACAAAGGAGTGGATTTTACGCTGGATGGCTATGAATTAAATTATATAAATAGAAAAGTGAAAAAAGGAGGAGGAGTTGCAATTTATGTTGACAAGAGCTTACAATACAAGGTTGTTGAAAATCTGTCAGTAACTGTGGATGATTTATTTGAATGTATTACAATAGAAATCTGTCTGGACAATGTGAAGAATATAGTAGTGAGCTGTGTATACAGAACACCTGGATCAAACATTGACTTATTTAAGGACTGGATGGAAAAAATGTATGCAAAACTAACTCATAAAGTTATGTTCATCTGTGGGGATTTCAATATAGATCTTATGAATTCAAAACAACATAGTTTAACAGAAGAATTTATCAACACAATGTGCAGTATGGGCTTACATCCAACAATTACCGGACCTAGCAGAATCACGTCACACAGTACCACAATAATAGATAACATATTCACAAACATTATGGAAAATAATATCAGGAGTGGACTTTTATTGAATGATATCAGTGACCACCTGCCGATTTTTGTTGTCTATCAATGTGATTATAGGAAGAAAAAGTATACCAAAAATATTAAATATAAAAGAATAAGAATTGAAGAATCTATTTACTGGCAAAGGAATTATTAATACAAGACTGGAAGATAGTTTATGATGAAAATGATATAAATAAAGCATATGATAAATTTTTACAATTTTTTTTTCTGAATGAATGAATCTTTATTTCAGATAGATTAAAAGTAAAGATTAAAAAAAGAAACAGAATAACAAAGGGGGAAAGAAAATCCAACAAGGTCAAATTAGACAATAACTCCTCTGATTATACAGTTCAACGTAAGTTATCCGAAATGGGTGATGGCTGAAGCCACAGCTTATATTGCCCACCCATATTCCATCTAAGAATTCAAAAGAAAAACAATACAAGAGCGATTACAATTCAGAACAAAGCTAAGACAAAATGTGACAAAAAAAACTAAGCAACAACACAACACAGACTGGATATGACAATCCTTATGTGATTGTCCATGTCATCTTGTATATATGTTTGGAGTATTTCTTCCTTTAGTTTTTGTTTAAATTGTCCAAGCGTTGTACATGATTTTAATTCAGGTCCAAAAGCGTTCCATAATCTGACTCCTTGCACTGAAACACAGTGCTGCTTGGTGGTAGTTCTCACTGAAGGTTTTTGAAATATATATGTTCCTCTGAAATGATACTGTTTCCCCCTTATTTGGAACAACTTTTGGATATTTGCGGGCAGTGATAGATTCTTCACTTTAAACATTATTACTGCAGTTTTAAAGTCAACCAGATCTTTCAACTTGAGAGCTTTAAATTTAAGAAAAAGTGGGTTTGTTGGTTCCCTGCAAGCAGCTTTGTTTATTATTCTAATAGCTCTCTTCTGAAGCATAAAGACTGGATATATGTTTGTTTTATATGTATTTCCCCATACTTCAGTACAATATGTCATGTATGGGAGTATTAATGAATGATACAAAGTATATAGTGTGGATTGATTCAGCAAATATTTCACTCTGTGTAGTATTGCAATTGATTTAGATATTTTACCTTTAATATAATTAATATGTGACTTCCAACACAGTTTATTATCAATTATTACTCCAAGAAATTTAGTTTTGGATACCCTTTCAATCTCTACACCATTTACACTGAGTTTAGATACTAAGTTGTTGTGATGGTTGTTAAAAACTATAAATTTTGTCTTACTTAAATTGAGCGTTAATTTGTTTGAATCAAACCACAGTTTAAGCTTTCCTAATTCCTTTCCGAGTGTATCCAAAAGTTGTTCCAAATTGCTTCCACTGCATAATAAATTAGTGTCATCGGCAAACAATATTGAATCCATTTTTTCCGAAACTTTACATATATCATTTATATATACACTACCGTTCAAAAGTTTGGGGTCACCCAGACAATTATTTTGTGTTTTCCATGAAAAGTCACACTTATTTACCACCATGAGTTGTAAAATGAATAGAAAATATAGTCAAGATATTGACAAGGTTAGAAATAATGATTTGTATTTGAAATAATATTTTTTTCCTTCAGACTTTGCTTTTGTCAAAGAATCCTCCATTTGCAGCAATTACAGCATTGCAGAACTAACATGATTGCACAAGGGTTTTCTAATCATCCATTAGCCTTCTGACGCAATGAGCAAACACATTGTACCATTAGAACACCGGAGTGATAGTTGCTGGAAATGGGCCTCTATACACCTATGTAGATATTGCACCAAAAACCAGACATTTGCAGCTATAATAGTCATTTACCACATTAGCAATGTATAGAGTGTATTTCTGATTAGTTTAAAGTTATCTTCATTGAAAAAAAGTGCTTTTCTTTCAAAAATAAGGAAATTTCTAAGTGACCCCAAACTTTTGAACGGTAGTGTATATTGAATAACAATGGCCCCAAAATTGAACCCTGTGGGACTCCACAAGTAACCTTCAGTAACTGTGAGTTTTTGTTACTAACACATACATACTGATATCTGTTCTTTAACCACTTGCACTCCGTTGTTCCGTGGGCGGGCAAGTCTCTGCGTCCAAGGGCGCATGAGAGCGCACTCGTGCGCCCTCAGACACATGACGCATGATAAGGATATTGATGGTGGTGATGTAGGTGGTGTGGCCTCCAAGCGCCACTGAAAAAAAAAGCTGCAGACACAGCCGCGAACAGATTAGTTCATCTGATTGACCTCTCATTCGACTAATAAGAGCCTTGAATTGGGTTTCTGAAACCTTGAAGAACCAATGAATGAAAACCTAGGAAGGAGGACCCGCCTACTGTGAATGCAGGAGCCAATTGAAGCACAGAAGTTCGGGCTGGGTGAAGAGAGATTTACTGTTGCAGCTGATGAAAAAAAAGGACACTGGACGAACTTGCTACAGACCCAGCAGCATGGAGAACACCCACAAGTGGGACCTGCACTCATTCCAGCAGAATAGACGTTTAGGATTCTCTTCCGTCATCATAGACTGACGGAGGCCGACGACAAAAGTCGTAAATCATTCGCCAAAATGGCAATAATGGAATTATGTTTTGACCGGGATCCACGAGCGGACCAGCGTCGCGTTCATCTGACAATGGGGAAGAGAAGTTCGCCAGGACTCTGCTGCTGTGAAGAGGTAAGGTGTTATAAGCTAAATTTATTATTTATCCCTGAAAATTGTAATCAAAAAATGACTTTTGACCGATCGGTAAATTACAACTGTACGGTGCACAAAGTATGTGCGCCGCGATTCACGGTTCATTTGCCGTGTTCGGACCATGAACACCCCCCCCCCCCCCGCTGCAGAAAAGGAGCTGAGGGGGGGGGGCGTTCACGATCCCCCCGGTCCGCGGGGGGAAGCATATGAGTCTATTCCGTCATGTATCGATGGCCGTCTTCTGTAGCGAGGGGGGGGACAACCCCCCCCCCCCACACACACACAGTAGCGAGGGGGGGGGAAGCCGCTGTGACAGCGTTGCTGTGGAAACATGCAACAAGTGTAATCCGTCATGTAGCGAGGGCCGAACTCCGTCCTTTGGTGCGGGGGGGGACAACCCCCCCCCACACACACACACACACAGACACAGCCCTGAATGTGACCTTTCATTAGAGCCCAAAATGAAGCTTCTACATTGAATTATTCAAAAGTTACAGACGTTTTTCCAAACTGTGCCATTTGGCACAATTTGGCACAGTTCCAAAACGCCTGGGAACTACCTGAGAACAAAGCTGTGTAAAATATTCATTTTTTGTGGTATTGTTACCAAATTTGGATCTCAGCTTGATAACACTTGGTTCTACATTTCTGTTGCATTTTCCAGCCGGATCGGACAGCTGTGTGTTATTTGCAAGCATTTGTATCCAAAAAAACACCATGGCCAAATTTATTTTCTTCAAGTTCAGTATGTTTAGATGACTGTAACTCAGTGGCCGAAGCACGTAGAGAGATAATGTTTTTTTTTTTGCCAAAAAATTCAAAGTGTTTTCTTTTAAATGAGACCAACCCCATGAAGATGCTGCAAAGGGTTGAATAACAGCTTTCGATTTACTTTGGGCACGTTATTTTTTGGCATTTTTAGGAAAATTGCCCGGAGTGCAAGGGGTTAAGTAACTACATAACCAGGACAGTGCTACCCCGCTAATACCACAATTTTGTAGTTTCTTTAATAATAAATTATGATCCACTGTATCAAATGCTTTTTAAGATCCAGGAATACCCCAAATGAATACTCTTTATTTTCAACGGCAGTTGATATTTTTTCTATAAATTCCATTAGAGCAAATGCAGTTGTCCTCTTGTGTCTGAACCCATATTGCTGCTCACACAATAAATTATTCTTCAGTATGAAGTTGTCAATTCTCTCACAGAATATTTTTTCAAGTATCTTGGAAAATTGCGGCAATAGTGAAATTGGTCTATAGTTTGAGAATTCCCCTTTGTCACCCGTCTTGTATATTGGAATTACTTTAGCTATTTTCATTGCATTGGGAAATATACCTGTTTGGAGAGACAGGTTACAAATATACGTACGTCAGTAGTTTCACTAAGCATTTAATAATAGTTGTGACTAAGAGTATGTCAATACCATCGCAGTCCGTAGATGTTTTACTTTTAAACGATTTAACAATTTCAAAGACCTCTCTCTCATCTGTGTTCTTTATGAAAATGGAGTCTTTTATAGCAGTGTTTTTGCTTATTGTATCAGCTGTAGGTGCCGTAATGGGTATTTCTGGAGCCAAATTAGGACCAATGTTAACAAAAAAGTTATTAAATTCATCTGCAGGTGAAACTGCATTCACACTCTGAATCGTTTTATTATTTTTTGAAAAATTGGTTGGGTAGCTTGTATTTCTGTTTTTATTTCCAAGAATATTGTTAAGTATTGTCCATGTATTTTTAATATTGTCTCTGTTTTTCTCCAGTTCTTTACTGTAATAGTCTCTTTTACTACATCTTATTATATATGTTAACTTATTTTTGTATGTTTTATACCGCTGCTCTGCTTCTTTTGTCCTTTTCTTTAGGAAAGCTCTATATAATAAATTATTATTTATATATTTCAATCATTGTACAATAAAAACTGTCCTATAAAACAATACAGTGACAGACAACAAAACAAAAATATTCCTTGGGTCACCAAGGGGTTACTAAATGCATGTAAAAAGAAGAATACATTATATAAACAATTCATTAAGTGCAGAACAGTGGAGGCTGAGATCAAATATAAAAGATATAAAAATAAGCTTACTAATATAATGAGGACTTGTAAGAAAGAATACTACAACAGAATATTAGAGGATAATAAAAATAACTTAAGAGGAATATGGCAAGTACTCAATGGGATTATTAGTAATCGACCTAAGAATGCTAATTATCCAGAATATTTTATTGAAAATGGCAATTTGATAAATAATATGGAGATTTCAATAAATTTTTTGTAAACGCTGGTCCTGAATTAGCAAAATCAATAGTGACACCAGAAGCAAACAACAGTGGTTCTGGAAATGAAATAGAAGATAGAAATCCAAACATAATCTTTTTGGGTGCAGTTACTGAAAAGGAAATTATCGAGACTGTGAGTAAATTTAAGAACAAAAAATCAACGGACTGGAATGAAATTGACATGACAATAGTGAAAAAAGTAACTGAAGGAATTGTTAAGCCACTCACCCACATCTGTAACCTGTCATTTCAAACTGGTAAATTTCCAAACAAAATGAAAATAGCACAAGTAATACCACTATACAAAACAGGAGACAGTCATCGTTTCACAAATTACAGGCCAGTCTCTTTACTCTCACAATTCTCCAAAATACTTGAAAAAATCTTCACTAAGAGACTGGATGATTTCATTGAAAAACACAACCTCCTTACAGATAGCCAGTATGGTTTTAGAGCAGATAAATCTACATCTTTGGCACTGATCGAACTTATTGAAGAAATTACAAGTTCTATAGATAAAAAAAAAAGTTTGCTGTAGGAGTATTTATAGATTTAAAGAAAGCTTTTGACACCATTGACCACAGAATTCTACTAAGGAAACTGGAAAGGTATAGGATAAGAGGGGTCGGACTGAGTTGGGTGGAAAGTTATTTAAGTAACAGACAACAATTTGTACAAATTGGTGAGCACAAATCACCCTTCATGAACATCACTTGTGGTGTGCCCCAGGGGTCAGTTTTGGGACCCAAACTCTTTATCTTGTATATAAATGACATATGCCAAGTATCAAAAATTCTGAAATTTATTTTGTTTGTGGATGACATAAATATCCTTTGCACTGGTGAGAATTTGCAGCAGGTTTTAGAGGTGGTCCCAACTGAAATGAAAAGGTTAACGCAGTGGTTCAACAAAAATAAATTATCTCTAAATCTGAAAAAAACAAAGATTATGTTGTTTGGAAATTATAAAATAAATCATGAAATAATGGTAACGATAGATGATACCAGAATAGAAACAGTACAGGAAAATAAGTTTCTAGGGGTGACGCTAGACAATAAAATCTGCTGGAAACCTCACATCAGTCACATTCAGGCCAAGTTGGCAAAATGTATAGGGATATTGGGGAAGACAAGACACATCTTGGACTATAAATCATTGTTCTTACTGTACAATTCACTGTTTCTACCTTATCTTAACTACTGTGTAGAAGTCTGGGGAAACACCTACAAGACCAACCTACAGTCAATATGTACGTTACAAAAAAGAGCTATAAGGATAATAAATAATGTAGGATATAGAGACCATACCAATTTGTTGTTTTTAAAGTCACATGCCATAAAGTTCATCGATTTAGTTAAATTTAAGACAGCACAAGTCATGTACAGGGCAATTAATAATCAACTCCCAACTAATATACAAAAAAAATTTAAAAAAAGAGACAATGATTATAATTTGAGAGGAGACTTAAACTTTACAAAACCCAAGATACGAACAACTAAGAAAAGTATGTGCATATCTGTCTGTGGGGTGGATTTGTGGAACAGTCTGGAGCCGGAACTGAAACTATGTACAAACAGAAATCAATTCAAAAAGAGGTATAAACAATATTTGATGAAAGAATATACGTTAGAAGGGTAGTATTTATATGTACGATTTACTATGCTCACTCTGGGACACTATGGAATGGTGGGTGGGACAGCACTGTGTATATCTGTGTTGTTTGGGGCTGGTTTTGATGTATGGACTGTATGTATGTTGGGATGGATGGGTGTTAATGTTGATATGTAAAAAATATAGTTAAATGTTTACTTGGGGTCTTAAATGTGGTAATTTGTACATATTTCACATGGGTTGTATTTATGGAAAAGAAGAGTTGGAATTAATAAGTGTTCACTTCTTCCTTCTCCCTTTCGAACACTGTATATTGTTACTTTATTGCACTTGTCGTTTGTTTTGTTTTTGTTTTACTTTTTTGTTCGAAATAAAGTATCTATCTATCTATCTAAATATGATGTACGGAAAGGTCTATGTGGTATTTATGTAACCATGCGTATCTGGTCAAGCTCATCATACGATCATTCACTTATTGATAAATCTGACGGATGGATCTGAGTGTCATTTGAATTCCACACCCACGTCTCGCCCCCAGAATTTACGACACAGTGGAACATGACATGCTAAAAATAGAAACTTTTATGAAGTAAAACTTGACATTACTATACGAAAAGTGGAAAATAATAAAGTAGTACTGTCTGTTAACCTCAAAAGTCATTTTAAATGCAAAAGAACCCGGTTATGGAGGAAACTGGTGCAGCTCAACACTGTTGGTGTGATCAGCTAATGTCCAACTGAGATTTATAATACATATCTGGAGCCTACTGTTTAATTTAGATGACTGTGTGACTAAATGTTGTCATGATCCTGGGGCATGGGGGGATGGGGGGGAGTGCCCAGTTCAGTATTATTATGTTCATTTTGGGTTTCTGTTGTGTTGTATTTTTATGGTTTCCGGTTTGTTTTATTTTGACAGCGCTGTGCAGCTTCCGGCTGTCAAACTGTTCAGGGCTGTACAGCTGCTGTCCATTCTGTTACTCATGAATCCACACCTGTCACTCATTATGGACTGCTTATAGGTCACGGCAAACCTCTGGGGTTTGTCGTGTCCTTCTTCAATGTGCACCCGTCCTTCGGGGCTCTGACATTGTCCTGAGTGTGTTTGGGTGCCGCTGTCGAGGAGAGTTGGAGGGCACCGTCCAGGTACGCTTTCGCTTATTTCCAGCCGTGAGCCCCTGCAGCCTTCGGGAGAGCTCTGGCTGGATTCTGCCCCTGGCCAGGCATCCCCTGACTTCATGTTCTCCTGGACGTCAAGCCCCACTCTCCTCCAGCATTTGCCATGTTTGTGTTCTTGTTTATCAGCACCATGTACTTCATGATTTAGTTTTGGTTTGTTCACGTTCTTGTCTGTGGTTATGTTAAAAAATGTGCAAACTCACAGAAAGCGTTTGGTGTCCTAATTGCGCTCATGAAACAAGCACTTCACAACAAATGTTGTCCATTTTATCATTTTAAAGCATACTTGTCAAACATGAGAAGCTATTACTTACATTTTAGAAGTGCAGAAAGACGCCCCCTCTCCAGAGAGTGTGGCTCAGCTCAGTCACACTCTCTGGCATCCATGTAGAAAAGCACAGGGCAGAATAAAATAATTTCCCCACACCTTCTCTGGAATGTACAGCAGAATTTCTCTGTTGCTAATCTGAGGCAGTTTGTTTTTACCCCGATGCAGCGGATCACCTTGGCCAGGTACTTCTGTGCATAAATTTCTGTTGTGGTTTAGTTAACAGCTAATTTGTATGAGATAACTATACTGTACTACAAAACAGAAAACTTAGTCAAAGAAATGTTTTTTAGAATATTATTTTAACACAGTGCTCACAAAGGAGACTCCTTACAGTACAAATATATAAATACAGTAACAAAACGACATCTGAAAAAACCCTGAAGCTCAACTGCAACGGTAAAAATTTTCAGAAACTAAATTCAATTTTATGCATTCCATCAAATAACTATTCTATTTTAAAATATGCTGCAGTGACATAAATATGGATAAAACATTTATAATTAATAAAGGAGCCTCTTTAGTGTTTAAAGTAAATGGTCAAAACTCATCTAAATATGCCACAAGCCAAACATATCACCTGAAAAATTGCATTGCTCATTATATTTTGATATGATAAAATAATTCTCCCACACAGCGAGGTTTCTCTGCTGCATAGGAGTCCACAGTAGGGGTGGGCAATATGGCCTAAAATGATACGATATTTCTGTGAATTTTCACAATAACGATATTCTTCACAATGTCATGAGAAAAAGTTTTTTTTTTAATTTATAAAAGGACAGTTTCATAGCCCAGCATTTATTTACCTTCAACATATTTAATAAAAACAAAACAAAAAGTCTTATTTCTTCAGATTATAAACAGCAGCTCAGACTAAGTTTAATTTTTTTTTAATATTCTATGTTTTTTCGGTATTATATACCGAATATATATATTTTTTCTTTTTTTCCGGTTCCGCCGGACCGGTGGCGCCACACGAGTTGGCTGCCTGTTGCAACAGCCTTTTTTTTATCTTCCTTCTTCTTTCTACACCTTTCACTCTATATATATATCACGGACACACAGATCGCCCCAAAGGTCTCCCGAGTCGGCGGACGGAGCCACTGTTTACAGCAGGAGACGTTACAAAAGGAAGAGCTAGTGCTAGCTAGCACTCAGCCGCCACCCGGTGCTAACGGATTGAAACTCGACATACTGGGAACTGTAGCAAAAACGACGCGGGTGCCGGGCTGGAGTTTAGGCGGCGTGCAAGAAATATAAGACAGAATAATAAAGAGCGATGGCAAGAACCAGGCAGACCGCCCGTAAAATCTACTGGAGGAAAAAGCCCCCCAGGAAGCAGCTAGCCACCAAGGCTGCTCGGAAAAGTGCTCCAGCCACCGGCGGAGTGAAGAAGCCTCACCGTTACAGGCCCGGTACCGTGGCTCTGAGGGAGATCAGTCGCTGCCAGAAATCCACGGAGCTGCTCATCCGTAAGCTGCCCATCCAGCGCCTGGTGAGGGAGATCGCTCAGGACTTCAAGACCGACCTGCGCTTCCTGAGCTTCGCCGTCATGGCTCTGCAGGAGGCCAGCGAGGCCTACCTGGTTGGTCTCTTCTTCGGTAAGAGGGTCACCATCATGCCCAAAGACTTCCAGCTGGCCCGCCGCATCCGCGGAGAGAGAGCTTAGACTTTCCGCTGCACATTCACCAACCATAATGCTCCGCACTGTGTGTCTATATATATATATTTATAGTAATATGTACATATGTTTACTAGCTGTTCTTGTTTTTTCTTGCCTTCTGACTGTTGCTCTGAGTGTTGCTATCCCTGTGCTGTTGCAATCCTGGAATTTCCCCATTGTGGGACTAATAAAGGCTTATCTTATCTTATCTTATCTATCTTATATCAAATATTACAAGAAAATAATATAAACCACCACATATTAAGTGCACACAGATGCTGGGGTTGTATGCTGAATCAGTTTACTTGCAGAAGTCTCCATTGTACGGACATGGGACACGGAAGTGGGCAGAGTTCAGGGTCTGAAGAGGGAGTGTGAGGGGTGGGAGGTGTCTCCTGCAATGTTGATGGCTCTGTGGGTGAGGCGGGTGATGGTGACCGATGATTTTGCTGGCTGCTTTCACTGTGTGTTGTAGAGTCTTCCAGCAGGAGGCGGTGCAGCTTCCATACCACACTGTGATGCAGCTGGTGAGGATGCTCTCAATGGTGCCCCGTTAGAATGAGCACATGATGGGGGGTGGGACTCGTGCTCTCCTCAGTTTGTGGAGGAAATAGAGGTGAGTTTGAGCCTACTTGGCCAGTGATGTGGTATTGCTAGACCAGGAGAGATGTATGAAAATACATCTTATTTTTTAGTAACATTTTCACTGTAAACTTCCTCCTTTTAATAGGCCTAGAGCAGGGTCATCAACTAAAACTGCAAGAGGTCCAATAAGTCAATCCTCCTCCCCAGCTGAGGTTCAAACTAGGACTGGGGATCTTTAGGAACCTCATGATTTGATTGTGATTTGGGGTTCTGATTTGATTCTAAAATGATTCTTGATGCATTTTTTTTTCTGTTCAGGATTTTCCCCCTCCCACTGTGTGACAACTCAGTATTTTTAAAGAAAAGTAATTGCATTGGCATATGAATTTACTTCTAATATATTTTAATTAAACTTATGGAAGAGAACTGTGGCAAGTCACATGGACTAATTTATCTGAAAAAGTACTTCTAAGAACTGCTATCCTTTCATGGACATTCTTTCAGAAGACCACAGCTGTCTGCAGGCAGGCCAGTATCATTTATCTCGCTTTCACACATTATTTTATTAAGCTCATGTTTAGCTGCTTTTAGTTCTGTATTATTTTTTTAAACAAAAAAGTCAAATAAATTCTTTGCTCAATTTCAAACAAAACATGTAATATAAAATTTTATATAATTTTATAATACGGGAGAACACTCATGGATCGTCACCTTATCGTGGTGGGGGATTTGCGTTCCCCAGTGATCCCAGGAGCTATGTTGTCCGGGGCAATTTGCCTCTGATAGGGTCACCCAAGACAAACTGGTCCTGGGTGAAGGGCCAGACTAAGAACGATCCAACAGACTCTCATGATAAATTCTAGATCAAGGATTCAGTGTACCCCGCCCGGTATGGGGTTACTGGGGCCCCACCCTTGAGCCAGGCCTGGGGGAGGGGCTCGATGGCTAGCGTCTGGTGGCCGGGTTTCCACCCATGGGACCCGGCCGGGCTCAGCCCGAAGGAGTTACATGGGTCCGTCCTCCAGTGGGCTCACCACCTGCAGGAGGGATCATGGGGGTCCCGTGCTATGTGGATTAGGTGGCGGTCAAAGGCGGAGACCTTGGCGAACTGATCCCAAGCTTTCTAAACTGGCTTTTGGTACGTGGAATGTCACCTCACTGGTGGGGAAGGAGCCTGAGCTGGTGTACGAGGTTGAGAGATACCGGCTAGATATAGTCGGCCTCACCTCAACTCCACAGCACCAGTCTCCTGGAGAGGGGCTGGAGCCTGGCCTTTTCTGGAGTTGCCCTGGGCGAGAGGTGACGAGCAGGGGTGGGTATTCTTGTATCACCCCACCTTGCTGCCTCTATGTTGGAGTTTTCCCCGGTGGATGAAAGGGTTGCTTCCCTGCACCTTCAAGTTGGGAAACAGGTCCTGACCATCTGTGCCTATGCACCAAATGATGGTTCAGAGTACCCACCCTTTTTGGAGTCTGTGACTGGGGTGCTGGAGGGTGCTCCTCTTGGAGACTCCATTGTCCTTCTGGGGGACTTCAATGCGCACGTGGGCAACGACAGTGAAACCTGGAGGGGAGTGAATGGACTTCTGTGCTAACCACGGTTTGTCCATAACGAACACCATGTTCAAGCATAAGGGTGTCCATATGTGCACCTGGCACCAGAACACCCTAGGTCGGAGGTCAATGATCGATTTTGTTATTGTGTCATCAGACCTGCGACCATATGTCTTGGACATTCGGGTAAAGAGAGGTGCAGAGCTGTCAACTGATCACCACCTGGTGGTGAGTTGGATCCGATGGCAGGGGAGGAAGCCATTCAGACCTGGTAGACCCAAACGTATAGTGAGGGTGTGCTGGGAACGTCTGGCTGAGGCCCCTGTCCGGGAGGTCTTCAACTCCCACCTCCGGAAGAACTTCAACCACATTCCGAGAGAGTCTGGAGACATGGAGTCTGAATGGGCCATGTTCTCCACCTCTGTTGTTGAAGCGACGACCCAGAGCTGCGGCCGCAAGGTGGTCGGTGCATCTCGTGGTGGCAACCCCCGAACCAAGTGGTGGACACCAGTGGTGAGGGGGGCCATTAAGCTGAAGAAGGAGTCCTATCAAGCTTGGTTGGCTTGTGGGACTCCCGAAGCAGCTGAGGTGTACTGGCAGGCCAAGCGGAGTGCAGCTCGGGTGGTTGCTGAAGCAAAAACTCAGGTATGGGAGGAGTTCGGTGAGGCCATGGAACAAGACTTTCGGTCGGCCTCGAAGAGATTCTGGTAAACTGTCCGGCTGCTCAGGAGGGGAAACAGCTCCCTGTCCACACTGTGTATGGTGCGGATGGGGCGCTGTTGACTTCGACTGGGGATATCGTCAGGCGGTGGAAGGAATACTTCGAGGATCTCCTCAATCCCACTGATATGCCTTCCACAGAGGAAGCAGGGTTTGTGGACGAGGGGATGACTCGCCTATCACAGGGGCTGAGGTCGCCAAGGTGGTTAAAAATCTCCTTGGTGGCCGGGCCCCAGGGGTGGACAAGATTCGCCCTAAGTACCCCAAGGCCATGGATGTTGTAGGGCTGTCATGGTTGACACGCCTCTGCAACATTGTGTGGAGGTCAGGGGCAGTGCCTTTGGCACGGCAAACCGGGGTGGCGGTTCCTCTCTTCAAAAAAGGGGACCAGAGGGTGTGCTCCAATTTTAGAGGGATCACACTCCTCAGCCTCACTGGGAAGGTCTATGCCAAGGTACTGGAGAGGAGAGTCCGGCCGTTGGTCGAACCTCGGATTCTGGAGGAGCAATGTGGTTTACGTCCTGGCTGTGGCACATCGGACCAGCTCTTTACCCTCTCGAGAATTCTCGAGGGTTCATGGGAGTTTGCCCAACCAGTTTACATGTGTTTTGTGGACTTGGAGAAGGCATTTGACCACGTCCCTCGTGTTTTTTTGTGGGGGGTGCTTTGGGAGTACGGGGTATCGGGCTTGTTGTTACGAGCTATTCGGTCTCTGTACGACCATTGTGAAAGTTTAGTTTGTATTGCCAACACTCAGTCCGACTCATTCGCCAGGGCTGCCCTTTGTCACCGATCCTCTTCATAATTTTTATGGACAGGATTCCTAGGCGCAGACAGGGAATGGAGGGCGTCATGCTTGGTGACAACAGGATCTCATCTCTCTTGTTTGCAGATGATGTTGTCCTGTTGGCTTCATCCAGCAATAACCTACAGCTCTTGCTGGGATGGTTTGCCGCTGAGTGTGAAGCAGCTGGGATGAGAATCAGCACCTCCAAGTCCAAGTCCATGGTCCTCTGCTGGAAAAGGGTGGATTGTCCTCTCTGGGTTGGGGACAGGCTTCTGCCCCAAGTGGAGGAGTTTAAGTATCTTGGGGTCTTATTCACGAGTGAAGGGAAAATGGAGCGAGAGATTGACAGACAGATCGGAGCAGCATCTGCAGTGATGCAGACATTGTACCGGTCTGTTGTGGTGAAGAGGGAGCTAAGCTCTAAGGCAAAGCTGTCGATTTACCAGTTAATCTACGTTCCTACTCTCACCTATGGTCACGAGCTTTGGGTAATGACCGAAAGAACAAGATCGCGGATACAAGTGGCTGAAATGAGCTTTCTCCGCAGGATTGCTGGACTCATCCTCAGAGATAGGGTGAGGAGCTCAGTCATCCGGGAGTGGCTCAGAGTAGAACCGCTGCTCCTCCACATTGAAAGGAGTCAGTTGAGGTGGTATGGGCATCTGATTAGGATGCCTCCTGGATGCCTCCCACTTGAGGTGTTTCAGGCACGTCCCATTGGGAGGAGACCCCGGGGCAGACCCAGGATTCGGTGGAGAGACTATAGGCCCTTTTCCACTAGCACGCTTTAGCGCGGCACGGGACGGCTCAGCACGCTATGTCTCCCAGCTGGTCTGGGAATGCCATGGTTTCCTCTCCGAAGAGCTGGAGCAGGTGGCGGGGGAGAGGGAAGTCTGGGCTTCTCTGCTTGAACTGCTGCCTCCGCGACCCGGACCTCTGGAAAAGCGGTAGAAGATGGATGGATGGATGGATGGGAGAACACTAAATGTGTTTGTTGATCTAAAATAAACAGCTGTGAAATTCTAAAATCTACAACTAAAATTATAAAAATGTAAAGTTTTAGAGAATAACAAACTAAATAGTACTGCATTTTAAAAAAGATTAATATAAAAAAATTCACACCAAGTCCACCCCTATACACTGCTATAACTTAATCCTCCTTTGGTCTTCGATCAGCGGGGGGGTACTAAAAAGATTAAATGTCAATGAAACGGTGGTTGCAGTTGCTGCTGAATGCATCTTCACCCGAGACAGGTTAGCTAACCCCACTAGATTTGTTTCAAGTTGCTGTACTGCAAGTTATGGCATCTAATGCTGCATGTAGGTTTAAGCCTAACTGAGTGTGGGAGAGGGTGTAGAAATCCTTTAACTCTGACACACAAAAATCACGGCTTACAGCCATTTTCCTTGATTTTAGTAATCCATGATTAAAGGAAAATCTAAGCACATACAGCGGAGACATTAACATCATAAACAAAACACACAACACTTGGTAACAGGCATTTTCCAGTTGACACAGGCAGCAGCCTGTGTTCCTGTGCCCCGAGTGTCTGGACTCTTAATTGCTATGCAAACACCCGTCTCAGAGGAAGGTGGCAGAACAAATTGGAATCATCTGAAATTTGTGTGTGTGTCTGTCCGTCTAGGTGTTTGTGTGTGAATATAGCTGTGCGGAGATCTGTGTGCATGTGTGTGCAACCTTGACATATTGCTAATCTTTTGAAGGAGAAAGACTTGACCTGATAGCTGCCGGGCCAAAGAGCATGACTGACATTGCATGCCCATTTGTGTGCTGCTCCATGTCAATGTCCTCCCTCTTTCACTATAAACGTGGCCATGGTGCTGTGCATGCCAAAAATGGCTGGGTGAATGTCTGTGTTTGGATCCAGCTTTATAATCTTCAAATAAGCTGCCAGTAAAACACAACATAACCTAATGTGCACCGCTTTAAAAAGTTCAATAAATCTGTCAGAGGTTTAACATTTATGATTTTGCATAAATGACACTTTTACAGTCATAACACCAATTGCCGTTATTCAGCTACAAACTGCTTATATATTTGTTTTAGTGCCTTGAAGTGACAATTCCATAGTAGCGGTACTGAAAAAGCCCGAAGATGCATGAATGAAACGATGAGCACATAAAGAATGCAATCACTCGAAAAAATAAAAGAAAGAAACAATGGAGAAGAAAATGAGCAAGAGGGGGAAATGCAGGGAAGAAATGCTGAATCGCTACTGCATGGTGCAGTGGAAGACACTTTGCTCAGCAAGCTCAAGCTGCCAGGAAGCATTTTAATCACAACAGCGGATCCAAATAGGAGCCGAAAGCAGGGTAGGTCAGGAGGTTGGGTCGATTTGAAGTAAAAGGTTATCACAAGAGGGGGCCGAGTGTAATCAGATCTGGTTAAAAGAAAAGTCACTGTTATAGCGGAAAGGGGGAAAGTGAAGGACAGCGGGACAGGCAAAGTCACAGGGAAATGCTCACAAAGGCAGAAATAAAAGGTCTGAAGAGGAAGAGGAACATCTAGAGAAACAAAAGAGATTTAGCTAAAGTATATTTTGCTTCCATGACATCTCTAGACCATTCAAACCTTTATATGGCCGTCATCCATTACCACACCTCAACCCAACTTCCACAGTTGGCAGTTATTCAGTGCAACCCGCTTGTGGTGGGGCTGACTTAAAATGTCATTTTTGTGTGGGGTGATTATCCATGTGAAGATTTATGATTTGGGGAAGAACAATAGTAGCCACAAAGAAACACTGTAATGGCAGTTTTAGATTTATTTTCAATCTCCAGTGCCGTGATCGGCACCGAAGGAATGGCAGCCAGTAACAGCAGCTCCTGTTAAGGTTTTTCCTAACTTTGTGTCTTTATTTAGTGTATTAAACCAACAGTACTGGTGTTAATAACGGGGAGCATGAGGTCTCTGGGGAATAAAACAGACGAGCTCACAGCACTGGTCAGGATGCAGAGAGAATACCAGGAGAGCAGCATCATGTGTTTTACAGAGACGTGGCTTCACTCACACATCTCAGACAACAACATTGTGTTACCCGGCTTCAAGACTATCCGGTCAGACAGGGACATTATAAGGAGCGGTAAAAGGAAGGGAGGAGGGATTGCACTTTTTGTGAACATGAGGTGGTGTAATCCCGGACACATTTATGTAAAGGAACATCTCTGCAGCCCAGACACTGAACTGCTCGCCGTGAGTATGCAAACTTATTACATGCCAAGAGAGCTCATGTGTACCATTGTAATCACTGTTTACATTCCTCCGTCAGCTGATGCAGCGGCAGCTTGACGTCATCAGCTCCACTGCTGCCACTCTATTGGCCCAGCATCCTGATGCATTTATGGCCATCACACAGGAGATGTTAACCATGTCTCACTAGACAAAACATTACCAAACTTCCACCAGTTTCTTGATTGTCCCACCAGAAAAAATGAAATGCTGGACCTCCTGTATGCCAATGTCAGAGATGCATACAGTGCGAGTGGATTATTCTGCCACTGCTATCAACCATGCGTCACTTTAGAGTTCAACCTCAGGGGGCCTCTGGCGAGCCTGCGGCGGGCACGGCCCTGGAGGTGCTGGTTGCAGCGGACCTGAGTGCCCTCTTGCTGAAATCGCTCTCTCGTCAGCTAAGTCCCAGTCTGGGTCCCACACTGGCTGGGTTGGTCCCAGTGTTGTGTCTTGATCTGGGGCAGCTGCTGCTCTTATCTTCAGCAGACGGCTGATGCTGGTTGCAGTTGTGGCGGTGTGTCATTCTCACTGGTGACAGGACGTGCGCCAGGTTGTCATCGTTCACTGGCGTCCTGCTTGGCCATGGACTTTCTCTCCTACAGTGTACAGTGGCTCCATGAGGCTTATGCCAGGTGAGGATCAGAGACGAGTCCGGATTATACCCTCTTGTCTTCTGCTCTTCATGTGGTGTCAAGCTTGGAGCGGCTGTACCCACATCTGGGTGACACGTGCTCTGGTCTTCAGCGGTCAAATAAAGTCCTTCGTGGTCATGCATGGTGAAACCCAATTTGTGAAAAAAGTCACAATCCAGGATGTTGTCACCGTGCGTCACTACCTGGAAGGTGAACGCCAGGAGGACTTTGGACCCGTAGCAAACCGTCAGTGTGATGGTTCCTACAAGGCTGATTCTGGTGTGCCCATATCCATAAAGCTCCACTGTGTTCTTATCAAATGGATGCCAAGGGAAGAATCTCTTCACCGTGACTCAGTTCATCAGCAATCTTGTAGCGGCAGTGTCCAGTAGTAACGGCAGGCTGACATCATCCAGCCTCACTGTGCACCATTTGTACGCCGCATTGCTAGAGTCCACTGTATGGATGGTAGTTGTCAAAGGCAGTCCACTTGAACTGGGAGGTAAGCTCATTGTTAACCATGGTGAATGGCACATTTTGGCAAAATGATTAAGCTTACCGCAGCTCTGGCATCGCTGCCCCCTGGCCGGGCAGGAGCATATGTGCACTCGGTGCACAGGGAAACTACAGTTACCACACGTTCAGTGTCCCATGATGTCCTGTTGTCCTGTGGTGTTCATCTAGGCGTCCTCTGAGCAGGTCACAGCGTTAACTGGTTCTTCTGCCAGGGTAACTGAGCTAGTGGGGTTTGCTGTTGTGAAGCACCTAGCTGTGATGTTAGCTGGGCGGCAGATTCCAGCTGGAACGCTTACTCCACTGCCTTTGCCAGCAGCAGGTCGTCCGTTGCCATTAACAACTTCACCCACAGCCTTGGGTTGTTGGTGTGCTCCGCTAGCTGGTCCCACACCAACTCATCCTCTAGCTGCTCAAACCTGCATGTACTCGCCAGACAGTGGAGTTCCACGACATACTGCGGCGTCATCTCTCCCGGTCCCTGTCAGTGTTGGCAGAACTTAATTCTACTCGCCAGCATAGTCTCGGACATCGCAAAATGTCTGACTAGCAGGGTGATGCATTCGTCATATGTATCCGCAGGTCCCAAAGTTCTAAACACACGGTTTCCCTTGCTGCCCAAGCTATGAATCAGCAAAGAACATAGTCGAGGCTTACTAGAATTAGCTAGGTCCATAGCCAGCATGTACATCTGGAATGACTCAAACCAGCGATGCCATGGGATGGCCAGCTCACCTGGGGTGGCAAGGAACGGTGGTAGGGGTGCCAAACACACTTCCATCTTCAGGAAAATGTCTTATTTTCCTCCAGAAGATTAGGTTTATCCTCCTCGCCAACTGTTATGTCTGGAAGCAAGGACCAGCGGATACGTTCTGGATGTTGAAGGTTATCTTTAATAAACAAGTTAGCAACACATGGCACATACAGAACAAGCTAACTGGAGTGAGGTACAGGCAATGCAGGCAGGCTAGAGGCAGACGAGTGCCAAAGACCCAGTATCTTGCTGTTAACCCCTTAATATACCCACTGCATGGTAACGTCATCACGTGTCTGCATCCCCACGTCCGTGGCACTTAAGGTGGTATTAGCAGTATCCACCCCCCACCCCCCACTGAAGACATCAGCACTAACCCCCACATCACCCTAATACAGACCAGGTAAGGAAACAGCTGGAGATTTCACCAGTGGAAAGCTGCAGGTCCTGATGGCATCTCCGCCTGGATCCTGAGGACCTGTGCCAACCAGCTAGCTCTGGTAAAACATCTGTACAGCCTGAGCTCGAGTCTGGAGAGAGTACTGGTGCTGTGGAAAATGTCCTGCCTGGTTTCTCTCCCCAAGAAGTCATCTCCATTGGACCTGAACGACTATTGACCAGTTGCCCTCACAGCGAATGTAATGAAGGTTCTGGAGACACTTCTCTTAGCCCACCTGAGGCCGCAAGTGAAGACGTGTTTGAACCCTTTACAGTTTGCATATCAGCCCTATTTAGGAGTTGAAGACATTGTCATCTACCTGCTGCAATAAGCTCATTTGCACCTGCATGGAGGGGGAGACACTGTGAGAATCATGTTCTTTGATTTCTCCAGTGCATTTAACACCATTCAGCCACTGCTGTTGCTGTTGGGTGAGAAGCTGCAGGTGATGAAGGTTGACAGCTCTGTGATCTCCTGGATTACTGACTACCTGACAGGCAGGCCACAGTTTGTCCAGCTGGGCAGTGTCTTGTCTGACATGGTGGCTAGTGATACGGGAGCTCCACAGGGGACTGTGTTTTCTCCTTTTCTGTTCACCTTATACACCACAGACTTTCAGTACAACTCTGAGTCATGCCATCTGCAGAAATTTTCTGATGACTCGGCTGTTGTTGGGTGTTTAAGAGGGGGAGAGAAGGGGAGTACAGGGCACTGGTAGACAGATTTGTGGACTGGACCAAGCAGAATCAACTATGGCTGAACATCAGCAAGATGAGAGAGATGGTGATTGACCGTAGGATTGACTTCAGTAAGAAGGGGACGCCGTCACAGCCATTGCAGATTGGGGGGAGGATGTGGGGGTAGTGGAGGACTACAAATGCCTGGGTGTCGGGATCAGCAATGGACTGGACTGGAAATCTAACACCGATGCTGTGTACAAGAAGGGGATGAGCAGACTCTACTTTCTGAGGAAGCTGAGATCCTTCAATGTGTGCAGCGAGATGCTGGAGCTCTTCTATCAGACCGTTGTTGCCAGCGCCATCTTCTTTGCTGCTGTTTGTTAGGGTAGTAGCATCAGAGCCAGCAACACCAACAGACTTGACAAGCTTATCAAGAAGGCTGGTTCTGTAAGTGTTCTCAGGCCAGAGACCTTTGAGGCTGTGGTGGAGAGGAGGACACTGAACAAACTGCTATCCATCACTGACAATCCTGATCACCCCCTCCACCACACACTGGACAGATAGCGGAGCACTTTCTCCAGCTGCCGAATGGTCAGGCACAGGAAATCTTTTCTGCCACATGCCATTTCACTGTACAATAACTCACTGTAATGTTGAATTTTGGTCACAACAATGCTGCCATACTTCACCTTACAGTCTGACTGGTACCTCACATTTCACTCTGCACATTATAGTCCTTTCTTTGTACAGTCAGCACTATCCATAGATTCATAAGGATCATCATCTATTTAACCTAGTAGTAGCCTATGTAGTATATACGTAAACTTATCTAAGTATTTTTACTTCCCTGGAAAGGGCCTGGAGGCCCTGTCTTGTGGGCTCTGTACAGGTTGTCCCTGGGAGATCCTGTACGCCGATGACCTGGTCATCATTGCAGAGATGCTGGAGCAGATGCTTGTGAAGCTAGTCCGTTGGAAGAATGGCATGGAGGCCAAAGGACTCCGTGTAAACATGGGAAAGTCTAAGATCATGATTTTTGGCCTAGGTCTGGATGTTCTCCAGAAGTCCGGCAAGTATTCATGTGCTGTGTGTCTCACTGGCACTGGCCATGGCTCCGTCTGTTGCAATGGTTGCTTGAGATGGGTGCACAAGAAGTGCAGTGGACTCTCTGGTGGCTGGGAATATGACCAAGATTTCCGATGTAAGAGCTGTCATGGGGAGGCCAGGCCAATCGATGGTCGACCAACGACACAGTTGGTTGTTGGTGACGACAAGTTGGAAGTGGTGGCATCTTTCTGTTACCTTGGTGACATGCTCTCTGCTGGTGGTGGATCTGAGCTTGCCACCATCACGAGATGTCAGGCTGCCTAGAACAAGTTCAGGAAAGTGCTCCCAATTCTTGAGACCTGCTGGCTCCCACCAACCTCTAAAGGCCGTATGTACAACACCTGCGTGAGGAGCATGTTGCTGCATGCCAGCAAGACATGGGCCATGACTGCTGTCTATCTTAACCGTCTGCGGCAGAATGGCAGGGCCATGGTCTGCTTGATGTGTGGCATCTCCACTGAGGATGAGGTCAGCTTGCAAGCACTCCTGGTTAGGCTGCAGCTGGACAAACTCAAGGATGTGCTCCGCATGCGCCATTTGCATTGGTTCAGCCATGTGGAGAGGAGTGTTGGCTGGATTAAGAAGGTCATGGAGGTCGATCCTGGTAGCAGCAGAGGTCAAGGAAGAGGAAGACCGAAGAAGGCATGGCTAGAGGGTGTCCATATGGACCGGGTCAGGTTACAACTGGCACAGGTTGAATCAGTGGACAGGAACCGCTGGAGTGGGACTCTGAAACGTGCAGTCAAGCAGGACCCACTCCAAATGAGGGATTAATTGTGTCCAGTCAAAAATAAATATGGATGATGATGATGGGTAACTCCTTTTTCTATTATGCCGTGTGTATTTCTGTTGGTTTGGGTCATCTACTGTGTCACACTGCTGTTATACTGTAATTTCCCAGCTTGGGATCAATGAAGTACATCCATCCATCTGTCCGTCCATCCATCCATCCATCCATCCATCCATCCATCCATCCATCCATCCATCCATCCATATGCAATAGTTTAAACAGTAAGTAGTGTAGTAGGGTGCTGGAATTTTGCTAACTTTTACTGCTACTTTTATGCACTAGCATATCAGACAAAGGCACAGAAACAAACAGAAAACAAAACAAGTTGGTTAAATGACAGCACGAGCAGAGCGGAGACATTGCAGGGCCAGCAACATAAAGATATCTTCAACTGCTGTTCATGGCGGAGATACAGGAAGAAATGTTAACACATAGATACAAAACCTCATTACACATGCACACACTTATACATGCAAAAGTACATTGCTAACAAACAAACACTTGAAAAAACTTCTCTACTTTCATTCTGGGTGTCTCCATTCAGGTGTTTGTCCCCAGGAGTTAGTATGCAGTCATTTGCATATGACTGGTTCTTGCATTAGGAACAAATTTAAGCCAAAAACAGCACTTTACCCAGCTTAATTGCACCCCAAGGACAGCCCATTTCAACTGAGAATGATATTAACCGCAGATACAAGGACATTTCTGACTACATCACTAGAGTCTCTGCTGACAGACAGCAAAATCTCCTAAACAACAAAACATGTACTTTTACCATCAAACAGTCTTTAGTTGGGTGAAAATTAAGTTGCTGCAGTAAAGCCACACTGCTAAGATGAAGCACTACATAGTATGCTATAATGCGTTCAATATTATGACTAATAACTGTTCAAAATACACCTCTCATAATAACCTTTTGATTGCAAGATATCATTGATTCTCTTTATTTTTAATGGTATGTTAGAATTTGTGATGCTGGTTTTATATTATATATATTACACACACACACACACACACACACACACAGAGCATATATATGTGTACACTACTCACAAAAAGTTAGGAATATTCGGCTTTCGGATGAAATTTCAGGATCCACCTAAAATGCACTATGGTTTGTACGTATTTATCTTTCCTTCATTTATATGAAGTCTGCCTGTACCAGGTGCTGAAAAACACCCCCACATCATGATGCTCCCACCTCAAAACTTCACTGTTGGTATGGTGTTTTGGGGCTGATGTGAAGTGCCATTTGTCCTCCAAACATGCTGTGTGTTGTGACATCCAAAAAGTTCAATTTTGGCCTCATCTGACCAGACTATATTCTCCCAGTATTTTACTGGCTTGCCCAAATCTTGTGCAGCAAACTTTAAATGAGCTTCAACATGCTTTTTCTTCAGCAATGGAATCTTGTGAAGTGAGCGGGCATACAGCCCATGTCAGTTGAGTGCATTACTTATCGTTTTCTTTGAAACAGCAGTACCTGCTAACTCCAGGTCTTTCTGGAGCTCTCCATGAGTGGTCTTTGGCTCTTGGCTAATTCTTCTGATAATTCTTTTGACTCCTCTGTCAGAAATCTTGTGAGGAGCTCCTGGTGGTGGACGGTTTATGGTAAAATGGTGTTCTTTCCACTTCCAAATGATGTCTCCAACAGTGCTCACTGGAACATTCAACAATTTAGAAATGGACCTGTAACCAACGCCATCATTGTGTTTTGCAACAATAAGGTTGTGAAGATGTAGAGCAGGGGTGTCCAATCATGTGCCATGGAGGGCCAAGACCCTGCAGGTTTTACCTCCAACCAGTGTCTTCAAAAGCAGATTTCACTTAATTTCTTCCCATTGATTGCTGATAAGTGAAAACACCTGCTGAAGAAACTAGGTACAAGAGAAAACCTGCAGGGTCTTGGCCCTCCATGGCATATGATTGAACACCCCTGGTCTAGAGAGAGCTCTTTGCTTCTACCCTTCATGAGTTCTTTGTGGTGTGACAACCGGATATTCACAGACCTTTTTAAAGGCTATCAGTCAGGACTTAACCAGCTAAAAGTAATTTGCACTGATGGGGTATGGGATGGCTTCCTAAATTCTGATGGATTTCAACTGGTTTCTTGGCTTTCTATGCCTTTTTGCACCTCTTTTTCTTCATATGCTCAATACATATTCCCTGTGTCATTCCACTTTATTAAATATAACTTGTTTTGTGAACAATCTGGTGAAAATCTCAGGTCAGTGGCTCCATCAGAAATATGTTTAATGAGAAAAATGTTGATGTGTTCAATACTTATTTTCCCCGCTGTGTATATATACAGTATATATTATATTTAAGGTACCTTCAATTAGTTTAGCCGCATTCAAGTCAGGTGGCATATTTATCCAGACCTTTGTTTTCGTCTTAAGAAGCTCCTGTCTCTCCTGACTTTGGATCACTACAATGCTGCAGTCTCACTCATCTGCCAAGACTGTGTTTTTGTGCATTCTATTAATTTCATTTCCATAACACACAGCCACATATCACTACACTAGCTACTCAGAACATCAATTAATTCACTCCAAGTTTTTCAATGATGCACAATATAATCTATAGTAAGCAGCTTTTTAAAAATGTTTGCAATGTCAACTGCAGGGGATGAACTTTCTTAGAAATTGAAAAAAACCTCATTCCAAAACTGGAGCACCTGCAAGCCTTTTTTCACAGCTGGATTGTGCAAATAACACAATGTTCCAGGCATGATTCTCATGCAATTAGGTTAATTAGAAATCACAGGTGTGCTCAATTTGATTCCAATGATGGCAGTATCTCTGACGTTTATCAACGGCCACAGGTGCATTCAATACAATGTGCATGCCTCTGTTTCTCTGTTTCTCTCTCTGTGTGTGTGTGTGTGTGTGTGTGTGTGTGTGTGTGTGTGTGTGGTGTTGTGAGTGCATGGATGCCAGACAGAGGTACATAAAAAAAGTCAAGCACCGTAAAGGTGAAAATGCAAGACATATTTACAGCCCAATAAAACAACCTAGAGTAAAACATAAGGGTCAACATGATGGATTTCCATCTGCAGCATGAATAAGACCAACTTGGGAGAACGAGGCTTTCAGTCTGTTAGAGTGATAGTGTCTGCTAAAGAGCTACATATGTGTGCCGTTTATCCTCAGTCTGCTGAATGGACTCTGCCCCGGTTGTCCTTTTGAGAAAGCACTGAAGCAGAGCCAAACTGTCAGTAGACACCTGGTAAACCAGAGAGGAAGTGTCAATTTTGTTATTGGTATTTCTCTTCTATCTGACCCTTCTATAACCCAAGCACTCAGACAAGTCCCAGTTCTCTTATATGACTGAATTGACCAGAGCAATGATGCTTGGAAAACTACTGTTGTGCCTTCAATTCTCAGTGAAAGATATTTTAGAGGAACAATCCATTGTGTTATATGAGGCTTATGTGAAGGAACTGACGACTTCTGTTAGATGATGTTTCATCAAACATCTCAATTTTATTGCTCCACAGTTGCTGCATAGCTGTCACGTGACCATCCATTCCGACAGATTCAGCTTTTTCTTTTCCCTGGACGCTCCACGGGGCATAAAAATACTAAAATGATTTTCCCATGTGATAACTTTGTATGGAGTGGTATGTGGAAGCACTGTCTACGAGAAGTGTATAAAGTCATACTGGGATTAATCTATCGGTGTTCTTTTGGGCACCTTAAAGTCAGATTCCCAGCTGTCTTAATAAACTCTTCACCAGTCCAAAACAGGAGGCTATTCATTTTTGTCAGCTAAAGTTGGAGAGATACAGTAATCCTCTGATTGGAGAGGTTTTAAATCCTGCATCATAAATCCCAACTGTCCTATCCCAAATTTATGTTATGCCATTGTGTGCAATAACATGCTGTATATTATACAGTCATGGGACCTCCAACAATGCACTGGGCTTCACTCCTTTCTTCACTCTCAATGAAATATTTTTGCTGGTCTTTAACATCTGTTTGTTCTCTCCCATAGATAGAGTCCCCATCGTGCTGTTTGCTCTCTATATGGCTGTTCTTTTCATCTTCTTATCTATCCCCTTACCCCGCAGCCAGTCACAGCAGATGACTGCCCCTCCCTGAGCCTGGTTCTGTTGGAGGTTTCTTCCTGCTAAAAGGGCGTTTTTCCTCTCCACCGTCGCCAAGTGCTTGCTCACAGGGGATCGCCTGATTGTTGGGGTCTTTCTGCAATTGTGGGGTTTTCCCCTACAGTTGAAGTGCTATGAGATGACTGTTGTTGTGAAATGGCACTACATAAATAAAGCTGAAAGTTGAATTCAAGTGAAAAAATTTGGACACCCTGTATAAGCCTGTGGGTTTTTTTTTTTTTTTTACATATTTGGACATATGGATATTTAATATCAATGTTAAAAATACTGGGGGATTCATGTAATACAACTAAACAATTAAAAATGAATTAAAAACTTTTTTCAAATTTTCTGTAAAATGTAATTTTAAACAAATAGTGAGGAATAAATTAGGGCACCTACCATCTTTTTTAGGACACCCCCACATTCATTCCCACTTAACCACATAACAGCAACTGGCGCTGATCTGCACCGGTCAGCATACCTCTCAAAACTGGCCCATACTATTAAACACAGTCCCCGATGTACAAACCTTTTTACACCACAGGATGGCAGACCAGTATAGCTTTCCTCCTAGCACCAAACCCAGATGTTCCCCAATGCAAAGTTCGGGTAAATTCCGGTCTGAACCGGGAGCTTTTTCATTTGCGTGATAGCGAGCACAGAGTCAAGATGGCCAAGCATGTGTGCGCCAGAGGGAAGGCTATGCTCTTTTTTGGGCAGATCCCGATTCAGAAGAAGACCCTTTATCCACTGAGGACGATTCCAAATTGGATTACAAGCCTCTGACCATGCCGGATCTTCAACCAAAAGTGAAACTACTGTCTGATGGCGGAAGACTAACGGCATCGTGATTTGCATTTTTTCTGTTCGTTGCAGTGCCAAATGGCACAGGAGCCACTCTGAAGATTTTTCAGTTTTGCCTAACCATGGTCAAGGGGTTTCTGGACGTGGACGAATGGTCCAAAACGCACCGCGGTGCCGGCACACGTACATGTGCCATGTGGCCAGTGGGAACAACATGGCAGAACAATTGGTTTCAATGGGAGCTGCCACAGTTAAGTACCGACAATGATGCCTGGGAACTTTTGAGAGATTTTTCCAATTTGCAGTCTGTCTGTATCTGTTATAATTTCCAAGATACAGCCGTTTGAAATTTTGGTAGTCGCAATACAGTGATCCCTCGCTACTTCGCGCCTCACCTTTCGCGCCCTCAGTGCATCGCAGATTTTTCAAAAATATTCATCAAAAATTCAAAATTGAGAAAAAATGGGTGGGCGCTAGCAGAAGGCAGGGAGACTACATTAGAACATCAGGTATCAACACGGAGAGCCCACACAACTCAAAATCCACCTCTCTGTTCGCTGTTCTCGTGTTGGCTCGGCTCGGGAATCTCGCAAGCTGATTGACCGAGACGTTTTACCCAGCTTCTCTCCCTGCCGAGCGCCCATACCCAGCGAAGGAAGACCGCATTCATTGTTCTTTATCGCTCGTGTTGCTTAGTCTTGCCGCGTGGAACTTTTTGCTGTTCTCTTGTGCCTTTTTGTGCGAAACAGTCTTCCCATCGAGCCACTACGCCGCCTCCTGCAGCTTCTCCAGCTCTATCGGAAGCTGCCCTCGACGATCCTGCGCCTCTAGCACCTGACGATGAGGCGTCACATGAGGAGCAGTAAAGCTCTCATTAACCTGTGCAGTAAATCATCTTCATCTTGAGTTACGTATCTTGTTATAAGAATAAAAGAGTTCTAAAAACATATTTATGTACACTTTATTTACATCTACGTATGTATGTACACTTACACACACACACACACGTATCATATGAGAGAGAGAGTGAGAGAATGAACGTACGTATTTATGGGTGACGTCATCAGGGGTGACGCTACTTCGCGGTTTTTCACTTTTCGCGGTCGGTTCTGGAACCCATTAACTGCGATAAGTGAGGGATCACTGTACTGCAAATTAGGTCACATTATGCAAAATTCTACAAAATTCATGGATGAAATTTATCCAATCATAAACTCTGGGTCATTTGCAATTTTTTCTAATTTACACTGTGCCTGTATTGGTTAGAATTTCTAAGATACAGGCAAGGTCAAATTTTGCATTTCCTGCCATAAATTTATAGCAACCAAGGGGTTTTAAAATGGCTAAAATAAATGTTAAAAAAAGTAAATGAAAACAAAAAGAAGGTTAGACAAAGATATGTGATGATTTCTTAATAAAGAACGGAGTATTTAATGGGGTGTCCTAATTTTTTCACATGACTATATGTATCCATTTCAAAAAATACACTTTTTATTAGCAAATTAGTTTAAAATATTGCATAGAGTAATAACTACCTTTATTGTGGTTTGTTGTTGTGTACTAAACTAATCCAATGTTGGATTGTCATCATCATATACTGTATACAATGGAATTTAAAGTGCCAGCCAGTCAGAGCATCATTCATAAAATATAAAAAATATAGCTCAATATAAAAATGTATAAAAACAAGTGCACAGTGCCTTAATACACCTTCGGCATCTAACTACTTTATACCGCATTCACTATGTTTATTGCAGTTGGATAAAAACTGTTTTTAAGTCCATTTGTCCTTACTTTAATTGATCTGTATCGCCTGCCTGACGGCAGCAGTTCAGACTATGACCAGGCTGGGAAGTGTCCTTTATAATGTTGTGGGCTTTTTTGAAACAACGGGAACTGTGTAGGTCTTCCAATGTGGGGAGAGGGCAGCCAACGATCTCCTGAGCCACTTTAATGACTTTCTGGAGCCCTTTCCTTGTAGCTGGTATACCACACACACACACATACGTACGGTATGTCATTAAGCTCTCGATGGTGCATCTACAGTGGTGTAAAAAAGTGTTTGCCCCCTTAATGATTTCTCAGTTTTTTTGTATTTTTGTCACACTTAAATGTTTCAGATCATCAAACAAGTTTAAATATTAGACAAAGATAACATAAGTAAACACAAAATGCAGTTTTTAAATGAAGGTGTTTATTATTAAGGAGAAAAAAAATCCAAACCTCCATGGCTCTGTGTGAAAAAGTGATTGCTCCCTAAACCAAATAACTGGTTGGGCCACCCTTAGCAGCAATAACTGCAATAAAGCATTTGCGATAACTGGCAATGGGTCTTTTACAGCACTGTGGAGGAATTCTGGCCCACTCATCTTTGCAGAATTGTTGTAATTCAGCCACATTGGAGGGTTTTCGAGCATGGTTCGCCTTTTTAAGGTCATGCTACCGCTTCTCAATCGGATTCAGGTCAGAACTTTGACTAGGTCACTCCAAAGTCTTCATTTTGTTTTTCTTAAGCCATTCAGAGGTGGACTTGCTGGTATGTTTTGGATCATTGTCCTGCTGCAGAACCCAAGTGTACTTCAACTTGAGGTCACGAATGGATAGCCAGACATTGTCCTTCAGGATTTTTTCATAGACAGCAGAATTCATGGTTCCGTTTACAACAGCAAGTCTTCCAGGTCTTGGAGCAGCAAAACAGCCCCAGACCATCACAATACCACCACAATATTTTGCTGTTGGTATGCTGTTCCTTTTCGAAAATGCTGTGTTACTTTTACGCCGGATGTAATGGGACACACACCTTCCAAAAAGTTCAACTTTTCTCTCGTCAGTCCACAGAGTATTTTCCCAAAAGTCTTGGGGATTATCAAGATGTTTTCTGCCAAAGCTGAGACTGTGGAGTGTGTGAAATCAGAAGCAGATACATTTCAAATGATTTATTGCACACTCACATCTCACGAGCACATAACAGACTGACTTTTTAGCAGAGACTCTCCTCTTAAGTTTCATGGCATTACATCACACACAACATGACATTTGCATCACACTGCATTCCACCCCCTACATCCTTGACTCCTTCCTGCTATCTCACCAGGAGCCTCCTGCTCTTTGTTTTCCCATGCTTATCCACTGTCTCCTGTCTGAGAAGCTAGATAATCTGGCTCTCCCAAGGTGCTACAAATACCCCTCCAGCATCTTAGATAGGACAATAGAATAACAGTCCACATGCTGTGATAGAACAACAGAACATCAGTCCACTTGCTGTTTGGGCTTCCGTCTCCTCCCGTATCTGCTGTAACTGGGTTTTACCGCCTCCGCGGCGCTGTTGTGCCGGTGGGAGGCTGCTGGGAGGGGGGCCACTTTGGTCTGTCCGTGTGGCTGCTCTGGCGAATCGTTTCCCTGGGGAGCTCTCCGTGGGGGTCTTCCACGCCGAGGGGCCCTAGCCAACAGCACTTGCTCGTCCGCCATAACGAAAGCGGGTTTGAGTCCGTCTATGCCAATTTTTTTCCCTCCTACCCCCCAAGTCTAGCAAAAAATGCTTATCCCCTGTTTCCAACACTCTGAACAGTCCATCATAGGGTGGGCACAATGGAGGGCGGTGGGCGTTGTGTCTGACGAACACGAACTCCGCGGACTTCAAAGTTTTAGGCACAAAAACACGCGGAAAACTGTGGTGGGCTGGGCCCGGCAGCATGCCTCTGTTTGCGCTACGCTGCAAAAGCTGAGACGGGGAGCTGCCCGGAGCGGGTTTATCTGGTAGAAATTCCCCGGGCAGCCGTAGTGGCTGCGTAAAAACGAGCTCTGCCGGGGAAGCTTCTAGATCCTCTTTCGGCGCGGAGCGCAACCCCAATAAGGCCCACGGCAGCCTGTGTACCCAATCTGCATCCGTCAATGAAGCCCTGAGTGCTGCTTTCAGTGACCTATGAAAACGCTCGCATAACCCATTGGCCTGTGGGTTGTACGCAGTTGTGCGGTGAATTGTAACACCCAGGCTGCGGGCCATCGCGGACCAGAGTTCGGAAACAAATTGCGGGCCCCTGTCGGACGTAATGTCCAACAGGACTCCAAAACGTGCCACCCATGCTGTTAAAAAAGCGCGCGCTACATCTGCGGACGTGGTTGCCGCCAGCGGAACCGCTTCTGGCCAGCGCGTGGTGCGGTCCACCACTGTCAGGAGGTGCGTGCACCCCTGTGATGGCGGGAGGGGGCCCACGAGGTCCACATGAACATGGTTGAACCTCTTAGCCGGAATACGAAACGGCTCCAAGGGAGCCTTCGTGTGTCTGTGTACCTTGGCTCGTTGGCACGCCACGCAGGCTGCAGCCCACTCTTTCACTTGTTTGCGTAGGCTTGGCCACACAAACTTCTCTCCCACCATTTTGACCAACGCGCGCACTCCTGGGTGCGCCAGAGTGTGAACCGACTCAAACACGCAGCGGCGCCACACGGCCGGGACCACGGGATGCAGGCGCCCCGTGGAGACATCGCAGATTAGGGGGGGCCGCCATCCTGCAGCACCCTGCTCTCCAGCCTTAACCCTGTTGGTCCAGACTGGAGCGTGCGCACGTCTGCATCGCTAATCTGCTCCGCGGCCATGGCTGCGTAATCTATCCCCACGCAGACCGGGGCCACCATGGCGCGCGAGAGGCAGTCCGCCACTACATTCAGTTTACCCGACACATGCTGAATATCGGTAGTAAACTCTGAGATCGCGGCCAGCTGTCTCTGCTGCCGGCCCGACCACAGTTCTGAAACCTTGGCCATCGTGAATGTTAGCGGCTTGAGGTCCACGAACGCAGTGAAGTTGCGCCCTTCCAGCCAGAACTGGAAGTGGCGAATGGCCAGGTGGAGAGCCAGCAACTCTCTGTCGAACGCGCTGTATTTACGTTCGCTGTCGCGCAAAGTTCTGCTGAAAAAGGCGAGCGGCTGCTAAGCCCCGGCGACACGCTGCTCCACGACAGCCCCTATGGCCAGGTCTGAAGCGTCGGTGGTGAGCGCTATGCGGGCCGTCGGGTCTGGATGTGCCAGCAGTGCGGCGTTTGCCAGGGCTGCTTTAACTTCCGAGAACGCGCGCTCTCGCTCCGGGGTCCATTCGACCCTATCCGCGGGTTTCTGTTTCTTGAGCGCGGCGTACAATGGTTGCATGAGCTGCGCCGCGTGGGGAAGGAAACGGTTATAAAAGTTCACCATTCCCAAAAATTCCTGCAGCGTCCTGACCGTCTGAGGCCAGGGAAAATCCGCCACGGTGCGCACTTTGTCGGGCAGCAGGATTGCTCCTTCTGGAGAGACGCGGTGCCCCAAAAAATCAATCTCTGACACGCCGAACTAGCATTTCGCCGGGTTGATTATTAACCCGTGCTCCTCCAACCTCCGGAAAACCGTCGTGAGGTGGGTTTCGTGTTCATCTTCGGACACGCTGGCTACCAGGACATCGTCCAGGTAGACGAACACGAACGGGAGATCACGCAGCACTGCATCCATCATGCGCTGGAACGTCTGTGCCACTCCTTTTAACCCGAATGGCATGCGCAGGAACTCGAATAGACCGAACGGAGTTATTACCGCTGTTTTGGTTATGTCCTCAGCGCGCACTGGGACTTGGTGGTAACCGCGGACCAGGTCTATTTTGGAAAAAATGCGTGCCCTGGCGAGGTGAATGGAAAAATCCTGTATGTGGGGAATCAGGTAGCGGTTGTGCGCTGTGGCGTTGTTCAACCTGCGGAAATCACCGCACGGTTGCCACGATCCCTCAGCCTTAGGGACCATGTGTAGCGGGGATGCCCATGGGCTGTTCGAGTGCCTGATGATGCCCAACCTTTCCAGGTTGGCGAACTCCTCGCGTGCTATGGCCAGTTTAGCTGCGTCCAAGCGCCGAGGTCTTGCAAAAACGGGCGGACCGGTGGTGGTGATAAAGTGCTCCACCCCGTGTTTAGCGATGGCCGCGGAAAACATCAGGACCGTGAGTGCTGGGAACTGAGTGAGCAGTGTGTGGAACTTACCGCCTGTAGCTGTGACGTTGGCTTGTGCTGTTGGCTGGGTCACTCGAGCTATACAGGGGAGAGAGTCAAAGGACAGTGCATTAACCAGGCGCCTGTTAGCAACATCAACCAGTGAACCATGTGCACACAGAAAATCAGCCCCCAGGATATGATAATTCAGTGCTGCTATGACAAAAGTCCACTCATATGTACGGCCGCGTAGAGATAAGAGCAGAGCCCTCTCACCAAAGGTCTTAATATCCGAGCCGTTTGCTGCCAACATCCCGGGGCCGCTAGATCCTGCCAGCCGGTCAGCATAGGTCGGCCGGATGAAGCTCTTCTGGGCTCCGGTGTCCACGAGGAAACGCCTCCCCGAGCGTGCGTCCGTTAGGTAGAGCAGCTTGTTCTCTTCACCGAGGGTGGCTGCTGCTACCGGCCCCCGGCCTTGGCGTTTTCCTGAGCGCTTGAATTGGCACAGTGGTGCACATCTGCGTGCGTTCTCTTCGAAGCGGCGGTGGTAGGAACAGAGCGTGTCTCTCTGGCGCTCCTTGGACCCCGCTGCTGCTACCGTCGGTGGCTCCTCCCCTCCTCTGGTCGTCTCGCTGGGCTCCGTCGCTGCCGCGTTGACTGTGATCGCCCTGGTGGTGATGATGATCCGGTCTGCCTCCTGGGCTAGCGCACGGTAGTCTCGCACGGCCAGCCACGGCGAATTGGCCAGAACCGCTCTCGCTATTGTCGGAAGGTTCCGAAGGAAGAGGTGGGCAAACAGAAAGTGCCCGTCGTCCGTGCCCATTAACGCCAGCATCTTCTCCATCAGGTCTACGGCCGAACCATCTCCTAGCTCGGTCCGCGTCAGGAGCCTCTCCGCTCTCTCACAGTCCGAGAGCGTGTAGCGCTGGATGAGCGCAGCCTTGAGCGCCTCGTATCTGTTGCTGACTGGTGGCTGATCGAGCAGGCTCGCTACCTGTTGAGCTGTGCGGGCGTCGAGCGCTGCGACCACATGGTAGAATCTGGTGTCATCTGCCGTTACTCCCCGGAGGGCGAACTGGGCCTCGGTGAGGTGGAACCAAGAGCGCGGGTTGTGCTGCCAGAAATCCGGTAGCTTGACTGCAACCGCACACGCGTGGCTGGAGGTTCCAGTCCGGGCTGTCTGTGGGATGGCTGCCGCCTCGCTAGCTTCCTGACCGGGCCGGCTCTGGGGATCATGCCTTGTGTTCCATAATACGTCTTGGGTCACCAGTGTGGAGTGTGTGAAATCAGAAGCAGATACATTTCAAATGATTTATTGCACACTCACATCTCACGAGCACAGAACAGACTGACTTTTTAGCAGAGACTCTCCTCTTAAGTTTCATGGCATTTCATCACACACAACATGACATTTGCATCACACTGCATTCCACCCCCTACATCCTTGACTCCTTCCTGCTATCTCACCAGGAGCCTCCTGCTCTTTGTTTTCCCATACTGATCCTCTGTCTCCTGTCTGAGATGCCAGATAATCTGGCTCTCCCAAGGTGCTACAAGACGAGCCTTTATGTTCTTTTTGCTCAGCAGTGGATTTTGTCTTGGAACTCTGCCATGCAGGCCGTTTTTGCCCAGTCTCTTTCTTATGGTGGAGTCATGAACACTGACCTTAACTGATTCAAGTGAGGCCTGCTGTTCTTTGGATGTTGTTGTGGGGTCTTTTGTGACCTCTTGGATGAGTCATTGCTGTGCTCTTGGGGTAATTTTGGTCGGCTAGCCTCTCCTGGGAAGGTTCACCACTGTTCCATGTTTTCATCATTTGTGGATAATGGCTCTCACTGTGGTTCGCTGGAGTCCCAAAGCTTTAGAAATGGCTTTATAACCTTTTCCAGACTGACAGATCTCAATTACTTTGTTTCTCATTTGTTCCTGAATTTCTTTGGATCGCAGCATGATGTCTAGCTTTTGAGGATCTTTTGGTCTACTTCACTTTGTCAGGCAGGTCCTATTTAAGTGAGCTCTTGACTGAGAACAGGTGTGGCAGTAATCAGGCCTGGGTGTGGCTAGAGAAACTGAACTCAGCTTTCCAAAGATGGGATAAACCACAGTTAATTTATGTTTTAACGGTGGGGGGGGGGGGGTCTCTTTTTCACACAGGGCCATGTAGGTTTGGATTTTTTTTAACCCTTAATAATAAACACCATAATTTGAAAAATGCATTTTGTGTTTACTCATGTTATCTCTGTCTAATATTTAAAGGGCCTATATCATGCAAAATCGACTTTTTTGAGCTTTTAAGCATGTTATAATGTTAATTCCTCACCAAAAACACCCCCAAAGTGGTATTTTGCTCCATTCACGCATCTCTGAGTATTCCTCCTCAACCCTGCTCTCTGAGCTGCTGCTCTGCCCTGTCCCTGATAATGACTGGGTCCCCACGTTCATACGTATGAACGTGGGTGAGCCGCCCACTCCAGGAAGTGCCTGTGCTGCCAGCACCGCCCCCAGGCTAACGCACACACCCACTTTCTCCGCGCAGCTAATGGAGCGGTGATCGGCAAAACTCTTGCACTTTAGCATTGATGCTGTGAAGAAGTAGTTCCTCTCACACCTAATCTGCTCAGTGACAACAACTGTTTGCTTTTTTACATAAGACAATGTCTTCTAAGTTTTCGTGGGTGGAACCCAGCGACACACTGCACCAGCCGGCTCAGGGGTTATGTCATGAAATGGGAGGCAGCCACAAGAAGGAGAGGCTGAGCCTCAGAGATCGAGGCATCTTACTTCCGGGTTGGAAAAGTAGCTTGCGAAAATAACTCATATTTCATAAGAAATTCATTCTCCAGTGTACCATAGGTAATATACTATCACATACATGCATATAGTTTACTCTGAAAGGCTTAAAATAGCATGATATAGGCCCTTTAAATTTGTTTAATGATCTGAAACATTTAAGTGTGACAAACATACAAAAAAAATGAGAAATCAGAAAGGGGACAAACACTTTTTCACACCACTGTATAAAAGGACACCAGCAGTCTCTGGGTGATATTGTTCTTCCTGAGGACCCTCAGGAAGTACAGTCTTTGATGGGTCTTTTTCAGCAGATCAGTGGTGTTCGCACACCAGGTCAGGCCCTCATCAATGTGGACTCTCAGGAAGTGGAAGTCCAACAACCTCTCTACACAATCTCCACTGATGATTAGCGGTAGAATGTCCATTTTTTAATTCCTGTAGTCTATTATGAGCTCTTTGGTCTTTGAGATATTAAGGAGCAGATTATTTTCTCTGCACCACACCATCAGCCGCTCCACCTCGTCCCTGTAGGCAGACTCATCTCTCCCCAGAGATGAGCCCCACCACCGTGGTATCATCAGCAAACTTCATAATGGTGTTGCTGTGGTGTGCAGGGGTACAGTGATATGTATAGAGGGTATAGAGCAAGGGGCTCAGTACACAGCCCTGGGGAGAGCCAATACTGAGGCTGAGGGCCATCGATGTATGATGGCCCACTCTAACCCTCTGGCTGCGACCTGTCAGGAAACTGTTAATCCATGCACAGATGGAGTATTATTTCTGTCATATCCACCATCTCTGCTTCCTGTTGGCACGGCTCATGTTCGGAGCTCTAGGTCATGTTTAACCTTACCTGTTTAAGCCTGCACACCTGTGAAAATCACTTTGTTGTCAGTCTCTGTCTTAATATAATTATAAAAAGTCCCCATAGCTAAATAGAATAATGACCCATGAAACAAGTTGGAAACTTGAACTTGATAGCTTAATAAAAAGTGTTTGGAGCAACACAATTAAATGACAGAAATTATAATGCAGTCTTTTAACCAAAAAATAAAGTGCAAAAACTAAAATAAGCAGCTCCTGCTGCACCATGGAAAGTTGTTGTAATTCTGCATGTTCAAAGCTAACTAGATGTAGCGGTCGGGAGGTACTGCCACCGCCTTGTAGGGGTGAAGTTTTACTTGTCCTGGGGAGGACTGAGTGAGACAAGATTTAGGTGCTCCCACCCAATTCCTATAGCTTCAGTGTTCGTGTTTACGAGCAGGTAGTTCTCTGTTTAGCAGCCAGGGCTAGGCACATTCCCTTGAGACTGAGCGAAGCAGGCTTCAGGATAAAAGATGAGGGTCTGATGGCTGCCTGAAGTGCATGCAGTGTGTGTTGAACTTATTTGACACCGCCCCTACTTAACACACCGCATGCACTCCTCGACCCAGGTCTGTATATCTTTGGTCATGGTGGGCCAGTAATAATGTCACCTCATGGACTTGAGGGTACTCTGTTCTGCAAAATGACCACCATGTTCATGCTGGTTTTCATACACATGGCGCTGCAAACGTTCTGGGACAATTAGCTGACTGATTTCTTCCCCATCTCTTGGGTCAGTGATAGACCGAAATGGCACCCCCTTTTGGAGGCTCAGCCACTCAAACTGTTTGGCAAGCCGCTTCAGCCTTGGGTCTGCATTTCTCAACTCAGTCACAGTGGGCTTTTGGTGGTTCCACACAGCTGAGTAGATAGGTTGGACAAGAGGATCCCGTTTTTGCTCGTCGTCTATCTCCGCCCACCTGAAACCACTCAACGTCCCTTTTATGACATTTTGTGTGGCTTTCTACACCTGGAACTTATTCATCGCCTTCACGCCATCTTTGGTTACCAGGAAGTCTTTCAGTTCGTCAAGTACATTCATTCCCAAGACACCTGGGAGACCTTTCACCCCTTCCACATCAGGACTCTCATCTTTAAGGACAAAGATACACTTTCGACCAACAGATCTCCCCATAAATTCTACCTCTGCCTCAAGGCACCCAAGAAGAGGAATCTTAAGGCCATTTGTTGCAGTAAGTTGAACCCACTTGGCTGAAGACAATGCAAACCCCCCAAAATGCTCTTTGAAGTGAGATTCCCAGATCGTGATCACCTCAGAGCCTGTGTCCAAGAGGCATTCTGTCCAAATGCCTGCTATTCTCACTTACCACCATCAGACAGTTTCCAAAGGCATGCCCACTCTGGAGCCCAGAACAATTTGTGAACTGGGTCGCGCCAGATGCCCTCTAATCACGGGTGCCATGGGGCCCAGTGGCATTGCCCCCACTGGGCTTACTTCCACCGCTCCTGGTGGCACAATACTATGGGGTGGAGGGTGTGCAGGACCCATCGTTCCCCCGTTCAGAGGACAGTGCCTGCTGGTATGCCCCGGTTCATTACACGTGTAGCATATGTACTGCCCCTCTTCATCCTTCAAGGGCAGGTCTCTGGCTTTCACACCTTCTCCCTGCAGCACACCTCTGCCTCTGGTATTCATCATCTGGAATAGCTCATCTTGGCGGATGGCTATCTTGTATCGCCTCATGTAGCATCTCCATCGTCAACTGGGAGGCAGGTCCCTCAGATGCCCTGGTGGCATGGACGACACCCTTGGAGCGGGAATTACCCTTGGCACCACCCAAGGCCTGGACTTCCTCCTCCTCGGACCACATTATAACATCTTGCATCAGCTCAGGGAAGGTGAGGCCTCCATCTTGCCTTAATCTTTTCTTAATCTCTTGTCTCAAGATATCATCCCGAAGCCCAAGAGCAAGTTGTTCTTTTAGCATCCCAATGGCACCTAAGACCCGCTTTGAGTCTCTGCATCGGACCCGCATTAGTTTCTCCTGAAGGTCATAGGCATAAGAACGTATGGTCTCCCCAGGCATCTGCTTTCGCTCATAAAATACTTTGAGTCGGGTGCCTAGGGGAACTTTGTTGCCATAAGTCATACACAATGTCTCGAAAATGTCTGCCACACCCTCAGTGCTGTCCCCCACCGTATACTTGACTGTGAGCTTGGCTTCATCCTTAAGGTGCTGTTTAACAAACTCAGCCTGATCTCCTGCTGGGATCTTCATGACTTGAAGGGCCGACTTTATGGAGGAAATCCACTCATCAATATCCCCATCATTTGGATTACCACTAAAGTAAGAGAATTTACGGTCTCTCGTGATATATACAGTAGCAGCGGGGGGACTTTTCTCTTTCCTGGTCTATAACTGCTTTAGCGAGTGACAGAGCCTCTCTTTACTCACTTCTAGCTTGGGCAAGGGCAGGGGTGGGCAATCATGTGCCATGGAGGGCCATTCCACTACAGGTTTACTATTCCACCCAGTCTCTTCAGCAGGTGTTTTCACTGATTAGCAATCCTTGAAGCTGATCTGAGCAAACACCTGCTGAAGAGACTGGGTAGAACAGAAAACCTGCAGTGGAATGGCCCTCGCTGCCCACCCCTGGGCTAGGGCATCAGCATGATTACTGAATCTCACCTGCATCTCCTCAAACTGTTTTCTCAGTTCATCTAGTTCTGCCATGGCGTTCTTTCCAATATGCAGCATATAACAAAAAAAGATGGATGTTCTATCCTGTTCGTGACACCACTTGTAGCGGTTGGGAGGTATTGCCACCACCTTGTAGGGGTGAAGTTCTACTTGTCCTGGGGAGGACTGAGTGAGACAAGATCTAGGTCCCCCCACCCAATCCCTATAGCTTCAGTGTTTGTGTTTACAAACAGGTAGTCCTCTGTTTAGCAGCCTGGGCTAGACACAGGCCCTTGAGACTGAGCGAAGCAGGCTTCAGGATAAAAGATAAGGGTCTGATGCCCGCCTGAAGTGCATGCAGTGTGTGTTGAACTTACTTGACACCGCCCCTACTTAACTCAAATCTGGCTAAACAGGTGAAGCGCCCCTACCCCCAGGTAAGTAGCCTGTAAACACAAAGGTGAGTGAATAACAAGATAACATTTATGATATCACCCAATCTTTAGTTTCAGGGTCAATTACTCTGGCTCTTTCCTGAGGAAAACAATTAAACAAAAACATAGCAAAGCACCCTCTTTCAACAACAAAAAAATAATTTAAAAAAATAATTTCTCATCAGAAACTTGTATGACTTATTATATTGACCATTAGTGAACAATTTCAGACCATAAACACATTATTAGAAATAGCAGTTTTCTACCCCAAAATTGCAACTGAACATTCACACTCAAATTCAACAACGTTCAGAATCAGAATCAGAATCAGAATCAGATTTATTGCCATTGTTCATGTAGTACACAAACTAGGATTTTGTCTCGGTGCCATGCTGCAACATTAAAAACATGATGAGATAAAGAGATAAACTAAAAAACTAAAGGACTAAAAACGTGCAATAAGTGTAGAAAAATAAGTAATAATAATAGTAATAATAATAATAATAATAATGAGTAATACTAGTCAAGGCAGTTGTAAATAAATTAGCAAGTAGCAGATAATATGGGGTACCACAGTGCAGTTGATAATGCAACAGAAAAACAGTGATGAATGTCATGAGTCTGGTTGAGCTGCTGTACATAGTGCACGAGAGTCAATAAGTCACTTAATGTTCAGCAGTCTGATGGCAGAGGGGAAAAAGCTATTCATGTGCTGGGAGGTTTTAGTCCGAATGGACCGAAGTCTTCTACCTGAGGGGAGGGGGGCAAACAGTACGTGACCAGGGTGTGGTTCAACGTGGTTCAACCAACGTTCACTTTGAGATTTCCATATCACAAAAAACATTCTGTTAAATCAATTTCCCTTTTTACCATAGACCTCAAATGTTCACCTCTCCTCTTTCTGTATGTATTTGGAAGGGGAGAAAGCCAGTATCTGTGGACAAAGGAGGGGGCAGTCCTTTCTGGGTCCCACTACATGTCTGTGTGTGTGTGTGTGTGTGTGTGTGTGTGTGTGCACACATGAACGTGCACATGCGCACATGCGCACAGCACATGCGCACATGAACGTGCACATGCATGTGCTGGCACCAATACAGCCCAGTCCAGTTCAGTTCAAAAGGCACCGCACACGCGGGAATCAGAGTGAGAATTAGTTCAGTCCAGCTTCAGTTCAGTTGGCACAAGGTGTGTATATGTTAGGACTGCAGGCAGGCAAATGGCAGTCCCATGTTCGTTCCTGCTTGTGTGTATGGGTGTAAGTGTGTGAGTTACCCAACAACAGGGGATTGTGGGGAAGATGTCCAGTGGATAGCAGGGTAAAACTGGGCTCGTTGCTCTTCCACACTAGACACAGGTCCTTCTTTTTCTGGTGGGAGGCGCAAACAGCAGTGGACACAGAGTACTAAACCACGTTAGCTCAGTCCTCCCAGCAAGATTCACATAAACTACCAGCTCCAGAGACATAGGCGACATGAATAAATGCACTAGACTTATACTTAACGCTCTTTTGGTGTACAAGGCGCGCTGCTGAAGACATTCTATGACACGGTGGTGGCATCAGCCATCACTTTTGGAGTGGTCTGCTGGGGCAGTGGCATTACTGCAGCCGATAGGAAGAGACTGAACAAACTGATCAAGAAAGCTAGCTCTGTCCTGGGGCAGCGCCTTGATCCGGTGGAGGAGATAGGAGAGAGAAGGACGGTGGCTAAACTGTCATCTCTGCTGGAGTCCGAGTTCCACCCTATGCAGGACATACTGAATGCACTGAGGAGCTCATTTAGCAGCAGACTACATCATCCCAGGTGCACAACCGAGAGGTTTCGCAGGTCCTTCCTACCAACGGCTGTCAGACTGTACAACCTAAGCAGGGCTGCTCGCAGAGATAGCAAAAAGACGTAACAAACTAATAGTTTTTTGAATGCAAAAGATGCAATAGACTTACACAATGGTCCCCCTCCGGCATACAACTAGGAAAATACCGGTCGCTATGGACAGTGAGAATATGTATGGGCACATAATCATACCATGTAGGATAACTAAGTAGACGGTTGTGCTGTTTCATCCCATCTAGCAACAATGCTCTGCACTGTGTGTGTTTATATATTTACATATTTATTCCATCTAGCTACAATGCTCCGCACTGGGTGTGTTTATATATCTACATATTATTCCATCTAGCTACAATGCTCTGCACTGTGTGTCTGTGTATATACGTATATATTTTATAGTAATATGTACATATGTATATTAGCTGCTCTTGCTTGGGTTTTTTTTTTTTTTTTTTTTTTTCTTGCCTTCTGATTGTTGCTCTGAGTGTTGCTATCCCTGTGCTGTTGCAATCCTGGAATTTCCCCGTTGTGGGACTAATAAAGGCTTATCTTATCTTATCTTATCTTCCAGCGTCTTCATCCGTGTAGCAGCCTATCTGTGCACTGCCACCCACCTGAGTAACAAAACTTGACACCAGTTAAGCACAGCCGACTTTGGCCCTAGCTCTCTCAAAAGAAACCATAAAAACGCAGCGACATTACTTTTCCTAAACCCGACACTTAATGGTACCATCGGCTTAGACTAAAACTTTTCCTTTTTTTTCCCGTAATAACGGCACACTCACGCTCTGTTACCACACCGTGCAGCTCACTCCGCACCCCCCCACTCTGTAGGCGACTCTGCTCAGGCGCGGGCCTCTTCCTCCTGCCCATTGATGTGAGCTTGCCTCTCTTAAAGATACAGCAATCATTTGCACCTGCTACATAGAGTAACATTAAAATCCATAAAAGTAAAAAAGAAAACTGTCCGGGTCTGGACGTTTAAAAGTTCAATTAGGCTTTAAATGACAATAAAAATTTCTTCCAGTCCAACGTAACAGTTTACAAATGCTGCAAGTTACAGTGCAGGAATGTCAGCCTTCACTACACATACAGTAAAATATTTAAGCTGTTTTAATTTATTTTTGATGATTATGGTTACAGTTTTTATAAACTAAATTACAAACCATGATATTGTAATTTACTGAGATGCACTAATGTTCAGAATGGGGACTGATATTGCCATGACAGAAAGAGGGAAGATACGAGAGTAAGGCACTCCTGTAATGCACTAATTTAGTGCACTTACTGTAACACGTTAGCCAGTAGAACAGGAACGGCTCAGCCGTCAGCAGTCATCATCCAAGAGAGATTATTGTCCAACAGGTAAACTAACATAAGCAGCACATGCTAACAGTTTAATCAGTTTTCTAAAGCTGAGACAGTCGCTCATTGAAAATAAGAAGTGCTAAATTTACTCGCTAAAACTCGTTAACCTTACCAGTGCAGTGTTTATAAGTGGCCCAACTTCAATCATCACCAGGACGGCGTAAAGCACAGACCCGGTGACAGGCAGCCAAGGTGGCGGACAGACCAGAGGGAGGAGGGTGGGGAGGATGAATGTGTCGCTGTAGTGCTGCTGTGATAGGACAACTCTGCTTTACAGAGTTTACATTTAACTTGTTTCATTTGTTTATTTTCGATAAAATGTTCCCATACTTTGGAAAGTTTTGGCTTCTTCTTCTTCGTGATTTTCTCTCTTCTGTGTTGCCATGATGTGCTTCTCTTCTTCATCGCTAGAACAATTAAACTGAACATTTCCGCGGCATGCATATAAACTTTAAAATTATACAATTCGTCGACAATAAAAAATGTGCGTTAATAAATTTTTATGATTGACGTTGTCAATGACGTTGACTAATCGTTGCAGTGCTAATGTCTATGTATGCACTGCACTTGTGTTCATTTTAAGCAGGTTTTATAATTCACACACTGCACATAGAAGTTAAGGTAGAATTAAGTGTTTGTGTCAGGTCAGGCACTGGTTTGCTTGCTACCGGATAACCATGAAAACTGGTACTACCCGTCTCATGGGTCGGGCTGTTGGCGACTCAACTGGCAGCCCCACCCTTCCGAGGGCGCAGAGGGTGAAACTGGGCATCTTGGCAGAACTAAAACCAATATCTGTCACAGGTCTGTGGTGGATCACTCCCAGTTACACGGGGTGAGACTGGACATCCTGGCAGATAAGCACATTTGTTGCAAGGTATGTGGTGGACTTTTGCCAGTCAGTGCATCGTGACATGCACTACACAAAGAGCGGCAATAAACAAACCTATCATCTGGTCAGTTACTGCAACAGATACAGGAGTCAGTTTGTCTTGGCCTGTCCTTGACACTGAAAACACCTCTATCTGCCAAGAATGTGCCGCTAGTCTAGCAAACGCTAGCGGTACTCAAATACTTTGCAAGCAGTTTCATGAAATGGTCAGTCAGAAAGCAACTCATTCCGGCTCGGATGTCGCCCGGGTTAACAATATCAGGAGTTCCTGGCAGCGTAAGGCGAAGGACAGAGCTGCATGAAGGAATTTGATCAGACCTAAATGAGACAGTCATTGTCGCCCCAGACAGACTGCTATGATGTGAAGTGTTTGTAAGGTCTGTACAAGATTAACAATTTTATTTTCTGTACATCAGAATCAGAATCAGATTTATTGCCATTGTTCATGTAGTACACAAACTAGGAATTTGTCTCGGTGCAATGCTGCAACATTAAACATGATAAGATAAAAGAATAAAAACTATACATGCAATAAGTGTAGAATAAGAATGAGTAATACTAGTCAAAGCAGTTTTTAAATATATTAGCGAGCAGTAGATATTGTGGAGTACTACATAGTGCAGTCGGTAATGCAACAGAAACAGTGATGATTGACATGAGTCTGGTTGAGCTGCTGTACATAGTGCACGAAAGTCAATAAGTCACTTAGTGTTCAGCAGTCTTGATGGCAGAGGGGAAGAAGCTGTTCATGTGCCGGGAGGTTTTAGTCTGAATGGACCGAAGTCTTCTACCTGAGGGGAGGGGGGCAAACAGTACGTGACCAGGGTGTGAAGGATCGGCTATGATCCGGCCTGCACGCCTCTGGGTCCTGGAGATGTACAGGTCCTGGAGAGATGGGAGCTTGCAGCCGATCACCTTCTCAGCAGTGCGCACAACGCGTTGCAGCCTTAGTCTGTCCCTGGCAGTGTCTCCGGCGTACCACACGGTTATGGAGGTGGTGAGAATGGACTCGACGATGGCTGTATAGAACTGCACTAAAGGGAGAAGAGTAGGGGGGAAAGTACACAGCCCTGGGGTGATCCGGTGCTGATGCTGACAAAGTCTGAGACAGTCTTCCCCAGCCGCACATGCTGCCTCCGGTCCGTCAGGAAGTCGGTGATCCACCTGCAGAGGGAGTCAGGCACGCCGAGCAGGGACAGCTTGTCCTGGAGCAGAGGGGGGCAGATGGTGTTGAATGCAGAGCTGAAGTCCACAAACAGGATCCTGGCGTAGGTTCCCGGGGAGTCCAGGTGCTGCAGGATGGAGTGGAGGGCCAGGTTGACTGCGTCGTCCACAAACCTGTTGGCTCGGTAGGCAAACTGCAGTGGGTCCAGGAGGGGAGTGGTGATGGACTTGAGGTAGGGCAGGACCAGGCGCTCAAAGGACTTCATGACTACAGAGGTGAGTGCTACAGGTCTGTAGTCATTAAGTCCAGTGATCCGTGGCTTCTTGGGGACAGGGATGATGGTGGAGGATTTGAGGCAGGTCGGCACGTGGCATAGCTTAAGGGAGGTGTTAAAAATGTCTGTGAAGACAGGAGTCAGCTCTTTCGCACAGTGTCTCAGGGTGGAGGGAGACACGCCGTCCGGACCGGGGGCCTTGCGCGGGTTCAGTCTGGAGAACTGTCTGTGCACATCCTGCTCACTGATGACAAGGGCAGGGGGGGAGGAGGGGGGGACCGCTTTTGATGAAGTAGGAACCGAGGAGGCAGTGGAGCTGGGGGGAGGGGGGGAGTTGGACACAGCTGACGAGGTGTCAAAACGGGCATAATGTTGGGACAGTCTTTGACAAAGGGCTTTGTCATCCTGACCTTTAGAAGCCTGAGGCCGATAGTTGGTGATTTGCCTCAGTCCTTTCCACACGGAAGCCGAGTCGTTAGCAGTGAACTGCTGCTGGAGTCTCTCAGAATACACAGATTTAGCTCTCTTCAGCTCTCTGTTAAACCGATATTTAACCTCCCTGTAGCAGTCCCTGTCTCCACTTTTCAACGCTGCTTCCTTCTCCTTCCTGATCTGTCTGAGCTTAGCTGTGAACCAGGGCTTATCATTAGAGTAACTCACCCTGGTGCGCGATGGAAGGATGCTCTCCTCACAAAAGTGGATATATGAGTTCACAGTGTCCGTGTACTCATCCAGATCATGCGTGGCTCCTTTAAACATGCCCCAGTCAGTTATTTCCATGCACGTTTCCAGCTTCTCCTCAGCTTCACTGGTCCATTTCTTCGTAGTGGTCACAACAGGTTTAGTGAGCTTCAGTCTCTGTCTGAATGTGGGAATGAGGTGGACCATCCATGTTAATTTACTGCCTTTCATGAGGTTCTTTATTTTAGAAAAAGGCCAGTCAGTGAGGATATATCAAATGAATATATAAGCACAATGGTGTGTATTGTTTTCATTTAAAAATAAATAAAGTTTATTACTGATTATTACACAACAGATTTAACTGAGCAGTTATTTGGACAATCGGGATTGCAGGAACGGTGATATTTCACAACAACTTTAACAGAATATGGATTCTCCCACTGTTATAATAATCATTAACTAAAAATCGTTAATTACTGTAAATGACAGTGTGAGGATTCTAAACCTAAAAATAATAATAACTTTTTTCCCACAGTGGGGAGCAGTTTGACAATAGAAATTCCTCACAACCTAGATGAGATCACTTGTGTCCTTCCTGGTTCATGCTGAGACTTAGCTAACATGAATTGCCATACACTTTCTATTAAAGGCTCACAGTTTGCTGTGTGCTCCCAATTCTTTATTTCATCTGAAGATGCCAATAAGAAAGTGAACACAGACAAAACCAAAGGTCCCTGTCCATGGCTTAAGCTAAGCAGAGCAAAGACCATTGCTCCAAAGTCTTTTTGTTGCAAATGTCCAATCACTTGCCACCATGCTGGATTTACCATCCTAACTGGTCACTCGGAATAGCTGGTGATTATTTAAAATAATTATGGCTTCATCCAGGAATCCTGAAATGTTCAACAGCTAGCACCAGTCTGCTAGCTTACAAGGTGGCACTTGGTCCAATACACAAACTATGTGAGGACTACAGTATCTCACAAAAGTGAGCACACCCCTCATACTTTTGTAAATATTTTATTATATCTTTTCATGGGACAACGCTGAAGATATGACACTTTAATACAATGTAAAGTAGTCAGTGTACAACTTGTATAAGTGTAAATTTGCTGTCTCCTAAAAATAACTCAACACACAGCCATTAATGTCTAAACCGCTGGCAACAAAAGTGAGTACACCACTAAGTGAAAATGTCCAAATTGTGCCCAATTAGCCATTTTCCCTCCCCGGTGTTATGTGACTCATTAGTGTTACAAGGTCTCAGGTGTGAATGGGGAGCAGGTGTGTTAAATTTGGTGTTATCGCTCTCACACTCTCATACTGGTCACTGGAAGTTCAACATGGCACCTCATGGCAAAGAACTCTCCGAGGATCTGAAAAAAAAAGAATTGTTGCTCTACATAAAGAGAGCCTAGGCTATAAGAAGATTGCCAACACTCTGAAACTGAGCTGCAGCACAGTGGCCAAGGCCATACAGCAGTTTAACAGGACAGGTTCCACTCAGAACAGGCCTCGCCATGGTCGACCACAGAAGTTGAGCGCACGTGCTCAGCATCATATCCAGAGGTTGTCTTTTGAAAACAGATGTATGAGTGCTGCCAGAATTGCTGCAGAGGTTGAAGGAGTAGGGGGTTCAGCCTGTCAGTGCTTAGACCATACGCCGCACAAGCATCAAATTGGTCTGTATGGCTGTCGTCCCAGAAGCAAGCCCCCTTTAAAGATGATGCACAAGAAAGCCCGCAAACAGTTTGCTGAAGACAAGCAGACTAAGGATGTGGATTACTGGAACCATGTCCTGTGGTCTGATGAGAGCAAAATAAACTTATTTGGTTCAGATGGTGTCAAGCGTGTGTGGCGGCAACCAGGTGAGGAGTACAAAGACAAGTGTGTCTTGCCTACAGTCAAGCATGGTGGTGGGAATGTCATGGTTTGGGGCTGCATGAGTGCTGCCGACACTGGGGAGCTACAGTTCATTGAGGGAACCATGAATGCCAGCATGTACTGTGACATACTGAAGCAGAGCATGATCCCCTTCCTTTGGAAACTGGGCCGCAGGGCAGTAGTCCAACATGGTAACGACCCCAAACAAACCTCCAAGACGACAACTGCCTTGCTAAAGAAACTAAGGGTAAAGGTGATGGACTGGCCAAGCATGTTTCCAGACCTAAACCCTATTGAGCATCTGTGGGGCATCCTCAAACGGAAGGTGGAGGAGCACAAGGTCTCTAACATCCACCAGCTCTGTGATGTCATTATGGAGGAGTGGAAGAGGATTCCAGTGGCAACCTGTGAAGCTCTAGTGAACTCCATGCCCAAGAGAGTTAAGGCAGTGCTGTAAAATAATGGTGGCCACACAAAATATTGACACTTTGGGCACAATTTGGACATTTTCACTTAGGGTGTACTCGTATATATGTATACAAGCAATGACTGATGCAAAAGGGAAAAATTATACAAATATCTCTATGACAAATCACAGCTGCGGTGGTATTCACTTAAAGAGGTCATTGAGTGAAAAATTATATTTTTGCAATTCATCTTGAAATGCATCTATTTGTCATGTGATTATTGAAAAAAATATCAAACCACTCATTTCTCTTCAAAACACACACAGCATTTATCTAGTTTTTTTTTTCTCTCCAAGAAGCTGTTTTGATTCTTCTGGGTATTTTCCTGTATGTCAAGAAATGGGAAACGTCACTAAAAGGTAAACATCACTAGCTTTGACACCTGCTCTATAAGCGACTTTCGCATTATGAGTGTGCATGTGCGGACTATGTGAGTTCAAAGTTCATGACTACCAAACATTCCGGTAGCCGCCTTGCTTTTGTATAGAGACAGTGCTGTCACACCTGAACAATTGCCGTTTAAAGTCTGCTTCAAGTTTTAAATCGCCGTTATGCCAGGTGCACATTGTGCCATAGTGAAGTGTGGAACGGCATGTATCATCTAGAGCGGTGGAAAAAGAAAACTTGTAGCATGCACGCATGCAACTTCGGGACCAGCGTGTGCACATGTCCGCTGCCATTCATATTATATACATTCCCCATGGAGCTGAAGGATCCAGACGGACGTAATTGTTGGATTAAAGCAGTTAGTCTATATTATAACATAATTAAATAGTGTTGTGTATTGTTCAATTTCTAGCCTAATTGACACGAGTCTAAACCCTGAAGTAGTAGGTATGGACAGGCAGGCCTGGATCTGGGATATACAGTGGGGCAAAAAAGTATTTAGTCAGCCACCAATTGTGCAAGTTCTCTCACTTAAAAGATGAGAGAGGTCTCCAATTTTCATCATAGGTATACCTCAACTATGAGAGACAAAATGAGAAAAAAAAAATCCAGAAAATCACATTGTCTGATTTTTAAAGAATTTATTTGCAAATTATGGTGGAAAATAAGTATTTGGTCAATAACAAAAGTTCATCTCAATACTTTGTTATATACCCTTTGTTGGCAACGACAGAGGTCAAACATTTTCTATACGTCTTCACAAGGTTTTCACACACTGTTGCTGGTATTTTGGCCCATTCCTCCATGCAGATCTCCTCTAGAGCAGTGATGTTTTGGGGCTGTCACTGGCCAACACGGACTTTCAACTCCCTCCAAAGATTTTCTATGGGGTTGAAATCTGGACACTGGCCACACCACTCCAGGACCTTGAAATGCTTCTTACGAAGCCACTCCTTCGTTGCCCGGGCGGTGTGTTTGGGATCATTGTCATGCTGAAAGACCCAGCCACGTTTCATCTTCAATGCCCTTGCTGATGGAAGGAGGTTTTCACTCAAAATCTCAAGATACATGGCCCCATTCATTCTTTCCTTTACACGGATCAGTCGTCCTGGTCCCTTTGCAGAAAAAACAGCCCCAAAGCATGATGTTTCCACTCCCATGCTTCACAGTAGGTATGGTGTTCTTTGGATGCAACTCAGCATTCTTTCTCCTCCAAACACGACAAGTTGAGTTTTTACCAAAAAGTTCTATTTTGGTTTCATCTGACCATATGACATTCTCCCAATCCTCTTCTGGATCATCCAAATGCTCTCTAGCAAACTTCAGACGGGCCTGGCTTAACTGGCTTAAGCAGGGGGACACGTCTGGCACTGCAGGATTTGAGTCCCTGGCGGCGTAGTGTGTTACTGATGTTAACCTTTGTTACTTTGGTCCCAGCTCTCTGCAGGTCATTCAATAGGTCCCCCCGTGTGGTTCTGGGATTTTTGCTCATCGTTCTCGTGATCATTTTGACCCCACGGGGTGAGATCTTGTGTGGAGCCCCAGATCGAGGGAGATTATCAGTGGTCTTGTATGTCTTCCATTTTCTAATAATACAGTTGATTTCTTCACACCAAGCTGCTTACCTATTGCAGATTCAGTCTTCCCAGCCTGGTGCAGGTCTACAATTTTGTTTCTGGTGTCCTTTGACAGCTCTTTGGTCTTGGCCATAGTGGAGTTTGGAGTCTGACTGTTTGAGGTTGTGTACAGGTGTCTTTTATACTGATAACAAGTTCAAACAGGTGCCATTAATACAGGTAACGAGTGGAGGACTGAGGAGCCTCTTAAAGAAGAAGTTACAGGTCTGTGAGAGCCAGAAATCTTGCTTGTTTGTAGGTAACCAAATACTTATTTTCCACCATAATTTGCAAATAAATTATTTAAAAATCAGACAATGTGATTTTCTGGATTTTTTTTCCCCTCATTTTGCCTCTCATAGTTGAGGTATACCTATGATGAAAATTGGAGACCTCTCTCATCTTCTAAGTGGGAGAACTTGCACAATTGGTGGCTGACTAAATACTTTTTTTCCCCACTGTAGTTCTTTGTATATTGGTAATGAAGCTTGATCTACACACACAAGTAATTAAGGCCATTAATAAGTAGGGTGGTATAAAAAAAAATTGCAAATCATTGAAAACGTGTGGTACTTAAACTATAGTAGTATTGACCTATTTTTTTTTTATTTATTTTTTGTTACTTATTTGTACCCGTAGGTAGATTTGGTTTGCATTCTGGTGACAATCCACCGGCTGCCGGTCGCTGCGTGCGCGAGCGCCCTAAACCTACATGTTTTTGGTATGCGGGAGGAAACCGGAGAAATCCTGGAGTAAACCCACGCAACACGGGGAGAACATGCAAACTCCACACAGCTCACTGTTGGTCGAGGGCTGGGATCGAACCCACGATTTCATGATCCCCGCGATCCCCCAGCCGAGGGTAAAACTGTGCTGCCACAGTGCTAAACCACTGCGCCACCGTGCAGCCCATACCTATAGACCTATAGATCTAAGTAAGCAGGCTATGCCTTGTAGTGAAATTTACTCAAAATGACAAAACCAAAGTTGAACTGTCAAACCACTCACTTACCTTCGTTGTAGTCATTTCGGAGTCTCGCAAGTAAGGGTGCTTGGTCCTTTGACAACAAAAAAATCTGCTATGTCAGCGTACATACGGGGGGTCATTTTGGCCAATTTCTGCAATGTGGCCGCGAATGCAAGCGCAACTAGTTTATCCTTGCGTTTGCGGGTACAACCGGGAAGACCCCTATGCATACAATATGCTCGCAGAGCAGGAATTTTCCATAAATTAAATGTATCGATAGAGCATGTTTGGTAGCCATGTTCCCATGATGCTTTGCGCGAGGCAAGATGCGAAAGTCACTTATTATTGGCCACCCTAGCTGTCTGTCATGTAGATGCCTAGGGAGCCAAAGGTGTCAGCTTGGTGGAACAGTGGTTAGCACTGTGGCGGCACAGTAAGAAGGTCACGGAATCGATTTCACCCCTGACTATCGTGGGTTCGATCCCACCCCCTGACCATTGGTGACCCTTCTATGTGGAGTTTGCATGTTGTCCCCATGTCTGCATGGGTTTACTCCAGGTACTCCAGTTTCCTCCCTCAGGCCAAAAACATGCAAGTTAGGCTAATTGGAGACTCTAAAGTGGCCCTAGGTGTGAATGGTGAAGGGATTGGTGCCAAACGGTGGCTGCCTCATCCAGGTGGATGACCTGAATTTCCCTCTGGGATTAATGAAGTATACAAATACAAATAGCTTAAGTGAAACCTAACGGTGAAACTAGGAAGCTCGCCTTTATGTTGTTACTAATAGGCATCATTGTTTCCACCTGTTTCACTAATCCACAATCAACAATACTGTATATCTCACATCATTCTGGCTTATTTTGTTTTATTTTTGCTGTGATGCTACATCATTAGCACCACCAAGGTGGCTAGCTGAAGCTAGCAGTTTTGCCACCAGTCTTGGCACAATCCCAAATGTTTCTGTGCTTATTATACTCCAGGGAGCAGTCATATCTTATTGACCACTGACACCACACACTGCCCACCAGTGATGCATTATTTCATTCATTCTTTGAGACAAATTCACATTAGTTGGCTCAGGCTTGATCCGAGCCAGCCAGCTAATGTTAGCAATAGTGATGTAAGAGGAAGGGCGGAGTTTAATGCGGTCTGAGAGGTTTAATTCTCTAACTGTCCACACTGCATGGACGGGTCGTGCACCCCCAGTGGCACAGCACAGCAACTGCACCTGTCAACTTATTGACGTCTCCCGGCTATACTGAGAATTTGTACTGATCTGTATTGATCTGACAGTTCAGAAGGTGGCAGACATGCGCCGGAGGAATCATGGCTGACATGGAATACAGCAAAGAAGAAGAACTCCTCATTATTATTCTTCCTTTTTCCGCTTTGAACTAACAACACCAATGTGGTCGCCGCCATGATCGGTCATGGTGGCGGCGATTCTGACTGGAACTGCATGAAATGGGAAAAATCCACGTAATACAAACGAAATTCACGTGGGATAATCATAAGAGTTTGTAGATGTTGTAGAGGGTGTAAATGACTGACCAAACGTGATACAACCACGATGGGCAAAAAACTGAGCTCACAGCACCAAGATGGCGGCACCCACGATCATCATGGATTCTCACAGGAAAAAAGCATCAAACAGGAAAAACAGCCACGTAATACAAACAAAATTCACATGGTATAATCATAAGAGTTTGTAGATGTGGTAGAGAGTGTAAATGACAGAACAAATGCAAAACATCGACCACGATGGACCGGTCACGTGAGTGAGCGAGCGTTTTTCCCGCAACAGGTAAGACAAATATGTTTTTTTTTTACATTTTTTTGATTTTCTGGTTCATATACTTTGAAGATTAGATAAAAACATAACCCTGTAGACAAAATGGTGTCAAAAAACCAAACCATTCTTTGTGTAAATGTGTCCAAAGTCCACTTTTGACTGAGTTATGTAATTTATATAGCTGCCGTGACATAATGTAAATTAGATGCGTAAATTTACTCCTATCTGAAACTTTGGATCATATTCTACATCTTTTCAATTGACAGCCATTATCTCTTGCAACTTTCAAGTTACTAGCCTTGGAAATCTGAACTATTTTATTGACAAAATTTTTTTACCACTCTTGACCACTAGGGGCCTTGACCACCCTTTAACTGTTCCAGTCGCCATACGGTGACTGGGACAGCTAGAGAGTTAAAGAGACCAGGTGTTCTCAGAAAGGTTGGAAAAGATGAAAAACAATTTTGCTCCAATAATTAAATAATTAGAGAAAATTTGACCAAAATATGTCTCAAACAATTTATTAAGACATATGTGAGCTGTTAAAATTTTGGTAAAACTCAAATTAAACATAAAGCCTCTAAATTGAATGATTTGGCCTCTGTTCCTCCTCATAATTTAAAAAATTAAATGTGGTTTATTAAATATTAGGTCTCTAACTCCCAAGTCTCTGTTAGTCCATGATCTGTTAATTGATCATCAGATTGATTTAATTTCCCTTACAGAGACTTGGTTAGGGCAAGAGGATTATGTTGGTTTAAATGAATCAACTCCCTCTGGTTATTTAAACTGTCAAAATCCCAGAAGTTCTGGTCGTGGAGGAGGAGTAGCAACAATTTACCATTCCAAATTACTAGTTAATGTAAAGCAAAAAACATGTTATAATTCCTTTGAGGGCCTGGTCCTCAGTATTGGGCACTTTAGCAATTTTAGGTTAAACCCAATTTTATTTGCCATAGTTTATCGTCCCCCATCAACCTACTCAGAATTTTTATCTGAATTTGCTGATTTCTTAGCTGATTTAGTGCTGAAATCTGATAGAATAATTATAGTAGGGGACTTTAATAAACATGTGGATGTAGATAGTGACTGCCTTAATGTGGCATTTAATTCAATATTAGACTCGATTGGGTTTTCTCAGAAAGTAGGAAATTCTACTCATTACCTCCACCATAAATTGGACCTTGTTCTGACATATGGCATAGAAATAGAAAATCTTGTAGTGTCTCCTCATAACCCTGTACTGTCAGACCATTGTCTGTTAACCTTTGATTTTACTATTTCTGACTATTTGGCTCCTAAAGAAAAATATTATTACAGTAGATGCCTCTCAGATGATGATGTTACCAAATTTATGCAGATTGTTTCCTCTATGCCATGTGTCAACACAACGTAAATAAGCTATAGACAGCTTGCTCCTTCTGTAATTGATAACATGGTGGATAGCGTTTCAGCTTCTCTGCATCAGACTCTAGACTTGGTGGCCCCCTTAAAAAAGAAAAAGTCTAATCAGAGATTTCTAACTCCTTGGTTCAACACAGAAACTCGTAGCTTAAAACAGAAGACTCGTCAATTAGAAAGAAAATGGCGCTCCACTAATTTAGATTAAATCTATTTAGCTTGGAGAAATCATCTTTTAATTTATAAAAAATCTCTTAGAAAAGCTAGAACGAGTTATTACTCTGCCTTAATAGAAGAGAACAAGAATAATCTCAGGTTTCTTTTCAGTACTGTAGCCAGGTTGACAAAGAGTCAGGACTCTGTCAATCCTAGCATTCCCTTAGAGCTTACTAGTCAGGACTTTATGAACTTTTTCAATAATAAAATTTCATCCATCAGAGATAAAATCAATCAGATTCTTCCCACAGTTAACTTAAATACTGTAACTACTACAACTCCTTCTATTGATGTCTGTCTTGATGAGTTTACTCCAATCGACCTTTGTGAGTTAGACAAAATAGATTCCTCATCCAAACCTTCAACTTGTCTTTTAGACCCTATTCCTACCAGGTTATTTAAAGAAGTCTTCCCACTTATTGGTAGCTTTATTCTTCATATAATCAATTCTTCATTAACTTTAGGCCATGTACCGTAGGCTTTTAAAACGGCTGTAATTGAACCCTTACTCAAAAAGCCAACGCTAGATCCAGGAGCTTTAGCTAACTATAGACCAATCTCTAATCTCCCTTTCATTTCAAAAATCTTAGAAAGAGTTGTTGCTACGCAATTATTTGACCACCTGCAGGGAAATGGTTTACTTGAAGAGTTTCAATCTGGGTTTAGAATCCATCATAGTACTGAAACAGCCTTAGCGAAGGTCACTAACGACCTCCTCATTGCATCTGATAATGGACTAGTTTCTGTACTTGTCCTTTTAGACTTTAGTGCAGCTTTTGATACTATCGATCATAATATTCTACTTGATAGATTAGAAAACTATGTTGGACTTAATGGAACTTCGTTGCAGTGGTTTAGATCTTATTTATCTGATAGGTTCCAGTTTGTTCATGTAAATGATGAGTTTTCTTTCAACTCAAAGCTTAGTCATGGAGTTCCACAGGGATCTGTGCTAGGCCCTACTCTTTTTAGTTTATATATGCTTCCATTAGGCAACATTATTAGAAAGCACTGTATACATTTTCATTGTTATGCAGATGACACACAATTATACCTGTCAATGAAGCCAGATGATAGTAATCAATTAGTCAAGTTAGAAGCCTGTCTTAAGGAAATCAAAGCTTGGATGACTTGTAATTTCCTGCTATTAAATTCAGATAAGACTGAAGTCATTCTTGTTGGTCCAAAAAAACGTTAGAAATTCCTTTCCAAATCAAACTTTCAGTTTGGATGCGGTTACTCTTTCTCTTAATAGCTCTGTGAGGAACCTTGGAGTTATTTTTGATCAGGATTTGTCCTTCAATTCACATATTAAATTTGTTTCTAAGACTGCCTTCTATCATTTGCGTAATATTGCCAAGATTAGGAGCATCTTGTCTCAGAGTGATGCTGAGAAACTGATCCACGCTTTTGTTAGCTCGAGATTAGATTATTGTAATTCTTTATTATCAGGCTGTCCTAAAACATCTTTAAAAAGTCTTCAGCTGATCCAAAATGCTGCAGCAAGAGTTTTAACAGGTACTAGAAAGCGAGATCATATCTCTCCGGTTCTGGCCTCCCTTCATTGGCTTCCCATAGAGTTTAGAATTAAGTTTAAAATCCTTCTTCTTACTTACAAAGCTCTAAACAATCAGGCTCCTTTTTATTTAAAAGATCTGATACTACCGTATTATCCTAACAGAGCACTACGCTTCCAAAATGCAGGATTACTTGTAATACCTAGAATCTCCAAAAGTACAATGGGAGGCAGAGCCTTCAGTTATCAAGCTCCTCTCCTGTGGAATCAGCTGCCAATCTGGATTTGGGAGTCAGACTCGATCTCTGTTTTTAAGAATAGGGCTAAAACCTACCTTTTTGATATAGCCTACAATTAGGGAGGGATCATGTGTTTCTGAACCCTCCCTTAGTTATGCTGCTAATAGGTTTAGTCAGTCGGGGGACCTCCAGTAATGCACTGGGCCTCACTCCTTTCCTCACTCTCAATGAAATATTTTTTTTTGCTGGTCATTAACATCTGTTTGTTCTCTCCCATAGATTGAGTCCCCATCGTGCTGTTTGCTCTCTACATGTCTGTTCTTTTCTTCTTCTCTATCCCCTCACCCCCCAGCCAGTTGCAGCAGATGACTGCCCCTCCCTGAGCCTGGTTCTGCTGGAGGTTTCTTCCTGTTAAAAAGGGAGTTTTTCCTCTCCACCGTCGCCAAGTGCTTGCTCACAGGGGATCGCCTGATTGCTGGGGTCTTTCTGCAACTGTGGGGGTTCCCCCCTACAGTTGATAGTGCTATGAGATGACTGTTGTTGTGAAATGGCGCTATATAAATAAAGTTGAATTAAAATGTGGAAAAGGTGCAATGACCTCTTTAAAATGGCATTTCCTCTCATCTGATGTTGCTTAATTAATTAATGAATTAATGATGTTTCCTGTTTCCATGTAAAATTGTTCATCGTTCATTAGGGTGGAAATGACAGTACTTGCATATTAAAATTTAACTTTTTTTGGTGTAATCTTTTGCATGTTCTCCCCGTGTCTGCGTGGGTTTACTCCATGATTTCTCCGGTTTCCTCCCACATGCCAAAAACATGCAAGTTAGGTTAACTGGCATCAAAACTGGGGATTCTAAATTGTCCTTAGGTATGACTGTGAGAGTGAATGGTTGTCTGTCTCTCTGTGTTGGCCCTGCGATGGACAGGCGATCTGTCCAGGGTGTACCCTGCCTCTCGCCCAAAGATGCTGGGATAGGCTCCAGCCCCCCCGCGACCCGAAAAGGATTAAGCGGAAGAAGATGAATGAATGAATGAATGAATGAATGAATGAATGAATGGTGTAATCTTATAGCTTGTACTCACATGCAATGCGAACATAGGCCTTGCGGCTCTTGGTAGTTCCAGCAGAGCTCCACGCCACACACTGACACCAATAATCTTCGGGACCAAACAGCTCCTCCACTTGTTGTCGTGTAATTTCTATACTGGCTTCCCTTACAACCAGACCTACAAAAAAAAGAGAAAGAAAAAAAAACCTGTTAGATCATTTACACTATCATAAAGGATTTGGAATCAAGCAAGAAATACCAAGTGATTTCAAAGGGCAAGGCAAAAATATGTTCACAGATAAGGTAAAAGCTGGAGTTTGCTTAAGCTTCTGTTCATGTGGTGTGGCTTTTATGCTAGCCTAAGATGCAAAAGTCAAGGCGGGCTACAGTAAATATCTTAGCAAGTAAATATAGGCAGAGGATAATGATTCACTATCCACAGCAGTTTACAAAGCCCGGTCATTTTACTGAGTAAACTCATTCCGGTTTTAATGTAAACTTTGTGAGATTGCTTCTTTGCTCTTCTACCCCTTATCTCACTCCTACCCCCACGATCCCTTCTTTTCAGCAGTTCTGAAAGCCGCTCTCATGTGAGGAATAACTGTGAGGTTTAAATAACTGCACCCCACTGATAGGACTACAAGGGAGGACAGATAGAGAAGGACTGCAGATGAAAACAGGAGAAGGGCTGCAAGGGGATAAGACTCGGACCAAAAGAATGTGAGCCATAGGAAGTGCATAAGTCGGACACAGGTGCAAGATGACAAAACAACACAGATAGAAAAAGTTGAAGGGCTGGCCTGAAAAAAGGACAGAGAGGAATTAGTGGTTAAATAAAAAGGGTGATCGTTTAAATAAAAAAGAATACAGTTCAGCTTACACCCTTAAAAGTGGGTAGAAATAAAAATGGCACTCAGGTAGAAGTAAGGGAGAGGCACATAAGGGAAGTGTTGTGGGAGGAGGGAAAGGGTTACAGAATAAGAGGTGAAAGAGAGCAATAAAGTGTGAAAAGAAAAAGGGAAAGAAGATAAAAATATATATAAGTAAGACTACGTGGGGACTGGGGAGCAGACGGGTAAAACACCATGAGAAAAGATTTTGGCAGTTTATTTCAGGTTCAGCAGCGTTACAGAGACCCAAGAAACCATCTCTACTGAGCTCCACAAATCTGACTTGGCCCTATTACTCATGAAGACTCTTAGTAAGTTCTTGCCACTAGAGAGGCATTTATAGTAAGCAGCCAGCATAGAGGCATGGGGGAGCTCAGAGGAAACAAAAAGTGGAATCCAGTGAACACGACTGCAGCAGACTTAAGGCCCTTTAATGGCTGGCAAGTGAATTAATAAGAGCTTCAGGAAGGCGAAGAGGGAAAAAAAGAATCAACACAAGCTTGTGTGGAAGTTAGCTAGAAGAAAAATTGCTTTCCACTTGGATAAAAAAAAAAAGTCCTAAGACAGGAGATGAAGATGGGGGAGTAAAGGAAGACCTTTAGATGATTTGAAAACCCAGTGCCACTGGTGACACAAAGAGGATAGTGGGGAAGTAAACAAAAAGCTTGCAGAAGGCACAACAAGAGGTTAAAAGTCAGCATAGAGGGGAAAACTTTAAGGGCAAAGTTCAAAGACGGTATAAAAGCCAGAGTGCAAATTCCTGTTTGGAGACTGATACTGATATACATCTTAAAATTAAAGCGCAAAAGAAGCACAGCAAGAGAGACAGCATCTGAAAACAAATGGCATCTAAAGAGGCAATTATAATGAGGCAAGTAAACCAAGACTAAAGCTGAGAGAACTAGTGGGCAGGCAGTAGCATTCATTTATTCATTCATTCATCCATCTTCTTCCGCTTAATCCTTTTCAGGTCGTGGGGGGCTGGAGCCTATCCCAGCATCTTTGGGCAAGAGGCAGAGTACACCCTGGACAGATCGCCAGTCCATCACAGGGCCAACACAGAGAGACAGACAACCATTCACTCTCACAGTCATACCTAAGGACAATTTAGAATCCCCAGTTTGATGCCAATTAACCTAACTTGCATGTTTTTGGCATGTGGGAGGAAACCGGAGAATTCCCGGAGTAAACCCACGCAGACACGGGGAGAACATGCAAACTCCACACAGATCACTGTTGGACGGGGCTGGGATCGAACCAGGATCCCCCGGCCAAGGGTGAGTTGCTGTGCTGCCGCAGTGCTAACCACTCCGCCACCGCGGCGCCCTAGCAATGAACAAATAAATAAATGAATAACAGTATGAGAACGAGAAGGACAAAATGGACAGGGAGGAGGTGGAGGCCAGTGCAAATGCTACTGCCAAAGTAATGAGGAAGCAATTAAGGCCTAGGGTTTTACAAAGTCATATGGATGTTATGACAAAACAAGAAAAAACACTATCAGTAAAATACTGCAACTTTAAAACACAGGAGATCATTTATGGCCATTAACTATATGGTGTACTTGTATAATTAAAAGCAAGAAAACACAAAGTTAAGAATTTATAGAAAGAAAGCATTATTAATTGCACTAATTGGCATCAAACTGGGGATTCTAAATTGTCTTTAGGTATGACTGTGAGAGTGAATGGTTGTCTGTCTCTCTGTGTTGGCCCTGTGATGGACTGGCGATCTGTCCAGGGTGTACCCTGCCTCTCACCCAAAGATGCTGGGATAGACTCCAGCCCCCTCCGCAACCCAAAAAGGATTAAGCGGAAGAAGATGGATGGATGGATGCATAGGCAGGAAAATCGTAAAAAGGAAATTGGAGAGTTTGAAAGAACAAATGGAACGTATTCAAAGCAACATTCTTGAAAATGTTCTACTCTGCATGTCTGTTTTAGAGGATACCACTAGAGTATAAGGTCCACCTAAGATATCCTGACTGAAAATCTGCATCTGACTCACAGAGAGGAATAAGATGAGTCTTTCTTCGACAGAAATCTAAGAAATAAAGCTCCCAGATTTAATCAAATTCAGGCTGTATCATTGCATTTGTAGCTAAGCAAAATACCTAAAATGTAGTAAATAGGGGGTCATCACAACTGTTTGTATAAAACATAATTACCACAGCATAAACTGCAATTACAGTGTTTGCTGATCTAGGCAACGTAAGCCAGTTAATTCTTTAAATATTAAATAAATGTATTTTTTCTTCTCATTTTTTTCCAAGGCAAAAAATGCTGACTGCATTGATCCAAGACATGGATTACTACACCACACCGGGCATATCACTGTCAGGCATTAAGTAAATGAGGATATGTTTTACAAGGTAATGCAGATAAGTATGTGAATAAACTTGTAGGCAAAATATAGCAGGCAAGGCCATAGAAATATGAGCAAATACACAAAAGAAAGGGAAAATGGTGCTGGGATGAGTTGAAAATTTAAAAGAACCTTGTTCTCTTCCTACCAGTACAAATAAAAGGCTTTTCCTGTAATAATGAATTTAAAGACGCACTCCAGCGGCTCTAAAGTCACCAAAAACACCATCAAAAACAAATGTGTATTAACCAAAATAGTATATTGTGGCTTTTTATACACAAAAAAATTAATTGCCTTAGAATTGCTTGGAAAGAGCTTTTTACATCTTCCACCTACTTAAGTATGTGCAGATCTATGAATATTCTAAGTAGCTCCACCCATACTCCCGCCCACCAATATCTGGAAGAAGAGGACTTCTTCTTCGTCAGAAGAGCCTTTGGACAAAGGCTGCAGTGCGCAGTCGAAACATGTAAAGAAGGTAAAAACATCTCCTTTCTATTTTTGTCTATAATAAGAACAAAAGGTCAATATTCACCAGATATCAGTAACAACCCAAGTAATCCATACATACAAAGAAAGCAAGGCAACTGTGTTCACAAAACAAGTTATATTTAATAAAGTGGAATGACACAGAGAATAAGTATAGAATACATGGCAAAAAAGAGGTGCAAAAAGGCATAAAAAACAAAGAAACCAGCTGAAATCCATCAGAATTTAGGAACCCATCCCATCCCCCATCAGTGCAAATTAATTTCAGCTGGTTAAGTCCTGCCTTTAAAAAAGGTCTGTGAATATCTGATTATCTACATCTACTTAAACATATTTCCTTGTTTTATCTTTGAGTCATGTATAACAGAAAGCATGTCAAAAAATGGGAATAAATACAAATAAAACAGAGATAGATGTCACCACAAAGCTCACAAAGCCAGAGTTGCTGGGCAAAAAGTGATGGAATTACCTGAGGCATAAAGAGTCCCAGATCACTCAGTGTCTTATTTTGTTTCAATAGCATGCACAAAGACTTCACATCAATCTGTGATGAGGAGACAAGCATGGAATTTTGGGTTTCTAGCATGACAGAACATCACATCAACAAAACCACCCCTGTCAGCTGGGGGAAGTGAAGGGAGGGGAGGAGATGAAAAATGGAAGACAAGTATCAAGACAAGTGGATAGCATCACAAATGTTTCTATCAATCACGACACTGCAGAAACTCCAAACATTTCTCCTGGTTCTGTAGTGTCAATTCTTATAGCAAAGTTTACTTGTCATCTAGGGAGTGAAAGTGTAAGTGAGTGAATGTGCTTTGTCAGGTCTGGGCTATTTTATTTGACAAATGGTGAGTGGAGATAATCTCTGTGGATGCATACTGTATAGCTGCTTGCTGTCCTGCACATCACAACAACTGTGCTGCCTTATAAATGTAAAACGGATGGTGCAATGTTTGAAACAAAGTTTGATCTAGGTTGAAATGCCATTGCTATTGTTTTACACCCACAGAAAAAAATATTTGAAAAGCAAATGGAATCTAACCTCCGACAGCCTGCCCCTGATTGGACGATACTTGAACTTGTGGGTGGGCTACTCCACAATTTCTGGATTGTCAAACATGGTGGATCGCCAGTAAACTTTCTCTGATAGCTTGAAAACAAAACAGTGAAAAGTGTTTTTGAAAAAGTGTTTTTGAAAACATCTGTGCTGAAAAATAAGCTGTTCAGTTTCCTAATCCTGTTTGACATCAACAACAGCTGGTTTAAACATATTTAAAGAATCACACTATTCCACTGCCAGAATGTATTGCTAAGTGTTGTAACCAAAGAATGGGAAGTGTACAGTAGAAACCACATATTCAGCTGACACACAACGCAAGCAGGCAGATAAGTGACTGTTTACTTATTTCATTTGGTCCAAATGCAATGACTCACCAACATTTTTAAAATTTTGTGACTGCCTTACAGGATGAATGTTTTATTTATTGATAGCTATATTTAAAAAAAAAAAAAAACAACAACATCTAGAACAGATTACCTACTATGGTTTTAAATCATATGTTGTCATCTGGAGTGGTCGGGAGGTTGTGGGTTCACGCCCCACCTGGGTCATACCATAATGTCTGCATTCTAGAGAGCTTTATCCTAATTTATTCCTCACTCTTTGCTTAGAATTGCATTTACAGAAAATTTGAAAAAAGTCTTTGATTCATTTTTGTTGAGCTGTATTCCATGAATCTCCCAGTATTTTTATCATTTTAAATATCCATATGTGTTGGCCCTGCGATGGACTGGCGATCTGTCCAGGGTGTACCCTGCCTCTCACCCAAAGATGCTGGGACAGGCTCCAGCCCCCCCCCCCCCCGCGACCAGAAAAGGATTAAGCAGAAGAAGATGGATGGATGGCTGTCCAAATATGTAAAAAAAAAACAAAAAAAACCCCCACAGGTTTACACAGGGTGTCCTAATTTTTTCACATGACTGTTCCTTATAAGGCATTTTGATGTTGCCCTTTGACCTTGTGATCCCAAAACCACAGTCACACTTCAGGGATACAGGGTGATCCTGTGTACCAAGTTTGGTGGTCCTAGCATTACTTGTTGTACTGTAACAAGGCATAAGGAATGTTAACCTTGACCTTTGACCTTTTGACCCCAAATCTATAGTCAGAGGTCAGGATCCCAAGCTGAACCTGTGTAGCAAGCTTGGTGACCCTAGCTTTCTTTGTTGTTGAGATGTAGTTTATACACCATTTTGATGTTGACCTTTGACCTTGTGATCCCAAAACCACAGTCACACTTCAGGAACACAGGGTGAACCTGTGTACCAAGTTTGGTGATTTTAACTTTTCTCGTTGTACAGTAATAAGGCATAGGGAATGTTAATCTTATCTTTGACCTTTTGACCCCAAACCCATAGTCAGAGGTCAGGATTCCAAGATGAAACTGTATGCCAGGTTTGGTGGCCCTAGCTTTACTAGTTTTATAGTAATAGTAAATGTAGCATTTACCATTTACTATAGTGCAACTGGAATGTTAACTTTGAAATCTGGCCTTTGACCCCTTGACCCCAAACCCATAGTTATGTGAGGGTGTAAGTCGCCTAAGATGTGTATTAGATACAACTACTGTATTGATTTGAAAAGCCTATATCATTTCTTTCAGTAGTTATTGTGTTTAGATGATTTAGGTAAAAATCTGACTTCTGACCTTGTGGTCATCTACTGAGAGTGAAATTGCAATATGCGCATCATCAGTGTATATCAAACCATGGTAGCAAGTTTCAAAACAATCGGACCGAAATTGTAGGAGGAACTGATTTCACAAAAGTGGGATGGACAGACGGACAGACTGACCCATAACTAGGGCTGTCGCAGTAGAGGAATTTCCCCTGTGGTGACGGTGGACAGCTCAATACTGCGGTATGCGGTATTATTGCAAATGTCTTTAGGACCCTGTGGATTCGTAATTTAAACAGGGGTTATAACTTATAACTTAAATGAGGGAAGCTGTAAGTTTTGCTGCAGCTCTCTCTCAACTTTATGCGCGTGTTGTACAACTGTGCAGAGCTCCGCTCCTTATGCAGGCATGAACTCCTGATTCTGTAAAAAAAACAAAAAAAACAATCATTTTCATAAAGCAGTGGTGGTAACTAAAGGTGCATTCACACCAAACACAAACGGCTGAATTTTTCGTGCAGCATGATTACAGTAAACTCAATGTAAATGCACAAACAGATATGACTTCCCTTTCTGAGTGAGATGTAGACAGGCCAAGTTGCCTTTATAACTTCTGCAGCTGTGTTCAACCTGCTGTGGAAATTCCCAAAATAACGTCATGCTTAGGTTTACATTATCCGACCAGGGGCTCACCTCAAAATGTCGTCTCAAGTCTCCGAAAGTTCACAGAAGATGGGTTTTCGCTGCTAGCTTGCTACGACATCCGTAGGTCGTCGGTCCGTAGTTATTTACCGTGCGTAAATAATTCCAAAATCCATTTCAGCTGAAGAGTTCCCAGTCCTCCTGTCTCCCAGTGAGTGAGTTTCATTTTCTAACTAGTTTACTCTGCAATGGTGATAAATTTACTCCATCCGCTAGCTAGCTGCTAGCATAGCTAGAAAAATCTCATTCAAACAAGTTGCTCTCGTAGCTCATGCACAGTCAGGAGCATACACACTTCGCTCAGAAGGAAATAACACGCTTTGTGCCCTTTCAGTGCTCACTGTTACGGCTGTATTTAACAATGAGTCCAAATGCTTTCACCACTAACTGCCTGCCTTAGCAATTTATTTAATAATCAATAGGGACACATAAGTAAACAACGAGATATAGCCACACACACACACACACACACACACACACACACACAAAAGTGAACACCGTGGTTAGACTTAGACTTAACTTTATTAATCCCTTTGGGATAACTCCCTCTGGGAAATTTAAAATTTCCAGCAGCACATAAAAGGAGCATACAGATCAGAAAAGCAAAAAAGAAAAAAAATAAGCACTTAACATAATATGCACAACATAAATACAGGGCTGAATATGGCTTGTACAAGTATGGTTAAGTTAAAGTTATTACACTATGAATGCCCTGCTGTCCTCTGTACGCTATGTCCCCCCCCCCCAAGTGAGGAGTTATAGAGTGTGATGGCATGGTGGACAAAAGAGTTCTTAAGCCTGTTGGTCCGACACTTGGGAAGGAGCACTTACTGCGGTTGGTCGTTTTCCTCCGCGGTAGGCGTGTCCATACTGCGGTATTACATAACTGCGGTTATCGCGACAGCCCTACCCATAACATACACCCTGGTCTGGTTCTTCTATTCAGACAAAGTAAAGAGATCATCACACCATCATCATCATAATTAAATGTTACAGAAAATGACTGAAATGACTGAAACTTTACATTAGAGTTTATATTGGAGCTGTGATGAGGACAGATGTCTGTCTTATTAGGGCTTCATATCAAACTCAAAATCCCATTGGACAAAAAACTCACATCTTTTATAATTGCATTTTTCCCGTGATGTTTTCACAGAGTTCAGATGGCCCTTTGCAATTTATTTAATGATTTTTAAAAATGATTAACTTTATTAGGTGTTATTTATATTAATGTCCATATTACATATATTCTAATGATCTAAATTTTAATCAGTTACACCACTGCTGGTGTTTGGTGGGCTTAAAATGAACACAATGACCTTTCTGCCGTTAATAATCTTATGCCGACATATATGTTCCATCTTAACACGCTATATTATTATTTTTTATTAAAATGGAGATAAAAGTGAATTTATATGCTTAAAAATGACTATATATACAGTGGTGTGAAAAAGTGTTTGCCCCCTTCCTGATTTCTCATTTCTTTGTATGTTTGTCACACTTAAATGTTTCAGATCATCAAACAAATTTAAATATTAGACAAAGATAACAAGTAAACACAAAATGCAGTTTTTAAATGAAGGTGTTTATTATTAAGGGGAAAAAAAATCCAAAACTACATGGCCCTGTGTGAAAAAAGTGTTTGCCCCCTAAATGCGTTGGGCCACCCTTAGCAGCAACAACTGCAATCAAGCATTTGCGATAACTGGCAATGAGTCTTTTACAGCACTGTGGAGGAATTTTGGCTGTCTCATCTTTGCAGAATTGTTGTAATTCAGCCACATTTGAAGGTTTTCGAGCATGAACCGCCTTTATAAGGTCATGCCACAGCATCTTAATCGGATTCAGGTCAGGACTTTGACTAGGCCACTCCAAAGTCTTCATTTTGTTTTTCTTAAGCCATTCAGAGGCGGAATTGCTGGTGTGTTTTGGATCATTGTCCTGCTGCAGAACCCAAGTACGCTTCAGCTTGAGATCACGAACAGATGGCCAGACATTCTCCTTCAGGATTTTTTGGTAGACAGCAGAATTCATGGTTCCATTTACCACAGCAAGTCTTCCAGGTCCTGAAGCAGCAAAACAGCCCCAGACCATCACACTATCACCACCATATTTTACCTGTTGGTATGATGTTCCTTTTCTGAAATGCTGTGTTACTTTTATGCCAGATGTAATGGGACACTGTCACGACCTGAACGCTATCCTTCTCCGCGTTCAGGTTGTCCAGTGTCGCTCCTGCTCCGTGGTAGTCCGTGCCGCGTCTTACAAGGCCCGTACTTTGACAGCGCCCAGCTGATCCCCAGCTGTCTAGTTCAGCTGCGCTGGGACAGCTGTCTCCCATTGTTAATTATCTTCCCCACTTAAGCGAGCAGCCGAGAGTTACTTGTCGCTGCGACCTCACTACGGAAGGACGTGCCCCGTGTTTCCACGACTGGAGTTCCCATGTCCAACTTCAGTTCGCCGTTACCTCGGCGCTACACCCTAAGTAAGTGCTGCAGCTCGGCGTGTGTTTCCCCTCGCCGCCTCTCTAGCCTTTCTTTCTGGGTTGTACATTGTCCTCAGTTCTGTGCGTATTTTAGTCCCACGTGGCTCTTTTCCTTTCTATTTGTTATCTAGTGTTGTGCGTGTTATAGCCCCACGAGGCTCTTTACTTTGTATTTGTACTTTGTGTGTTAATATTAATAAATTACGCAAACTCACTGGTCGCCCTCGCATCTCCTTTCTGGCTCGTGAGAGCCAGGCATGACAGTCACACACTTTTCAAAAAGTTCAACTTTTGTCTTGTCAGTCCACAGAGTATTTCCCCCAAAGTCTTGGGGATCATCAAGATGTTTTCTGGCAAAACTGAGACAAGCCTTTATGTTCTTTTTGATCAGCAGTGGTTTTTGTCTTAGAACTCTGCCATGCAGGCCATTTTTGCCCAGTCTCTTTCTTATGGTGGAGTCATAAGAAAGAAACTCCATCTTATGGTGGAGTCTGCAGTAAGGCCTGCAGTTCTTTAGATGTTGTTGTGGGGTCTTTTGTGACCTCTTGGATGAGTTGTCACTGCGCTCTTGGGGTAATTTTGGTCAGCCAGCCACTCCTGGGAAGGTTCATCACTGTTCCATGTTTTCACCATTTGTGGATAATGGCTCTCACTGTGGTTTGCTGGAGTCCCAAAGCTTTAGAAATGGCTTTATAACCTTTTCCAGATCGATAGATCTCAATTAATTTGTTTCTCATTTGTTCCTGAATGTCTTTGGATCGCGATGCATGATGTGTGGCTAAAGAAAATGAATTCAACTTTTTTCCAAAGATGTGATAAACCACAGTTAATTTATGTTTTAACCGGGGGGGGGGGGGGGGGGGGGGGATGGTCACTTTTTCACACAGGGCCATGTAGGTTTGGATTTTTTTTCACCTTTAATAATAAACACCTTCATTTAAAAACTGCATTTTGTGTTTACTTGTGTTATCTTTGTCTAATATTTAAATTTGTTTGATGATCTGAAACATTTAAGTGTGACAAGCATACAAAAGAAATGAGAAATCAGGAAGGGGGCAAACACTTTTTCACAAAATTGTGTATGTGTACACACACACACACACACACACACACACACAAACACACACAGAGTTGCAAGAGTGTAGTTTCATATCTTTAATATTTCCAACCTTAAACACTTGCCAAAATACCACAGAAAGGAGAACGCTGGAATTATTGAGTCCACAAGCTGCATATCTGTTCTGTATCGGTATTGTTCCACATTCAAATTTTAAAAAATTGGATCAAACATTTAAAAAAAAGCTGTATCGGTATGTCCCTACTTTATACAAAGCTGAAAAGCTGAACAAGACTCATCTAACTTATCACAGTTCCTACCATCAGTCAGTCAGTTTTTTTTGTTCCATTAATCAGTCCGATACAAACTTTAAACAGCTGTTAAGATCCACACTTTTCTTGCACTCACATCAGTGGGCAGCAGGAAGCAGCATGATTTGTGGGTTTAGTTTTATTACTTAATTCTGTTAAGCATATTAATGACAACAGCAAAGTAATGATGATAAATATGACATACAGGAGGAAAAAGGCATAATCTAATAAGGAAATGGGTAATAACAGTAAAGGCAATAGAAAAAAAATTAAAAAGGACAGAATCAAACAGTATTTCAACCAAGTCTCTCACTACAGTGATAACAAAATTATAACCAGGGCTATTATAAAACAAATATTAACACAAGCAGAACAAGGCATTAATCTGTGGAATTATGTAAATGTCTGGCTGTAACAGGCATCAATGACAGTGTGTGCAAACATAAATTATAAGCGGTGCAAACACCAAAATCAACAAGTCACTGTGATAATCTCAGCTAAAGCACAGCCACAGGTCCTGTCAGGATTCTGTCAACAAGGCCACAGTAATAAACACAGACAAGAGTCTGACTCCAGAGGATGCAGCATCTCCTGTTACACATATGGTATCATTACACTTCATGTACATTAATAATGTGCTGATATCAACAATTTTGCACATAAATAGCACAATATATGTTTTTAAGAACATCTTTTTGCTCTAAATGATATTTTTTGACATAGAAAAAGATGGCTCATATAATATTCAGAGTCTTTGACTCACACAGAGCAAAATGGAAACAAAAATCCATTGACAGCGGCACTAAGAAGAAAGCCAGTGAGTAAAGGGCAGACATCAAATCACAGACTGGGCATTTTGAAGCTAAATGGTTTACAAAATGAAAGGGATGAGGACAGAAAGGAGGGGAAAGCACTCAAACATTTTGTGGCGTTTGAATGTGATCAGTGACGGGTCAAACAGACAGTTCTTTGGGGAAAAGAAACAGGATAGAGAAAAAAAAAGTCAACACTAGCTATTATTATTTCATTGGTGCCACAGGGGGACAGAGTCTGACAAAAGACAAAGACATGAGGTCAGAATGGATACATCCACCGGGCAGACACAATAACACAGACAGAACCGCAACAAATATGACCTCTGCGAGTCGAATAATGTTCCAATTTGTTGAAACACTGGGATACAATTTAACTGCTCTCTCTTTGTATGTAAAAAAAGATGAAGTGAGAGACGAGTAGCGATATCTGCTGTAGCACTGTGACCTTAACTGTGATTCTAGCAATTCTTTCGAGACATGTATTATCAAATGACAGTACTCACTACATAAAAATCTGCAAGCATTCACAACTAAACAACTTCAATTTTGAGCACCTACTGTAAAACTATGTTATTCTAAATGTAAATGAAATTCATGAAATGATGCCCCCTACCCCTTACAGAAATCCCCACCAAGCAACAGAAGGAGGTACCATTTGTGACAGCACGTTCCGGAAATATTTTTAAACATACACCAGGATGTAATGTCACCAAAGGCTCTCCATATGTTCTGGGGAAAGTGTGGAGACATAATGTTAGAGTAATGATCCTTTAAATGGGGGCTTAAGGGAGCACTGTTAAGAACGACTAATCTTAATGATACCAGATTGTCCTGAATGTCCCCTGAAAATCATCCAATGAAAACGCCATAGCCTTCAGGGAACATCACATCATGACTGGGAACGATACAAGACAGCGTGATTTCCCCCAATACGGACAATGTCACAATGTAATGAAAATGACTATTTGATAAAAAAGCAAGAGGTAATTTGATAGAATTCTGTGGGTTACCCTATGCCAGGTAAATTTTGTTTATATCTAGCTTTTAACTATTTATAATAGTCCAGCATATTATAATTTAACCTTGACCACTTATCTGTGATTGTGACGTTTCATCAAATTTGAATCATTACATCAGAAGTAAAACCCAAAACTACATGCCAAGAAGAAACTGCACAACTTGATTGGCCTAGAAAATCAAAACGGATTGACATTTTTGGAAAATTATATCAATTTTTCATTCTCAATGTGATCTCTGCTTAATTTCAAGCAAATTGGATGAAAGGCCTAGGAGGAGTTCATTTTGAGTTTACTTGCACATTTTTGAAAATATGGTGCAGAAAACTTTATTTTTAGAGCATAAGATCAGAGAAGAAAAGTTGCGGAAGATTTCAGAAAATAGAATAATGGAAGAATTTTTATTCTAGGCCCAGCTGTTCAAGATATTTGCAAAAACATAAAATTGTTTATCATAGCAACACCTACTGTATGTATGCAGTGCTTTGATTTTTGGTCTTTTGGAAGAACTTCTGATCACTCTATGAAATTTCAACTTTCTATGTATTACTGTTTTTGCTCCCATGCGAAGAAGAATGAATGAATGAATGAATTTTATTTATTTCGGATAGTACATTACAGGTTAAAAGAAACTGTATAATATAACAACAAGGTCAAATTAGACAAAGACTCCTTCTACTATACAATTCCACGTGAGTTATCCGAAATGGGTGATGGCTGAAGCCGCAGCTTATATTGCCCACCCATATTCCATCCAAGAATTCAAAGGAGAAAAAAGAGAAAACAAGACAAGAGCGATTACAATTTAAAACAAGGCTAAGACAAAATGTGACTGAGAGAAAAAGAAAACTGAGCTAGTCTAAGTTAAGCGGTTACTATTCAAAAACAAATCTAAGACATAGTGTCACAGAGAAAAAAAGAAAAAAAAGAAAAAACTAAGCTACAACACAACACAGGCTGGAAATGTCAATCCTTATGTGAGTTTACATGTCGTCTTGTAAATATGTTTGGAGTATTTCTTCCTTTAGTTTTTGTTTAAATTGTCCAAGCTTTGTACATGATTTTAATTCAGGTCCAAAATCGTTCCATAATCTGACTCCTTGCACTGAAATACAGTGTTGCTTGGTGGTTGTTCTCACTGTAGGCTTTTGAAATATACATGTTCCTCTGAAGTGATATCGTTTCTCCCTTGTTTGGAACAACTTTTGGATATTTGCGGGCAGTGATAGATTCTTCACTTTGAACATTATTATTGCGGTTTTAAAGTCAATCAGATCTTTCAACTTGAGAGTTTTTTGTTTAAGAAAAAGTGGATTTGTTGGTTCCCTGTAAGCTGCTTTGTTGATTATTCTAATAGCTCTCTTTTGAAGCATAAAGAGTGGATATATGTTTGTTTTATATGTATTTCCCCATACTTCATTACAATATGTCATGTATGGGAGTATTAATGAATGGTACAAGGTGTATAGTGTGGGTTGATTCAGCAAATTTTTCACTCTGTGTAATATTGCAATTGATTTGGATACTTTACCTTTTATATAATTAATATGTGGCTTCCAACACAGTTTGTTATCAATTATTACTCCAAGGAATTTAGTTTCGGATACCCTTTCAATCTCTACACCATTTACACTGAGTTTGGGTACTGGGTAGTTGTGATGGTTGTTAAAGACTATAAATTTTGTCTTGCTTAAATTGAGCGTTAATTTGTTTGAATCAAACCACAGTTTCAGCTTTCCTAATTCCTTTCCGAGTGTATCCAGAAGTTGTTCCAAATTGTTTCCACTGCATAGCAGATTAGTGTCATCAGCAAACAATATTAAGTCCATTTTTTCTGAAACTTTACATATATCATTTATATACATATTGAATAATAATGGTCCCAAAACTGAACCCTGTGGGACTCCACAGGTGACCTTCAGTAACTCTGAGTTTTTGCTGTTAACACATGCAAACTGATATCTATTCTTTAAGTAACTACTTAACCAGGACAGTGCTACCCCTCTAATACCACAATTTTGTAGTTTCTTTAATAATAGATTGTGATCTACTGTATCAAATGCTTTTTTAAGATCCAGGAATACTCCAACTGAATACTCGTTATTTTCAGTGGCTGTTGATATTTTTTCTGTAAATTCCATTAAGGCATATGCTGTTGTCCTTTTGTGTCTGAACCCATATTGCTGCTCACACAATAAATCATTCTTCAGTATGAAGTTGTCAATTCTCTCATAGAATTTTTTTCAAGTATCTTGGAAAATTGCGGTAATAGTGAAATTGGTCTGTAGTTGGAGAGTTCCCCTCTGTCGCCTGTCTTGTAAATCGGAATTACTTTAGCTATTTTCATTGCATTGGGAAATATACCTGATTGGAGAGACAGGTTACAGATATACGTCAGTGGTTTCACTATGCATTCGATAACAGTTTTGACTAGTAGCATGTCAATACCATCGCAGTCAGTAGATGTTTTACTTTTGAACGATTTAACAATTTCAATGACCTCTCTTTCGTCTGTGTTCTTTATGAAGATGGTGTCTTTTACAGCAGTGTTATTGCATATTGTATCACCTGTAGGCGCCGTAGTGGGTATTTCTCGGGCCAGTTTAGGTCCAATGTTAACAAAAAAATTATTAAATTCATCTGCAGGTGAAGCTATATTCACATTCGGAGTCGATTTATTATTTTTTGGAATATTAGTTGGGTAGCTAGTATTTCTGCTTTTATTTCCAAGGATACTGTTGATTATTGTCCATGTATTTTTAATATTGTCTTTGTTTTTTTCCAGTTCTTTACTGTAATAGTCTCTTTTACTGCATCTTATTATATATGTTAACTTATTTTTGTATGTTTTATACCATTGCTCTGCTTCTTTTGTCCTTTTCTTTATGAAAGCTTTATATAATAAATTTTTCTTTTTACACGCCTTTTGTAGTCCTTTGGTTAACCATGGTTTGTCAGCAAATTTGTGTTTAAGCTTTTTTTTAACTAATGGGCAGTTTTTTTCATAAAGAGTGGTTACAATGTTTATAAATGTGTCATAGGCTTCATTTACATCTGATACATAGACTTCTGTCCAGTCTTGCTTCAGCAAGTCCTCTTTAAAAGAACTGATTGCGTTTGGTGATTTGTGTCTGAACGATTTTGAGATTTTTTCTGGGTTGGGCCCCATGTGGCCATGGATAAGTGCAAAGGTTGGCAAGTGGTCGCTTATATCATTTATCAATAATCCACTTTCTATTTTCTTATCGAGAACATTGACAAACAGGTTGTCAATAAGTGTAGCAGAGTGAACTGTGATTCTACTGGGATGTGTTATTGTGGGATATAGACTCATGCTGTACATAGAGTTCATGAACTCTGTAACTACATTTTGCTGATGTGGATTAAGTAGGTCAATATTGAAATCTCCACAAATTGCTACCATTTTCTTACTAGTAATATTATTGTACAGCTCGACTAATTTATCTCTGAATGTCTCAATGCAAGTTCCCGGCGTTCTGTATATGCAGCTTATGATTAGATTTTTTGTTTTGTCTAGGTCAATCTCAACAGTAACACATTCCAAAATCCCTGGTAGTGCTGAGGACATTTCATTTACAAGCTTACATCTATATAGGTCATCAACATACAGTGCAACACCACCACCCTTTTTTTGAGATCTGTTAATGTTAAACATCTGATATCCCTCTATTGCCATCAGGGGAGCCTGGTCTTCATTAAGCCAGGTTTCCGAGACTGCAATGGCTGTGAATTTTCTGTTTAGCTGTTTTAAATAGTCCTGAATCTGTGAGAAGTTTTTGTTAAGACTTCTGCTATTGAAGTGTATTATTGACAGTTTACCATCTAATTGCACTTGACTTTTGAATTGCTTTTCAGTGTAATATTCACAGTGGTTATGAATATTATTGAAAGAAAGAAGAAGAAGAAGAAGAAGAAGAAGAAGAAGAAGAAGAAGAAGAAGAAGAAGAAGAAGAAGAAGAAGAAGAAGAAGAAGAAGAAGAAGAAGAAGAAGAAGAAGAAGAAGAAGAAGAAGAAGAAGAAGAAGAAGAAGAAGAAGAAGAAGAAGAAGAAGAAGAAACACCTTGCACCAACATCACACAAGAAGCAAATGCACACTTAAGTCTCCAGGTAGGAGCGCATTTTATTAGTACCATCCCTGCAACTGGTCCCCTTACCAGGTCCCCGTGAAGTGGTTTTGAAACAGGCCAACAGAGTGAAAGATTATGACACTGCCCTCTTCAATGCAAGACACATGAGCAGATGAGGTGAATTTCTCATGAGATGAAGGACTTGTTGACGTACCAAGTGTATTAGCTACTATATAGAACATAAAACATATGTCGTTTTAAGAAAATGAGCAATTATTGCACAATAGTAAATATAAAAAATATTTTAATTCTAGTTCAATATAAAGTATATACTGTATATCAACAGTATAAATTGATCTTAAAAACATACAGACAATACAAATTCAGGATCCTATGTAAGTCATTTGAGTTTATGGAGAGAGAAATGCCACAACAGAATTTGAAAAGTGAGATGACAATAGGAAAAAATGCATGGAGCGAAAGGTGGAGACCAAGGACTGATAGAGTTCTGTGGAGGGGAAAATCATCAAGCACATTGACAGAACAGAGTTACTGGTCCGTAACCAATCAAACACCCAAAAGTGCGTGTAGACTGCATGTGTGCATGGGTGTGTGCTCCGAGTGACTTCCACTTTGATGGTGACCGATTATCACAGTCCCGGTGTGTGTGTATGTTTGCACACATACACGCAAATGTAGATGAGTGTGCACATTTGAGTCCTTCGGCAGCTCTAAAGAGGCAATGGACCAGGACATTCCAGGACATGTGGGAAAATCTACAGGGAACTGCAACCAAACTCAAACAAATTCCCACAAACACACACACACACACAAAACCCATCCAGCAAACAAAGATTAAAACAAACATTACCTTTCGCACGGACACAGCCCAAACACATGTGCAAACACACAAAGTCAGCCAAAAAAACTGGTATACACACATGGTCAAATACACAGCTATTGTCCATATTAGGAGTGACTCAAAGAGAAGTTTATTTTCACAAATCTTGAGGTAAATTATTTATATAAATTCCAAAGAAAGAGGGAAAACAAGGCAAAAAATATCTAGCCATACAGAACAGTAGGAATGAAGCCAGAAGGAGGGCAAAGAAGAGAGAGGAGAAACATTAGGAGGAAGAGAAAGAGGGAGAGACAAAGACGAGAAGAAATCAATACATGTGAGATGGCAGCAAAGGAGGGAAAGAGGTCACAAATCAGCCAAGCCAATACCGCGTGTGCCCGTAATGTACGCGCATGTGTCCGTGCATGTGTAGATGTGGAGTCACAGGTCATTGCTACCAGACTAATAACCATTCACACTTTAGGTAATGGAGATAAAGTAAGTAACCAAGTACACAATATGTCATTAGCGCACTTCAAGGCTAATGGAGATACACTGAGGTCGTACTCGCATTGCTTAAGCAAACAGTGAAGGAATACCCTTCACAATAAGAAATGCAATGTAGATAAATTGTGTTCACGTTGATTCATATTAATTATGCTGGAAATGTGGCTGGTGTGTTTGAGCAAATGTCACTGCTAATAATCCCACTGTTAAACACGTGTTAAAGATGTTTATTTCCTTTCCTTCTTTGGCTAAGGTGTGAGAGGTGGGTCGAAACAGCTGTGTTTGCCAGGGAAACTGGCAGGAATATTTGAGGAATCAAACCTGATCCCTCTGGTTGATAAATGACCTCAGTAACCCCTAGACCTGCCCACTGCCACCGTGCACCAACATAACCAGCCCATTATTTCCTGCGGTTTTCCCTGGACTACCCACCATCCAGATAGATCATTTTAAATGGATTCACATTGGTCAGGACTAGCCATCAATGACCTCTTTATGAACAAGCCCACATTTTAGAATGGGAACATATTCTGATTAAGAAGGTCTTAATATGGAATTATTTGGAAATTATTAACACTTGAATTTTATTTTTTTATTATATTCCTGTGTTACAAGGTCCTTATTCAGCAAAGAAAATTGACATATTTACTACCATCCAACCATCTAGCCATCCATCTTCTACCACTTATCCGGGGGTCTGGGTCACTGGGGCAGCAGGCCAAGCAGAGTAGCCCAGACTGCCACCTGGATCACGTAACACCACGATCCACATGATCCCTCCTGCAGGTGATGAGTCCACCAGTAGGAGGAGGGCGGACCCATGTGGCTCCTTTGAGTAAGCTGGGTCTTTGTTGCAAGTATTTTCATAGAGAGCCACTGGACTGTTCATGGTCTGGCCCTTCACCGAGGACTTATTTGTCTTGGGAAACCCTACCTGGGGCAACATGGTCCTGACAATATTGCTCCTGGGATCATTAGGGAACACAAAACCCCTCCTCCATCATGTGGTTTACAACTGACTATCAATACTGTTTAATAAGTGCTTTAGGATGGTTAATAAATAGCTAAAAGGCAACTAATAAATGTATTATTATACAACTGTTAGTTCCAACTGAGCAATGTGATTGGACAATACAGATTCCAGGAGTTACTATGTTCCCCGATAACACAACATAAAAATAATTTTTTTGTAAGTTGTCTGTATTTTTTCAACTGATTTAAGACAATTTTGCACCGCTGAATCTGAAAATGACATCCGTTTCTCTCAATCAGATCAGGTTTTTATGCTAAGTTGTAAGCAGATGTACAGCAGTTGTACATTTGTACTGTAAATTGAATAGTAGACACTGATAAAGGTAAGTACATGTAAATTGAATGTCACGTCATCATTGTTCAAAATTCAGAGAATTTCAAGAAATAAAAAAGAATTTTGCATCATATAAAGTACCCGTACATGTAAACAAAAATATAAAAAAAACATGTCGCCATAGTTCAAAAAGTTGACCTGATTGAGCAAAACCAATGTGATTTTTGGATTCAGCACATCAAAATTGTCCTAAATCAGCTAAAAAAAACTTAAACAATAAATTTGGTGTTGACCAGTGTAATTGTACTCTGATGTTTCACTGGATATGTATCACGCTGCTTCAAAGGTGTTCTAGCAACTGTTAATTACTATTATTTCAACTCTGTCAACTAAAGCAGTGGCTTCTTATAGGTATGTGAGAATCGTAATACTGTATTGTAGTACCTTAATTTCCACAGTGAAGCACTGTTTGAAAAGAAATCATACCAATGTGGCCCGGAAGTCCTACCCTTCTAAAGATCTACAAGATATTTCACGTCTCTATTTCACCCCCTCACCCCCCAGCCAGTCGCAGCAGATGACTGCCCCTCCCTGAGCCTGGTTCTGCTGGAGGTTTCTTCCTGTTAAAAGGGAGTTTTTCCTCTCCACCGTCACCAAGCGCTTGCTCATAGTGGATTGTCTGATTGCTGGGGTCTTTATGCAATTGTGGGGGTTTCCCCTACAGTTGAAAGTGCTATGAGATGACTGTTGTTGTGAAATGGCACTATGTAAATAAAGTTGAATTGAATTGAATTCTGTTAAAAAAGTAGAAAAGCTAGAGTCAGATTTATTGTCTCAATTAGCAAACCACAATACCTTTGTGGTGATGGACTCTTTATTTCATCTGAAAACGCCAAGAAAAAGTGAGCAAAGTGTGCTGAAGCCAAACTGCTAGCATGCTAACTAGCCACCTGCACAATGTCACGGTGACCACAAACCCTAGTCAACAGGTGACCGATATGCATTATAAACACTGACTTCTGCACTGGACAATATTTGATTTGTTTACATGTGTGTGAAATGACAATAGGCCTGTTCTTTTCTATATTATGCTTACTGAGGTGTTTAGCAACAGTTAACTGGGTATTTAGATGGTAATATTTTCTTGGTGATGCTACCACATGTTGGGCCTACGACTTTCACAGAGTTATTATATTCACTGATACCACACTCCCTGTTGTATAATATTGCTTAAATTAGCACCTAATTAACAGTTCTTCCCTTAACTAAAGTGTTACACAAACATATAATTTTGTTCAAGCCACACCCTTTATTTTCATTGCTCTTTCAGTTAATCATACAATATATATTAAAAAAAACACTACAAGCTAACAAATGATGTTTTCCTTCTTCTGATGAGAAACTGTTTGCATTTTCACAATTCATTCAATCTCTGCCACAGGACACAAATTTGACTTTTCTTTCCCTGTTAAACCAAGAAAGAAAAAGATGGAGTTAGCATGAATGAAGGGAAAGAGAGCACTACAGGAGTCGTGTCATCTTCCTCCTCAGTGTGACTCCTTGATATCAGTTGGCCTGTTCAGCCCTCGCAGCGACACCCTCCATAAGCATCCCTCCATCATCCCCTACTTGTCTCCCATGCTTTCTCAAGTTCAGGTTTTATCTGTCTTTGCTCGCTTCGATTTCAGGCGGTTGAAATTAGAGTAGAGCACAAAAAACAGCGTGGAGTAGAGAGAAAGGACAAGAGAAGAAAAGGGAGAAAAAAGAAAGCAAAGGGATGGGACAGCGGAGCAAGGAGGCAGATAATAAAGGCAGTGTGGGGGTCAAAGCTTCTAGTCGTGTCTGTGAAACAGTAGGAAACAAAGAAGAAAACAGCTTACAGAGTGCAGATTCTTACACAAACAGATAAACAAGGCACACACACAGAGACCCAATAGTAGATTTCAACTTGATTCACTAAAACTGTGCTCCTTGATGCTGTTTCAATATTTTGGGGGTTTTGAAATCACACTGTTGGATTTGTTTTTATATTTTATCTTTAATTTAAAGTTTTATTTAAACATCTGTAAATTCCAAAACAGCAGTGTATACATAAGCTACACTGCGGCTCCTGTCAGCTCCAGACTTCAACAGTTTTCAATTTTAATAAGAGTTACAGTTTATTTATTTAATTTTCATACTTTTATGGCTGTATGTGTATTGACTATGGTGTGCTTTAGAGATTAAATGTCTCAGAGCAGTCAAACTAGTGAGCAGCCAATCAATTTTTCCATTAAAGCGACATTAAGATGCTTCTGTACGAGATAAATTAAGCATTAATTAAACCATATCTTGAGCAATTCATCATTTAAAACGAAATCCATGTTTTGTGCAGCCCTGGGGGTTGTTTCAAAAGATGTGGACACTCAGAAAGATAATTGAACTACAAATTAAACTTACAAAATTAAGTTTTGCACAAAATGATACTTGACAAGACTTTTAAATGGACAAATAACTGTCATTGTCTGCCTTCCAGAAGATGAGTGTTAAAGGGAGGACTCAGGGCGCAGGCAGGATCAGGTGCAATAATGATTTATTAACAAAAAACTCCAGGACAAAATAAAAAGCAGCACAAGGACTGAAACACAAAGGCAGGAAAGGCAAAAACACACAAAGCAAGGCAAGGCTTAGACAAAGCGAAAATAATCACGGCAAGACTAACATGACAGGGTAAATGACAACAATGACCTCACGAAGGACAAAGAACAAAGAATCACACACATTTTTTCCTCTGAAGTAAAGCGTCTGAGTGCTTTGGAAAGCACTAGACAAATAAAATGAATTATTATTATTATTATTATTATTATTATATAGAGGAACACATAATTACAAATGCCAGACAGCTGGGAACAATCAAGGGCTACATGGTAACACAGGAGGAAATAGCTAGAGGTATGGAAACATGAGAGGCTGAGAACAATAGGTAAACAAATACACACACCAGACCCAGAACTAGACAAAGGACAAAACCAAGGGCAGTGGGAACACAAAGACCACAATAATGACAATAAGACAAACAGGTGATGACAACACATGACCAAAGCCACAAAGGACAATCAACACTACCAATAATAATACTCATAATGACAGAGGGGAAAACAAGGAACTCAAAATGAACATAAAGCATGGGTATGGTCCCAAACCATGCCCAGATCATAACAATAACTGGACTTGACTTATCAAGTCTTTGAAGTACCTATTAAAGTAAACATGGGTAAATTTACAGCATGGTGGGTCAGTGGTTTACATTGATACCTCACAGCAAGAGGGTCTGGGATTGAACTCAGGTTCAATCCCAGGTCAAGTCCATCACATCTGAAATTTGCATGTTGTACCTGCGGTGTGTGGGTTTCCTCCGAGTACTCCGGTTTTGTCCTACAATTCAAAGACACGTTCCAGGAGGCAGCTTGCATGGCAGCAGCTCCTCCAAAGGTGTGATTCACATTGTAGATAAGAGAAATGCCATTTTGTTCTACTGTACATACTTTGCCCCTCATGAATCCTCACCTTATCGTGGTGGGGGGTTTGCGTGCCCTCGTGATCCCAGGAGCTATGTTGTCCGGGGCAATTTGCCTCTTGTAGGGTCACCCACAATAAACTGGTCGTGGGTGAAGGGCCATACCAAGAACGATCCAACAGACTCTCATGATGAATGCTAAAACAAGGATTCAGTGTACCCCGCCCGGTATGGGGTTACCGAGGCCTCACTCCGGAGAAAGGCCTAGGGGAGGGGTTTGATGGCTAGCGTCTGGTGGCCGGGTTTCCAGCTATGGGACCCGGACGGGCTTAGCCTGAAGGAGTTACATAGGTCCACCCTCCAGTGGGCTCACCATCTGCAGGAGGGACTACGGGGGTCCGGTGCTATGTGGATCAAGTGGCGGTCTAAGGTGGAGACCTTGTCGGTCTGATCCGAGGCTTCCTAAACTGGCTTTTGGGACATGGAATTTCACCTCTCTGGAGGGGAAGGAGCCTGAGCTGGTGCATGAGGTTGAGAGATACCGGCTAGATATAGTCGGCCTCACCTTAACACACAGCTCCGGTTCCAGAACCAGTCTCCTGGAAAGGGGCTGGAGCTTGGCCTACTCTGGAGTTTCCCTGGGCGAGAGGCGGCGAGCAGGGGTGGGTATTTTTTTTATCCCCCCTACCTTGCAGCTTAAATATTGGAGTTTTCCCCGGTGGACGAAAGGGTTGTTTCCCTGCACCTTCAGATTGGGAAATGGGTCCTGACCATCATTTGTGCCTATGTACCAAAGGATGGTTCAGAGTACCCATCCTTTTTGGAATCACTGACTGGGGTGCTGGAGGGTGCTCCTCTTGGAGACTCCATTGTCCTACTGGGGGACTTCAATGCGCATGTGGGCAACGACAGTGAAACCTGGAGGGGGGTGATTGGGAGGAATGGCCTACCCTATCTGAACCTGAGTGGTGTTCAGTTATTGGACTTCTATGCAAACTACAATTTGTCCATAACAAACACTATGTTCAAAGAGAAGGGTGTCCATATGTGCACCTGGCACCAGGACACCCTAGGTCACAGGTCGATGATCAATTTTGTTATTGTGTCATCAGACCTGCGACCGTATGTCTTGGACACTTGGGTAAAGAGAGGTGCAGAGCTGTCAACTGATCACCACCTGGTGGTGAGTTGGATCCAATGGCAGGGGAGAACACCATTCAGACCTGGTAGACTCAAACGTATAGTAGGGGTGTGCAGGGAATGTCTGGCTGAGGCCCCTGTCTGGGAGGTCTTCATTTCCCACCTCCGGAAGAACTTCAACCACATTCCGAGGGAGTCTGGAGACATGGAGTCTAAATGGGCCATGTTCTCCACCTCCACTGTTGAAGCGGCTGCCCAGAGCTGCGGCCACAAGGTCGTTGGTGCATCTCACGGTGGCATCCCCCAAACCAAGTGGTGGACACCAATGGTGAGGGGGACCATGAAGCTGAAGAAGGAGTTCTATCAAGCTTGGTTGGCTTGTGGGACTCCCAAAGCAGCTGAGGTGTACTGGCAGGCCAAGCGGAATGTGGCTCGGGTGGTTGCTGAAGCTAAACCTCAGGTGTGGGAGTAGTTTGGTGAGGCCAGGGAACAAGACTTTCGGTCGGCATTGAAGAGATTCTGGCAAACTGTCCAGCGGCTCAGGAGGGGGAAGCAGCTCCCTGTCCACACTGTGTATGGTGCGGATAGGGCACTACTGACTTCGACTGGGGATATCTTTGGGCGGTAGAAGGAAACCTTCGAGGATCTCCTCAATCCCACTGACACACCTTCGACAGAGGAAGCAGTGATTGTGGACGAAGGGGACGACTTGCCCATCACAGGGGTTGAGGTCGCCAAGGTGGTTAAAAATCTCTTTAGTGGCAGGGCCTCGGGGGTGGACAAGATCTGCCCTGAGTACCTCAATCCCCTGGATGTTGCAGGGCTGTCATGGTTGACACGCCTCTGCAACATTGAGTGGAGATCAGGGACAGTGCCGTTGGCATGGCAAACCGGGGTGGTGGTTCCGCTCTTTAAAAAGAGGGACTAAAGGGTGTGCTCCAACTTTAGAGGGTTCACACTCCTCAGCCTCCCTGGGAAGGTCTATGCCAAGGTACTGGAGAGTAGAGTCTGGCTGCTGGTTAAACCTCGGATGCAGGAGGAGCAATGTGGTTTTCGTCCTGGCCGTGGCACATTGGACCAACTCTTTACCCTCTCAAGAACCCTCAAGGGTTTGTGGGAGTTTGTCCAACCAGTTTACATGTGTTTTGTGGACTTGGAGAAGGCATTCGGCTGCGTCCCTCATGGTTTTTGTGGGGGGTGCTTCAGGAGTATGGGGTATTGGGCTTGTTATTACGAGCTAGCCAGTCTCTATATGACTGTTGTGAGAGTTCGGTTCATATTGCCAACACTTGGTCGGACTCATTCCCAGTGAGAGTTGGACTCCGCCAGGGCTGCCCTTTGCCACTGATCCGCTTCGTGATTTTTTATGGACAGGATTTCTAGGCGCAGCGAGGGAACGGAGGGTGTCATGCTTGGTGACCACAGAATCTCATCTCTGTTGTTTGCAGATGATGTTGTTCTGTTGGCTTCATCCAGCAATGACCTACATGTCTTACTGGGACGGTTTGTGGCTGAGTGTGAAGCGGCTGGGATGATAACCAGCACCTCCAAGTCTGAGTCCATTGTCCTCAGCCGGAAAAAGTTGGGTTGTCCTCTCCGGGTTGGGGACATGCTCCTGACCCAAGTGGAGGAGTTTAAGTATCTTGGGGTCTTATTCACGAGTAAGGGGAGAATGGAGCGAGAGATTGACAGATGGATCGGAGCAGCATCTGCAGTGATGCGGATGTTGTATTGGTCCGTTGTGAAGAGGGAGCTGAGCTCTAAGGCAAAGCTGTCGATTTAAAGGTCAATCTACATTCCTACCCTCACCTATGGTCATGAGCTTTGGGTAATGACTGAAAGAATGAGATCGTGGATACAAGCGGCTGAAAAAAGCTTTCTTCGTAGGATTGCTGGACTCACCCTCAGAGATAGGGTGAGGAGCTCAGTCATTCGGGAGAAGGTCAGAGTACAACCGCTGCTCCTCCACATTGAAAGGAGCCAGTTGAGGTGGTATGGGCATCTGATCAGGATGCCTCCTGGACGCCTCCCACTTGAGGTGTTTCGGGCACGTCCCACTGGGAGGAGACTCCGGGGTAGACCCAGGACTCGCTGGAGAGATTATGTCTCCCAGGTGGTCTGGGAATGCCTTGGTATCCTCTCTGAAGAGCTGGAGCAGGTGGCTGGGGAGAGGCAAGCCTGGGCTTCTCTGCTTGAACTCCTGCCTCTGTGACCTGGACCGCCAGAAAAGCAGTGGAGGATGGATGTACTGTACATATTTTGCTGTGTCATGGTTGAAAAACAATAAAGTTGGCTTTCATCAAACTTTCAGTATTTTAGGAAAAATAAATAAAATAAATGATATTTAAATAATTCAACAGGTCAACTATGTAGCATACAGTGGGGAAAAAAAGTATTTAGTCAGCCACCAATTGTGCAAGTTCTCCCACTTAAAAGATGAGGTCTCCAATTTTCATCATAGGTATACCTCAACTATGAGAGACAAAATGAGAAAAAAAAAAAATCCAGAAAATCACATTGAAGGATTTTTTTTTTTCCCACAATATCTTTATTGAACCTTTTTTTTTTTTTTTAACAAACATGATACAAACAATCAAACACTAACACTAAAGTACTACAAAAAAAAAATGCACTAAAAACACCAACAACCACCAACAAAATCAAATCTTCAACAATGCTCCTCTGTTTAGTCTAGACAATCCAATACATAAGTATACATATTATGTTCACCAGTTTGGAATTTACAAGGTCCACACACATCATTCACCTTCTTCTTCAAGAGTTATGTTTAAATTTTTTACATAATCAATAAAAGGTCTCCATATATTCTCAAACACAATTTCCTTTGATTTTAGTATATATGTTATTCTTTCTAATGGAAGGTTTGTTAACATCTGTCTTAACCACTGAGTCACATCTGGTCTATGAGTCTTTTTCCATAATAGTGCAATACATTTTTTGGCATTAAGCAAACTGAGGTCTATGAATGTTCTTTCACTTTTATTAAAATTATGCTTTTCTGGGTACAGACCCAACAAAAACAGTTTAGGATTCAATATGATTTGTTTTGAGATTATTTTTTCAATTGTTACCCTCACCTCTTCCCAAAACATTCTTATTAATCTACATTCCCATACACAATGAAATAGGGTTCCTTTACTTTCCATGCATTTTGTGCATGTATCTGGTATATTTTTGTTATATCTATTTAACTCCTCCGGTGTAACATACATCCGCATTAACCATTTGAAATGTATCAATTTAAGGCGTGCATTTATTGATTTGGTTTGAGCTTCTGTACAAGCCAATTCCCATTGTTCCTCTGAAATTTCAATTTGCAGATCTTCTTTCCAGTAGTTTAATCTTTTCAGTGAATTTTCACTTGAAGATAGTGTCAATGAGTTATAAAACTCTGAAATAATACCCTTTCTTTTACTATCTTTCATCATCATTTTTTCCAAGGATGAATAAATAGGTCGAGTGAGAGCTTTATTTTGATTTGATCGAATAAAGTTTCTAAGTTGAAGATATTTAAAAAAATGTGTTCTATTGAGATTAAATTTGATCCTCAGCTCTTCAAAAGACATTATGTTGTCTGCACATGGCAAATATAAATCCTGAATCTTTTGTATCCCTTTTAAATTCCATACTTTAAATACAGCGTCCGCTCTCCCTGGTTTAAAATATTGATTACCCCATATTGGACTAAATTGTGACAATAACTGTGGTTCTTTTAAATAGTTTTTAGCTTCACACCATATTTTGATCATATGCTTTACAAATGGATTTTTAACTTGTTTTTGTAATTTTTTTGCCGAATCTGAGTATATGAATATGGGAAGAGGTAAAGGTAAATTGTATGATTCCATTTCAGTCCAGTGAGGGAGATCATTTGATGAAAAATAATATGTCATAGACCTCAGTTGTGCCGACCAATAATACAACATAAAATTTGGACATTTCAGACCTCCACGATCAAATGGTAAATATAATAAAGACAAACGTAATCTAGCCCTCCTGTTGTTCCATATAAATTCCACTAACTTTTTTTTTATTCTTGAGAATAGATCTAAAGGTGGTGATAAGGGAATGTATTGAAATAAATAAAGTATTTTAGGTAAAATATTACTTTTAAGTATATTGATTCTCCCGATCATCGACATTGGTAGTGACATCCATCTCTGAGTTAACTCACTGATATCTGACATTAAGGCTTCATAGTTGACACTGGCGACTGATTCTAGCTTAGGCATAATTTGGATTCCTAAATATTTAAACTGATTTACAACATTGAATTGATTTACCTCAGGGGCTGGGTAATTTCTCTGGGTCTCATTTAGCATTAATATTGAAGATTTAGTTTTATTTATTTTATATCCTGATATTTCCCCAAAATTCTTTATTAAATTCAACAAGGTTGGAATTGATTTTTTTAGATTCGACATAAACAAAATTATATCATCGGCGTACAGGGAGATTTTATGTTCTGTTGGTCCAACTTTAATTCCATATATTTGTGAATGTAAATGTATCGCTATCGCTAAAGGTTCAATTGCCATAGTAAACAGTAAAGGTGAAAGTGGACAGCCTTGTCGACATCCTCTATTGATTTTTATTGGTTTTGAAATATTGTTATTTGTTAGGATTTCTGCTGTAGCATTATTGTATATTATTTGAACCCATTTTATGAAATTATTTCCAAGTCCAAACCTTTGTAGGACTTCAAAAAGAAAGGGCCATTCAACTCTATCAAAGGCCTTTTCGGCGTCCAATGATAGGAGAGCTGTATCCGGTGCTTCTTTATTAAAATAAATAATATTAAATAGTCTTCTTACATTATGGAAGCCTTGTCTACCCTTTATAAAGCCATTCTGATCTCGATTAATAATATTTGGTAAAGTTTCTTGTATTCGTCTTGCTAAAATTTTACAGATTATCTTAAGGTCGGCGTTTAATAGGCTTATTGGTCTCATATTTTCACATTTATTAGAGGGCTTACCTGGTTTTGGCAGCAGTATAATTAAGGCATTATTTATGTATGATGGTAAATTATTATTTTGAAATGCTTCTAAAACCATTTCCAAAAAAGGTTTTATTAATTTATTCTTAAATTTTTTATAAAGGTCAACTGGAAGACCATCTGGTCCTGCACTTTTTCCTGATTTCATATTATCAATGGCTAGCCCAACTTCTTCTTGACTAATTTTAGACTCCAATATCTCCCTGTTTTCATTTGGAATACACGGTATAGATAGTTCGTTCAAAAACCCATTTAGTTTTGTTAAATCAGGTTCATTTTTGGTATCATATAATTTTTCATAGTAATCTCTAAAGGCTCTATTAATTTCTAAAGGATCTATAACTACCTGTCCGTTACTTATAATACTGGTAATTGGTGTTTTAATTTCCAATTGTTTAATCTGCCATGCTGATAATTTTCCTGATTTTTCACCTTGTTCATAAAAAGATTGTTTCAATCTTAGAAGACTCGAGGCAGCTCTATTCGCTGATTTTTTGTCGTATTCAGCTCTCAAAATCAGTAATTCATTCTCCAACCTTGGGTCACTTCCTGCATACACTTTTTCCTGAAGATTTTTTATTTTATGTTCCAATTTAGCTCTCTCCTCTCGAGTCTTCTTAGATTTTGATCCTGTATAACTAATAATATGTCCCCTAATAAAAGCTTTGAAAGCCTCCCACTTTACACATGCTGATGTTTGTGTAGTATTGATGTCAAAGAACTCGTCTATCTGTTTTTCTATATACTTGACAAATTCCTCATCCTGAAGCCATTTATGCTGAAATTGCCATCTACCTGATTCCTTTGTCAATTTTTTATCTACATATATTAGACAACAGGGTGCATGATCAGAGATCACGATGTTATCATAAAAGCAGTTTTGAATCTTGGACCTTAATTCTGTGGAAATCAAAAAATAATCAATACGTGAGAATGTCTTGTAGGTACTGGAATAACAAGAATAGGCTTTAACTTGTGGTTTCATTTCTCTCCATATATCTAACAATCTCAATTCTTTCATAAAATGATTAATAGTCATCCTACATCCAATGTGCGTACAATCCAGTCCTGTTGATCTATCCACACCTGGATTCAATGTACAATTAAAATCCCCTGCTATTATATGTTGCCCTGTAAGTGATGATAAGATGAGAAATAAATTAGCAAAGAACTTCTGATCATCTATATTGGGACCATATAAGTTCACAAGATTTATATTTTCTAATAGCAAAGAACCTTGAATGATTACATATCTTCCAAATTTGTCTCCAATTACATTTTTCACTTGAAAAGGAACTGATTTATGTATGAGAGTCATAACTCCCCTGGCTCGGGATGAAAATGAAGAGGTGAATACACTTCCCTGCCATCTACTCCTAATTCTTTTAACATCCTCCTCTATCAGATGAGTTTCTTGTAAAAACACAATTCTTGAACCCATGTCCTTTATTTTATTCATAACTTGTTTAAGTTTTTTTAAATTTTGTAGACCTCTGCAATTCCATGAAGTTAAATTAAGATTAACACTTTGGTCCATGATCAATAGAGAGTTTGGGATTACCTTGCAGTGTAAACATGCTCATACAGAGAAGCAAAAACATGAGTGGTTGAACATTCATCCTACAAACTACACACAAACAAATTTCCCCTTCCCACACTTGTGGCAAACCCCCCAAAATCAAAAGAAAAATTCTGTCTCCCGATATAGCCATCGACCGTTCCACACCCACGGGGAACAGCCTAAGCCACTCCTTCTTCATCCTCCCAATCACCCTAACTCTACTGCTTTTAATGACGTAACATTAACTCTCCTCTGTAGTTTTCCAACTTAACTCCAAAATTTTTAACAACTTTGTACATCATAGTTTTTTTTTGTTTGTTTTGTTTTTGTTTTGTTTTTTTTTTAATATATAATACAATCTATATTTTGTAAACTTACTATTTACTTCAAGTCAGTCAGATGCCTGTGCAAATGCTTAATTATTCTACCTTATATTTTGTTCATGCTTAGCTCCCACCAGTCTCTTCTTCTTCTTTGATCTTCTTGATGAACTCCTGCGCCTCCTCTGGGGTCTTGAAGATGTGGGTTCTGCCCTCATACGTGGTCAGCAGTCTCGCAGGATAGATTACACCATGACGAATCCCAAGGTTGCGCAGCTCCTTACGTACGGGATCAAACTGCTTCCTCAATTGCTGGATTCCTGTGGCCAAATCTGGGTAGAACCGCACCTGCTGGTCCTGGTGTTTAATCTCTCCTTTAGCACGTGCAGCGTTGAAGATCTTCATCCTGTCTCTGTTGCTAAGAAACTTCATAATTAAGGTCCTCGGCGGTCCCTTATCTCTCCGTGGGCCAATACGATGTGCTTTTTCCAGAACCACTGCTGATTGCAACTCCTCGCTGCCCAGCACCTCCGGAATCCACTTTTCCAGAAAGGAACATACGTCCCGACCTTCTGATTCCTCTGGAAGACCCACCAGCCTCAAATTATTCTGTCTCGACCGAGATTCCAAATCCAAAATATTATCTTCCAGAGATTTATTTTTTTTTTCCAAAGTGCGCACCTTTAATTGAAGACGGGTGACGTCATCTTCAGCACTAGCGAGACGGAGCTCCATCTGCGCCGTTCGTTCTACACAGTCACCCAATTCCTTTCTTATTCCTTCCAACGCTGTCATAATCCCATCAAATCTAGAGGAAAAGTCAGCTCTCATTGAACTCATGGCTGCCATCAGCGCATCTGCGCCATTCCCCGCAGAAATCGCAGCGTTGCCAGCCTCCTCCGCCATATATGGAGTTTTGTTTGCTGCGTCACAGACCTGAAAGTCCGTTAATTTGGACTGTTTCGGCGGCTCGCTTTTTCCTTTTCCTGGTTTTCCAGCCTTAGGCTTCGCCGACATATCCACATTGAAGGATTTTTAATGAATTAATTGGTAAATTCCTCGGTAAAATAAGTATTTGGTCAATAACAAAAGGTCATCTCAATACTTTGTTATATACCCTTTGTTGGCAATGACAGAGGTCAAACGTTTTCTGTAAGTCTTCACAAGGTTCTCACACACTGTTCCTGGTATTTTGGCCCATTCCTCCATGCAGATCTCCTCTAGAGCAGTGATGTTTTGGGGATGTTGCTGGGCAACACAGACTTTCAACTCCCTCCAAAGATTTTCTATGGGGTTGAGATCTGGAGACTGGCTAGGCCACTCCAGGACCTTGAAATGCTTCTTACGAAGCCACTCCTTCGTTGCCCGGGCAGTGTGTTTGGGATCATTGTCATGCTGAAAGACCCAGCCACGTTTCATCTTCAATGCCCTTGCTGATGGAAGGAGGTTTTCACTCAATCTCACGATACATGGCCCCATTCATTCTTTCCTTTACACAGATCAGTCGTCCTGGTCCCTTTGCAGAAAAACAGCCCCAAAGTATGATGTTTCCACCCCCATGCTTCACAGTAGGTATGGTGTTCTTTCTTCTCTAAACACAACAAGTTGAGTGTTTACCAAAAAGTTCTATTTTGGTTTCATCTGACCATATGACATTCTCCCAATCCTCTTCTGGATCATCCAAATGCTCTAGCAAACTTCAGACAGGCCTGGACATGTACTGGCTTAAGCAGGGGGACACGTCTGGCACTGCAGGATTTGAGTCCCTGGCGGTGTAGTGTGTCTCTGATGTAGCCTTTGTTACTTTGGTCCCAGCTCTCTGCAGGTCATTCACTAGGTCCCCCCGTGTGGTTCTGGGATTTTTGCTCACCATTCTCGTGATCATTTTGACCTCACAGGGTGAGATCTTGCGTGGAGCCCCAGATCGAGGGAGATTATCAGTGGTCTTGTATGTCTTCCATTTTCTAATAATTGCTCCCACAGTTGATTTCTTCACACCAAGCTGCTTACCTATTGCAGATTCAGTCTTCCCAGCCTGGTGCAGGTCTACAATTTTGTTTCTGGTGTCCTTTGACAGCTCTTTGGTCTTGGCCATAGTGGAGTTTGGAGTCTGACTGTTTGAGGTTGTGGACAGGTGTCTTTTATACTGATAATGAGTTCAAACAGGTGCCATTAATACAGGTAATGAGTGGAGGACAGAGGAGCCTCTTAAAGAAGAAGTTACAGGTCTGTGAGAGCCAGAAATCTTGCTTGTTTGTAGGTGACCAAATACTTATTTTACTGAGGAATTTACCAATTAATTCATTAAAAATCCTTCAATGTGATTTTCTGGATTTTTTTTTTCTCATTTTGTCTCTCATAGTTGAGGTATACCTATGATGAAAATTGGAGACCTCTCTCATCTTTTAAGTGGGAGAACTTGCACAATTGGTGGCTGACTAAATACTTTTTTGCCCCACTGTATGTATTTATTCATGTCTATATGATAAAAATCTAAATCCATAGGTCACTGGCTGAACAGAACTTCATCACTATAACACACTGTTTAACTTCCAAATGAACAGCTGATGTGACACTAAAGGTGTGTTCAGACCAAATGCGAAGCAAATTTTTATTGCGGCGCAAATACATACCAAGTCAAAGGAAAGGGGCGAGCACACGCAAATCTTGTGCATTCGCATGTTCACGTCCAAGGGATAGCACTAGCTAGTCATGTCCCTGAGATTTTGCCGTCACCGGAGTAAAAGTATCAACATTGGAGAGTAAACTAGTTTGATAATAAAACTGCAACTCATCTGGAGACAGATGGACCGGGAGCTCTGCAGCTGAATCGGAGTGTCGGATTTTTTTTACCCACGGACATGCTAACAAGGCTAACAGGCTAGCAATGTAAACAACCCATCATCCAGGTGAAATTTTGAAGGCAAGGACAATTTTTTCAGGTGAGACCCCATCGAATAATGTAAACCTAAGGATGACGGCGTTTTGGGAATTTCCACAGCAGGTTGAACACAGCTGCAGAAGTTATAAAGGCAACTTCACCTGTCTGCATCTCACTCAGATGGTGAATTCATGTCTATTCACGTGTTTTCACTGAATTAAAATGTAATCGCATCACGCAAAAAATTTGTCCATTTGTGTTTGGTCTCAACGCACTTTAATTAATGACTACCAGCCGCACATGATATCAGTGGAAAGATGGAAGAAAATCAGAGCACCAAATAGAAGAGGAGAGAAAAAAAAACCATGGGTGAAACAGACAAAATAGATCAAGACATCAAGTCCTGCTGCCCACTCCCCACTCCACCAACACCCCCCCACTCCCAACACACAGCCCCCCATCCTGACCCTGACCAGGACCCAGGTGAGGACGGAGTTGAGGAAGATCAAGGCGAGGAAGGCGTCGGGACCGGACGGCATCAGCGCAAAGCTCCTCAAGTCCTGTGCAGACCAGCTGTGTGGGATTGTGACGTACATCTTCAACCTGAGTCTGAAGCTGGGGAGGGTACCACAGCTGTGGAAAACATCTTGTGTGGTACCTGTACCAAAAACTTCCCACCCCAAAGACCTGAACAGCTACAGACCGGTGGCCTTGACGTCCCACTTGATGAAGACCCTGGAGAGACTGCTCATTGCTCACCTCCGCCCCCTGGTGGAACCAGCGATGGATCCACTCCAGTTCGCCTACCAGCATGGCATTGGGGTGGAGGATGCGGTGATCTTCCTCCTTCACCGTTCTCTGTCCCACCTGGAGAAGCCCGGGAATGTGGTGAGGATCATGTTCTTTGACTTCTCCAGTGTTTTCAACACCATCCAACGGATGATCCTGAAGGACAAGCTGCTGCACGCAGGGGTGGACCAGCACCTGTCATCATGGATCCTGGACTACCTCACGAACCGGCCTCAGTTTGTGAGAACCCGGGACTGTGTGTCCGACACGATCATCAGTAGCACGGGGGCCCCCCAGGGAACGGTGTTGGCTCCCTTCCTGTTCACTCTTTATACTGCGGACTTCTCACACAACACAACACACTGCCATCTACAGAAGTTCTCTGATGACTCTGCGATCGTTGGCCTCATCTCCAATGGAGATGAAGCTGAGTACAGAGGGCTTATCCAGGACTTCGTGGACTGGTGCCATCGGAACTGCCTCCAGATCAACGCGAGGAAAACTAAGGAGCTGGTGGTGGACTGCCACAGGCAAGGACAACCCCTCAGAGCACCAGTAAATATACAGGGAACAGACATTGAGATGGTGACATCCTACAAGTACCTGGGTGTTCATCTGAACAATAAACTAGACTGGTCACACAATACTGATGCACTGTACAAGAAGGGACAGCGCAGGCTGTTCCTACTGAGGAGACTCAGGTCTTTTGGTGTACAAGGGGCGCTGCTGAAGACATTCTATGACATGGTGGTGGCATCAGCCATCACTTTTGGAGTGATCTGCTGGGGCAGTGGCATTACTGCAGCCGATAGGAAGAGACTGAACAAACTGATCAAGAAAGCTAGCTCTGTCCTGGGGCAGCGCCTTGATCCGGTGGAGGAGATAGGAGAGAGAAGGACGGTGGCTAAACTGTCTTCTCTGCTGGAGTCCGAGTTCCACCCTATGCAGGACATACTGAATGCACTGAGGAGCTCATTTAGCAGCAGACTACATCATCCCAGGTGCACAACCGAGAGGTTTCGCAGGTCCTTCCTACCAACAGCTGTCAGACTGTATAACCTAAGCAGGGCTGCTCGCAGAGATAGCAAAAAGACGTAACAACCTAATAGTTTTTTGAATGCAAAAGATGCAATAGACTTACACAATGGTCCCCTCCAGTATACAACTAGGAAAATACCAGTAGCTACGGAGGGTGAGAATATGTATGGGCACATAATCATACCATGTAGGATAACTAAGTAGACGGTTGTGCTGTTTCATCCCATCTAGCAACAATGCTCTGCACTGTGTGTGTTTATACATTTACATATTTATTCCATCTAGCTACAATGCTCCGCACTGGGTGTGTTTATGTTTATGTTTATATTTATATATCTATATATTCATTCCATCTAGCTACAGTGCTCCGCACTGTGTGTTTATATATCTACATATTATTCCATCTAGCTTCATTGCTCCGCACTGTGTTTATATATTTACATATTTTTTCCACCTAGCTGCAATGCTCCGTACTGTGTGTTTATATATCAACATATTATTCCATCTAGCTACATTGCTCCACACTGTGTTTATATATTTACATATTTATTCCATCTAGCTGCAATGCTCCGTACTGTGTGTTTATATACTCATATACTTATCCCATAAATATGCACACCCTGCTATAACTGGGGATGTGCCTGTGTTCAGAATTAAACAATCACATTCAAACTCATGTTAAATGGGAGTCAGCACACACCTGCCACCATTTAAAGTGCCTCTGATTAACCCCAAATAAAGTTCAGTTGTTCTAGAAGGCTTTTCCTGACATTAATGTAACCACATCTTACAGCACAAGCCATGGTCCACAGAGAGCTTCCAAAGCATCAGAGGGATCTCATTGTTCAAAGGTATCAGTAAGGAGAAGGGTACAAAAGAATTTCCAAGGCATTAAATCTACCATGAAACACAGTGAAGACAGTCCTCATCAAGTGAAGAAAATATGCCACAACAGTGATATGACCAAGAACTGGGTGTCCCTACAAAATTGATGAAAAGACGAGAAGAAAACTGGTCAGGGAGGCTGCCAACAAGCCGATAGCAACACTGAAGGAGCTGCAGGAATTTCTGGCAAGTACTGGCTGTTTAGTACAGATGACAACAATCTCCCGTCTTCTTCATATGTCTGGGCTATGGGGTAGGGTGGCAAGACAGAAGCCTTATCTTACGAAGAAAAGTGAAGAAGCCTATACCGTGGCTGTTTCATCCATCTAGGCGGATGCCCTAAATTTCCCCTCTGGGGATTAATAAAGTACACAAAATAAAAATAAAAATAAATTAAAAAAACATCCAAGCTCAGCCACATTTTTCAAAAACACATTTGAAATCTCCCAAACGCATGTGGGGAAATGTGTCATGGTCCGATGAAACCAAAGTTGAACTTTTTGACCATAATTCCAAAAGGTATATTTGGCACAAACACAACACTGCTCATAACCAAAAGAACACCATACCTACAGTGAAGCATGGTGGTGGCAGCATCATGCTTTGGGGCTGTTTTTCTTCAGCTGGAACTGGGGCCTTAGTCAAGGTGGAGGGAATTATGAACAGTTCCAAATACCAGTCAGTGCTGGCACAAAAGCTTCAGGCTTCTGCTAGAAAGCTGAAGACAAAGAGGAACTTCATCTTTCAGCATGACAATGACCCAAAGCACACATTCAAATCAACAAAAGAATGGCTTCACCAGAAGAAGACTGAAGGGTACCTGTAGTGAATTTTAATCAAAATATATTTCAAAGGATCAAATATGATACTAGTGGTTCTGTCCAGTAATTTTGGTCACGATTCCTTCTCAAATACGCGTGAGTTTCAAGTCACTGCTCTGTCAGTCAGTCATGGTCAGGGACATCTTGCCTCCCCTATGGCCAGTTTCAGCATGGTAGTAATGCACAGTCGTTGCTTTGTGCGATTGACTGGGCTGCAGTATAGCAGTTGTAGCATCAATCCCTTTGGATCTAATCTATAAAATCACTCTTCACCTTAAAGAAATTGTTTCACCTTAAAGTCTGGTCAAGAATTGTTTTCTTCACCTAAGGACCACTGTTTGAAAACACATTCCATGGTAAAAAAGGATGATAAGGCTCCCATTTCATGCCAGGAACGGATTTAGTTTGCCATCATAAATCCCTTGAATTTCCTCCCAACAAGGCAGTTTTATGCCACAAGTACGGTTTGACATATCCCAGATCCCTTGAGTGCATTCCACGGTCTCTAGGAATTATCCACAGCTCAACATAACCCCCTGGTTTACAACTCTGGAATATGTTCGCTGTTGCCTCTACAAGCTAAACTGAGGTTAATGAATGAAATGACTTCCTTTTAACAAAAACTCTCAATTCTCAGATTGTTTTCTTTTTCAGGACACCCTGGACAATCAAGTGGAACTTTGGCATACCATTCTGGTTTAAAATGTTTCATTAATCATTGATTTTAAATGTGTTGCATGTTTGAAAATGCTTAAATGAACCTTATTCTAATAATGTTCATAATAATAATAATGGAACTTTGGCATACCATTCTGGTTTAAAATGTTTCATTAATCATTGATTTTAAATGTGTTGCATGTTTGAAAATGCTTAAATGAACCTTATTCTAATGCATGTTAATTATAGAAGGACAAGTTTATAAAAGTGCATGTTCACTGAAAGTTAGTCATGAATCACTGAAGTTAGCTTAGACTTTATACATAAGTATATAATTTGAATTTCACAATTAATATGTGTGCCTTCTAAAACTTACTCAAGTCATCTGACTGACTCAGCCAATCACCAGCCAGTCTCTGTTGGGCAACGGCTCCTTTCATTTTATTGGTCGGTTACAGACAAAGGACTGTTTTCTTATGAGACCAGAGTTCATTCGATTCTCCCGCGATGGGAGAGAATTGGTTCCCTTTCATGTCAGTCAAGCTGGTCCCATGGAAACTTACTCAGTTTAAAGGAGGAATGCATCAGTTGGGGGAGAGAGTTGTTCTGTGTGAAAGTTTGTCTGTGTCCTGCCTTAAATTCTTTTTCCTTTAAACATCTGGGAAAATTACTTTTTCTTCTTTTTGAGCTCAAACTTCTTTTTTATATGGAGTGAAACTCTGTTCACAAATATTTTTCTATTTTATTCTGTTAAACTTTTTCTATTAACTCACCGTGTTTTAAAGTAGACTCACACTAGAAGCTGTTCTCACCAACCACCACGACACCTGCAGAACTTGGATTTCGTGGCTTGAATTTTTTTTATTAATCTTGCCTCTCCAATTCTGTGACTGTGATCAGACTGTGAACTATATCCCATTTATTTGGACCCGAGGAAGCTGCTGAAAAATTCTCGTGTTGTCCGCATGGCATACTACACGGCCAGCAGCCTCATTATCACCGCCAGATCTCAGCTTTTGACAGCTTGTCCCTGGGAAGAAATATCTGCTGGAAGATATTCTCTGGTATGATCTTCAAATAAAGCTTCAGCTCCTGGATCCAGCTAGAAGCCAACGAAAACCAAGATCACGTGAGCAAGATTCCTTTGTTTCGTCTGCTGAATAATGCAATGTCCATCGCCTTGAGTATGTCATTTCGTCTCAGGTTTAAAACTAGTTCATAACTCTGATCGGAGCTATAGAATTAAAGAGAAATAATATTCCTCTTTTCATTAAATTACATTTTTATTTTTAGAGTACCTCAGAATTTCTTTTCCATATTCTTAGCTTTTATAATTTTCTTCATAAAATTTGCGTCCAATTTTCTTCATCTTTTGGTTACAGTTATTTCAGTCTCCATTTTCCTCACAGTTACAAATTCACACTAAGGTTTCTTTGGTTCCACAAATGTGATTACACTCTTTTGCTCAATAATCCATTACCAGTTAATATGATATTTGACACTTGTTGATCATTTCACCTGCTTACACATCAATTGAATGTAATGTCATTTAATCTGAATCTGATCATTAAAACTGTAAACGGTATAAGGAAGTTTCTGTGATTTCTTTTTCCTGTGTCTGTTTATGAAGTCACCAAGTAGAATTCATGAATATTTGAGACTGACTGATTGAAGGTATAAAGATTAGTTATTAATAAATTGTCCAAGCTTTTGGATTGGTGCCCCAAAAACAGGTTTTTCCGGTGCGTGCGTGGACCTGAAGCAAACCTCCGTTTCCACATACACCTCTAGGTATAAATTAAATAATCTTTGTACCTTATAATTAAATGTTCCTACACAGTCAACAAAGTTTCAACATCAGGATTTTATGTAATTTTTTACAACCATGTACAAGCAAATCTACCTGCATATAATTTAATGAGATAAAATTCTAGTACATTCAATGTGTACTGAATTTACTTGACTGGGAAAAATAATAAAGCAAAATATTGGTAAAACTCAAATTAAACATAAAGCCTCTAAATTGAATGATTTGGCCTCTGTTCCTCCTCATAATTTAAAAATTAAATGTGGTTTATTAAATATTAGGTCTCTAACTCCCAAGTCTCTGTTAGTCCATGATCTGTTAATTGATCATCAGATTGATTTAATTTCCCTTACAGAGACTTGGTTAGGACAAGAGGATTATGTTGGTTTAAATGAATCAACTCCCTCTGGTTATTTAAACTGTCAAAATCCCAGAAGTTCTGGTCGTGGAGGAGGAGTAGCATCAATTTACCATTCCAAATTATTAGTTAATGTAAAGCAAAAAACATGTTATAATTCCTTTGAGGGCCTGGTCCTCAGTATTGGGCACTTTAGCAATTCCAGGTTAAACCCAATTTTATTTGCCATAGTTTATCGTCCCCCATCAACCTATTCAGAATTTTTATCCGAATTTCCTGATTTCTTAGCTGATTTAGTGCTGAAATCTGATAGAATAATTATAGTAGGGGACTTTAATATACATGTGGATGTAGATAGTGACTGCCTTAATGTGGCTTTTAATTCAATATTAGACTCGATTGGGTTTTCTCAGAAAGTAGGAAATTCTACTCATTACCTCCACCATACATTGGACCTTGTTCTGACATATGGCATAGAAATAGAAAATCTGGTAGTGTCTCCTCATAACCCTGTACTGTCAGACCATTGTCTGTTAACCTTTGATTTTACTATTTCTGACTATTTGGCTCCTAAAGAAAAATATTATCACAGTAGATGCCTCTCAGATGATGCTGTTTCCAAATTTATGCAGATTGTTTCCTCTATGCCATGTGTCAACACAACGGAAATAAGCTATAGACAGCTTGCTCCTTCTGTAATTGATAACATGGTGGATAGTGTTTCAGCTTCTCTGCATCAGGCTCTAGACTTGGTGGCCCCCTTAAAAAAGAAAAAGTCTAATCAGAGATTTTTAACTCCTTGGTTCAACACAGAAACTCGTAGCTTAAAACAGAAGACTCGTCAATTAGAAAGAAAATGGCGCTCTACTAATTTAGATGAAATCTATTTAGCTTGGAGAAATCATCTTTTAATTTATAAAAAATCTCTTAGAAAAGCTAGAACGAGTTATTACTCTGCATTAATAGAAGAGAACAAGAATAATCCCAGGTTTCTTTTCAGTACTGTAGCCAGGTTGACAAAGAGTCAGGACTCTGTCAATCCTAGCATCCCCTTAGAGCTTACTAGTCAGGACTTTATGAACTTTTTCAATAATAAAATTTCATCCATCAGAGATAAAATCAATCAGATTCTTCCCACAGTTAACTTAAATACTGTAACTACTACAACTCCTTCTATTGATGTCTGTCTTGATGAGTTTACTCCAATCGACCTTTGTGAGTTAGACAAAATAGTTTCCTCATCCAAACCTTCAACTTGTCTTTTAGACCCTATTCCTACCAGGTTATTTAAAGAAGTCTTCCCACTTATTGGTAGCTTTATTCTTCATATAATCAATTCTTCATTAACTTCAGGCCATGTACCGCAGGCTTTTAAAACGGCTGTAATTAAACCCTTACTCAAAAAGCCAACGCTAGATCCAGGAGCTTTAGCTAACTATAGACCAATCTCTAATCTCCCTTTCATTTCAAAAATCTTAGAAAGAGTTGTTGCTACGCAATTATTTGACCACCTGCAGGGAAATGGTTTATTTGAGGAGTTTCAATCTGGGTTTAGAATCCATCATAGCACTGAAACAGCCTTAGCGAAGGTCACTAACGACCTCCTCATTGCATCTGATAATGGACTAGTTTCTGTACTTGTCCTTTTAGATCTTAGTGCAGCTTTTGATACTATTGATCATAATATTCTACTTGATAGATTAGAACACTATGTTGGACTTAATGGAACTTCGTTGCAGTGGTTTAGATCTTATTTATCTGATAGGTTCCAGTTTGTTCATGTAAATGATGAGTTTTCTCTCAGCTCAAAGCTTAGTCATGGAGTTCCACAGGGATCTGTGCTTGGCCCTACTCTTTTTAGTTTATATATGCTTCCGTTAGGCAACATTATTAGAAAGCACTGTATACATTTTCACTGTTATGCAGATGACACACAATTATACCTGTCAATGAAGCCAGATGATACTAATCAATTAGCCAAGTTAGAAGCCTGTCTTAAGGAAATCAAAGTTTGGATGACTTGTAATTTCCTGCTATTAAATTCAGATAAGACTGAAGTCATTCTTGTTGGTCCAAAAAACCTTAGAAATTCCTTTCCAAATCAAACTTTCAGTTTGTTTGCAGTTACTCTTTCTCTTAATAGCTCTGTGAGGAACCTTGGAGTTATTTTTGATCAGGATTTGTCCTTCAATTCACATATTAAATTTGTTTCTAAGACTGCCTTCTATCATTTGCGTAATATTGCCAAGATTAGGAGCATCTTGTCTCAGAGTGATGCTGAGAAGCTGATTCACGCTTTTGTTAGCTCGAGATTAGATTATTGTAATTCTTTATTATCAGGTTGTCCTAAAACATCTTTAAAAAGTCTTCAGCTGATCCAAAATGCTGCAGCAAGAGTTTTAACAGGTACTAGAAAGAGAGATCATATCTCTCCGGTTCTGGCCTCCCTTCATTGGCTTCCCATAGAGTTTAGAATTAAGTTTAAAATCCTTCTTCTTACTTACAAAGCTCTAAACAATCAGGCTCCTTTTTATTTAAAAGATCTGATACTACCGTATCATCCTAACAGAGCACTACGCTCCCAAAATGCAGGTTTACTTGTAATACCTAGAATCTCCAAAAGTACAATGGGAGGCAGAGCCTTCAGTTATCAAGCTCCTCTCCTGTGGAATCAGCTGCCAATCTGGATTCGGGAGTCAGACTCGATCTCTGTTTTTAAGAATAGGGCTAAAACCTACCTTTTTGATATAGCCTACAATTAGGGAGGGATCATGTGTTTTCTGAACCCTCCCTTAGTTATGCTGCTAATAGGTTTAGTCAGCCGGGGGACCTCCAGTAATGCACTGGGCCTCACTCCTTTCCTCACTCTCTATGAAATATTTTTTTTTTGCTGGTCATTAACATTTGTTTGTTCTCTCCCATAGATTGAGTCCCCATCGTGCTGTTTGCTCTCTACATGTCTGTTCTTTTCTTCTTCTCTATCCCCTCACCCCCCAGCCAGTCGCAGCAGATGACTGCCCCTCCCTGAGCCTGGTTCTGCTGGAGGTTTCTTCCTGTTAAAAGGGAGTTTTTCCTCTCCACAGTCGCCAAGTGCTTGCTCACAGGGGATCGCCTGATTGCTGGGGTCTTTCTGCAACTGTGGGGGTCCTCCCTACAGTTGATAGTGCTATGAGATGACTGTTGTTGTGAAATGGCGCTATATAAATAAAGTTGAATTGAATTGAATTGAACTTGCCTGTTCGTCAGGTCCCCTTCAGCCAGTGGTCCCTGGAGGTACCTGTGGATCATGCCATCAATGAAGGCCATTTCCAAGGATGGTTTGTGAAGTATACTGTATAACCGTGCAGATTTTGCACTATTTTTAACTTGGATCTCAACCCACTGAGCATCTGCTGAATGCATTTACTCATCCGCGGTAAACACATTACTTGTCTGTGGTAAAGCCAGAAACAACAATTGTACGACACTTCTGGCTGGCGATGGCTGCTCCCTATTGGTTTTCACCGAGCAGTTTTCATGAGATAAAATTGTTCAGTACACTGACTCTTGGGGGTTATTTTTATTGAATAAACACATTTTTGGTTTATAAGTAATACCTAAAGCACGATTAATGTTGTTATAATGACTAGAACAGGTCTCCTTTAAGGTTCTGGAATGGCCCAGCCAGAATCCAGACCTGAAGCCAATCAAATATCTGTTGGGTGATCTGAAAAGGGTTGTGCACAGGAGATGTCCTCGCAATCTGACAGATTTGGAGCATTTTTGCAAAGAATGGTGGGCAAATAGTGCCGCATCAAGATGTGCCACGCTGATAGACTCCTATCCAAAAACACTGAGTGCTGTAATAAAAGCCAAAGGTGCTGCACTAAGTATTAGTTTAAGGGTGTGCATATTTATGCAAGCAGGTTATTGTAAGTTTTTTTTATTTTTCCTTTAAAAGATTTCAGTTTGTTTTTCAATTGGGTTGTACAGGTTATAGGTTGCATTAATGGTGGAAAAAGTTTTGAAATGATTTATCTTGGGCTCATTTTTTTACATCACAAAAAACTGGCATTTGAACAGGGGTGTGTAGACTTTTTATATCCACTGTATTTCTGACAAAACAGGCATACAAGAAAATACTGGCAGCTGCCAGTGGTACCCCTCAGCCTGCTGGCGTTAACAGCTTTGGCTAACTGAATTTTTGTGCAAAGTCACCGGAAATCGAAATCGTTCTCGATTTTCCATAGATGCAACTATGGGACTAATATGAAAAGCCTACATCACGTCACACTTTTAGAGACTTGACCTGTGACACTGGCCTGAGGTCAAGGTCACCAAAGTTAAAACTCATCCCAAATTTTTCCACATGAAACACGCTATCATGCTTATAATGTTTTTGGAAAAACTGACCTGTAATCTTGACCTTGAGTTCAAGGTCACCCAAACTCAAATTTGTCTGAGATTTCTCATAGATACAACTATGGACTCAATTTCAAAAGCCTCCCACGTTTCCTTCTCGAGTTATTATGTTTACAAGAGTTATGGAAAACATGACCTCTGAGCTTGAGGTCAAGGTCAAGGTCACACAAATTCATACTCGCCCAAGATTTTTAATGGCTATATCTATGGTATGATTATGAGCAGCATACATCATTCTCAAGTTATCATGTTTACAAGGTTTAGGGAAAAACTGAGGTGGATGGGTAAAAAGGAATATAAAATTATCAAAAGAAATCTAAATCAATGCAAAACATCCTAAATCAAATGTCCGCACAGTAACAAAAAGACAAATATTTCTTTCTCCTCACTGAATACATCTGTGCATCTGTGTGAGCTTCTATATTTGTACCTGCAGTTTTTCTTCTGTCATGTGTATTTCTCGCAGATTTTCTTCCATTCACACCCCTCTGCTTTACCTATTCAGGTGTGACAGCTGAATCAGATGAAAATTCAAACTGTGCAGCTCAGTTGTTTCTGTGTTTGTTCGGCTTTAGGACTGTGGCAGCCGCACCAATCAAGTGGCACACCCAAGAACAAACACGGAGTTTGGCTCCAGGGTCTGCTCTGTGATCCAAGAAGGGGATCCTCTTAAAAATATCTTGAATATGTAGTTTCAGTGTACTGTATTCGCTGTCCTTAAGCAAAGATGCTTAGCAAGTCAAGCACCACCATGCCGATTTATGCCACTGTTATTGGCACATTCAGTGGGTACTTCGACTCAGGACTTCACAAAGTGTTCCGGCCTCTTTAATTAGTCACTCTGGGGACCAAGGCTTGTTATCAAGCAGGTGGAGACAAACAAGCTGGGCTCATGTCAACCTTAAGTCTAAGAAACCAGGTTGTGTATGTCCTTGTCTCTCTGCCAAGCCAACTGCATGATTCATTATTACCTAGCCAACAGAGTAATAACAAGTGCTGTCAAGTGACAAGTGTGGAACTTTGGCTGCAGTCCAGTACATCATGGTGGATCCCATTAAAGTGTCCTGTGAATGTTGCAGCGTGGCACTGGAATCGGGACAGCTGTGCACACAGATCCGACATGTGACCTACCTTTCTGCACAAATAAAACATCTGTATAATGGGTTTAACCTGTGTGCTTACAGCGAGATAAAAATGTTGGCAAGATCACAAAGACCAGAAATATTATCAGTGTCTGGCATATGAAAATGCACAGCAACATACTTTTTTTTTTTTATACACTGTAGAACATCGTAATGTTGCAACATTGTCACAGTGCATCTAGTACTGGTAAATGAGACAGAATGCAGGTGGAATTCAGCAATGGCAGGTAGCTTAGTGACTCTTAGGCCAAGAGTCACTAAGCTACAGAGCACGGAGATCGTTGGGAGATCAAAAACTGGCCTGATCTCTCAGCAATCTTGTAAAGCTTCAAAACAGTTGTTTCTGTGTAAATGTTTGGGAGATCCTTGTGTTTTTTTGGACTGAGTCAAAACTCTGAAGAGACTATGGCAACTGTTTAGATCACTGAAAGATCACTAAGAGTTTATTGAGAGATTGAGCCAATTTTTGATCTAAACGATCTCCACTCCTGCCTAAAAGGGGTATTACTAGTCACTTACATGGGATAATCTGATTTATATGTATACTTTCCACAAAAGTCAAGTAAATTTTAAAAAAAGCATTCATTTAACAGAAAAAAATGCAAGAAAACTTCCACAGCTTTGAAAAATTAAGTCCCAAAAATAAAATAAAAAAAACATGCACATTTTTATATAAAAAGGCAAACAAATTATGAGAAAAAGCTGCATAATTGTGAAGAAAACTTTACTAAAAGTTGCAAATTTATGAGTAAAAAGTTCATAATTCACAAAAACCTGCAAATTTACAATAAGAAAATGTTGCAAATTTAAGAAGAAACAACTTGCTTATTACCAACCGGCCAGTTTGATGTTAAAATACAAATGCCTTTATTAACTTTATACTGAAAACATTATTTTAACAATATGTATATTGATTAAACGGGGGGGGGGGGCGCTGCTGAAATAATTAAAAGTTAATAGTGACTGTTCTGTGTGGACATGTAGTAACCACAGCGACTGCTGAGTCCAGAATTTAAATTCAAACCCTGGACAGGTGAGTGTGTCCAACATCCTTCCCAACACACTGCACTACAGTATGTATTGTTTTAGCCAATTTGAAGCTATAAATATAGCTGCTACCATGTGTTATTTAAGATAAGCTGAGCTGCAACTTCATTTTCATCTAAAAATCTCTAGTGACTTGAAAAACAAACCAAAAACATAGATGTTCCCTGCACTCTCTTTTTACTTCATGTGATCTCAGGTTAGGTGTGTGCATATCCTGGCGTCCACGCCATCTGACTTACCTGAGTTTTCATCTACCCTCTCTTCCACAGTGTGGTCCTTCTGATGGACCCACTCGCTGTTGCACTTAAAATAAATCTGCGTGGCAGGCGTTGCTTTGCAGTAGAGATTGACAGGCTTATTCCTGACGATGTAACCCTCCTCGGGCTCGAACAGGAAGTGAGGTAAGGGCTCCGGAGGGTCAGAGGGAAATGTTTCTGGGAGCTCGCTCAGACTCAGGAAGTCGTCGTCATCTCTCACTGTGAAAAAGAAAAGAAATGCTGCAATTATAACATTCAGCAGTCAGGTTAGTTTTTATACACACTCAGTCAGCTGAAAAGCTTCAACGCGTTTATTATTTTCCATTTTGGTCAGAAATCCTTTCTGTGTTTGGAGCTCAGTCATCAAATCATGCCCAAAAGTCGTGACCCACTTAATCGGTACCTTGTGGTGGTGGTTATGTGAGAGTTAACAGAGAAAGAGATCTCTCAAAATATCTTCTCACTTGAGATCACGTATTACGCCAGAAACTATGGTTAGGCACTTAGTTCATGTGTGATCCCTGTAGAAGTCAGGGGACGTGTGGACGCTGGCGGTGGCAGGAGAAGGGTGTCAAGAAGTGCGGCAGAGAATCATGTCAGATGATCGTTCAATAAAATGACAAGGTGTGTTTGAAATTGAGTGATATGAATAAACACTTTCATGTCCCAACCTTAAGAGTTTAAAGGGAAAAAACAACACTGTTAAGTGGTGGAAAATGTGCTTAATAAAGAAAGTTTGAATGAGGTTAGGATGAGAGGACAGGACAACAGCTGAGGAGTCAGTCACAGGAACCGTCCTCATCACAGGGTTACTCAGACACCGTAGGCCAAGTACACTGATTCAGCCTGACTTTAGCACAAAATTGGTTGCCCATGACTAACTTTTGCAGTTTGACAACCCGTTTTCCTCTTCATTTTGCTAGTAGACAAAAACCTGATTTCCAGAATTCTGTGTCTACTTGCAGTGCGAGCACAGACGGATCTTGTGGCAGGTCATTTCATCAGCATGGCATGAACACAGAAATTGGCCAAAACTGCCAATTAAGACAATTCAGGTTGTTCCATTGTGTTGCAGTGATAATGAAACAGGAGCTTCGCAGCTATAAAACTGAGCCGTTGGTAGAGCATCCGCCCCACTCCCGGGAGGTCGGGGTTCAAATCCCGGCCGGGTCATGCCGAAGACCGTATAAAAGTGGAACTTCCTGCCGTCCAGCTTGGTGCTCAGCAAATAATGGAACGGAGGAGGGAAATTTCTGGCGGCGCCTTGCATGGCAGCGACCCCTCTGATTCTATATGTGTGTGTGATTAACACTGTAGATAAGAGAAACATAATTTCGTTCTTCCGTACTTGATTGGCTGTATGGATCTGAATGACAAAGACGGCTTATCCTTACCCTTATAATTCGTAACCAATTAAGCCGCACGCTATACAAACATGTACACATGGGCGCCGCCCCCGTGGGGGATGTGGATGTCTTAACATCCACAGTTTTACAGTTTCCCACAAACGCCGCTCAGTTTCTCTGGCCTCTCCGTGCGCTGCTCCCCCCTCCCTCTCCCGTTCCTGGAAACAGGACACTGGTGACCGGCTGAGAGCGACCGCCTGACGTGCGCTCCTGTAAGTGAAGTTGAAAGCTTCACAGGTGAGCAGTGAAATAAATGTAGGATTAAAATGACTACCATACAGGTTTGTTTTTTAGTTACAGTTTGCGACAGGTCTATCGAAGGAAGAGCGGCCGTGTGTGTGTGTGTGTGTGTGTGTGTGTGAATTTAAAATTCCCAATTTCATGTTGTGATGTGCTCCTCTGCGCCTTTGGCCCCTGAAGTGCCTCCTGGAAAGTTTTTACATGCAGTTGGTGATTTATTTTTCAAACAAGGGGATGTTCATAAATGTAGTGTACGGTGTAAATGAAATTTCAGTACAAATTTGCAGGAAATGAAGGTGCAAAAATATGATAAAAGATCCATCCATCCATCTTCTTCCGCTTAATCCTTTTCGGGTCGCGGGGGGCTGGAGCCTATCCCAGCATCTTTAGGCGAGAGGCAGGGTACACCCTGGACAGATCGCCAGTCCATCGCAGGGCCAACACAGAGAGACAGACAACCATTCACTCTCACAGTCATACCTAACGACAATTTAGAATCCCCAGTTTTGATGCCAATTAACCTAACTTGCATGTTTTTGGCATGTGGGAGGAAACCAGAGAAATCCTGGAGTAAACCCACGCAGACACGGGGAGAACATGCAAACTCCACACAGATCACTGTTGGTCGGGGGCTGGGATCGAACCCAGGATCCCCCGGCCAAGGGTGAGTTGCTGTGCTGCCGCAGTGCTAACCACTCCGCCACCGAAGTTAAAATTGATAAAGTCCCAAATTTACGAGAAAAAAGTTACATTTTCATGAGAAAATACACAACTTTCAAATATTGGAATAAACTCCCACATTTCCAAGAGAAAATCATAAATTTACAACATTGGAGGGGGCACATTTACCAGAAAAAAATGCCAATTTTCTAGAGCATTTTTCTTTTTTACATTTTTCACTCATAGTTTAAATTTCTCACCAATTAGTGAAGTTTTTCTTGTAAACTAACATTTTTGTAGGAAAGTTATAACTTTTTTAAAATAAATGTGCAACTTTTTCCTGGCACATTTATTATTTTTGTCGGAAATTTAGTACTTTTTTCCTGGGCTGCACGGTGGCGCAGTGGTTAGCACTGCGGCAGCACAGTTTACCCTTGGCCGGGGGATTGTGGGGATCGTGGGATCGTGGGTTCGATCCCAGCCCCCGACCAACAGTGATCTGTGTGGAGTTTGCATGTTCTCCCCGTGTTGCGTGGGTTTACTCCGGGATTTCTCCGGTTTCCTCCCACATGCCAAAAACATGCATGTTAGGTTAATTGGCTGTTCTAAATTGTCCCTAGATATCTGTTTCCTATAGGCCCTTAGAATAGAGGGTTAGTATTAATGAAAGCGCTTTGAGTGGTCTTTGTGACTAGAAAAGCGCTATATAAGTGCAGGTTAGTTAGTTAGTTAGTTAGTTAGTAAATTTGCCATATTTTGTGATAAAACTGTTACCTTTCCCCCACACAGATTTACTATAATACAATCATAAATCTGCAACTTTTGTACAAAATTTGCAGCTTTTTTCCTATAGAGTTTGCAACAGTTTTTCTGCATATTTTCTTGATTTTTCTTGTACATTTGTTCATACCCTCTGACTGATGAACCAGGTTGTCCTGTATAAACTATCCTTCAGTCTTTATGAGGATGGAGGGTTGCAGGTTAACAGAAGAGAGGATTTTGGCTCATTTTGATGACAAAAGTAAAAGTCTTTTTTTTATTTTTTGAAAAGATTTACTTGTATAAATGGAGGCTTAATATTTTATTTATTGAAAGAAAAGCCTTTTTTCAGATTTTTGCAAAGATGGATGTATTTTCTTCTTCTTCTTTTAGATTTGATTGGCGGTTGGCAACCAATTGACAGGTGCATTACCACCACGTACTTCACTATATCATCACACTAGCTGCCTCGGTACATCACTCTATAGATTTTCAACAGATTTCTTCTTCAGTGGAAGCTGCCCATTCTTTTTTGTCATTGATCCTTTGTCCTGTAAATACATAAGTAACTAGAAAAGCACTCATAGAGCACATACCTCCGCCAAGGCTCCTTCTGTCTGTCATGGATCACCTCCAAAATGTAATGGGTTTGTGTGTAGGCCTATAGCCACTTGTGGTGAAAATGGCATCAAAGTCTGTCCATCAGTTTTGGAGTATTGTTGCTAACACACTGTGAGAAGATAAGAACCTTGGCTGAGGTATGCATTCTCAGATCATCACCAAAATATAATGGGTTCCTCTCTAGGCCAAGAACCACCTCTGGTGAAAATTTCATCCAAATCCATCCAGTAGTTTTTGTGTAATCCTGCTGCATAAATACAAACAAAGTCCTTGGTGGAGGTGTGCACTCTCAGATCATCACCAAAATCTAACCATCTGTTCCCCGTGCCATTACACGCCTTTCCTGAAAATTTCATCAAAATCCGTTCATAACTTTTTGAGTTATGTTGGTAGCAGACAGACAGACAGACAGACCCCGGTAAAAACATTACCTCCTTGGCGGAGGTAATGACGACCACCATGGCTTCTGTAAAAATCTACTGAGTATTAAATACCCCACCGACCGAACCACAACACCCACATTTTGAAAAGCCTGCTACACCCCTGCATGTACTCGTACAGTATGTTCTTTGTGTACAGGCCAGTGTGGTTAATAACAAGTTGTATACAGAAAAATGCACAGATGATTAAGAAAAACAAAACCAGGCTACAGAATGATGTGTTCTAACCATAACATCTGTAGCTCCGTAAGTGTTTGTTCCAAGTTCAAACAGCTGGTGAAATGGGCAGGAATATTACCGACGGGCAGAAGGAAAAAACTGAAGAGACAGTGGGCGACCGGAACTACATCCTTGCCCCCGTCGACCCCTCTCTCTACCACTGCTTTTTCACTCAATGCAAACTTCACGCCGACCCATGGCCTCAATCAGAGGGGACACCTAGAGCGTTTTGTCAGCTGATTGCCAGGGTCACCAAAACACAGAGGACTACAAGGCCAGCTGGGAGAGAAAGGAACTATCGCCTTTCTTCCTCGATTCTCCCCCCACAAATTCACATGGACAACACTCGTACCTGCAAACGGGCAGATATTTTCTTCTGACTTGTACTTTCCCTCCACCCCATCACCATCCAGTTTCATTAAGACCGTCTAGACCAGTGTGTCTCTGTGTGTGTGTGTGTGTGTGTGTTCCTGTGTGAGAAGGCCTCACCTGCAGAGCGGTGACTCATTGGAAAATGAGAACACAGAATATTTTTGACACGGCTTCGTGGCTGCAGTTGCACATAAACACTCCCCCAAATGCAAACACACAACAGACAAAAAAAAAAAAGCACACAAGTGTGCATCTTACCACCTTTTATTCCTCCACCTAACTAGAGGTGTTTGTGGCTGGGGGACTTATCTTGGAGAATAGCAATGTGCTATGGGTGAGGAGTTAAAAACAGCTTAGGTAAAACATCAGACGCAAATGGGGGGGTAATGAGTGGGCAGTGTCCCCACTTTGATGTCACGGAGCTGACATTTTCTCTCCTAGTTCTGTAATTACTTCTCTGAGAGTATGGAAATTGGGAGACATTTTCACTGCACATAATTTCATTATCTGTGGGAAATTTTCTCCCACCTTTGGTTATTTACCCAGTGTCATGTTCAGCTACTTCTCTGCCAGTTTCTCACTTGGCGCACTGCCTCTTCTGTTACCACAGCAATTTTCTGTTACTTTTTTAAAATTTTTCCAGCACTCTGCTTTTTACGCAACTCGTGCCTTTCACTTTGCCCCAATACTCACTCTCACCCTCATCTGTCTTTCAGAGAGCTGACGGGGGTCTATTGCTCTGAAGCGACAACTATAAATTATTGATTGGCACAAGAAACACGATAGCTAGAGAGGAGAGAATGGGGGGGGGGCATCCTTGTGAATAAAAACTTTGTTTCCGTAATCTTTCCTTTTTTTTCCCCTTCATCCTAGCTCCTTCCGTCACCTCCTCAGCAGCTCACACTTTTCCCCTCTTGCCATCTGTTTTCTTATTCCTAAAGCACCTCTCTCCGTCTTGTTTCACCTCCTCTTCACCCCCCTCCACACTCCCACCTCCGCCCTCTCTCCTGACAGAGTGAGTTACACATCCTAACAGCTCAGCTCATAAACGTCTTGCCTGAATGCTGTCATCACTAATGGATGGCTGTAGCAGAACAATGTCCAGGTTCGATTTACGGGATGCAGTTAATATGTGCTGGGGGCAAAAACCTCATTTACTCCCCCCCCGCCCGAGCCAGTGGGCCAGCCCACCTAAGAATCCTGACAGACCAAATGTATAAATAGCCGCAAATCTGCCAGGAATCCCGTCAGAGGCGACCAATCACATTTGAGTGTCAGGGATGCAATAATGCATCACATGGATAAAGAAACTGATTGACTAATGGCAGGAGAAGAGAAAGGAGGTAAATGGATGGAGTGCCGTTCTCTTATTAAAATTAATGAACATCAAGCCCACACTCTTATTTCAACTGACTTATGACTAGATATTTCGCCACAAGACCAAGTAATGTTAATAACCGTCTCGACATTCAGGCTAAGAAAAAAGAACGATAGGGCTGTTGGCATTTAGCTCCAACTTACTGGAGCAGTTACCTCCTTATTGCCTGATGAGCTACAGTGAATCTGCATCTCATACCTGTACATCTGTGTGTGTGTGTGTGTGTGTGTGTGTGCACGTGCGTGCTGAGAGGCATTAAAAACACAACATTGTATCAATTTCAGAAAGTGGTGTAAGTTGTCACTGAATAAAACACAATGACGATACACTAGTTAGTGGTTATTAGTGTATAAATAAAGGTCATCTGGATGTACAGATATGCAACAAAACCAAATTCTTAATCACTTCTCTTAATTTTATCATTCATTAATATTGTGTGTGACCTCCCATTCGCTGCCAGCAAAGCCTTAATTCTGCGTGGGACTGTTACCGCTACGTGGTCCCATTCAGTGACCTGCGCCGCTTCACGCTCAGCATGACTTGTTGGTGCAGGATCCCGACTGGGTTTACGCTGATCCAGAACATCCCACAGATGTTCTGATGCATTATGTTTTATGCATTGAGATGACAGGGATTATTTTATTATACATGTATCACAAAAAAACAAAAAAACAAACAAAAAAACACATTAACAGTTTTAAAGCACACAATCATTATAAACATGAGTTTTCTTTGTATATTGCATTTTTATTGCCTCTCAGTATATACAGTGGATATGAAAAGTCTACACACCCCTGTTCAAACGCCAGGTTTTGGTGATGTAAAATAATGAGACCAAGATAAATCATTTGAAAACTTTTTTCACCATTAATGTGACCTATAACCTGTACAACCTAATTGAAAAACAAAATGAAATCTTTTAAGGGGAAAAATAATAATAAAAAAAAACTTACAATAACCTGCTTGCATAAATATGCACACCTTTAAACTAATACTTTGTTGCAGCACCTTTGGCTTTTATTACAGCACTCACTCTTTTTGGGTAGGAGTCTATCAGTGTGGCACATCTTGATGTGGCAATATTTGCCCACTCTTTTTTGCAAAAATGCTCCAAATCTGTCAGATTGCGAGGGCATCTCCTGTGCACAGCCCTCTTCAGATCACCCCACAGATATTTGATTGGATTCAGGTCTGGACTCTGGCTGAGCCGTTCCAAAACCTTAATCTTCTTCTGGTGAAGCCATTCTTTTGTTGATTTGGATGTCTGCTTTGGGTCATTGTCATGCTGAAAGATGAAGCTCTTCTTCATCTTCTGCTTTCTAGCAGAAGCCTGAAGGTTTTGTACCAACATTGACTAGTATTTGGAACTGTTCATAATTCCCTCCACCTTGTCTAAGGCCCCATTTCCAGCTGAAAAAAACCAGCCCTAAAGCATGATGCTGCCACCACCATGCTTCCCTGTAGGTATGGTGTTCTTTTGGTAATGAGCAGTGTTGTGTTTTTGCCAAGTATACCTTTTGGAATTATGGCCAAGAAGTTCAACCTTGGTTTCACTGGACCATAACACATTTTCCCACATGCGTTTGGGAGGTTTCAGATGTGTTTTTGTAAACTGTAGCCGGGCATGGATGTTTTTCTTCGTAAGATAAAGCTTCTGTCTTGCCACCCTAGACGGGAAATTGTTGTCACATGTATTCAACAGCCAGTACTTGCCAGAAATTCCTGCAGCTTCTTCAATGTTGCTGTTGGCCTCTTGGCAGCCTTCCTGACCAGTTTTCTTCTTGTCTTTTCATCAATTTTGTAGGGAAGTCCAGTTCTTGGAAATGTCACTGTTGTCCCATATTTTCTCCACTTGATGATCACTGTCTTCATTGTGTTCCATGGTAGATTTAATGCCTTGGAAATTCTTTTGTACCCTTCTCCTGACTGATACCTTTAAACAATGAGATCCCTCTGATGCTTTGGAAGCTCTCTGTGGACCATGGCTTGTGCTGTAAGATGTGACTATATAAATGTCAGGAAAAGCCTACTAGAACAGCTAAACTTTATTTGGGGTTAATCAAAGGCACTTTAAATAGTGGCAGATGTGTGCCGATTCCCATTTAACATGAGTTTGGATGTGATTGGTTAATTCTGAACACAGCCACAGCTCCAGTTATAACAGTGTGTACATATTTATGCAACAAGGTTATTATAGGGTTTTTTTTTTAATTTTTTTATTTTCCCCCTGAAAGATTTCAGTTTGTTTTTCAATTGGGTTGTACAAGTTATAGGTCACATTAATGTTGGAAAAAGATTTGAAATTATTTATCTTGGTCTCATTTTTTTACATCACAAAAACCTGGCATTTGAAATCCACTGTACAGAATATATAGTTTGCTAAATGTACTCCCTTTAGTTGCTTGAAAGTTGTTTTGTTCGCTTTACTTCTTCTTTTGAATACCTTTCTACGGCTGTACCCAAACATTTGATTATTCAGATACTCATTTGTTACACTCACTTCAGTTTTCAGTTTTGGTATTTGGATATTCACTTTTTCTGCTTAATTGTGATAAAAGTAAATTACATTTACCTTTACTACATTTACAAAAAATGTAAATGACGAGGAAAAATGCAAAAAATTTCAAAAATTTACATAAATAAGTTTGCAAATATATAATAAAAAGACTCAAATTTATGTGACAAAAATGCACATTTATGAGGAAAAAATATGATTTAAATAGAATGAAAAAAGCTGCAGGTTGGACTTCCGGTTATGGCTGCCACGTAAGAAGGACACGTCTCACTCTGCTCTGCTTCTGGAGAAAAAAAATCGGCAAATAACTCTCTCATTTGGGACAGAACGTATCCCAGCGTTTGAGCGAGGATATGTCGGTGAAGCCTAAGGCTGGAAAACCAAGTAGAGGAAAAAGCGAGCCGCAGAAACAGTCCAAATTAACGGACTTTCAGGTCTGTGACGCAGCAGAGAAAGCACCAAATATGGCGAAGGAAGCTAACAACGGCGCGGGAGCTGCGGGAAGCGACACAGGTGCGTTGCTGGCGGCTATGAGTTCAATGAGAGCGGACTTTTCCTCTAGATTTGATGGGATTATGGCAGCGTTGGAAGGAATGAGAAAGGAATTGGGTGACTGTGTGGAACGAATGGCGCAGATGGAGCTTCGTATTTCCAGTGCTGAAGATGAAGTCAATTGTCTCCAATTAAAGGTGCGCACTTTGGAAAAAAAAAAAAAATGTCTGGAAGAAAACATTCTGGATTTGGAATCCCGGTCGAGACAGAACAACTTGAGGCTGGTGGGTCTACCGGAAGAATCCGAAGGTCGGGACCCGTGTTCCTTTCTGGAAAAGTGGATTCCGGAGGCGCTGGGCAGTGCGGAGCTGCGGCCGGCGGTGGTTTTGGAGGGCGCGCATCGTATTGGCCCACGGAGAGATAAGGGACCACCGAGGACCTTAATTATGAAGTTTGTCAGCAACAGAGACAGGATGAAGATCTTCAACGCAGCACGAGCTAAAGGAGAGATTAAACACCAGGATCAGCAGGTGCGGTTCTACCCAGATTGGGCCACAGGAATCCAACAATTGAGGAAGCAGTATGATCCCGTACGTAAGGAGCTGCGCAACCTTGGGATTCGTCATGGTGTAATCTATCCTGCGAGACTGCTGACCACGTATGGGGGCAGAACCCACATCTTCAAGACCCCAGAGGAGGCGCAGGAGTTTATCAAGAAGATCCAAGAAGAAGAGACTGGTGGGAGCTAAGCATGAACAAAATATGAGGTAGAATAATTAAGCATTTGCACAGGCATCTGACTGACTTGAAGCAAATAGCAAGTTTACAAAATATAGATTGCATTATATAATTTAAAAAAACAAAACTATGATGTACAAAGTTGCTAAAAATTTTGGAGTTAAGTTGGAAAACTACAGAGGAGAGTTAATGTTACGTCATTAAAAGCAGTAGAGTTAGGGTGATTGGGAGGATGAAGAAGGAGTGGCTTAGGCTGATCCTCGTGGATGTGGAGCAGTCGATGGCTATATCGGGAGACGGAATTTTTCTTTTGATTTTGGGGGGTTTGCCACAAGTGTGGGAAGGGGGAATTTGTTTGTGTGTAGTTTGTAGGATGAATGTTCAACCACTCATGTTTTTGCTTCTCTGTATGAGCATGTTTACACTGCAAGGTAATCCCAAACTCTCTATTGATCATAAACCAAAGCGTTAATCTTAATTTAACTTCATGGAATTGCAGAGGTCTACAAAATTTAAAAAAACTTAAACGAGTTATGAATAAAATAAAAGACATGGGTTCAAAAATTGTGTTTTTACAAGAAACTCATCTAATAGAGGAGGATGTAAAAAGAATTAGGAGTAGATGGCAAGGAAGTGTATTCACCTCATCATTTTCATCCCGAGCCAGGGGAGTTATGACTCTCATACATAAATCAGTCCCTTTTCAAGTGAAAAATGTAATTGGAGACAAATTTGGAAGATATGTAATCATTCAAGGATCTTTGCTATTAGAAAATATAAATTTGGTGAACCTATATGGTCCCGATATAGATGATCAAAAGTTCTTTGCTAATTTATTTCTTATCTTATCATCACTTACAGGGCAACATACAGTATAATAGCATGGGGATTTTAATTGTACATTGAATCCCGGTATAGATAGATCAACAGGACTGGACTGTACGCACAATGGATGTAGGATGACCATTAATCATTTTATGAAAGAATTGAGATTGTTAGATATATGGAGAGAAATGAAACCACAAGTCAAAGCCTATTCTTGTTATTCCAGTACCTACAAGACATTCTCACGTATTGATTATTTTTTGATTTCCACAGAATTAAGGTCCAAGATTCAAAACTGCTTTTATGATAACATCGTGATCTCTGATCATGCACCCTGCTGTATAGTATATGTAGATAAGAAATTGACAAAGGAATCAGGTAGATGGCAATTTCAGCATAAATGGCTTCAGGATGAGGAATTTGTCAAGTACATAGAAAAACAGATAGATGAGTTCTTTGATATCAATACTACACAAACATCAGCATGTGTAAAGTGGGAGGCTTTCAAAGCTTTTATTAGGGGGCATATTATTAGTTATACAGGTTCAAAATCTAAGAAGACTCGAGAGGAGAGAGCCCAATTGGAATGTAAAATAAAAAATCTTCAGGAAAAAGTGTATGCAGGAAGTGATCCAAGGTTGGAGAATGAATTACTGATTTTGAGAGCTGAATACGACAAAAAATCAGCGAATAGAGCTGCCTCGAGTCTTCTAAGATTGAAACAATCTTTTTATGAACAAGGTGAAAAATCAGGAAAATTATTGGCATGGCAGATTAAACAATTAGAATTTAAAACACCAATTACCAGTATTATAAGTAATGGACAGGTAGTTATAGATCCTTTAGAAATTAACAGAGCCTTTAGAGATTACTATGAAAAATTATATGATACCAAAAATGAATCTGATTTAACAAAACTAAATGGGTTTTTGAACGAACTATCTATACCGTGTATTCCAAATGAAAACAGGGAGATATTGGAGTCTAAAATTAGTCAAGAAGAAGTTGGGCTAGCCATTGATAATATGAAATCAGGAAAAAGTGCAGGACCAGATGGTCTTCCAGTTGACCTTTATAAAAAATTTAAGAATAAATTAATAAAACCTTTTTTGGAAATGGTTTTAGAAGCCTTTCAAAATAATAATTTACCATCATACATGAATAATGCCTTAATTATACTGTTGCCAAAACCAGGTAAGCCCTCTAATAAATGTGAAAACATGAGACCAATAAGCCTATTAAATGCCGACCTTAAGATAATCTGTAAAATTTTAGCAAGACGAATACAAGAAACTTTACCAAATATTATTAATCGAGATCAGAATGGCTTTATAAAGGGAAGACAAGGCTTCCATAATGTAAGAAGACTATTTAATATTATTTATTTTAATAAAGAAGCACCGGATACAGCTCTCCTATCACTGGACGCCGAAAAGGCCTTTGATAGAGTCGAATGGCCCTTTCTTTTTGAAGTCTTACAAAGGTTTGGACTTGGAAATAATTTCATAAAATGGGTTCAGATAATATACAATAATGCTACAGCAGAAATCCTAACAAATAACAATATTTCAAAATCAATAAAAATCAATAGAGGATGTCGACAAGGCTGTCCACTTTCACCTTTACTGTTTACTATGGCAATTGAACCTTTAGCGATGGCGATACGTTTACATTCACAAATATATGGAATTAAAGTTGGACCAACAGAACATAAAATCTCCCTGTACGCCGATGACATAATTTTGTTTATGTCGAATCTAAAAAAATCAATTCCGACCTTGCTGAATTTAATAAAGAATTTTGGGGAAATATCAGGATATAAAATAAATAAAACTAAATCTTCAATATTAATGCTAAATGAGACCCAGAGAAATTACCCAGCCCCTGAGGTAAATCAATTCAATGTTGTAAATCAGTTTAAATATTTAGGAATCCAAATTGTGCCTAAGCTAGAATCAGTCGCCAGTGTCAACTATGAAGTCTTAATGACAGATATCAATGAGTTAACTCAGAGATGGATGTCACTACCAATGTCGATGATCGGGAGAATCAATATACTTAAAAGTAATATTTTACCTAAAATACTTTATTTATTTCAATACATTCCCTTACCACCACCTTTAGATTTATTCTCAAGAATTAAAAAAAAGTTAGTGGAATTTATATGGAACAACAGGAGGGCTAGATTACGTCTGTCTTTATTATATTTACCATTTGATCGTGGAGGTCTGAAATGTCCAAATTTTATGTTGTATTATTGGTCGGCACAACTGAGGTCTATGACATATTATTTTTCATCAAATGATCTCCCTCACTGGACTGAAATGGAATCATACAATTTACCTTTACCTCTTCCCATATTCATATACTCAGATTCAGCAAAAAAATTACAAAAACAAGTTAAAAATCCATTTGTAAAGCATATGATCAAAATATGGTGTGAAGCTAAAAATTATTTAAAAGAACCACAGTTATTGTCACCATTTAGCCCAATATGGGGTAATCAATATTTTAAACCAGGAAGAGCGGACGCTGTATTTAAAGTATGGAATTTAAAAGGGATACAAAAGATTCAAGATTTATATTTGCCATGTGCAGATAACATAATGTCTTTTGAAGAGCTGAGGGTCAAATTTAATCTTAATAGAACACATTTTTTTAAATATCTTCAACTTAGAAACTTTATTCGATCAAATCAAAATAAAGCTCTCACTCGACCTATTTATTCATCCTTGGAAAAAATGTTGATGAAAGATAGTAAAAGAAAGGGTATTATTTCAGAGTTTTATAACTCATTGACACTATCCTCAAGTGAAAATTCACAGAAAAGATTAAACTACTGGAAAGAAGATCTGCAAATTGAAATTTCAGAGGAACAATGGGAATTGGCTTGTACAGAAGCCCAAACCAAATCAATAAATGTACGTCTTAAATTGATACATTTCAAATGGTTAATGCGGATGTATGTTACACCGGAGGAGTTAAATAGATATAACAAAAATATACCAGATACATGCACAAAATGCATGGAAAGTAAAGGAACCCTATTTCACTGTGTATGGGAATGTAGATTAATAAGAATGTTTTGGGAAGAGGTGAGGGTAACAATTGAAAAAATAATCTCAAAACAAATCATTTTGAATCCTAAACTGTTTTTGTTGGGTCTGTACCCAGAAAAGCATAACTTTAATAAAAGTGAAAGAACATTCATAGACCTCAGTTTGCTTAATGCCAAAAAATGTATTGCACTACTGTGGAAAAAGACTCATAGACCAGATGTGACTCAGTGGTTAAGACAGATGTTAACAAACCTTCCATTAGAAAGAATAACATATATACTGAAATCCAAGGAAATTGTGTTTGAGAATATATGGAGACCTTTTATTGATCATGTAAAAAATTTAAACATAACTCTTAAAGAAGAAGGTGAATGATGTGTGTGGACCTTGTAAATTCCAAACTGGTGAACATAATATGTATACTTATGTAATGGATTGTCTAGACTAAACAGAGGAGCATTGTTGAAGACTTGATTTTGTTGGTGGTTGTTGGTGTTTTTAGTGCATTTTTTTTTTCTGTAGTACTTTAGTGTTAGTGTTTGATTGTTTGTGTCATGTTTGTTTTAAAAAAAAGGTTCAATAAAGATATTGTGGAAAAAAAAAGCCGCAGGTTAAGTGGAAAAAATACAAGCAATTAATGCATATTTATAGGAAAAACATAGTAAATTCCACTTAAATTCACAAGAAAAACTCCAAATTTAAGACAAAAAAATCCAATTTTATTAGAAAAAGTCAAATTTCTGGGGAAAAAAAAGAGGTCACATTTACCGAGGGAGGAAGAACAGACTGTACACAGTATTTGTTAATGACTGTGATGCACTTTGCAACTGCTTTTCAAAAACTAAGATAACAAATAAAGATAAATTACTTACAGAATTGTCACTTTTTTAATGAAAATCAAGCTGACTAGACGAAAGTTTAAAGAGTGAAGCATAAAAGGAAAAGCAACATTTAATTCCATCTTTTTAAAAACTAATTCCCATCAAAGGTTAAACATGATCATCACTATTTAACTGTGCTCCTGAGAGAGTATGTGAGAGAGAAAAAAAACACTTAAAGCAAGTCCAACAGGGCCATTTGAGGCTAAGTGCGTGTGTTTGTGGTAGTGTAGCGAGATGTGTGTGTGTGGTGGTCTTTTTTACTGGTACTGTAAGCAGTGAGATGTGTATCAGTGCAGTAGCTGTGGAAATCATGAAATCATACCCAGACGCCTCCAACTTTTTATCAGTTGGTTACAATCTGCAGCAGCTGGAAAAACAGGCATGCTGAGAAAAAGGCACCCCCCCCCACACACACACACACCATAAATAGACATAAAACTTGTACCCCCTTTACCACTAATTCTCCATCACAGCCGCTATTGACAGCACACACACATACAACCATGGACAAACAAACACAGCTTAAACAGTCCCTTTCTCGTTCAGACATTTTGTTGCCAAATTACACAAGTCACTTGCACAAATATGGAGACAAAAATAACAGGCACACACCCGCACAAACACAAAGCATTTGTGTACACTAAAGCGAAAAGAAAAAAAAAAACATGGACTCGCATATTCCTTTCTTTTCTATTTCTCTTTTCCTATCCAATGACTTTCTTCTTCACAAACACTCCAACTGTTTTCCCAAACACAGAAAAAGACTAATTCCTCATTGTGTATGCTCATTTTTCCTTCTATTAATCCCTTAACCCACAAAGTGCATACATGCGGGCCTAAAAGTAAAACCAAACCCTGCTACAGCACATGCACGGGTAGAAATGCAGCACTCTTATTTGCCTATAGAGCACCACTTGAGTATTTCTGCCTCTCTGCTGTCTTCTCCCCTCCTCTCACTTCCCTTCAGAATGCCCCATCATTACTGCTTCATAAAAAACACAAATAGATTTTATCATTCTTTTTGGAAACATTTTTGACCTCCCACTGTGCCTGAAGCACTCAAATTTCTTAAGTGTTGACCCATCCACTTTTAAATTATTCATTCTGTGAAAGAACAGCTACAGCACATGTGTGAGGAGGAATTTGTTTAGCCACTTTTCGGCCTAAACATATACACCTGTCAACCAGGGTTGTTGAGCAGAAAAGGTTGAATTTTACGAGTTAGGTAATCACCAACCTTCCAGATCTGAACTCGAGTGGTGTTCAGTTATTGGACTTCTGTGCTAACCGCAGTTTGTCCATAACAAACACCATGTTCAAGCATAACGGCGTCCATATGTGCATCTGGCACCAGGACACCCTAGGTCGCAGGTCGATGATCGATTTTGTTATCATGTCATCAGACCTGCAACCGTATGTCTTGGACACTCGGGTAAAGAGAGGTGCAGAGCTGTCAACTGATCACCACCTGGTGGTGAGTTGGATCCAATGTCAGGGAAGGATGCCATTCAGACCTGGTAGACCCAAACGTATAGTGAGGGTGTGCTGGGAACGTCTGGCTGAGGCCCCTGTCCGGAAGGTCTTCAACTCCCACCTCCGGAAGAACTTCAACCACATTCCAAGGGAGTCTGGAGACATGGAGTCTGAATGGGCCATGTTCTCCACCTCCATTGTTGAAGCGGCTGCCCAGAGCTGCGGCCGCAAGGTCATCAGGGCATCTCATGGTGGCAACCCCCAAACCAAGTGGTGGACACCAGTGGTGAGGGGGACCATTAAGCTGGAGGAGGAGTCCTATCAAGCTTGGTTGGCTTGTGGGACTCCCGAACCAGCTGAGGTGTACCGGCAGGCCAAGCGGAGTGCAGCTTGGGTGGTTGCTGAAGCAAAAACTCGGGTGTGGGAGGAGTTCAGTGAGGCCAGGAACAAGACTTTTGGTCGGCCTCGAAGAGATTCTGGCAAACTGTCTGGCCGCTTAGGAGGGAGAAACAGCTCCCTGTCCACACTGTGTATGGTGCGGATGGGGCATTGCTAACTTCGACTGGGGATATCGTCAAGCGGTGGAAGGAATACTTTGAAGATCTCCTCAATCCCACTGACACGCCTTCCACAGAGGAAGCAGGGCTTGTGGACGAGGGGGATGACTCGCCTATCACAGGGGCTGAGGTCACCAAGGTGGTTAAAAATGTCCTTGGTGGCCGGGCCCCGGGGGTGGATGAGATTCGCCCTGAGTACCTCAAGGCCCTGGATGTTGTAGGGCTGTCATGGTTGACACGCCTCTGCAATACTGTGTGGAGGTCGGGGGCAGTGTCTTTGGCATGGCAAACCGGGGTGGTGGTTCCTGTCTTCAAAAAAGGGGACCAAAGGGTGTGCTCCAACTTTAGAGGGATCACACTCCTCAGCCTCCCTGGGAAGGTCTATGCCAAGGTACTGGAGAGGAGAGTCCGGCCATTGGTCGAACCTCGGATTCAGGAGGAGCAATGTGGTTTTTGTCCTGGCCGTGGCACATTGGACCAGCTCTTTACCCTCTTGAGAATCCTCGAGGGTTTGTGGGAGTTTGCCCAACCAGGTTACATGTGTTTTGTGGACTTGGAGAAGGCATTCGACCGTGTCCCTTGTGGTTTTTTGTGGGGGGTGCTTTGGGAGTATGGGGTATTGGGCTTGCTGTTACGAGCTATTCGGTCTCTATACAACCGTTGTGAGAGTTTGGTTCGTATTGCCAACACTCAGTTGGACTCATTCCCAGTGAGAGTTGGACTCCGCCAGGGCTGCCCTTTGTCACCGATCCTCTTCATAATTTTTATGGACAGGATTTCTAGGCGCAGCGAGGGAACGGAGGGTGTCATGCTTGGTGACCACAGGATCTCATCTCTGTTGTTTGCAGATGATGCTGTCCTGTTGGCTTCATCCAGCAATGACCTACAGGTCTTACTGGGATGGTTTGCCACTGAGTGTGAAGCAGCTGGGATGAGAATCTGTACCTCCAAGTCCGAGTCCATGGTCTTCAGCTGGAAAAAGGTGGATTGTCATCTCTGGGTTGGGGACAAGCTCCTGCCCCAAGCGGAGGAGTTTAAGTATCTTGGGGTCTTATTCATGGGTGAGGGGAGAATGGAGGGAGACATTGACAGACGGATTGGAGCAGCATCTGCAGTGATGCGGACGTTGTACCGGTCTGTTTTGGTGAAGCAGGAGCTGAGCTCTAAGGCAAAGCTGTTGATTTAAAGGTTAATCTACGTTCCTACCCTCACCTATGGTCATGAGCTTTGGGTACTGACCAAAAGAACGAGATTGCGGATACAAGCGGCTGATATAAGCTTTCTTCGTAGGATTACTAGACTCACCCTCAGAGACAGGGTGAGGAGCTCAGTCATCCGGGAGAAGCTCAGAGTAGAACCGCTGCTCCTCCACATTGAAAGGAGCCAGTTGAGGTGGTATGGGGATCTGATCAGGACGCCTCCTGGATGCCTCCCACTTGAGGTGTTTCGGGCACGTCTCTCTGGGAGGAGACCCCGGGGCAGACCCAGGACTCACTGGAGAAACTATGTCTCCCAGCTGGTCTGGGAATGCCTTGGTATCCTCTCTGAAGAGCTGGAGCAGGTGGCTGGGGAGAGGGGAGTCTGGGCTTCTCTGCTTGAACTGTTGCCTCCACGACCTGGACCTCCGGAAAAGCGGTAAAAGATGAATGGATGGAGGTAATCATCATCGTTGCCTTTGTCATCCCCTATAGGTATTGTTATAAACCCCATCATTAGTTATTATATGAATTAGGTTGGTTTTAGCAGTACTTACTGTATATTACCACACCTTCAGGGATGTGAAATGTGGGCGTTTTAAAGTGACACCCTGGCAAAAATTAATTTTTTTCTGTTGTTAACAAGTCTGTAACATGTTTTCTGTAACTTACAAGACATATCAAGTGCACAATCACTCAAATGTCTCATATCACTGTTTTTTGCTGTAAAGTTTCATGTAAGTCTCCAATTACACCAGAAAAAATCACTAGGTTTGTCGCTGGTCACTTTTTGGAAAAAAAAAAGTTGCTAGTGGGGTCTGAATACTCTCTAAATATAGCAACAAAGTCACTAAATTGGCAACACCGGTCATTTTATCGTTCATACATGGATAAGTACCTGTAGCAGTAAAACAAGCTGAGTCCCCACGTTCCTTGAATGCATCACGGGGGGGGGGGGGGGGAGAAACTCACAGTAGCACCCGCTGCTTGTTGAGAATAGATTGCAACCGTCTTTCATGTCAGTCTCCAAAACACCAGAAAAGTCTCCAACACCAGAAAAAGTTGCTAAATTGAGAAGCTTTTGACAAAAGAAGTCACCAAGAGAATTTGACAAGTCCACAGATTTAGCGAGAAAGTCAGCAAGTTGGCAACACTGGTTTCTAGCTACGTAAGTATTCCCGCTTTGCCTGATTGGTTATAACATTAACCAATCCGGCTAAGCATTGAGATCCCTACTTGACTCTCTTGGGGGAAGAGGGAAAAGCCGAGGAGCAGCAGGATCTCAGTTTTTACAAGTTGGGAAAGATGGCAGATTATACGTGTTCAGTTTTTGGCTGTGTGAGCAAGAAATCCTCTTTTAAATTACATGTCTTCCCCACAGACATGAAAATACGACATCAATGCTTAATTATATGAGGAAAAACCTCAGTGTCCCTGTTGAAATACTGGAGAGGACACGGGTTTGCAGCCTATATTACCCTACATGCCAGGGGAGACAGCCCTGGTGTGTGTGACGCAACGGCCGGGGCAAGTATCATCGTAGGTGAACCTGCAGAAGGATCATTCTCGATGGAGCAGAGTTGCTGCCCGGCTAGAGGGCTCCCCTCGCCTTGCTGGGAGCACCCGCTGGTGCGCCTGCCAGCCGGCTTGCTCCAAAGGAGGCCAGAGAGACCCGGGGAGAGTGAGCTCTTGTCAGCTCCCAGCGAGGCGATCCGTGGTGAGTAGGTAATCAGTGATCAGAGGGGAGCCCTCCAGCCTCCATGCGGAGCCGGTTCCAGCGACTCTCTGCTCCACCGAGAATGATCCTTCAGCAGGTTCACCTATGGAAACTTGCACTTCCTCAAGCTAGATTGCCTTCTCGGAGCCTAGTACAGTGTCCTCATTTTCTTTCAGCTACTGGTGGGCAGGAGTATGGGTGGAGCTAATTAGAATATTCATAGATCCGCACATACTTAAGTAGGGTGAAGATGTAAAAATTCTTTTCAAGCCATTCTAGGGCAATGAAAGTGTTTTTGTGTGTAAAAAGCCACAATATACTATTTTGGGCAAAACACATTGGTTTTTGAGGTGGTTTTAGAGCTGCCAGAGTGGATCTTTAACTATTATAATAATCAAACCAAGACCGTCAATGACAGAGTAGCTCATTCTGGCCTGGTGAAATCACCCCAGGAGTGCTCAGATCTTATTTTATTTAAATATCCACTCAGGCGGCACTAAAACCACCTCAAAAACCAGTGTGCTTTGCCTAAAATAGTATAGTTTATACACAAATTTTATACACAAAAAAACTTTCATTGCCTTAAAATGACTTGGAAAGAGTTTTTATGTCTTTGACCTACTCAAGTATGTGCAGATCTATGACTATTCTAATTAGCTCCACCGATACTCCCACCCACCAGCAGCTGGAAGAAGACGAGGACACTGTACTAGGCTCTGAGAAGGCGATCTAACTTGAGGAAGTACCGTCATAGGTGAACCCACGGAAGAGTCACCACCCGGCTCAGTATGGAGGCTGGAAGGCTCGATGCTGGTTTCTGGATACTAGTTACATATTCATACCTGGAAGCTGCCCAGTACAACCACAGACTGACCTGTAGCCACTGAGTAGCTCCACTGGAGCAGTTGGGGTTGAGGGCCTTACTCAAGGGCACCACTGTGGGGTAAATGAGAGTGAGGCAAACAATACTACATTATCTGTCGCACCCAGATCTGATCCTGTTGGTCCTGGGATTGAACCAGCGAACCTCCGCTCACCAGTCCACATCCCTAACCATTAGGCCACCACTGCCTAGACCTTGACATTAAGCACAACCTGGATGCAGACCCACTTCTGGGTCTACATTGTGAGTGAGTCTGGTGAACATCGGGCAATTGTCTAGGAGGAGTAGTCTTTTTTTTTTTTCATCACATAAGATACTAGGGGTGGGGCAAAAGAATGATTCAGTGTAGCATCACAATATCCAACACCCACCATGATGCACCAATACCTAAACACACGTGCCGATCTTTTATTAATTATATACTGTATGTGTAAATGTTGCAAACTCTTGGGAATTAATGACTGATTGAGTTTTCAGTCCACTACATACTGTAGTGCAAAGTAAGTGCGCACTGGCAGGTGAAGTCATCGCTTGTCTCGCAAGATTTGCAGCCAGGTGTACAAATTAGAAAGTGGTCATAGAATGACACTAGTGCAACAAAGTCACCTCCAAACTCAGAGCAAGCCAAGAAGATAACACAGTCCACCCACTTCCCCTGTGTAGAGACATGTTGCCACGGAAAACAAAGTCCCCTTGAACATGCGACACTGGAGGTCAGGCATGGGACCCTGTTCTGTGCCCACGGTGGTCCTGAAACTGCACCCAGAAGTGAAGCCCAAAACCAAGGAGTCCCCATGCACAGCAGAAAGGACCACAACAGCACACCGTCCATGGAAGACTGAGAGCCCCCAGTCACCAAAACAAAAGCGGCCGTGGTGATTTTAAAAGGGTGAAAACTTGTATGAAACAGTTGTATTTTTGGGACACAATTTGAGGTTGAATGGGGAGGGGGGGTATATGGTATCGCAATACTTAAGGAATCGTAGTATTGTGATAGTATTGCATCCTGACCCAAATATTGTGATGGGTACTGTATCGTGAGGTCCCTCATGATTCCCACACCTATAAGATACCAAATCTGACCTTTGACATTGACCTTGAGCACAGCTTGGATGCAGACACAGCTGAGGGTCATTGTGTGAGTTTGTTGAGCATTGGGCCAAATGCCTAGGAGGAGTAGCGATTCTCAAGAAATGTGGACAGATGGATGGACAGACAGATGGACATTAAGGATGACCTAAACACAAAACACTGCAGCACAGAAAAAGAACTGAACTTCCACTGACAGTCAGATACTGTATGATGACGGCCGTCACAGTGGACAGACTGTAACGTCAAACTGATTAATCTCTCTTTTTATTTAAAAATTACATATTTTCTATCTGTACTTTGTGTTAATGTACCAGACTCCATTTCATTACACTTTGACAGCATCCTCTTAGTAACAGCCAATTATTTTTCCATTTCAGAATTGCTGTTTTCCAGTCGTAGAAAGAGAAAAACAAGTCTTCAAATGTCAGACTATCTCAGCGTGGAGAAGGAAGATCTGATTTTCAATCCATATTTGATATAATGACAAAAACTCTTCAGCTGTCTTTGGAACATTCTCCACTTCATTACTTGCCACTTGTCACAATTTAAACATCAATAACTGATATGGTGAGTTTGTACAGTTTAACATGAGAGAAAAATAAGAATGATAAAGAAAAGTAATAAAAATACACACAAAACAACATTTTTTTTTCCCCCCACCTGCTGGGACTCAAGAGACACACAGTACATAGACAGCCAGAGTCGCATTTAGAAAGTCACTCGCAGGCTCACAGTTGGACAGGCATCACACGTATACACAACTCATCCCTGGCACATTTTAAGCAAGGAGACATGCGGCACAGGAGCAGCTGATGAGTGGGTGTTTACAGGTAGGTAGTGTGAGAGCACTCGGCAGCTATTTTCTATGCCAGTCTTTGCCAAGCATTACACACACATAAACATACGAGGCACTTTATAGGAATGCTGGGTGTATCTGTGCCTACCTTGCTGCATTTGTTCCTGTTTTCTTACAAGAATGTCATTTGTGTCTTTTTCTTTTCAACCTTAAGCATCATTTTTGCAGAGAGTGTGTTTCAGCTTTTCCCCCCATCTTTCCGACAGTTTGGAGATGATTCTACTTCGGCCTCAAAAGGATAAAGACACACACAGAGAGGAGAAGCATGCCGCATTCAGCTGTATATGAAGAACCTCACAGCAAGGATGCTTCATTTGTCCTTAAATGGCCCTTGAGCCAGAGCTTATCTCGAGCCTCTGTGGTGCTTAGGTGTGGGGATACACCCGAGTGGACACTACAGGATAGTCCACAGCAGGGGTTTATATCTCACCCTGTTCATGTGAGGTTGAGCAACAAGGCTATGGTTACAGTAGTGGTTTCTATGTACCTCGGTACTTGGCTGGAACCCCAATGCCACATTATCGGCCCCTGCCATCGTGGCAAGGCCAAATGAGTCGTTGGCCACGCTGGTGGGTTTTGATTCCACCTCTTCCCTCTGAACTAGGTCAATCATGTGTGAACCAGTAATGGAAGACATTTTAAGGCAAGTCTGGTCTCACCAATCTCCCGGTATCTCTCTTCTGTCATTGCAGATAAAAACTAGATGGCATCAAAACCTTGAATTTGTAACCCTGTCTGCAAAAGCTTTTGTTCTCTGCATTTATTTTTCCAAACATTACGCACATCAACATTTAAATAATTCAGAGTAATTCACAAAACTGTTAAATCACAGGGTCTGTCGGAAGCTGAATAATGTTGCAGTGGGAAAAGCAAAATGCTGAATTGGGAGGAAAAGCAGAAAGCACAAGGACAAACAGGCAACCACATGGACAGCCAGAGAAGAACAATTACAGTCATTTCACAGTCGTGAACAGTTATCCACTCTGTAATGCACAAGTTTTTTTTCTTCTCTTTTTTTATATTAAGAACGCACAACTGTAGTCACATCACATGCAGCCAGATGCAGATGGAATATCTCATTCATATGCATAGTCTTATGTAAGCTGTAGGGGTACAAACTGGTGCGAGTTGCTGTGTAATGTTATCTTCCAGATGGATTCTGTCTCCGTTATCCCAGGCCTGAGGGAAAATTGAGGCTTTGCTTTCATTCATGTTCCGCTATCACAGCTCAGAATTGTTATTAATATAAGCAGCTAGCACTGGGCAGTGCATTAGAATATCAAAACACCGGCTGGGAAGGGATCTCTATTTTCAGGGGGACAGGATCTTTTTTTTAAGGAAGACATCTGACAGAATGAGAAGCCGGTTGTGTCCAGGTCTGTCCAGTATGATCAACATTGTGCTATCCATCCAACTCCATCCAATTACCAGAGTGGTGGCCTAGTGGTAGAGCATTCGCCCCACAACCGGGAGGTCTTGGGTTCAAGCCCCGGCCGGGTCATACCAAAGACCATATAAAAATAGTACTTCTCGCCTTCTAGCTTGGTGCTCAGCATAATAGAATGGAGGAAGGAAAAGTTGTGGCGGCGCCTTGCATGGCAGCGACCCCTCTGATTCTACATGTGATTAACATTGTAGATAAGAGAAACATAATTTTCTTCTACTGTACATGATTGGCTGTATGGATTGAATGACAAAGTTGGCTTTTTATCTTCTTCCATTTCTGTTCAACATGGATGCTTGCATAATTTTCCTCATCTTGTTAATTCTCTATAGGCGCTTTCGGACAGAGAAGTTCAAGTACTCAATTCCAGAACTGTTTAGTTCTAGGAACTACCCTTCCCTGGGTAAGTCTTTTCATTTTGCATTCGCACAGGCAGTGAGGGGACGTGGTAGGGACTGATGAGATGCAAGGATCTGCGAGTGACGTGTACCTAAGCGCCGCACTCGACAGCAACAAGGAAGCCAGGATAGAGAGTGAGGAGGCTACAGCGTTCATGTTCTTCACGGCAGTATTATTTTGGACTGCCAAATGCTGCGTCTAATGTCAAGGCTGGAGGAATTCATAGAGAAAGTCCAGAAACGAGACAAAGAATCCAATGGCAGGCGGCCCTTCATTCCATGGAGGAAGAAAGAGCAGCACTGCAGACAAAAGTCTAACTTATTAAACATGCGCCGATCGTATGTGTGTCGTATGGGTAAATATTTCCGACTGTATTTTACTCTCAGAAAAAAGGTTGGACAGTGGACAAAGAATTTCTGTATGTCCAGAGGGACATTTCAACACGTGTGTCGCCGCCTGAAGCCTGAGAGTGGACACAGCTTACGCCCGACTGTCCAGCCACCTGCAGCAGATAGCAGATGGAGCGTGTGCAGTCTGATGCGTTACCTCGTGCCTTCCAACTAATCACTACACACATTTTCACAAATAAGCATTGTGAGCATTTTTTTGTTGTTGTGTGAAATAAAGATTTCCTACCTTTCAGCTCTGTGTGCATTATGAAATCTATCAGTAGTACATCAGTAGTCGATGTTAAATGCTAAGAATTAATCAGTGACTGAAGGGGTTATTTGTGGTTTAAAAATGTTTAACAATGAGGCGGTGCTGTCACAACATATGATCAGTATGTGAGGGTTAAAATGTGGAAGGAAAGTGGTGAAAGGTTTGCTTTACTTCTATAAGTGGCCACAAGTGCATCATGTGACAAAATCAGGTCACCCTGTCTTAAAAATAACTCTTAAAATTTTCATTAAAGAAACAGTGAGGAATAAATTAGGACACCCCACTGTTATTCCCACTTAAAATGGCTAAAATAAAAAAAAATACATTGGGCATTGATGTGAACATTTAATAATTAACTGAATATTTAATAGGGTGTCCAAATTGTATCACATGACTGTATGTGAATGCCAGACCTTTGTTAAACATGATAAACTTGGTGCATTTTAAAAAGAAGTTTATAACCTGTAGTTCAGCACACCTGAGGATGAGAACGGCTGAAGATGCAGTGAGCAAAGATGGATGATTTAATATTTTATAGCCCTGACCCGCTCACACCTAACATCACTGTTGTTAACAACAAAAACAAGGCAAAGTTCTGGCTCTTCAAATGTTCATTTATTTATTTTCCAGTAAAATATTTTAAAAACTACAAACATACAACAGACACAGCATAACTTTACTGAAAACTAATTCACTTCGGTATCTCTACGTCCCGGCATCCTCTCTGAAGAGCTGGAGCAGGTGGCCGGACAGAGGGAAGTCTGGGCTTCTCTGCTTGAGCTGCTGCCTCCGCAACCCGGACCTCCAGAAAAGCGGTAGAAGATAGATGGACGGTTTCTTCTTGCTTCGGCTTCTGACTCCAGCACGTCGTGCACGGCAGCCACAAGAGTTTCACTCCACTTTCTCTTTCCTAGAAAAACCACAGGGAGGATGGAGACAAACATTAACAGACAACAATAATCCAGCTCTGTGACTCAACAACATGTATGTGCAATGCAACAGCAATGTTTCCTTTACCTGGTCTAAGGTGGCGGAAGGTGCTGGCAGCAGCAGAGGTCAGGCAGATGGCAGTCTGTGAATGAAAACATTTCTGGATCAGAACCATATTATAAAAAAAAGAAGATGGCAAAACTGGCGAGGTAGATCAGCGAGGCCAGAGGTCTGAAACCTGTGGCTCCTCTGCTCATATTCAGTGGACAGAAACACTGTCAAATGTATGACAGAATAAATTCACTGATATACAAGAAAAAGATGCAAATCAAAGAGGGAAGAACTCTGCAATATGAGAGAAAAATAAGTATAGTCTAAAAGAATATGTTGTTAATTTGTAAAACCATAACTGTGAATTGATTAGAAAAACATTCGAAATAGGCAAATTTTTGTGTTACACATTTTAGAAAGTGCAAAATTTTTAGGAAAAAAGCTGTACGTTTACAAGAAGCCCCATATTAATGAAAGTTTCAAATTAAAAAAAATGCCTTAAATTTATGTGGAAAAATGTTGCAAATTTATGGTTAAAAAAAAAAAACAACCCTGCAGATAAAGAAGACAAGGATGCAAACGTGAGAAACTTCATGCACATTACAAGAAAAAAAACTGCATATTAGAGAGGAAAAAACACTGGAAACTTCTGTGAAATGAGGTGTACATTTGTAACAAAATAAATTTCAGAGGAAAAAAGGTAACAAATTAAGAAGAGAAAGGCGTGAATTTAAGAGAAAAATACTGCAGATTTAGATGGCAAAAAGTGCCGGTGTTTAGAAAAGGAGTTGCAAATTGATTTCATATTTGGGAGAGACAAATTAGAAATTAAGAGGGTGAAAAAAGCCTCAAATTTCTGCAATAAGTTGCATATTTTTTGCATATATCTACCAACCTTCATCTCCGCCGAGGATGCCGACGGCAGACTCCAGCAGCCCGGGCACATATGGTACCAACACCGGGGTTTTATGCTCCGTGTAGGCAGGTCGATGCAAGATTACGTCCAAAGTGTTGGAACACTTCATGGTTTTCTGGTTCTCCCGATTCTGATTGTTGGGGTCCTTATTTGTTGCAGTCCTGTTTGCATGTTGTAATCTTCTTCCTCACTGCTTCGCATTGTGAAAAATCCCCGCTAACTGCGAACTTACTTTCCAAAAATGACTACGCTCCACTGAGAGCCCTTAAATTCTCACGGATCCTCCTCTGTGGTGTACAAGGCCAGAAGAGCTCTGACCTCCTCATCGGTCCATTTGTCAGTGTTTTGTTCATATTAAAATTTCTACGTCCGTTATCCTTTAAAAACACGGCAAAGTTTCATTTTGAACATGGCGGCACCCTGAGAAGCAGAAGTCTCTGGCAGTGGGCGTAGCTTATGAGTTCTGCCAATTGGCAAACACCTACGTCATATGAGTTCCCGATTCACCAGAAAAGACCCTGCTCCGGAGCAGAAGCTAAAATGGTTCTGGAACTGAGGTCGTGGTCCCTAGTTCCTATGCTGTCTGAACACAGTAAAACCGGCCCTATGTAATTAAAAGGTTATAGGAGCTGCAAAAGATTCCTACAGTGGGAAAGCGCCTTATAAGTGTCCCGTCGTTGTGACTATTTCCCCCATCTGTTCAACAAGTCTCTTCTCCTTTTCTATGCCTGTGATATTATTTCTGAATTTTTCAGAAAGCATCCCTATAGCCATACTCTGCACACTTATCGCTGTTTTTTTTTTTTTTTTTTGCTTTTGCTTGCAGCCCACTTTTGTTCCCCTTTTGCTCTGGAGTAATGGCATAGATTTAGCCATCCTTCTTTCTTAGGTTGCTTCCCTAAAGGCACTTTTCACATCAACCTCAACCCGCATGGCCACTTTACCAGAGGAGATGTCCTATTCCTCGGGTCATTGGCATTTTATCGTACTTCCTCATTCATTTTGTATTTTATTGCTCCACTCATTTCACTTAAGAAGGGGATTCAGACATCATCATAGCTTTGTAGCTGATCATTTTTTGAGGGGAAATACTGGTACACTGCACACACAGACACGCACCGATCAGTGCAAAGTGGAATAATAAAAAAAAATCAGCTGATAAAAAAACAGCTTACAGGCTTATTTCATTTGAAGATTTTCCTATATTTCAGCCGTCTTATTTGGAGAAAAAATAAAACTGGATACGACATTTCTCTGTCTTTTTCCATCTGGAGGCTCACCAACTCTCTCTCTCTTCTCGTCTTACCCTCGTCTCTCATCGCTACCACAGTTTCTCTCCCCTAACCAATCTTTCCTCTCCCCCTGCTGCGCCTCTATCCTTCTCTCAATCCTCCATCTTTTCCCCTTTCTTTCTGGCATATTTCCGCACTTCCTGCTCTCATCTTCAATCCCTGCATTCCGCCTTGATCCATCTTCACTCTTCCTCAACACTTCATCTCTCTGCTTTACTGTCTGGCATCTTTCCACCCACCAACCTCCACTTGCAACCTCCTTCTCTCAGTCTTCATCTCTCCCTCATCTCTTCATCTGCTCTCCTCCCTTTTCACTGTCTCAGTTTCTCTTGGTATGCCGTCCTACCCCTTCCTCGTTAGGCCACTATAAATAGAGCCTCGAGGGGGCTTCATAACGGGCTTCTGCATCTGACCCTATTAACCAGACATTACTGACCAAACTCTTTTCTCCAGCTTTCTCCCATAATACTCATATAATTAGATAAATATTTTCTCAAAAAAATTTTATCTGAATAACGTGCTGACCTTGTCCTCCCTGTCAGATCAGTAACATCTTCATGAACTGGCTGTTTTAATATGAAACTATGAGACTGTCATCCAACAGAAAACACAGTTGTGTGAATTGTTTACACCAGCAGCAATTACAACCTGCGTGCTTGCTCAGGTATGACGCAACCTCTAGTGGTCATGTAATTAATGACATGAAGTGACTTGGCAGAGGGTTATGGATCCATTTTGTGTTAATTAGACCATCACCGTTTGCGAATCCTAATCTTCACCAATAATATTTAGACCCTAGCCCAAACCAATACCCTAAATTTAACCACCTAAAAATGTATATTTAATGCCTATAACAAGTTCATCTTGACAAGTGAGTTGCAAATGAGGAAGTAAAAATAAACACAGATGGCAGAGACGAAATATGAAGATGGCGTTGACAACTTGTGACTCCCAGGTGGAAGTTCAACTCTTAATGGTGCTCCCCTCCCCCATCCTACCTTGTTATGTGGATTTAAGCCTTGAAACATAGCCATTTGCTCCAAAGGGCAGTGTACACAAATGCTACGGGCCCCAAGTCGGGGGGAAGGGTACATCCAAACCTTAGGCATATGTACAACAGTAACACAGAGTACACTTGCAGTCTAACTAAGGAAGTGATGCTTATTTTCAAGCATTTAACCTGTCCCATCGCCCACAAGAGCTGTTGGGAAATGGGAAGCCTGTTTTCTTCTTGTGTACCAGACCGATGCACTAGGGGGCTCCAAAACAAAATCCTGCATAGACCGCCCCAAACCAGGAAATGGCCCTGCCTTGAAAGGAAGAGGCATACCATCTTCAAGGTGGTACCAAACAGTCATATTCTGAGGTAAGTAACTTGCTTCTATTTTTCCAAGTTAGTTGAAGGACTTGTTGGAAACTACACATGAAACTATGAATTACATCACAACTTGTATCAGTAGTTTGCATGTTTTGGGGGTTTTTTTTAAGTCCACAATCACAGGAAACAAATGGACTGACAATGAGGCTCAGACACTTATATGGTTACTATTTAAGCCTACAAAGGTTTGGAGCAGGTAACAACTGCAGGGTCTGCTCAAACTTTCTAGACATCCTTGTCAAGGAAATTTGATAAAGGTCTTGAACCACAATGGCAAAAATGGTACTTCGACTGCTTTCAGGATGTATCTCAGAATCAGAATCAGAATCAGAATCAGGTTTATTGCCATTGTTCATGTAGTACACAAACTAGGAATTTGTCTCGGTACAATGCTGCAACATTAAACATGATAGGATAAGAGAAATAAACTATACATGTAATAAAGTGTAGGATAAGATTAAGTGATACTGGTCAACAGTTAAAATATATATTAGCCAGCAGCAGATACTGTGGAGAACTATATAGTGCAGTCGGTAATGCAGGAAGAAAAACAGTGATGATTGACATGAGTCTGGTTGAGCTGCTGTACATGGTGCACGAGAGTCAATAAGTCACTTAGTGTTCAGCAGTCTAATGGCAGAGGGGAAGAAGCTGTTCATGTGACGGGAGGTTTTAGTCTGGATGGACCAAAGTCTTCTACCAGAGGGGAGGGGGGCAAACAGTACGTGACCAGGGTGTGAGGGATCGGCTATGATCCGGCCAGCACGCCTCCGGGTCCTGGAGATGTACAGATCCTGGAGAGATGGGAGCTTGCAGCCGATCACCTTCTCAGCAGTGCGCACGACGCGCTGCAGCCTTAGTCTGTCCCTGGCAGTGGCTCCTGCGTACCACACGGTTATGGAGGTGGTGAGGATGGACTCGATGATGGCTGTGTAGAACTGCACTAACATCTTGGTGGGTAGCTTGAGCTTCCTCAGCTGCCGCAGGAAGAACATCCTCTGCTGGGCTTTTTTGATGAGTGAGCTGATGGTCAGCTCCCATTTGAGGTCCCTGGTGATGGTAGTGCCTAGGAAGCGGAAGGAATCAGCAGTGGTGATGGGAGAGCCTGAGAGGGTGAGGGGGGGCATCTACTTGCACTCCTCTGTACAACAATTTTGTTTTGTTTAATATTGGCCATCTATTTCCATTTTCTAGAGACTCTGTACATCACAATCAGATTTTGTTGAAACTTTTTCATTCCTTCATAACTCTTCATTGCTCTTTCATTAAAACAATTGCTATTTCATACTATTACAAATATTATAGTAATTATGTAAGATAAACTATAATGTCATTGTGGTCTGACTTCAGTGTGAACAAGAAAATCTGCAGAATATAAGGGTATTCTTTTAACTACAGTATGTCCCCTTTTTGTCGGATCCTCTGCTGTCGGGGTCCTAATTAAGTTTTATCTTGGGTCTGCTACCCTCACAAGCACTGCTCTCTGAAATGAGCTGTGCTTGAGCTTATGGGAACTAAAGCACTGGTTATAGAGTCAAAGCTCAACAGTCTCAACAGCAGGCTGCTGTGTGAGCGAAAGAAAAAGAGAAGAGTGAATTGGAGAGACAGCAGGAGAGAAAAAGGCTTATTCTATTTTCGGCTTTATTTTGGTCAAATCCAAAGACTAGAAAAATTACACAATGGGTTTCTGAATGGCTTTCACAAGCCTCTAGAGAGAAAAAAAACAATGTAATCTCATAATAGACTGAGTCACAGATAAAGTGAAACAACAGAAAAGAAAAAAAAAAAACTCAGAGGGATGAAACCCATCATAAGACTTTCACAGCAGATTAAATAAGACCAAATAGTAAATATGATCACAAATGTCTAAATGCTACGATTAAGCAATATTTTAAATAACTAAATGTGCTAATGCTGATACTGCTGTGGATCAATGAATGAATGATGGTTGATTTAAATGACGCAAAACAGGTAAATCTGAGTATTCCATCCATATTTGATGAAGTCTGCGAGTGATGAATATTTGTGTGTATTTTGCTGAACCAAGCTAGCAAATCTATACCATTATAAACTTATAAAGGCAAAGTTTTGGTGTTAAAATAATATTGGTTTAACAATCTAAGGTCCGGGTTCACAAAAACATTTAAAAAGTCCAATTAAATTCTGTAATAAATTCAGTTGAACAAGAAAAAAACATTGTGCATCCACAAATCATTAGACAATTTAGCTAAATTTACAGACAGAAAGGGTGCATTAAGAATTTGAAAATGCCAAGAAAAGCTAGAAGAGTATGTGAAAAACACGGCAATGCACTGAAGCTAAGTCACTATCAAGCTAACAAAAAGCTAGCCACTGCTGCGATTCAACATGACCCGCAAAGCATACTCAACAGGTGGAGTGGTATTGTTACGTATGGCTCTCGCGAGCCATACAGTGAGAGCCAAGGGCAGACCAGTGAGTTTGCGATGTTTATTATAATGAGGGAAAAGAAACAAAGGAACAGGGCCTCGTGGGGCCAAAACACAAATGATAATACGAAGATAACACTTACACACAATGCTGAATGATGAGCGGGTGGCTGGTGCCAGACGAAGGGGTTCCAGCCTTACCCACGCCGGAGAAAAGCGTGGATAATGGTGCGAGGTCACAGCCCCAAATGATCGGAGCTGCTCCCTTAAATACTGGTTGACAGCACCTCAGCTGATGAGGGGTAATTGGGCTCCAGCCGTCTCGTAGAGCTTGACAGCTGGGAGCCCGCTGAGACGCTGTCACAATAAGAGCTGGGCTGAGGAGGAATATGGCCTGAGCGCCGGATAACACGGCGTCTCACCCCATATGGCACAGCCCCCCCCCCTCACGGCCGGATTCCGAACGGCAAGTAACACCCCCCCCCCCCCCCACCTAGGGTGGGCGGATGGGGCGCAGGCCAGGAGGGAGAGAATCAGAAAAAGGAAAATCAGCAATCAACAATAAATCAATACAGAGTATGAGGGGAAAAAAACCACACACAATACTCCATAGACCACGACATGAGGAAGAAAAAAACCATTTAGGCAGAGGATAAATGTGGCAATAACAGACTGAGGCACAGGAAAAAAAAACACAATACTCCATAGTCAAGAACAATGTACAGACAAATTCAAAGAAAAGCAACCCAGGAGACCATAAAATGAGAGGGAAAACTCCTAAGGGCGAAATCTAACAATTACAGGCATCCCTCAAACAGGAGGGGAGGAGAGAAAAAAAACCCACACTAAACGCGAAGCAATAACAAGGACTTACGTGGCTGCACCCACCCAAAAATACAAGACAAGCACAGCAAAGAAAATTCAGTTTGGGGGGTCTCCCTGCACCCAGCGTCCATACCGCCAACAGGGGTGAAGGGAAAAGTTCCGGCGGCCTACCCGAATCCCAGGCCAGAAGACAAAGTCTCTCGGGAGGCCGAACCAGATCGCCGAACAGGAAGTCCAATGGGTCGGGCGGCCGCACTAAAGAGCCGAATGGGCACGGCAGACCCTCTGGCGGCCGACCCGCATCGCTCAACCACCAGGCTCGTAGGGGAGAGAGAGGCAACGGCTTCCCTATGGAGGAAGATAACGAGGGCGAGCCGGGCCTAAAGTGAGAGGTCCATATGGGCCCCGGTGGAGGAAGCTTGGGGGCAAGCTGATGATGAGCCGGTCCAATGTCCGATGGCAGGGGATCTGCAGCTCCCTCACCGGACCTGGACATCGCTGGTGCCGAACCCACGTTGGACCCCGATTGGGTCTCTGTAGAACCCACGTCGGACCCCGATTGGGTCTTTGTAGAACCCACGTCGGACCCTGATTAGGCCTCTGTAGAACCCACATCGGACCCCGATTGGGCCTCCGTAGAACCCACGTCGGACCCCGATTGGGTCTTTGTAGAACCCACGTCGGACCCTGATTAGGCCTCTGTAGAACCCACATCGGACCCCGATTGGGCCTCCGTAGAACCCACATCGGACCCCGATTGGGTCGGTGCCACACCAGAACCGACCTCCGATCTCGAACCAGGAACCTCTGGCACCGCGGGCGATGGCGGCTTCTCACCGGCGACCCTGGGAGAAGGCTCAGGAGAGAGAAAAGAACCAGGATCAGGATCACCGGCAGCGCCAGAACCCGGCGAGACAAGCTCAGACGCAGCGGACGGCTGCACCCGGCTCATCTCCCCTAGAGACAGGCTAAAGTGCTCCAAAATGAGAAGGAGAAAGATAAGGTAGAGCACTTGCCTGATCTCGGGTTCTGACGCCGTCCAGGACTGCGAAGATCCAGGTTCAAGCATCAGGAGGTTGTCCTCAGGCTCCCACTCAGCTGCGTCGGGCTCCGCAGCTGGCATGATGGTGTGCGCAGCTTGTGAGTCCTCTGGCACCGGTGCCCACGCCGATGGCCCACACGGCATGGTGGCAGGAGAACCTCGACCCGCTGGACCGGACCGCTCCTCCATGGAGACCCGGGGACGCTTCATCGTCGGCGCTGGTTCCACACTGCAGTCCGCTCTCCTCCTCCGCCCACGGCGTAGCTGCTGAACTGGAACCAGGCTCTCCAGAACCGCAGGCCCCCTCCTCATCCCGCGACGTTGGCCTGGCGTCGAGGACTGCTCAGCGGAGGGAGACACAGAGGATGCGGGGTTAATACTCACAGCCACAGCAGGTGGTGGGAGCTCGGGGAGCTGCGAACCCCGAACTCCACCTCCAGGAGTCTGACAGAGCAAATCACAAGGAGAGTGTGAATGAACTGGGACTTGCCTGTCTCCTGGAGGCTGGGTGGTGCCTGCTGTAGCGGACGTTGCTCCTCCCTTTCCCCGCCGGACGGTAACGGAGGACCCCCTGGGAGGACGTTGGGGAGCCGCTTGTGATGATTCTGGGATGAAGCTCGCCAGGTCAGAACTCTGGGTGCACACAGCAGCCGGGGAATGCATCGAGGAGGAGGGGGCGACAGCCGAGATGAGCCGGGCCCGGAGTGCTGACGTAACAGCGGGGGAAGATGGCTCGGGAGACGAGGCTGCGGGATTTCCCCTCTGATGAGGCGCAGGAGTGACAGCTATGTGGAGGATTGAGACCTTGCGGCGGCCCGGAACTGGATCCAGACGGGATTCGTGCTGAGGTGGACTGGCAGTGTGACGACGGCTACTAGCAGGGGGCAAAGCAAAGGAGAGACCCGGAAATCGCCGCTCCTGTGCAGAGACAGAGGTGAGGAGGGCGTCGAACTCAGGGAAATCACGCAGCCCTGGATTCCTCTCCATCAGTCTAACTGCCGCCACCACATGCTTAATGATCATGGACGGGTGCACAGCGGAGCGAGCAGCAGCCACTTGGTCCCGGACCTTGATTGCAGTCAGCTGCAGCTCCTCCGGGGGAATCCCGAGTGACGTTGTGCTGGATGGGGAAAGACCTCTGGATGGCACGAACTCCCGGGCCGGAGTGGAGGCAGGAGCGGGATTCCGAAGCGAAGGGTGATGTCTCCTCCTCTTCGGCTTCCTGCCGGGATTTCCCTCCAACCCAAGGAGTTTCTCTCGCTGTGCGGTGATGTCCTCTCTCCTTGCGCTGACTTCGGGATGGTCGGCGTAGCGAGGGAGGTTGTCCAAGAGAACCTCAGCGTAATCTAGGTGCCTGCGTCTATCGTTGGGATTGTCGTACAGGGAGGCGGTGAAGAGCGTCCCGTCGACATACTCCAAGGCGGTCGTTAGCTCATCGCCCAGACGCCGAACGCGGCTCCTGGGAGGCGGCATGCTCTCAGAGCAGACACCCAGACAGGGAAGAACAAGTCCAAAACGGCAAACTCACGGCCGCCGGCAACTCGCTTGGCTGTGACCTACTGTTACGTATGGCTCTCGCAAGCCATACAATGAGAGCCAAGGGCAGACCAGTGAGTTTGCGATGTTTATTATAATGAGGGAAAAGGAACAAAGGAACAGGGGCTCATGGGGCCAAAACACAAATGATAATACGAGGATAACACTTACACACAATGCTGAATGATGAGCGGGTGGCTGGCGCCAGACGAAGGGGTTCCAGCCTTACCCACGCCAGAGAAAAGCGTGGATAATGGTGCGAGGTCACAGCCCCGAATGATCGGAGCTGCTCCCTTGAATACTGGTTGACAGCGCCTCAGCTGATGAGGGGTAATTGGGCTCCAGCCGTCTCGTAGAGCTTGACAGCTGGGAGCCCGCTGAGACGCTGTCACAATAAGAGCCGGGCTGAGGAGGAATATGGCCTGAGCGTCGGATAACACGGCGTCTCATCCCATATGACAGGTATGTCTTTAAACACCGACTTCTGCACTGGACAATATTTAATTTGGTTACATGCATGTGAAATGTCAATAGACCTCTTCTTTTCTATACTATGCACATTGAGGTGCTTAGCAATAGTTAACTGGGTCCATTTAGAAGGGGCAGTTTTTCTCGGTGGAACAAAACAACTGATTAAGCAAACAAAAATCACAATATTTTGTCCTGTATTGCTGTCATTTAATAAACCATACTTGTGGCACTATTGTATAAATGCAATATTACACTCAAGGTGGTATGCAGTGATGCCGTCAGCCCTCCTCATCAATACCATACTCCATCTCCTGCAATATTGCTCAATTAAAATAAGAACCATTTGGTTTTTGGAGTATTTTTCTCATAATTTCTTACATACTCTGAAACCACTTCATAATAAGACACTACTAATAAAGGATACAAAACTTGTTTATAAGAAGTTATTAATTAGATGAAGCCTTATTTTTTGCCAAAAACAGGTCAGAATTTCACTTTTCAGCTTGTTATAAAAGATTATTAATGACTGATAATTATTCACACCCTAATTAAAAACCTAATTCTAAACTATAAAACCTCTGGCTATTCTTACTGTAAAGTGGTACTCATACACTGTTGGTAACAAACATGTAGTTTCTGAGTAGAAATTTAAAAGGATTCTCCATAGGGTCACCTAACTATTATGTGGGCTTGTGTCAGCACAAATAAATCTGCTAGCTAAAGGAATGGCTGAGTTCCTCTGTAGTGTCACTTGCTTGTTGACTGGTACTTGATTGCTAACCATTGTGACATGTGGCCCACATGTAATCCATGCTGGTGAGCACAGAAATAATGGTGAAGCTGGAAGGCATGGCTATATGGTTCATCGCTTCAAGAGACTTCACTAGGTGGAATGGCAGTCAGCAGTAACGGTACTGAATGTTTTTTAAGAGAAGGAGAATAAAAAGTAACTTCTGTTAGTAAAGTCTTTCTACCTTGAAATGATATCTTCACTTTAACCTGAAATATTTCCCTTTATTCTCCACACAGCTTGGGGCAGCAGTGTAGTATTGCGAGTCAGTGAACTGGTGTTAAAAAGGGGAAAGAATTGAAGCCCCATGGTTCTACTACAGGTATGGGGCAACTTTGGTGGTAGCGAGAGCTACAATTTTTTTTCCCCACTTCCCCAGGGCCAGACTTACATGTAAACCTTCAGTGGTGGTGGTGGGGAGGGGAAGGGGGGAGTTACTGTCTTCAAAGTCAAGTTTCACAATTAAAACTGATGCAAATGAAAATAAGTTACTCAGTGTTTTATCATGTTAGAATTTAAATTACCACTGATATGAATGAAGAACAACATCCAATTAAAACAATCACACAATATTCTCTGAACTTTTATTGCTGACATGAGGTTGAAACAGTGTCAGTGCTTCAGTTGCACACTTGAGAGGTTGCTATAACTTCAGTTGGCCACCAGATGTCACTGTTCTTAGTTAGACTGAAGCCTTGAAGCTTTGAATCTTTTTCTATACAATAAGAAGCCTCAAGCCTTATTCATGCTACATTTCCCCTCTAGTCCGCTTTGGTCCATGTGCACTTTGGACGAGCCCGGCACACACGTGGCACTGTTCATGCTCACTTTTTTCATCTACCCAGGCCAAGCGGTTGACACATGCGCACAACCATCATTTGTAATTTCACTCCCGCCCGATAAGCAGCGCCAGTGCGCTGACACGCCAGGATTTTCACCAATGAAGAAATGCTGCTTGCTTTCTGCTGCTTGACTTCCCGGTTTTCACTCCTTTTCTACGAAGATGCTGCTGCTGCTGAAGTATTTATGTATGATTCATATATGTTTATTTTCATCTTCCACTTCCTCGTTGTCTTCTTCGTCTATTTTGTCTTTGTATGCTGTGCCGACATTGTCACCTCGTGAGTTCAGTCTTGCACATGCGCTTTTCAACGCATTCAGGTCGTGGGCAGGTGGCGTGGTCACAAAATTTGGGCTGCACGTGGTCGTCCGCGGTCGAGCACTGCAGACACTAGCGGAGTGGAGACGATGACTTAAATTTCGTCACACGAGGTTTCCAGTTACACGTACGCGGACAGCAGAGGTGCAGCATGAATCCAGCTTGAGCTACATTGCAGCTTCACCTGTCCATCACTACTGAGGAGCATTTACACAGTGTTCCAAATTATTATGCAAATAAGATTTTAGTGTCATAAACACTGAGTTTGTTGTTTTTCAATTAAACCCATGGATAGTATTGTGTCTCAGAGCTCTTTGGATCACTGAAATCAAACTCAGACACCTGTCATATATATGTCATATATATATTTGCCAGGTGACCCCAATTAAAGGAAAACTACTTAAGAAGAATGTTCCACATTATTAAGCATACCACAGGTTTCAAGCAATATGGGAAAGAAAAAAGATTTCTCTGCTGCCAAAAAAGCATCAAATAGTGCAATGCCTTGGACAAGGTATGAAAACATTAGATACTTCACGGAAACTTAAGCATGATCATCGTACTGTGAAGAAATTTGTGGCTGATTCAGAACACAAACAGGTTTGTGCAAATAAAGGCATAATGAGGAAGGTTTCTGCCAGACAAATTCATCAGATTAAGAGAGCAGCTGCGTAAAATGCCATTACAAAGCAGTAAACAGGTATTTAAAGCTGCTAGTGCCTCTTAACCCTTTGAGTGTGAGATTTCACGTGCCCCTAGTGACAGAGAGTGGCGCTGCACCTGTCATTTCACTGACATCCCTGGCTGCACTGAGGATTTGTACTGATTTGTACTGATCTGCCAGTTTCAGAAGGCAGCAAACACACGTTGGAGGACTCATTGGATGACATGTAATACACCAAAGAAGAAGAACTCATTTCCTTTTCCCGTTTTCATCCTTTTAGCCCAGAAAACGTTGTGCACTTAGACAGCTTCATACACGGAAAATAGCCGCGGGATACAAGCAAAATTTATGTGGGATAATCAAAAGACTTTGTAGATGTGGAAGAGAGCATAAATGACCGATAGAAGGCAAAATAATGACCACGATGGACTAAAATGCACCGACCACGGCAGCGAGCGAGTCCCCTTAGCTGCCGGTAAGTGACAAATTTCTTTGGGTTTTTTTGTTTGTTTTTTTTTTACATTGTATTGATTCCTTGTTCATATACTTTGAAGATAAGATGATAACGTACTCCTGTACAAAAAGCGGTGTCAAAAGACTGAACCATTCTTTGTGTAAATATGTCCAAAGTCCACTTTTGACTGAGTTATGCAATTCAATATAGCTGCCGTGGAATTATGCAAATTAGAAGCGTAAAATCACTCCTATCTGAAATTTTTGATCATATTTTACATCTTTCTAATTGACAGTAAGCAGTTATCTCTTACCACTTTCAAGTTATAGCCTTGGAAATCTGAACAATTTTATTGACAAAAAATATTTACCACTCTTGACTACTAGGGGTTATGTCGCAATTCGGCGACAGTCACACTCAAAGCCTCAAGTCCCACGAACCTCAAGGTGTAGGGTCCTCCAGAGGCTTGCAGTTGTGCATAAACCTACTACTCGGCCACCCCTAACCAATGCTCACAAGCAGAAACGGTTGCAGTGGGCCCAGAAATACATGAAGACTAATTTTCAAACAGTCTTGTTTACTGATGAGTGCCGTGCAACCACGGATGGTCCAGATGGATTGAGTAGCGGATGGCTGGTGGATGGCCACCATGTCCCAACAAGGCTGCAACGTCAGCAAGGAGGTGGAGGAGTCATGTTTTGGGCCAGAATCATGGGAAGAGAGCTGATAGGCCCCTTGAGGGGCCCTGAAGGTATGAAAATGACCTCGACAAAGTATATGGAGTTTCTGACTGACCACTTTCTTCCATGGTACAAAAACAAGAACAGTTTCTTCCATAGCAAAATTATCTTCATGCATGACAATGCACCATCTCATGCTGCAAAGAATACCTCTGTGTCACTGGCTGCTATGGGCATAAAAGGAGAGAAACTCATGCTGTTGCCTCCATCCTCCCCTGACCTCAACCCTATAGAGAACCTTTGGAGCATCCTCAAGCAAGAGATCTATGAGGATGGGTTCACATCAAAACAGCAGCTGTGGGAGGCTATTATGACATCTTGCAAAGGAATTCAAGCAGAAACTCTCCAAAAACTCACAAGTTCAATGGATACAAGAATTGCGAAGGTTATATCAGAATCAGAATCAGAATCAGCTTTATTGGCCAAGTATGCACAACACATACAAGGAATTTGACTTTGGCTAAAAACTTGCTCTCGTTGTTCAGGTGGAGGATTAAAATAAGGATTCAATGACAACAGAGTATGTACAGTAAATTACAGTCTGTCCACGTTTCTATAAAAGGATGCAAATATATACAGGAATATATGCAGTTATTTACTCAGACTAACCACACTTTGCAGAAATATATGAAAAAATATACAGTCACACAGTATTTCAATGTGAACTCAGATTCAGTGATATAATGTGAATGAAGTAAAAAGCAGTGTGAGAGTTATGTGCAATGTAATAATGGATGAAAAGTCATGAGTACAGCAACAGGTAGGACTAGGTGAATGTTAGGAGTTCATCAGAGTGATGGCTTGAGGAAAGAAACTGTTCCTGTGACGGGTGGTTTTGACCTTCAGTGATCTGTAACGACGACCAGAAGATAGAAGTTCAGTTTGTGGCCGGGGTGTGATGGGTCAGCACAGATGTTTCCCGCCCGTTTTCTGGTTATGGACCGATATAAGTTCTCAATGGAGGGTAGGTCGGTACCAATGATCCTCTCCGCAGACTTAATGATCCGCTGCAGTCTGGTCTTGTCCTGTTTAGTGGCAGATCCAAACCAGACAGTGATGGAAAAGCAGAGGACAGATTGGATGATGGCGGTGTAGAAGACAACCAGCAGCTCCTGAGGCAAATCAAACTTCTTGAGCTGACGCAGAAAAAACAACCTCTGCTGGGCCTTTTTCCGGACAGTGTCTATATGGGAGGACCACTTCAGGTTCCGGGAGATTGTGGTACCCAGAAACTTGAAGGAGTCCACAGTGGACACTGTGCTGTTGAGGATGGTGAGTGGGGGGAATGAAGGGGGGTGTCGCCTGAAATCCACAGTCATCTCCACCGTTTTGGCTGGGTTAAGTTCAAGATGGTTCTGGCTGCACCAGAAGATCAGCTGCTCCACCTCCCGCCTGTATGCAGACTCATCATCATCCCGGATCAAACCGATGACTGTGGTGTCGTCCGCAAACTTCAGGAGCTTCACCGAAGGGTCCTCTGAGGTGCAGTCGTTGGAGTAGAGGGAGAAGAGCAGTGGGGAAAGGACACATCCTTGGGGGGGCGCCAGTACTAATTTTTCGGGAGCTGGATGTAAATCTCCCTAGCTTCACCTGTTGCCACCTGTCAGTCAGAAAGCTGGAGATCCACTGGCAGGTGGAGGGGGGCACCTTGAGCTGGAGGAGTTTCTGATGAAGAATGCCTGGGATGATGGTGTTGAACGCTGAGCTGAAGTCGACAAACAGGATCCTGGCGTACGTCCCTGGGGAGTCGAGGTGTTGCAGGATGTAGTGTAGTCCCATATTCAAAGAAGGGGTCCTATGTTAACATGTAACTTGACCTGTTAAGATGTTTTTGATTGAAATACCTTTTGATTTCAGTAAATATGACCTCCTAGTGCTGCAAATTCAACAAATGACTATTTTCAGCTCTTTACAACCAATAAAATCTTTTGAAACTCTGTTGTGCATAATAATCTGGAACAGTGCATTTTGAGGTTTTTTTTATTTTTGCAAAAAAAAAAAATAGTTATCATTGGGAAGTTTGTTCAAAAAATTTGAATTATGCTCTAAGGGTTGATTTAAAAATTATACTGTCATTTACATCAACTATTTAGGAAAATCAGAGAAATATCATTTGCATAATAATTTGGAACGCAGTGTATTGCTATTAAAAAGCAGTCTACCTTGTTCATTTACTGCAGTTTACAGCCTGTTAATGCTAACAGGCTGTAAACTACTCTGCTCACCAGCTCTATTTTTTTCCAGTCTCAGCATGCAACACATACTTTAACACAGACTCCAGTGCTGGAGTGGTACTCCAGTATCTGGTGCACAATGCTTCCTCACTCTCACTTGATCACTCGCACTGAGCAGCACCTAGGTTTTGATTAGAACTCCCTCTGCTGGTGGACACTATAATTGCATTTATGAATGTAGTTCTAAATACAATTAAATATGATGTAAATAAATAACTGATTTTTACCTCCGCCAAGGAGGTTATGTTTTCATCGGCGTTGGTTTGTCTGTCTGTTTGTCTGTCTGTCTGTCTGTTTGTTAGCACGATAACTCAAAAAGTTATGGACGGATTTTCATGAAATTTTCACAGATTGTCAGAAATGGGGTATCCTACAGATGATTAGATTTTGGTGGTGATCCGGATCACCATCCAGAAGAAAACCGCCATTACGGAAAATGCCATTTTCGTGAATAACTACTGAACCACTAATCCTATCATTGTGAATCCAATTGCTAGTCATATGTTTTCATGGTCAAGGAATCTGAAAACGTACACACAAACACTATATGGGGGGAACTGTGGCGAAAACCGCCATTACGGAAAATGCCGTTTTCGTCAATAACTACTGAACCACTAATCCTATCATTGTGAATCCAATTGCTAGTCATATGTTTTCATGGTCAAGGAATCTGAAAACGTACACATAAACACTGTATGGGGGGAACTGTGGCGCTTGTCGGAGGTCTGCGCTCTCCGAGTGCTTTTCTAGTTGGAAATGGAACAGTGGGCTGCAATGAATGAGGGTGGGGGCCACATAATAATAATGGATTAGATTTATATGGTGCTTTACATGTCAAGTACCAGAGTAGTGGCCTAGTTGGTAGAGCATCCGCCCCACAACAGGTTCAAATCCTGGCTGGGTCATACCAAAGACCATATAAAAATAGTACTTTCCCTCTTCTAGGTTGGTGCTCAGCAAAATAGAACGGGGAAAAAAAAGTTAACACACAGAGCTACCAGAGGACTCCCCCCCACCACCACCACCACTGTAGCTTTCATTACTCACAGTAGCTGTGTGGCCTAGGCTCGGTGAAATGGAGACAGGCGCCATCCCATACACCACATGGTGTCCCACATGCTGTGGGAGGGATTAAGGCTGTATTCACACCAGGATAGTCCGGGAGTCTCGGGTCGACTCGGCAGGAGATGGCAAGAATTTTCACACCTTCGTTTGGTTCAGTTTGCATTCACACAGCACTTCACTCAAGCGGCCCAAACTGCTTGGACGTCATGCAGTTACAACAGCTGCTCGATTGTGGTGCTGCAGCCAAAGCCACCACTGACCAGGAAGAAAAAATCTCGGCGAAGAAGAGAAATCCAGCTCATCGATTGGCCAGGACCGGTGTTATGCCAAGAATTGCTTGCTTGCCAAGAATTGCATCCCATGCACCAAAACTATAAAATATAACACTACAGCCAGGCTTGTAACCATTTGTGCATTTTTAGAAGTACCCATTATACATTTTTAGAAGTAAAAAATTGCTAATACCTCTTGTAAATTATCTTTAAATTATGTTTATTCGACGATGGGATGCAATTCTCGGCAAGCAAGCAATTCTCAGCATAACACCGTTCCCTTCAGTAAGGTGTTTATGTGCCACAAACTAATAAAAATGAAAAGCTCCGCTGTCTGTATAAACTCCCCGTGCCGCCATCATGTCACTAAAAGTTTTAAAAACATTGGTATTCTTGTGTGTAGCCACAAGCAGCTGAGAAACCTGGTTGTCAGACCAAATATCTATCAAAGCCTGCATCTCACTCCTCACTACTCCCAAGTCCAAGAGACATTTTTCTAAACTTTTTTCCTCGTTTTTCTCCGGTAAAAGTATTTCTTGGATCTGTGTGGTTGACTATATTGTTAATTTCTACCCAAAATGGAGGCTGAAGAACCAGGAGCTCTTCAGCTGAATCGGGATGTTGGATTTATTTACCCACAGATTCCTACCACAGATGTGCTGCCAGGAAACACACTTCAAGTTTTCAACAGGGACAACTTTTTCAGGTGAGTGGGAACTTCGCCTGTCTGCATCTCACCCAGACGGCAAATTAATGTCTTTTCATGTATTTACATTTAGTTATAATGTAGTCATGCTACGCGAAAAATTCGCCTGCTCATGTTTGATGTGAAGGCACCTTTACAGATATTCGTTTGCAAGCGAACCGAGACCTCCCCTTTTCAGGGAGACCAGAGTTTGCTTGTTTGGTGCTGCACCAGAGTTCCAGGCACATTCAGATGGCGCCAAACAAACCAAACTATCCACGGAATACACACTTTGGTCCTTTAGTTTGGACCAAACAGTGGCCGTGTGAATGCGCCCTAACTTACATGTCAAGTGACATCTCAAAGGGCGTCCAGTGAGTCCATTATTCAGTCACTTCAGACAGACGTTGATAATGGTAAGCTACTACTGTAGCAACAGCTGCCCTGGGCCACCACATGTGGCCTGTGGGCAACCAGTTGCCCATCCCTGTTCTACTAACTTACTTCAAGGGAAGATTGTTAATTCTAGTTTTGCTTTTACTGTTAAGAAGATTAAAAATGTAGTTTTGATAAGGTTTATTTCAGTTGTTTAACAAAGATAAACCAATTCTGTCAATACTGATTAAAGCAGTTAAAACTCTGTTAATTGAACTAAATAAATACAACAAAAAATGAGGGAAAAACTAATGTGTCCCCAAAATAGCTAAAGGTTTTGAATATAATCTTGGGTGTACCCTGGACAGATCGTCAGTCCATCGCAGGGCCAGAACGGAGAGACAGACAACCATTCACTCTCAGATTCATACCTCAGGACAATATATCCCTAGTTAATGCCAATTGTTCTAACATTACCTTGTATTCATACATGTGTAATGACAATAAAGTTGAATCTCATCTCATCTCATCTCATGTATGTCTCAGGACTGTAGGAAGAACCCCAAAACCCAGGCAGACACAGGGAGAACATGCAAACTCCACACAGAAGGGTCCTGGCTGGTCAGCTCTTGACCTTGAACCCAGGACCTCTTGCTGTGAGGCTACAGCGCTAACCCCTGACCACCGAGCTGCCCGCAGGTGATAACCTCATAACAATAATCACATTTTAGTGAGTTAACTGTGTATGAACTTGCCATAAAATAGGTGCTGTTCATATGGAAAGGGCATAGCTTAGCTGACTAGTTTGGAGGCCACATTAGGATGCTCTCCATTAGTAAAACATGACCATACATAAACACTGACACCAGACATACTAACATTTGAAGATCTGTTGATAAAAATTATGCACAATCAGTTGACAGCTACAGTATAAAGCAATGTTTCAATACTGCTTTCTTCACACATAAAACCTCTTATTATTAAGACTAGCTTCAAATTGTAGGAACATTAAGTGGTCTGCTTCTTGCTTCTTTACCTTCTACTAGGCTTCAAAGTGGCATTGAAGGTACCCAGAAGCACCTAGAGAAACACTGTCTGCAAGGACATGGCCAATGCTGAGCATGACGGAGGTCAGAAGTTCATATTTGAAGTAAACAAGTGACCAAGTCATTCCATTTATTTGTGAACCACTCTAAAAAAAAGATAAATATGGCGAAAGACGGAAGTTGCCCGGGGTCAACCAGTTGCTGCATGAGTGGGCTTCTTCAGTGAGGCCTCACACAAAGAAGTGCAGCGAACGAGGAAATAACAAGAAGTTAGTTAGTTAACAGGGGTCAAAAGGTCAAAGGTGTTGAGGCTTCCAACAGCGTGTATACTTTTGTGCACATATGTGTGTAGGTAAGTTATGTTAGATCTTTGGTGAATGTGTGCGTGCGTGAGTCATAAAGAAGATGTGTTGTATGATGAAAGGGGCTCCTGTGCAGGTGGAAGGTGAGGTCAGAAGTTGAAATGTTGTGGGTTGGAGGGTGGGGGTTCAATGCATGACTGAATCTGTTTGCAGTAGGTTGCCCTGTCAGGGACCTGATGAATGGCTTTTAAGTGTTTTAGCCTTGTAAGCTCAAAGGTAATGGACTACAGCTGAGTGAGCCAGTTCTGTTTTTAGAGAGCTGGCATACCAAGAGCATTTATTGCTATATGCTTTTGGAAAGAAAGCAATCAATCAAACATGTTGAAATGTTGTGAGCTTTCATTATTATTGGTACTGAAACCAACAGTGGTTGTTGAAAACCTCTGATGGAGTTAAATGATGTTCAGAGATTTATATTATTAATCAGTGTAACGAAAACCTCTGAAGTATGTCATGGCCTGTAATATTTATAAGCATTATTGTCATGAATTTTCACTGCAGGCAGTAGTGGTGGTGGTAAATCAGTTAGTAAATCAAGAAAAAGGAACTTCAGTGGGATTATTAAATTAACGTTTTAAGGACTGATCAGAAGTTAAAAGGCTGGGTTGAACATAAACTGATTAAACTGAGCACTATCAGCCCAGCTGTTGCCTACTGCCAAAATATTAACAGGGGAGAGGTATGCATTGAAACCTCCAATCATTTTGATGACTGATTTCAATGTGGGTATAATATATGCTACTAAATTATCATTGCACACAGTGTGCTATCTGTGAAGTTTCAATACTGTGGAAATTTATTCCAAATCACATCAACTCATGCTAGGTCTCACCACCACACAAAAGAAAGACAAAGCCATCTTGCTGCACATTTCAACTACTTCTTCCAAAGATTCTGTACAGAACTTCTGGAAACTCAGTGACACCTTTTGGCCCCATTCACTCCATTCTGCCACCTACAGCATTCAGTCCCTGTGAGGATGCAAATCCCTAGTGAATCACCCAAACTTGCAATGAGCAATATAGAAGAATCTGCTGATTTTCTCTGCCCTCTCTACAAAACAAGCCACCAGGAATTTCTTTGATATGTCAGATTGATCAATAAGGGGCCTTGCTGGATGGAATCACATTGCACCAAAAGTTCAGCATGGTTCAATTTTCTAGGCTGACCTCTTTCAGATGAATTAGGGCACCAAGATGAAAATGACAGTCTTTAGAAAGCATTCTTTCTACTCATCTAGTGAAACTAAAAGCTATAATGCAATGAAACAGCAGATCAGTCCAGAAAATGAAGTGTTCACCTGTGAACAGGTGGAGCAATATCACAGTCAGATCTCAAGCATGATGAAGAGGCACAATAAGTGTCAACGGTGATGCCCAATTACATCTAGACAACAAAGATGTTAATCACTGAGCAGAAAAAAATATGTAATGAGAAGGTAATGATAAAAACACTGCTTTATTGCTAAGAAAAGGAACTTTCAGAAGATTACAAAAATCATTAAAAAATAAGGGTGAAATTTAACAACTAATATCTCAACATCCATTCTCAACCATAGAACCATGTCAAAGATGGTGACGTCATCTCTTTTCCCCATTTCAAAAACTGTTTCTTTGTACAGAGGTGTGAGGGGAATAGTGGATGTGATTAACAAATACCATTCCCAAATTGGAAGTTCATGTCAACGTCCTCTTTTTGCCTTTTGGTCACTGCCGTCTAGGTTCACTTTCACTTCCTCTTTCAAAAGCAATTGCTGGTATCACAATGCACTTCCTTTACACACTAAATACACGTTTAGGTGGTTATTAGGACAATGATGATGGTTAGGAAAAGGTTCCTTTACACACTATACAACTAACCCTTTACCATGTCACTCCATGTCCTTATTTCAATGATCACTACATTTAATGTTAAAATGTACCTATAGATCAGGGGTGTCCAATCATGTGCCATGGAGGGCCAAGACCCTGCAGGCTGTACCTCCAACCAGTCTCTTCAACAGCAGATTTCACTGAATTTCTTCCCACTGACTGGTGATAACTGAAAACACCTGCTGAAGAGACTGGGCAGAAGAGAAAACCTGCAGGGTCTTGGCCCTCCATGGCACATGATTGGACACCCCTGACATAGATCATTTTCATTGGAGAAAAGTCTTTGACTCAAATCCCAGTTAATGCAAAATTTGAATAGTACAGCCAGGAATCAAAAGTGCAGTAAGTTAGATTTTACACATTTTAATCAAAATACACTGACAGCCAACATCTTTAGCAGTAGCTGAGCACTATTAGCTAATGTAGTGAGCTGACCTCCTGTCTGTCTGTTCATTCTCAGACTCTTGTTTACATAGTTAGCCCGGCCACCGGCTTTTCTAGTGTCCCATCCTTGAAACCTTTGGCTCAGCATCCCAAGGGTATTTTTTGTTACCTTGGATAGCATCACATAGCATAGTTATCATGTTTGTTTACGTCTCTTATTGAACATTTGCCCATTCCAAATAACACTCTATGGGCTGTAATGAACTTGTAAATCCCACTGAAACACAACTTACTTCCAGTTGTGATCTGGCTTATTTTATTATAATTAATGTAATTTAATTAATTTAATGTTTATTTGAAAGAGACAATGCATATTGATGAACATCTATCTATACATTCACAAAATCTCTGTGTGTTTGTGTGTGTGTGTGTCTTTCTGTCTGCATATCTCTCAAACCGTTTGTCAGACTGGCCTCAGATTTTAACCCTTTAACTGCCCCAGTCGATGGCGATGGGAACGGTTAAAGGGTGGTCAAGGCCCCTAGTGGTCAAGAGTGGTAAAAAAAATTTTGTCAATAAAATAGTTCAGATTTCCAAGGCTATAACTTGAAAGTTACAAGAGATAATGGCTGACAGTCAATAAGAAAGATGTAGAATATGATCCAAAGTTTCAGATAGGAATAAATTTACACTTCTAATTTGCATAATGTCACGGCAGCTACATAAATTACATAACTCAGTCGAAACTGGACTTTGTGTCATGCGGTGACCCTCGCGGATCACCATAAGACGCCAAGAGTCCACCAGTGAGTTTTGCAAAGATGGTGATTTATTAACAGAACGAGACAGGACAAGACTGTGAGCCGCTCTCGGCAAAAACACACATAAATCGATACACAAGCTCGCAGGGCGAACCCCAGCCACTACGAGCTAAACTGTGACATAGCAAGATACAACGAACCTGACATGAAGGTCTAATGACGCTCTGACAAGGCTTGACGAGGTTTTGACAATACGTTGACAAGGTGTTGACAATACTCCTGCAATCTTACTGCCGCTAGTGCCCACTTAATAAAGGCGAGCACTAACGAGCAGTAATGACAAACAGCTGATCGGCCTTGACAGGCGGAAGCCCCACCGAGCACCTTCACAATAAGAGCCCGGTGAGGCCAGAATACAAACCGCAGCTGTCAAGGCCGGCAGCGAGGAGAGCTTAGCCCGAGCGCGAATAGAACCCAGCGCTCGGGTCGTAACAGTACCCTCCCTCCGAGAGCGGGCTCAGAACGCCCCAAGGACCACCCTGCCCCCCCACCCCCCAGGGTGGGTGGCTGGGGGCAGGAGCGGAGGGAGAGAGACCAAACCCAGAAACAAAACAGTGACAAGAACAATTACATACAGGACAATGACAAGACTAACTACTCAGAATAAATCAAAAAATGCACATGGAAAAAACAAAAAAACAGAACTACTGGGTCAGAACTACTAAACACAAGGCTATGACAAAATACCAAATATTCCAAAATCAGAAAAAATACACAGAGAAAAACAAGGCAACAGTAGAACATAACACATACTAGGGCAACTGCTAGACATAACCATGACACAAGATACACAGGACAGCAAGAACAAGAAAAAAAAAACAGAACAATCACTGTGACGGATTAACCCAGAAAAACCACTACCCCCCCCGACAGTCTATGCCGACCGGCGGAAACCAAGCGCCACAGGAACAGTTCAGGTGGTCTCCCTGCGTCCAACAGCTGGCGGGTGGTCATAGGATTCGGAACATGACCAGGCGGCTCACCAGAGTCCAACGCCCAGCACGTCCGCTCCTCCGGTGGTCGAACCAGGTCGCCCGAAAACACACACAACACGTCGGGTGGCCGATCCGAGGCGCCAAACCGGCGAACCAGTTCCTCAGGCGGCCTCCCTGATGAGGACAAAACTCAGGAGAGCCGGGGCGAGCGAACAGGAGCCCCCACGGCCCCCGGCGATGATGCACAGGGGCGGTGACTCAGTAGAGGGGACAGATGGCCAGGATGAGCCTGTAATCCGTTCGACAGCGAAGGGTCTGCAGCTCCTCCCCCGTCCGCGGACCACGCTGGCGCTGCACCCCCGCTGGACCCCGATTGGGTCCCAGCTGCACCCACGTCGGGCCCCGATTGGGCCGGAACCGCACCCACGGTGGACCCCGATCGAGCCTCTGGTGCACCCATGTCGGACCCCGATTGGGCCGGAACCGCACCCGCAGTGGACCCTGATCGAGCCTCCGGTGCACCCACGTTGGACCCCGATTGGGCCAGAACCGCACCCGCGGAGGACCCCGATTGGGCCTCCGGTGCACCCACGTTGGACCCCGATTGGGCCACAACCACACCTGCGGCGAACCCCGATTGGGCCTCTGGTGCACCCACGTCGGACCCCGATTGGGCCACAGCAGCCTCCACGACGGACCCCGACTGGGTCGGTGCAGCTCCACTGACGATCTCCACCCCCGAACCTGGGACCTCCAACCCATTGACTCCGACTCGTTCCACGCCGGCGACACTGCAACAAGGCTCAGAAACAAGAAAACCGGGATCAGAATCACCGGTAGCAACAGAACCCAGTGAGACGAGCTCGGGCGCAGCAGGCGGCTGCTCCTCACTCGCCTCCCCGAGAGGCAGGCAAAAATGCTCCAACACAGGGGACAGAGACACAAAAGGGAGCACTTGCCTGCACTCGGGTTCTGCTGCCGCCCAGGACTCCGACGATCCAGGTTCAGGGCGGCGACTCTCGTCAGCAGGCTCAAACTCAGCTGCGTCGGGCTCCACAGCTGGCAGGATGTCATCTGCAGCCTGAGGTTCCTCCCGCGCTGCTGTCCACGCCAATGACCCGTATGGCGTGGGGGCAGGGGACCCTCGACCCACTGGCTCGGACCGCTCCGGCGAGGAGACCCGGGGACGCTTCTTCGTCGGTTCAGGCTCCGGGCCGCAGTCTGCTCTTCTCCTCTGTCCACGACGTGGCTGCAGGGCCAGCTCCAGGCTTTCCAGCACTGCAGGCCCCCTCTTCATCCGACAACATTGGCCTGGCGTCGCGGACCGCTCAACAGGGTGGGACACAGAGGCAGCAGGTTTAGTAATTCTTTCTACAGCAGGTGGAGGAAGCTCGGGGGGCTGCGAACCCCGAACTCTGCCCCCAGGAGTCAGACAAGGCAGATCATAATCAAGATGTAACAAATTATCATGCACTTGCCTTTCTCCCAGGGAAGAGATGGTTCCTGCTGTAGGGGACGTTGTTCCTCCTTCTCCCCACTGGATGGCGACAGAGGGACACCTGGATGGACGAGGTGGGGCCGCTCTCAGCGGTTCGCTGATGGACTCCGCCGGCAGCAGGTCCAGCCGGGGATTCTGCTGAGGGTGACCTGGGCCGTTGCGCCGATGTCGTCATCGGCCCCCAGATGGCGCGCACTCCTGGACCAGTTCCGGGACAGGAGCGGGACTCCAACGCGGGGAGCGAGGATATCTCCTCCTCTGCTTCCTGCTTTCTTCTTCCTCCATCCCACGAAGTATCTCGCGCTGCATAGCGAGTTCTTCTCTCCTCATAATCACCTCCGGGTGATTGTCATAATGGAGAGGGAGGTTGTCCAGGAGTTCCTCAGCGCAGTCTAGGTGCCAGCACATATAGTGGGAGTTGACGTCGAAAGTAGCGGCGAGGAGCGCCCTGTCGACGTACTCCAGCACGCTCACTAGCTCCTTGCCCAGGCGCCGACCGCGGCCCCTGGATGACGGCATTCTCCCAGACGTTGACACCCAAACAGGGAAAAACAATTGTCCAATTACTGCAAAAACTCACGGTGAAAGGCGTCTCGGTGTGGCGTCTCCGTTTAGACGTCCTGGCAGGAGTATACTGTCATGTGGTGACCCTCGCGGATCACCATAAGACGCCAAGAGTCCACCAGTGAGTTTTGCGAAGATGGTGATTTATTAACAGAACGAGACAGGACAAGACTGTGAGCCGCTCTCGGCAAAAACACACATAAATCGATACACAAGCTCGCAGGGCGAACCCCAGCCACTACGTGCTAAACTGTGACATAGCAAGATACAACGAACCTGACATGAAGGTCTAATGACGCTCTGACAAGGCTTGACGAGGTTTTGACAATACGTTGTCAACGACAACGTATTGCCCAACGCTGCCTGTCACCATGCCAATTCAAGAAGCTGGGAAGACAGCACGTTCGGACTTCAGTGGCAGCTGCAACCGATGGCGACAGGAACAGACTGCTTAATGTCACGGACACACGTTCGGGGAGACTGGCTCCCAGAAGAGCCTCATCCTGCCAGTCAACTCAGACAAGGTGGCAGGACACAGTGGTCCCAAGCTCAAGGACGCCAACGGATCCACCATCAGGACATTTGGCAAACGGACACTGACAATATATGCTTACATGGACGCAACTTTCAGTGGGACTTTGTAATAGCTGCATGTTCCAGCCCCCTTTTAGGTGCAGATTTTTTATGTGCTTATGGGTTGTTAGTCAATGTTGCTAATAGGAGATTAGTGGACATTGTCTCTTTTACCTCACTGCCCTGTACAGCTCAGGGAGCTGGGTCGACAACACTGGCTAACATTATAGTTCCAGGGGGCAAGTACCAACATTTGCTCACACAGTTCCCAGCACTCACAGTCCCAACTTTTTCAGTTACGGTAATGAAACATGGGGTCGAGCACTTTATAACAACAAGGCCCGCCGGTGTTCGTGCTTCCTCGGCGTTTGGACGCAGCTAAACTGGCCAGCGCACGAGAGGAGTTTGCCAACTTAGAGCAGTTGGGTATTATCAGGCTCTCCAACAGCCCGTGGGCATCCCTGCTACACATGGTGCCTAAAGCCGATGGGTCGTGGCGACCGTGTGGCAATTTCCAGTGCCTGAATAACGCCACGGAACACGATCGTTATCCCATCCCGCACATCCAGGATTTTTCCATGCACCTGGCCGGGGCACGTGTTTTGTCGAAAGTGGATTTGGTCCACAGATACCATCAGGTCCTGGTGAGCGCATTAGACATTCCAAAAACAGAGGTAATAACTCCTTTCGGCCTTTTTGAGTTTTTACGCATGCCGTTTGGATTAAAAGGCACGGCGCAGACGTTCCAGAGGATGATGGATGCAGTGCTTTGCAACTTGTCTTTCATTTTTGTCTACTTAGACGACATTCTGGTAGCTAGCACGTCCAAGGAGGAGCACATTGCCCATCTCAAGACGGTTTTCCAGAGGTTAGAAGTGCATGGGCTGATAGTTAACCCGGCGAAGTGCTAGTTCGGCATGCCAGAGATTGATTTTTTTGGGCCACCACGTTTCGCTGGAGGGCGCGACTCCATTACCAGATAAGGTGTGTGCTGTGGCGGACTTTTCGCACCCGCAGACCGTGAGAACACTACAGGAGTTTTGGGGAATGGTTAATTTTAATAACAGTTTCCTTCCCCGGCAGCCCAGCTAATGCAGCCGTTGTATGCCATGTTTAAAAAAGGAAGCCCACGGAAGCCATCGACTGGACTCCCGAGCGAGCCCAGGCTTTTACTAACGCCAAAACAGCACTTGGGGATGACGCATTTTTAGCCCACCCAGCTCCGTCTGCACGTATAGCGCTCACGACAGATGTGTCTGATGTTGCCATAGGGGCAGTGGTGGAGCAGTGCATCTCAGGTTTGTGGCAGCCGCTCGCATTTTTTAGCCAGACTTTGTGCAACAATGAACGTAAGTGCAGCACATTCTATACAGAATTGTTGGCTCTCCACCTGGCGACACGCCATTTCCAGTTCTGGCTGGAGGGGCGCGAGTTCACCACGTTCGTGGACCAAAAGCTGCTGACGCACGGCAGCAGTGGCATTTGGCCACAATTTCGGAGTTTACTACCGACATTCAACAAGTTGCCGGTAAACTCAACATCATGGCCGATTGTCTGTTGCACGCGTTAATTGCCCCGGTCTACATGGGAATAGATTTCCCAGCCATGGCTGCAGAGCAAGCCAGGGACGTAGACATTTGTGTGTTCTTGTCTGCGCCAATTGGGTTAAGGTTGGAGAGCAGGGTGGTGCAAGAAGGGTGCCCTCCCCTGCTCTGCGATGTCTCCACTGGCTGTCCGTGCCCGGTGGTTCCAAGCTCTTGGCGCCATTGTGTTTTTGAGTTGGTCCACTCCCTTTCACATCTGAGAGTGTGTGCTTCAGTGAAGCTAGTGTGGGAGAAATTCGTCTGGCCGCGCTTGCGCAAAGACGTGAAAAAGTGGGTTGCACCTTGCGTCGCGTGCCAGTGGGCCAAAGTGCACAAGCACACCAGACCCCCCCCTCAAGCCGTTCCAAATGCCGGCTACGAGGTTCGACCACATCCATGTGGATTTGGTGGGACCCCTCCCACCGTCGCAAGGTTTCACGCACCTTTTGACAGTCGTGGACCGCACCACGCACTGGCCTGAAGTGGTCCCAATGGCTTCTACCCCATCCGTGGAAATGGTGCTTGCTTTTTTGCCGGCTTGGGTTGCACGTTTCGGATTTCCATTGGACATCACATCCGAAAGGGGTCCACAATTCGTTTCAGAACTCGGGTCCGCGATAGCCTTGAGCCTGGGGGTCAAAATCCACTGCACTACTGTGTACAACCCCCAAGCTAATGGGTACTGCGAGCATTTTTATAGGTCACTTAAAGCAGCGCTCAGAGCTTCGCTCACGGACACAAATTGGGTTGATTGCCTGTCCTGGGTTCTTTTAGGGTTGCGCTCCACACCTGAAGAGGATTTGGCAGCCTCCCCAGCAGAACTTGTTTTTTCTCAGCCACTGTGGATTCCCGGAGAGTTTTTACTGGAAAACCCCGCGCTCAAGGCTGATCCGGCCGCACAGTTTTTACACAGTCCAGAGGCTGTGAGCGTACCAGGCCTGGCCCATCATTGTTTTCCCTGTACATTCATCCCAAAAAGCTTGCAGAACACTAGTTTTGTTTTTGTCAGGCACAATGTGCACCGGACCCCGCTGCGCCCACCGTACGACAGACTGTTCAGGGTGTTGGAACCTGGGGCAAAGCATTTTGTGTTAGACTGGGGGAGACGTAGGGAGACCGTCTGCATCGACAGGCTGAAGCCCGCTTTTGTGTTGGCAGACAAGCAGGTGGTATTGGCCCAAGCTCCCCAGCGCAGACGCCCACCGTTGGTGGCACCACAAGTTGGTGATCCCATGGCAGGGACCTGCGCTCACAAAGCTGATGTGTTTTCTCCCCCTCCCTTTTTCCTTCCACAGACTGACGTGCCCTCCTGTACACCCCGCCAGCAGGGCGATTTGACTGGATCGACGACCCCCCACTACAGCCGCTATGGGCGCCGGCTCAAGCCCACAGGACAGGAGGGGGGGTTAGTGCCCCTTCTGGGTGTTCAGGGGGGCTGTGTGGGGGCATGGTGTGGGGGTTTTCTCCACCCAGAGAGGCAGGGGGAAGGGGAGAATAATGGACCGTAGGAGGAGGTGTCACCGGAGGGTATCAGACGGGACGGTTAGGTCTATACACCCCCCGGGGAAAGTAACAGATGCCGGTGCCGCTAAGAGAAGAAGGTTGTTGGAGCGGTGCCGGTGTTATGTCATGTTAATGTGCCACACAGTTCTTCGTCCAAATAATGTCTTATGGTCGGAAGTTCCGGGTCTTGATGCATGGGAATAAAGATATAAAAAAGGAATGCACAGAGACCCGGGATTCTTGTTTGCTGTAAATTATGTTGGGGAAGGAATAAAGTTTCTGTGTCGTCCAGCTCATTGCCTCGCCTGCCTCCTTTCTCCACAACACAACAAATTTGAAAAGAAAAATACTTAAGATTTAATGCTTAAAAAATTATACCAGAAAGTTGCTGTAATTGCATTGGTCTAATGGATAATTCGGCATGGAGAACACAAGGTGCCGTTGGGGAAAAGGGGGGGGGCAGCAGCTGATTCGCTGGCACCGTGTGCAAAACAAGAAAGCAAAACGCAACAAATTTGATCAATAAAAAAACAAACCACTTACAATAGAGCCGCAGCGCTAACATTGTTATTTGCAAGTAATTTTCAAAAATAGTGAAAAAAAAGATAATGCATGGCATGTGCTTTATGCCTGAGGCCAATTTATCATGGAAAACTGCTGAGCTCTGTGGTTCCAGCAATCAGCTGACTGGATCCACCTTTTTTTTTTTTTTTTTTTTTTACCAAAAGTAAAAAAACAAACAAACAAACAAAAAAAACATGGGGGGAAGACCCTACAACCTTTGCTCCACGACTTATCAGCCATACGCTGGATAAATTTTCAGCATGGGACACACATTTTTTCCAGTTTACAAAATTTTTCACTGGGTCTGAGGTGTGTGTGAAAAAAATGCATTTTGGCTAACATTTAGAGGGTCAAAAATGCAATCATTTAGGTGGAATAATAATATTAATATAATAATAATAATAATAATCTTCTCACATCAATAAAAAAACAAATGCATGCAATAGAGTGACGGCGCTCAGTCTTTGTCAGTCACACCCTCAAGGTTCAGATCATTATTTGGCCTCAGTATCGCCCCAGCGCAATGATATAACCACCACCTCAATCTTAGCATTAAAGTTTTAAAAAAAAACTTTTAATAACAAAATATTGCTAAAATATAAAATGACGCACTACAATGGGTCTCAAATATTTGTGAACGTGTCATGTTATAGTACTGCATGAGTTTATTGACGATACACAGAAGAAATTCAATATTACACTGAACTCATCACTGAACAGTGATATAAACTAAAATAATTCTAATGATGACTGAACAACTCTCATTCCCCAAAGTACAAGATACACTATTATGAATATAAGTGATAAAAGTTTTTTCTTGCCTTCTGATTGTTGCTCTGAGTGTTGCTATCCCTATGCTGTTGCAATCCTGGAATTTCCCCATTGTGGGACTAATAAAGGCTTATCTTATCTTATCTTATCTTATCTTAAAAGATCACACAAATAACTGATCTGACAAACAAATAAACAAGGCATCTGAAACAGTTGCTAATATTGGATGTCCCGTTCATTTTCAGTGTTTATGTCATGATTACAACAAGTATCAGCCCACGTGCAAGATGCTAAACCAGAGAATGCACACAGCGCAGAGAGGCAAAGTTTAAACACAATTTTATTGAAAAGAGTAAATGCAGGATTAGCTGAAAAAAAAACACCTCACTCGCCAGAGGAGAGCCCAGCCTGTAAGGAGGGAGACGAGAGCAAATTAATACGAGGAGGGAGGCAGGGAATAATTTATTATAGGAATATTCTTAGGAGTGGGAGCAGAGAGCCTGACGAGGAACCCAGGAAGGCAAAGATGAATTGGAGAGGAGGCTGCGGATGAGTAGGGACAGAGAAATGTCTGACCGGGTGGAGTAGGCGATCAGGAGCAAAGACAATGATGACGGAGAAGGTGAGCGCACAACGAACCCCCGGGGACACACTGCAGAGATGGCAGCAACCCGAGAAGGTGAAAGAGAGAAACAGATTATTCTCTGGGTTCTTAGACAATTAAGACTTCACTTACTTTATTCTATAATGGCAGTATACCCAACGAGCCAGCGCTGGAGCGTTCACAAACTGGTCCTTTTAAGCACTGGCAGCAAAGAGACAGCAGGTGCGTCCACTCACGCAGGTGTATTGATTACCTGTGGAGCCGGGGAACCTCCCACAGGATGGGAGGGGGAGCGCGCTCACCCGATCATAACAGTTTAGGTGTTCTGTAGTTAAAATTCACACAATCAAATAAATCTTAGTGCCACTTACTCCCTTTTATATTTGTCAAAGTCTAACATGTGATTGCCTACATATAGGCTACACCTCTTTGTATTCCACTTTCAAACACAGCCTACATTTGGGCCTGTAAAGCCTGATTGTCATACCTGTTTCAGACAGGAATACTTGCGTTCTACGGGCATGCACTAGTTAGTACAAAATACTAGTGTAAACATGCCAAAGTTAGCAAACTGCTAATTTACATTCATAGTCCCTTGCCAGGTTGTTGAACGTAGAAGATAAACCTAACTAACTAACTAACTAACCTGCACTTATATAGCGCTTTTCTAGTCACAAAGACCACTCAAAGCGCTTTCACTAATACTAATCCTCTATTCTAAGGGCCTATAAGAGACAGATACGTATCTAGGGACAATTTAGAACAACCAATTAACCTAACATGCATGTCTTTGGATTGTGGGAGGAAACCGGAGCCCCCGGAGTAAACCCACGCAGCACAGGGAGAACATGCAAACTCCACACAGAAAAGTTCCAACCCCTGCCAGCCTGGGGATTCGAACCAGGAACCTTCTAGCTGTAAGGCAACAGTGCTAACCACTGCACAACCATGAAAAACAAAACTACACGAAGGACAGAAAAATAGAAAAAATAATTGAAAATAGTTCTAAGATGAGAATACAAGGCATATTAATTCATATCAATAAAAATACTAGTGTAAATGTCCTGAAGTATGCAGTTTTACCATGGCTGATGTTGTTATCATGCTTAACCTAGCTTAGCCATGGTTTTCTTTCCATGATTTACCCATTCCAAAAAACAATGCATGGGCTCTAACAAACTGGGGAAACAAACCAAAACATATGACTTAGTCCCTGCGGTTATGTGGCTAATTTATTATTAACTTAAGTGTGCATCCTTTGGTCACTGCTGTTAGCATTGCTGTTAGCTTTCCCTCCTCTGACAGCTGCTTGTTTCACTGGTAGCAAGCTGACTTGCTCTTTTCAGACATCTGCCATCTCCTATTTTCAGCCCACAGGTCTCTCAAGGCTCCTGTCTGGTATCTGTCTCACACAGGCCCCTGAAGGTGGAGCCGAACTCTCGCCAAAGTGAGGCCAGGCCTAGCCTGAGTCACACTGGAGCCCCGGAGAGTAGGTGCAGGTCAAAAGGTGGGTGTAAGCCTCTATGCCACAGCAAGCCTGGTCTCTGAGGATCTTCTGATGGGGGCCCTTTCCACTCCAATCATTGGAGGCTGCAAAGGAATCCCAGGAGACCTGCCGGGATGGGAGACCCTCACTCGGCGAAAGGCAACGGAAAAACATGGGGAGCTGGGCCAGCGAAGACAAAGTTGTGGTTAGCAATTAGCTTGGATTCTGCTAGCAGAGGGAAGGCAGAAGAGAAGATGGTGACGGCTGGTAGTCAGAGGCATTGCCAAGCTACGACTTTGTTCTGGTTTTGGGTGTTGCACTCTATCGTAACATCCAGTGGTGGATAAAAATCCTGGCTGGTCCTTTAAAATATGGCTACACAGAAGGATTTTGCAAACAGTTTTGTTTTGGGGCTGTAAAGTGGAACTGGAGCATTTTTATTTTTTACGTAGTTATTTTTTTCTGGAGAAAATAGATATATTCTTGTAACATGTCTCGTCTCTAAAGGCCACAGTATCCCTGTCAGAGCAGAAGGGTAAGTGCAGAGAGGCATTTTCTCAGTCTCAGTCTGAGGCCATTTCAACAGGAAAGATAAAGCATTTTAATTCCTCTTCACCTTGCTTATTCATTTTTTCCCCTTTCTCTTTGAGTGTTTTCATTTGATGAATCCTTTGATATACAGAGCATATTTCAGAGGCAACACCATGTCTGCATATCATGTTGTGAGGGGACACAAGCTAACAAGAGCAAAAAGACCACGGAGAAAAGTCAGACTAGGAGGATGAAAAAATGAAAGGTGGCAGACAGTCGCTGAAAGAGAAGCAAAGAAATGTAGCACAGGAAAAAATGTGAGACTATGTGATCTCGAGTCCTTGAAGATGGTCTTTCATCTTTTTTTCCCATTTTTGGCTATTGATCTTTGTCCTCACTTGGACGTTCAGGTGTGCTGTGGAACGACTTCATATGTTCACTCTACAAATCATTACGCTGGAGAATAAAAACTAAAGAAGAATTGAGAACAATGTGATAATACTGACTTCATCACAGAACAATGTAAATAAAAAATACTTTCCATGTTTTCAATAAATGAATAAGACAGAAACATTAAAATTAATGACATTTTTTAATTAGTGATTGCATATCAACAAATGTTAATTTAAAAAAAAAATGATAATCTGTCAGTATGTGACCCACGCAAACAATAGATCCAAAATACTAATTAAGATAAATCACACACAAAGATAAATCAAGTTAAAATTATATGTATATGATTGTTTTTTCAATTCAATTTCAATTCAACTTTATTTATATAGCGCCATTTCACAACAACAGTCATCTCATAGCACTATCAACTGAAGGGGGAACCCCCACAGTTGCAGAAAGACCCCAGCAATCAGGCGATCCCCTGTGAGCAAGCACTTGGCGACGGTGGAGAGGAAAAACTCCCTTTTAACAGGAAGAAACCTCCAGCAGAACCAGGCTCAGGGAGGGGCAGTCATCTGCTGCCCTATAATAATTGTTATTATTTCTGCATTTTCTTATTTTTAAATGTCTGTCCAGATATATCATTATGCATTTCTGATAATATTCCAGGACTGAAAGTCCATGGAAGATATGGTGACAGACAATACAGAACAATTAAAAGTGGTGCATCTTTAAGCCTTTTCTAAAATAATTTATGTAATAAAGCTCAGTGTTTATGAAAACTGTGTAAGCTTGGCCACATGATGTGATAGTTAAACAACAGAAGGAAATACAGCTAAAACACAAGTTCAACATCCATCCATCCATCTGTTTTCTACCGCTTATCCAGGGGTCCGGGTTGTGGGGGCAGCAGCCCAAGCAGAGTAGCCGGGACTGCCGCCCAGTTCACATAGCACCATGATCCCTCCTGCAGGTGGTCAGCCCACTGGAGGGTGGACCCATGCGGCTCTTTTGGGTACACTGTGTCCTTTCATAGGGTTCTGGACCGCTCTTGGGTCTGGCCTTTCACCTTGGATGAATTTGTTTGGGAGACCCTACCAGGGCCAAGTTGCCTCCGACAACATACAGTAGCTCCCGGCAAGTTCAACATGGGCGCAAAAAACAAGCAATAGAATGCACTTTGGTCAGTGGGCAAATATTTTAAAAAATGTTTCTTTTGGGTGATTTACTAGCAGATTAGTCACAGACAATCATGCTTTAATTCTAGTTCTAATTCAAGTCTGGCTTAATTTTCAAAGGTTATTTGTTAATTGAGAGGAAAAAATACATTAAGTGTCCTGAGGGAAGAGGAGGATGAGGCACAGACCTGGACTGAGGTCTGCTTGATGTGCATTACTGTCTCCCCCACATGGCTTCTGGACTTATTCACTTTTCCACCAATGCATACTTCTTGTGGTGGAGAGCCAAACCCACGCAGCATCAAAATGAGCTACGCACAGTCTCTCTCCCTCACACACAGAGGATGCCCTGCCGATTCCCCCTGTGATTTAGAATGGTGTGATTAATGGCATTCTGCGCACCAGTGAGCAGATGAACCAGAAAACAGTGCAAACATTATCATAACCTGAAAGACCTAATTACTGCAGAGCACATCTGACAGACGCGTGTGCATGTGTGTTTGTTTGTGTATGTTGGGAAGGGGATGAGTGGAGGGCAATGATTTATGACCCTGCTATGGAATGTAGCATTAGGTCCCCAGCATCCCTTTTGTGTCTTTCACCATTTGGGTGCAAATTAGGAATATGATAATGGCCATATTATATATGAAAATTAGCATCCGGCCCAAGTGCACACATGGGTATATGTGTATGCATACTGCGTAGCAGTCTTCTTCTCTGACCAGCTGAGTATGGAGGACTTTGGGAGAATAAAGCAGCACTTCAATCTTAGCAATGTCGATGACGATGATGTCAATAAATTTTATTTGTTGGCGACTTTTAAGACGCCCAAGGACTCCTTACAACATAAAACAATCAATAATCAACACAATAATAAAAGTTAAAATCAAGATAAATGTTTAGGAAACACACCTGTGGTCTTAATCCATTGTCTTCTTCATATCTTATTTGTTAGCATGGGCATTCCTAATTAACAATCCATTGAAAAAAAATACCTTTTGGATTAAAATTAGCTGCACTTAGTAGGGCTGGGGGAATAACCAAAATAAAACCAAAACGGACATAAAATCGACGTATTCTTGCCCATGTTGGTTTTTTTTTTTTTTTTGTTCTTCCCTTCTTCCTGTTGTGTGCATGTGTAAGAGAGCTTTCAAGTACTGTCCTTTTAAAAGGAACTCCGATTATATTGGCATGTTAGCTCTATATGCTTTATTTTTATGCTAAATAATTCCCAGTTTTATATATTTTTTAAAAACTTTATTACGATGTAAATCGCCATTTTTGTTTTTTATTTTGTCGCAATGCATTCTGGGTAGTGACGTAGAATGGTTGCAGCCGTTTTTTCTGTCTTATACAAGCCAAGAAGCGAAGCTACTAACTACTGCCATTTGTCAGTGAAAATGCCACATTGCGCGGCTTTTGGATGTAATTTCCAATCAAAGGGAAATAAAGAGAGCGGGGTAAGCCTCCATAGCTTTCCTAAAGAGGGAAAGTGGAGGAAAAAGTGGATTTTTTTAAAATGCAATTTTAGCAAATACGGGCGTATTGCCATTTGGCGCGGATTGGCAGCCACATTTCCGTCACTCTGTCTGTGATCACGCGCTATAGCGCACGCTTGATAAAGCTGACATATATATTAATCACGCTATGATAAAGTACGATATCGCTCAAAGCGCGCACATGAGACATGTCTGTGATCACACGCTATAGCGCACGCCTGATAAAGCTGACATATGTATTAATCACGCTGTGATAAAGCACGATATCGCTCAAAGCACACGAGCATGCGCGAATCACGGTTCGAATTTTGTCACGCATACCTGTCAAGTGATACGGTTTCGCCGTATTTTAGTACGGGGAAAATGCAATTTTAGCAAATACGGGCGTATTGCCATTTCTGTACGCCAAAAAGAAAAATATACGGGAAATAAATTATTGAGAGTGTGGAGGAACACCTCGTGAGTGACCCCCACAGCGTACGGGGCTGGCAGAGCACTCAGCGTGAGCAATTATCAGAACAGTGAGAGGTATGGACTGATCATTATGCAGATGCGCCTCGCATCTTGATCACTCGCATTGTTTGTTGCTGACTTTGAGACGCAGGGCTCGTGCTTTATCATAGCGTGATTAATACATATGTCAGCTTTATCAGGCATGCGCTATAGCGCGTGATCATAGACATTTCTCATGCGCGCGCTTTGAGCGATATCGTGCTAAATAAAAAAACAATATTTTTCAAATTTACATTAGCACAAGGTAGATTGCTTAATTTGAAAGTACACAATAAGAGTAATTCTGAATATAGTTCTTAATTGTCAGCTAGATATATACACTTAGAATTAAAGAGTTTTTAATTGTCAGCTTTGTTACACTAACGCACTTGGATGAACTTGGTTAGGTGCGCTCAATTTCGCCAGGCATCGAATTACTGTTCAGTTGATTTTAGGTTCTCTTGTAGAAGAACAAAATAAGTGCAGGCGGACACGGCGAACTGAAGTTTAAAAGGGTGCTTTATTCATCCTCCATGAGACTCGCTCGCTGTGGCAGCGTGCTGGAGCGAGCCCTGCGTCTCAAAGTCAGCAACAAACAATGCCAGTGATCAAGATGCAAGGGGCATCTGCATAATGATCAGTCCATACCTCTCACTGTTCTGATAATTGCTCACGCTGAGCACTCTGCCAGCCCCGTACGCTGTGGGGGTCACACACGAGGTGTTCCTCAACACTCTCAATAATTTTTTTTCCCGTATATTTTTCTTTTTGGCATACAGAAATGGCAATACGCCCGTATTTGCTAAAATTGCATTTTCCCCGTATTAAAATACGGCGAAACCGTATCACTTGACAGGTATGCCGTGACAAAATTCGAACCGTGATTCGCGCACACTCGTGTGCTTTGAGCGATATCGTGCTTTATCATAGCATGATTAATATATATGTCAGCTTTATCAAGCGTGCGCTATAGCGCGTGATCACAGACACTCAGAGTGACGGAAATGTGGCTGCCAATCCGCGCCAACGGCCTCTCCGGCCACCACCGAGCATTTAAACATTTTTACACATTCATACCCAGTGTTATGGCCACTGGAGGCAATGCGGGTGAAGTGTCTTGCCCAGGGACACAATGGCAGGATATCTGGGGAGAGCGTGATGCGAACTGCCAACCATCGGGTTATGAGACGACCTGCTCTACCTGCTGAGCCGCTGTCGCCCCGCTTTTTCCTCCACTTTCCCTCTTTAGGAAAGCTATGGAGGCTTACCCCGCTCTCTTTATTTCCCTTTGATTGGAAATTACATCCAAAAGCCGCGCAATGTGGCATTTTCACTGACAAATGGCAGTAGTTAGTAGCTTCGCTTCTTGGCTTGTATAAGACAGAAAAAACGGCTGCAACCATTCTACGTCACTACCCAGAATGCATTGCGACGTAAACAAAAATGGCGATTTACATCGTAATAAAGTTTTTAAAAAATATATAAAACTGGGAATTATTTTCAAAAAAATTATATTATAGTTATGTTACTAACATAAAAATAAAGCATATAGAGCTAACATGCCAATATAATCGGAGTTCCTTTTAAGCCATCTCCTGTGTGCGTGGTCTTGTGACTCCACAACACAGATGCAGCACATTCAGAGCTCTTCGAATGCAGCAGAACACAGTGGAAAATAAAAATGGCTTGTAGTGAAAATAAATGTGCCGTCTGTCCATTTTACTCAGGGACATGTTATAGTCACCCAGTGAATTTTTATTCTTCTTGTTTCCTCTAGTCTTAACTGCTTTGACTGTCCTAATTGCATTTAATGTGTATTTATTACCTTTATTAGTATTAGCATTGATGAGTATTTATTACCTTGGCATTTGTTGCAGACAGCAGAGTAAGAATTTCATTGATCAGGAAATGTTGCATTTCTTAACTGTGCACATGATAATAGAGCCTTTGAATCCTTGAATAGTATGACATGGTTGACTCTTTGTTTCTTCTGGCGATGCTGCAAGGGGGTAAGTGGAGGCTGGGTCGCTGTTGGCCTCTGACTGTTGTCCATATTATCCACCATTTTGCGGTGAGGGTGGATGATAGGGTGGACAAGCTGAGGCTGTTTTTAAGAATTCAATTGGAGATCCGTGGTCCCTGTGTGGTGATGGCATGGTCGTGGCTGTGTGAAGCACTCCCCAAGACCAAATGGCAGCTGGCGGGCCACTGGTGTGAGTCACATGGCCAACAAGCCCTCAAGAGGTATGTGTGGACACTGACCTCTGCACTGGACAGTGTCGAGTTTGGCTATATGTGTGACATTGGTCCTATTCTTTATTATATTATGCTCATTTACAGCTGAATCACTGCTTTGATATGTTCATTGATGCCGTACTCTTGTGGCTTAATAACAAGTCTTGTCAGTGAACTATAAGAGAGAAGAAAGGAGGAAGAAAAAAACAAAACCGGCTTGAAAGTTTCAGATAACCATGATGCTGATTTAAGATCAAATCATCCAGCCCTAGCACTTAGATTACATTCTCTACCAGCTGAAATGTGAACTGTGGTTAGTTGTCAAAACCATGTTCACTAACAACTTTTTAACTTCTAGGTGATCTTGTAAAACTTGACTGAATGTAAGTGTGTGTGTGTGTGTGAGTGAGTGTGTGCACATGTGTATGTGCGCATTTTAGCCTACATATCATCTATCCTAACATTTAACATATTAACATATCTTTAAATGCCTTCTACCTATCATGTAAGGGAATCTAGACCAGTTTAATTATTCAGATATATTAGTGGTAATTATTTGTGTTAATACTGATATCACAGTTACGTAACAAATACTTGTACAATTTAAATATATTTTTCTCCTCACATTTTGCACAAAAAAAAAAAAAAATGACAAAGGCAGAGATGGAGTCCTGTGGGAAGCAGCAAACATGCTTAAAACAGCACTGACAATAAGCCAGCCTATTAATCCGGTTTCTCATGGTGCGGGGTAATGCATGATACTTATATCATAGCCATATATCAGATTCTGTAATACACCAGCATCAAGAGGTAGCCAAGACAGCATGTTATGGCTATTTTTTTTTGTCTCGTGTCTTTTTTCCTTTCATACTGTCATTCTTGCACCATTCCTCTAACTAAATCCACCCTCAGGCCCCCGGACACCAGAGCAGAACAGGGGGGAGGAGAAAAGGAGGCACAGATGAGAGAGAAATAGACAGTCAGGCTGATCACAGACCAACAGAAAGAAACACTGGGGCATGAGGAAGAGGAAAATAGACAGAGATTGAGAGTTTGGGATTATTGTAAAGGAACTGAAAGTTAAAAGACGTATGAAAAAAGCAAATTAAAGTAGACTGAGATGTGGGGGGGGAAAGTACACCACGGGAAAACTGAAACTATAGTTTATGATGTAGTGTGACCGATACACCACATACTCCCTGCTGGTATTTTGGTTAAAGGTTTTACAGAAATAAATAGAAAACTACTAGAAACTATTTTAATTTGAAAAGACATATGTTTTTCATGCAAGTCTAACTTCATGTATTAATCAATCAACATATTGGGTGTGATCATGCACAAGTACAAAGACAGTATCGCCAAAAACGGAGCAAAACTAAACACCACTAAGGACAGATGCAGAATCTATACAAAAATCAGTCGTGCCAAATCACTGCAGCAGTTCCATGAATCTTTCAACACAGCACTGACTTCCACAGAGAGAAAGATGAAGAAAATAAGTTATTTTACTTGGACAAAATGAACACAATGGTTAAAAAACTGATTAAAAGTTGAGTCAATTCTTCAATAAAAGATAAAAATAATGTCAAGTAGATTCTGAAAGTGTAATTTAGGCTAGTAAAAAGCAATTTACACTTGAACAACAAATAAAAAAAAAACTAATATGGCAATTCATTCTGCTTGGATTATTATTGTTCTGTAATGAACACAGCAAAATTGCCAGCATCTGCCTTGAAGAATGATGTACTTATACAGTGCCAATAAAGCACCCATCAGTTTCAGCTGTAGTCTACTGAACTAATAATGGAGACGAGTGGAACAACAATAGAAGAAAAAAGTGGGACTAAATTACAAAAGGTACAATCCGAATATAAAACGTGTTCCCAAGAATAAAAAGGAAACGTATGAACTTAATAATTCATTCAATGTTCAAGGCAGAACTAAGACTTTATTTACGGCATTTATTAAGATACCTTTTTGCCAGATCTACTGAAGATTAAGATGGAGTGATAAAGTTAATAAAATTCGCCTTTTGTCGTCTTTGATCACATTGCATACACATAATACTGTTATACACATGAATGCAATATCATAGTTCTTGTTCCTCACTCTGACAGCAACAATCAGAATCTAAAATAAAAAAAAATCTCTGATCAGTAGTTTTTTTTCAGTTCTGCTAGAATAAAACATAATGCTTATTTCAAAGAGCTCTCACATCCATCCTTTTAATGTAGAGCATAAAGAGAACTTAAGAGAACACAGCGTAACGAAAAGTGAAGTGTAAGATTTGGCAAAAACACAATGAAAAGAGCACAAATGAACAACTTCACTTGACCTATAAACATTTCTAACGCAGCAAACCTCATAAAAATGGAGGATATTATGATGCTGCTTTAGCAGACTTAAGCACACAGACATCAAAGGGAGCGTTTATCGAGACCCCTCCTCTGCCTGTATACCTTGTTAAGGTTTTTAGTATGCAAAGAACCCAAGGGTTTCCAGAAACTTTTGATGTCTGGAATGAGATGGAAAAAGAGATGCTGTTTAACAAACAGCCTGAAATAAGCAACTGTTTACCGAACAAAAAAGGGCATTAAGTATATTAAGCGAGACGCCGTTGCAGGAGAAAGTGCAGTGTTCCCGTTTTTAAGGTGTAGGAAGAGGATGCAGCAGTAAGAGCATAACAGATAGTCACAGTTACATGTTGCTGTCTTATTCACGTTGCATGCTACTTTGCCATCTTCATTTTTGACCAGGGAGATGCAGTTTATAAGGCTTAAAGTGAAACAAAAGAACCGTATTCTAACAATCTAGGCAAGAGTTCTACACAGCCATCATCGAGTCCATCCTCACCACCTCCATAACCGTGTGGTACGCAGGAGCCACTGCCAGGGACAGACTAAGGCTGCAGCGCGTCGTGCGCACTGCTGAGAAGGTGATCGGCTGCAAGCTCCCATCTCTCCAGGATCTGTACATCTCCAGGACCCGGAGGCGTGCTGGCCGGATCATAGCCGATCCCTCACACCCTGGTCACGTACTGTTTGCCCCCCTTCCCTCTGGTAGAAGACTTCGGTCCATCCAGACTAAAACCTCCCGTCACATGAACAGCTTCTTCCCCTCTGCCATCAGACTGCTGAACACTAAGTGACTTATTGACTCTCGTGCACTATGTACAGCAGCTCAACCAGACTCATGTCAATCATCACTGTTTTCTTCCTGCATTACCGACTGCACTATATAGTTCTCCACAGTATCTGCTGCTCGCTAATATATTTTAACTGCTGACCAGTATCACTCACTCTTATTCTACACTTTATTGCATGTATAGTTTATTTCTTTTATTTTATCATGTTTAATGTTGCAGCATTGCACCGAGACAAATTCCTAGTTTGTGTACTACATGAACAATGGCAATAAACCTGATTCTGATTCTGATTCTGAAGAGTACATTGTCCATGGAGAAAACTCATTTATGGGTGTGTCCAAGTCTATTTTGCTGTTACAGAGCTGGAAAAAAAAACAGATTTTACACCAGCAAAAAGCACAAATGGGCTTTCTTAATGCTCTTAATGATTCACATGTGTGTTTTGGGTGCAACTGTCTTCACCTTTAACAGGCAAAGGATGTGGAAGAAGGAGGATTGCTATTACAGTGATGTGTTTACCTTGGAGGGCAGATCGGTTTTGTGCAGTCGAAAGGACAAACTCGTGTGCAAAGAGAAAATGCACGTGAATATCATCGGTCTGCACTGCTTGGCATTAAGCCATTCATTAGTAACAGTTAATGCCCGGGCAATTATTTCATGTAAACTGAAGAAGAGGAGGAGCTGAATGAGGAGGATGAGATGATGGAACTACTGACTGAAGTGAAATTAATTTAATAACTAATCAGCACCACGGGCACACGCCCAACTTGTTCCATTCCCCCATTGTGCAGACATGAATGGTTTAATAGCATCCTCTGGCTGTGGGTTCAAAAGGCTTTGGCACAAAGAGAAGGATCTGCTGAATAATTTCATGAACCCACACACTCTTTATTTCCCTCCGCACACTGAAGCATGACAACAACTGCGGCCACAAAAGCCACAGGGCTCTGACTATCTACTCTTTGTTCATATGATTTGGATTATATTACAGACTGCTTTCAGACAGTTTGTATTTCAATTTCCTCAAATGAGCACACTTGAACAAAACAACCAAGTGTAATTTTTTTCCAGTGAATGGGAAGGGACACATGCACCTAATGATGTGCACATGCACACATTTAACACCAGCTGCTTAAAGAGCAATTATATAATGCACCACTGACTTTAGATGTTGTATCTGTTGGTCATAAGTTAGAAAGAATGCACTGCAATGCACCAACTTTGCACCCAGCTGCACCCCTTTTAAATGAGTCCACTCCTACCACCATTAACCGTGTGTACAGTTTTTATTTATTTATTTTTGTGCATATGTGTGTGTGTGGGGGGTGTAATGGGGGCCACAAGGACATATATAAATGGCATCAAATCAGTGTTGCAGTTTATATCCATCAACAGGGTCCAATAAAAAAAGCAAAATGAAGTGAACATATAATAGTGATAGAGTTTTACTGAATAATCATTGTAACTGCTCCACATTAAACTTCAAGCCTTGGCACCTAGCATGCATAAAAACAGTTCTAAACAGTTAATAAAGAACTGTTTTTTTTTTCCATCTCCATAATATTTCTACATTGAAATCCTTTGTGTCCAAGGTTGAACTGGAGATGATTATCCACGCTTTTGTACCCTTGCGTCTGGACTTTTGTAATAGTCTTTTCACCCGTTTAAATAGGAAGGAACTTGACCACATTCACATTGTTCAGAACTCTCTGCTGCAAGGCTTTTAACTGGAACATGTAAACGGGCCCATATTATGCCTGTTATAGCCTCTCCCTGATTGGTTACCAGTAAATTTTATAATACATTTTAAAATTTTGACCTTAACTTTCAGAGCCTTGCATGGACAAGCTCTTTCTTAAATCTCAGACCTGCTACAGCCCTATAGCCCTACTCATAGTCTGAGGTCAGCAGGCCAAATGTTACTTATGGTCCCAAGAACCCATTTCAAGACACTGGGCAACTGTTCCTTTAAAGTAGTTGCACCTAGAATGTGGAATGCGCTTTCCTTTTATCTTTGTTGCCTAGATAGTGTGGATGTATTTAAAAAGCAGCTAAAAACTTTCCTTTTTAAATAGGCTTTTAGCTAGATAAGATTCATTTATTTATTGTATTTTACTGTGTTTTCTAATTTACCCTGTTTGTATTTTATGCCTTTTATTTTTACCGTTTTGTGAAGCACTGTGATTTTATATCTGTGAAAGGTGCTATGTAAATAAAATTTACTTACTTACTTAAAAGAGTACTGGTAGAGTAACAAATGGTCCTTTAAAAGACAGTATGCAAGCTGCTGATTTGGGTAGAGCAAGTCTCTAACCTGACTGTTACTGTGATTCAGATGTAGCAAGAAAAATCGATTCAAATTGGAGATGAGAAGTGTGTTCAGGCAGCAAGCCAGGTAGTTAGGTTTGAGGAAAACAGGCCGTGAAGACTGCGGATGACTGTGTGTGTGTGTGTGTGTGTGTGTGTGTGTGTGTGTGTGTGTCCTACTAGGTGGACAGAATGAGGTAAATACGGTAGGCTCGTTTAGCTTCATTAGAAGGGATACAGTATTTGGTCAGGGTCAGCGGTGTTGCAAGTGCATATGTGGTAGGTTACACTTGATGAACTCAAGGTCAGCAGGTTTACCCCATAGTTCAGAATGAATGGCTGCCCAGCTTAGCTCGCTAGCTCGGTGTTAGTTTGCCACTTGGCTGGTTTACTCAGGGGCTTAGATTAGAGACTCTATAAGTAACCACCGAAATGTGCCATAATACTGTCAACAAATGCTTAGAGGAACATAATTTACCAAGCAACTTGCAGATAGAGAGAGAGAGAGAGAGAGAGAGATTGACGGTAAATAAGGAGACGACAAGGAGGTGGGAAGGGAGTAGATATGAGAAAAATGGAGGTTTCATGGACTGAATCACAAGGTGACAGGCATAAAAAAGCAAAAGTAAATAAAAGGCACGGCACGGGGAAAATGATGACAGAGCGAATAGGACTGAGACGAGAGGAGTTAAAGAGGCCAGAGAAAAGAGGTTGAGTAGGTGATAGGTTAGAGGAATGAAAGTGAAAAGAAGTGAAAGAGAGGAGGCACGATGGTTAAGAGATGAGAGATTTTGAACTCCAGTGTCAGCTGTAATTTACATATGCTAATTAAACTGGAGTGCGGGTCACTTCCTCTCCTTGTCAAGGGTCCCACCACACCTTCTGTCTGTCTTCAATCCTGGTTTTACTCTGTACTTACAGTTCTGCTTTTTCCCCTCAGAGTAGGAATGTGTCTGTGCTCTTTAACATAGAAATACCACAGGATTCACCCTCATCGATGTCTCTCATTGCACTGATTCTGTCCCACAGTCTTGACTGGCCTCAACTTTCCTCCCTCCTTTTAACATATTTTACCGTTCCTTTTCCATTGGCGTTCAGTGTTTTTTTGTATTCTTTTAGTTTCCTCATGTCTCACTCGTGTGAAATAAACATCTAACTTTCACTTTTTGCTCACATCCACCTCACGTCCATCCTCTTTATTTATTCTGCCACGGAGCTAAAAGTAAATGGCTGCTAACTTTGCCTCAGTACTGATATTGATTTATTTTCTTCTCATTGCCATGCACTTCTTTGCCTCTTTGTTTTGTCTTCACCTCTGCACCCCATGCTTTTCCTTTCCACCTCTCCTCTTTTTATCCCTTCAACAGAAATTACCTATTTTCTTAGGATTTCTCTAGCTGACAAATAGGCTGCCTACCTCCCTTCCGCTTCCTGTCTTTTCACACATGAAAACCCTCAATTTTACTTGTCCTCTAGGCTTATTAATTATCTTCTAATATCCATATTTTAGAGACCCAATGTTCCCAGAGTGCTCATTCCTACTCTCTTGATCATGCTCTTCTTTTCCTTCTTCCCTGCCAAACCTCACAGTCCAAAACTTAAAGATTAGCCAGGTAGCAGCCTGCCAAAATATCTTCAGCACTGGCCTAAATACAAACACGACTATATACACTCCCTCTCTCTCTCACACACACACACACACAAAGGGACACACAGTGACACTGATACTGTGCATGGGAACACACACACAGGTTCCCAGATTCTCATGCATATGAGCACCCCCCCCCCCCCCAACACACACACCTCAAGCTTCCATGACCCGTTGCTGGTTTGTGAGCCATCTGTTCATTTATTTCAGAGAACAAACACACCTGACAGTACTGAGGAGCTGCTAAGTCCATTTCACTGTTCAGTGAACAGCACAATTGAGTCGACTAGATGGAGGGATAAGCTGGAACAAAAACTTAACGCACCCTGAGGGGAATTGGAGATCGAGAACCACTGTTCCTGTCCGAAGCCATTTCTCTGAGAATCAGAAAACTGTATCTTTCAGTTGCTGTCATCTAACAAGATTCACTACCGAGCTGCTATACTGCCAAAAGTTAATGGGAATTTGGGTTTGGCAAAGACTGACATATGAATGACATAAAGCCCAGTTATTTCACAGAGTGGGATATAATGCAGGCCTTAACGGTGTGATATACATCTGCTATGTCCAAAGGAGTATCACTGGCTCATGGGGTTGAATGAAAACATGCAGACGCTAAAGCTAACACAGCTGGATGTTTCCAACTTTTATGCCTCAGTACACAAAGCACAACCTTGGCATGCAGTAGTGTGTCGATGCATCTCTGTGTGTGCGTATATCTGTCTGTCTGTCTCTTACCAGGATTCCAGCACACCCAGTCAACATCAAGAGGAACTAAACACCTGTAGCAATGCAGCGCCATGGTTTCTTGACTTTAAATTTGCCAGAATTTTGAGATAAAATTTTATTGCCAAGACAACCTCTTATTTCCACTGACTCCAGACGGACAGTTAGTACATCATGCTTCCTTGTCGTTATTGTGTGATTGCAATCGGTCCTCCTCAGTCTGTCTCAAGCTCTCGTGTTATTTTATATAATTCTCATGTGAGCTTTCATCCATGCCGCTTCAAAAGACAAACATAGCCACTGGGGAGTGATGCAAGGCTGGACTGTATGTGGAAATTAGGGGTAAGCCCTGATTCACTCACCTTAATGCCACAAGCACTGAGGCATCAGCACCTATGGTGCTTTTATTTATATATTTTTTTTTTAATGTCAAAAAGCGAAAAGTAATAAGTCCCAGTTACCAACAACATTTAAATTCAACTGGTTTTTCTTAGTGTGTTAGTAAACCAACTCACCATCATAATCACACCCTTGACCTGGTCTTGGCCTATGGTGTAGAAATTGATGAGCTGCTTGTCATCCCTCAAAATCCTACACTGACTGACCACTATTTGATAATGTTCAAATTTGTGCTATCCGATTTCACAGCATCAAGCAGAAATATAGATACCAGATACCTACCTGATAGTGCTGTGGCTCGCTTTAAAGAATTAATCCCTTTAGCACTTACTCTATTACCATGTTTCAATATAGCAGACAGCACTGACTACTTGAATTCATTAGAATTAGACCTTTTAGTTGGTAGTACTGCAGCCAACACTTGACTCCATAGCCCCTCTTAAAAAGAAAACTATTAAAAATAGGAGACTAGCTCCATGGTACAACTTCCACACCCATAAGTTAAAACAGAAAGTTAGATCCTGTGAAAGGCTCTGGCATGCAAATAAGACAGAAGAATCTTGTTCAGTCTGGAATGCCAGCATTACCACCTATAAGAAATCTCTCCATAGTGCTAGGCGAGAGTATTATTCATCCTTGACAGAAGAAAATAAAACAACCACAGATGTCTCTTTAACACTGTGGCTCAGCTAACCAAGAGCCAAAATGCCATAGATCCCTACATCCCTGCAACTCTTAGTGCTGACGACTTTTTGAATTTTTTAATGACAAAATTGTCAGTATTAGAAATAATATTCCAAAAAATACCCCCCTAAAAATACCAAGCCTCTACCTGACACTGCTGTGCCCACGGGCTCAGAACTCCACTTTTCTACATTTTCTTGTATTAATCATTCTGATCTAGCCCTAATAGTGTCAGCCTTTAAACCAGCTACCTGTCTTTTAAACCAGATCCCAGCTAGACTCCTGAAGGAAACACTATTTCTGATTAGTCCATCTCTTTTGAACATAATTAATATGTCCCTATTGACAGGACATGTACCACAGTCATTTAAAGTGGCAGTAATTAAACCTCTACTTAAAAAACCTTTGCTTGATTCTGGGATTTTGGCCAATTATAGACCAATATCTAACATCCCCTACTTTTCCAAGATCCTCAAAAAAGTAGTCGCCAATCAACTATGCACCTTTTTAGAAAAAAATTCTATATTTGGGAAATTTCAGTCAGGTTTTAGGAAACATCACAGCACAGAGACAGCCTTAGTGAAAGTTACTGATGACATCCTGATGGCATTTGACAAAGGACTTGCTCTGTCCTTGTTTTATTGGACCTCAGCGCTGCCTTTGATACCACTGACCACCATATTCTGCTAGAGAGACCTGAACAGCAAACTGGCTTGAATGGAACAACGCTAAGATGGTTCCAGTCTTATCTATCAGACCGTTCCCAGTTTGTTCATATCCATAACAAGTCCTCTACTCAGACCACGGTTAGCTATGGAGTTCCGCAGGAATCAGTACTTGGACCAGTATTGTTTACATTATACATGCTGCCTTTGGGAGACATTATGAGGAAGCATTCTGTTCATTTTCATTGTTATGTTGACGACACTTAATTGCATTTATCCATCAATCCAGATGATCCCAGCCAGTTGGTTTTACTCCACGAGTGTCTTAAGGATATCCAAACCTGGATGAACTACAACTTTCTATTGCTGAATACAGACAAAACTAAAGTCATTGTTCTTGACCCCAAACATGCTAGAAGTACTCTTTTTAGCAAGATAACAACATAGATGGCATTGCACTGGCTTCTACGTCTTCCGTTAGGAATCTTGGAGTTGTCTTTGACCAAGATGTGTCTTTCAACTCTCATATACAGCAAACCATTAAGACTGCCTTCTTCCATCTGCGTAATATTTCTAAAATTAGGTCCATCCTGTCTCATAAAGATGCAAATAAACTTGTCCAAGCCTTTATCACCTCTAGACTTGACTACTGTAATTCACTTTTATCAGGTTGCCCAAATAAGTCCATAAAGTTTCTCCAACTCATTCAGAATGCAGCTGCACGTGTTCTTATGAGAACAGGGAGAAGAGATCACATTACTCCAGTCTTAGCTTCTTTACATTGGCTCCCAATAAAATATAGAATTGAATTCAAGATATTGCTTTTAACCTATAAAGCTCTAAATTGTATGGCTCCTTCTTACCTGCAAGAACTCTCAGTTCCTTATCATCCAACCAGAGCTCTGCGCTCCCAAAAATCCAAACTACTAGCGGTCCCCAAGGTATCTAAAAGTCGATTGGGAGGTAGAGCTTTCAGCTATCAAGCTCCCTTCCTGTGGAACCATCTTCCCAGTTCAGTTCGGGAGACAGACACTCTCTCTTTATTCAAGAGTAAGTTGAAATCTTTTCTCTTTGATAAGGCCTTTTAGTTAGAAATGCTGCCCCTGCCAGGCCTTCGCTCACATGTGCAGCCTGGCCAGGCTTGGTACTGGACTGTTTGGCTTTGAATGTTGTATTTGTATGGTTGTTTTGAATGTAGCTACTCAACCCAGCCGGTCGAGGCGGATGGCTGTCCTTTATGAGCTATGGTTCCGCCCGAGGTTTCTGCCCGTTAAAGGGAAGTTTTTCCTTGCCTGTGTCACCGCAGTGCTTGCTCTTAGGGGTCTCTGCTGGGTTCTATAAACTAAGAGTGTGGCCTAAACCCACTTTTTTCTGTAAAGTGCCTTGAGACGACCTGTTTTGTGATTTGGCGCTATATAAATAAATTGAAATTGAATTGAAACATATCTTAAATTCAGTTTTCATTAAAAAAAACCAGGTCAATACAATTTTAAACTAGAAAAGCACTCATAGAGCACATACCTCCACCAAGGCTCCTTCTGTTTGTCATGGATCACCCCCAAAATGTAATGGGTTTGTGTGTAGGCCTATAGCCACTTGTGCTAAAAATTGCATCAAAGTCTGTCCATCAGTTTTGGAGTACTGTTGCTAACACACTGTGAGAAGATAAGAGCCGTGGCTGAGGTATGCATTCTCAGATAATCACCAAAATATAATGAGTTCCTCTGTAGCCCAAGAACCACCTCTTGTGAAAATTTCATTCAAATCCATCCAGTAGTTTTTGTGTAATCCTGCTGCACAAATACAAACAAAGCCTTTGGTGGAGGTATGCACTCTCAGCTCATCACCAAAATCTAATCATCTGTTCCCCGTGCCATTACACACCTTTCCAGAAAATTTCATCAAAATCCGTTCATAACTTTTTGAGTTATGTTGGTAACACACTGTGAGAAGATAAGAGCCTTGGCTGAGGTATGCATTCTCAGATCATCAGCAAAATGTAATGGGTTCCTCTCTAGCCCAAGAACCACCTCTGGTGAAAATTTCATCCACATCCACACAGTAGTTTTTGTGTAATCCTGCTGCACAAATATAAACAAAGCCCTTGGTGGAGGTATGCACTCTCGGATCATCACCAAAATCTAATCATCTGTTCCCCGTGCCATTACACACCTTTCCTGAAAATTTCATCAAAATCCGTTCATAACTTTTTGAGTTATGTTGGTAACAGACAGACAGATAGACAAACCCCGGTAAAAACATTACCTCCTTGGCGGAGGTAAATATCCAAACACTAGCTAGTAGAGCATGGAACTTAAATTTAAAATTCATAGCTATGAACAATTCAAAGAACCTGATACACAGATTATATGTTGATAAAGTAAACTGTGATGGAGGTGCAAACCGCAGTCAGACAAGCATTTTGATCCTCAGCTATGGAGCTACTTATAAGGCTCTTGTACAATACAGGGACACATTTCCGGCAAGATCAGATGAAACTTCCATGAGTAACAGTTCAATTTTTTAGATATTTTTTAGTCATCTATGCTGCAAATGCATTTCAGGCTTTCGAATTATAATCTAGATGGATCTCATTTTTGAATCTGGAAAGCTGTGCTTCTGCACAATGTGGTGCAAAATAGGAAGGACTGCAAAATGAGACTCTACTGACATGACAGCACAGCTTTTACTACGGGAAATGCTCTTACCTGGCAGGGGTTTCAGTAGTTGACGTGCAAGCATGGAGCAAAACAGGAACCAGCAGGACCAAGAAGAAAACAAAAACAAGAAAGTGTTCTGTTAGAACAATGAACACTGTAATATCCTTCATTGTTTTTGTGAACTGAACTCATGTTTTTCCAACACTACCCAATTTAAAAATTCCAATATGGAACTCAGACTTTGATGTGATAAGTGTTCTATGATACACTGCAGGTGTATCATAGAACACTGTATTATTGGGATTTGGCAAACAGACACAAAACATGGAACCAAGACGAACAGACTCGTGCACTGGAAATGGAAGAGTTAAATGCAGTCACTGTTTTACGTTTACTGTGATGAGGAATGACTCAGTGAGGCAATTTCTTGTTTAAACCAATCAGCGGTGACGAGACACAGGGGCTCTAGGTTAGACCATTAGTGCGCCGTCCGGATTATGTCAAACTGTGTCAAAATGTTTCCATGTACATGTGTGTACCTCTGTTCCTGCTAGTCTGCACATGGAGACAAGAATAAGAGAATGAAAGATAAATTCAGAAGAATTTAAAAAAAAAAAGCTGACAACAAAAGAAATCTTATGGGTGGCAGCACTGAGGAAACACAAACAGATTTTTTAGTGTGTGAAGTGAGACAAATGGCCATTCATCCAAGCCAGACATTCACGGTGGACTGAGAAATTCACTCTGTCCTTCTGTCTCTCTCCAGAATATTTACTTTTCCCATCTTTTCAAAAATATTTCACACTTAATGTCATTGTGCTCTCTTCTACTCTGCATGCATCTCTGGGCATTCCCCTTTCTCTTTTGTTCCAGTTTATCCCCCCTTGTCACTCGACCATAGCTCTCTTTTCTCAGTGTGTCACACTCTGTATCTCTCTGGTACTCATTTAAATAGTAATCTACATTCGAAAAACTGGTTGTTACTCAGTGTGTACCGTAGTATTATTAACATTTCCCTAAGGATACCAGTTCTTATCGATTCCCGCCCCACTTTAATCTGTTCAGAAAGTCTTGTGATGTCTTATCAACCCTCGGTGTGAGTATGGCTGTGTTCATATGTGTGCGAGTTTGTGTGCGGTTGTGCATCTCAGATGCCTTATCTTTACTCTGAAAGTGAGTGTGTTGTGGATGCCTTATCACTATAATCTCTCTCAAGCTTCTGGAGTCCAGAAATGTTAACAACTCTGAGCTTGTTGGAGCCTATCAGGCTACTGAACAATACTTTGTATTGGAATTTAAGTGTTTATTAAGTTTTTTTTTAGAAAAATATCCTATAAAGTTAAGAATTATAAAGCCAAGCTTAAGACAGATATCTACACATACACAATAATGATTGTTTTTGCCATGACTGTTGCTTACTATTTAGCACAATTAGCATGTAGTAAATTAACATACAAATGCTTTTTAGCTTTTAAGTAGTTAAAGCAACACTATGTACGATTTTCACTAGAGCTAGACAATTCAGCAAATTGAAACCGAAACCAACTGCTGGGACATAGAACAGACATAATCTTGCTCATGTCAGTTTTTCGGTTCTTCTCTTCTTCCTGTTCTGTGTGTGTGGATATGAGAGCTTTCATGTACTGCCCCTTCAAGACGTGTTTTTCGCGCGCGGTCATGCAACTCCACAATCACAGTCAGTGCTGTCCAGAAGCAGCAAAATATGGTTGAAAAAATAAAATGGCTTGTAAAGAAAATGCCATGTCTGTACACATAGTTGATTGACTGCTTGTTTCATCTAGGGATGAAAAGAGGAGGTGAGTGGGGTCTGCAGAGGCTGGCATCAGTGAGGCTGGGTCTCGCTGGTCTCCGACTGCTGTTTATGTTATCAACCGTTTTGCAGTCGGGGTGGATGAGCTAAGACTCTCTTTATATACCTGATCAGAGATTCATAGTTCCGTGAGGTAATGGCATGGTCGTGACTGTGTGAAGGGCTCCGAAGGAGCAGCCAGGCCCTCAAGAGGTATGTATAGACACTGACTTCTGCACCAGACAATATTTAGTTTGGTTGTATGTGTGCGGGGTGACAATGATCGTATTCTTTGCTATATTATATTTGTTTACAGTCAATTCACCACTGATATATTCATTGATGCCACACTCTCGTGGCTTAAGTAAAAGCCTTCTAAGTGAATTATATGAAGAAGAAAGGAGCAAGAAAAAACAAAAATGAAACTGACAGGGAAAGAGGTCATAGTCACCACAGTTGTAGCTTATAGCTTATTCATATTCTTATTCTTATTCCTGTTGGTGTTTATACAAAAAAAACAAGACTCATGTAAATATTTAAAAAGGTACAACAGACCCTTGGTTATGCATGTATTTCACTGAATGACAATTGCTTCACAAACATTTTGATTTTTGGATTTTGTCAGGGTTCATAACAGGTTAAAAAACAGTTTCAAAATAGTTTTTAAGGTCACAAACAGTTTTTGTTTTTTATGTTTAGAACTTCTTTGCAAATTTATTTTTCCACAAGCAGTTGCAAACAGTAGATAAGAGTGGGGTCCAAGATTCACATGGCATTTACCTGGTATTTTACCCGAAGCTGGCAAAAGGTCCCAAACATTCCCAAACAGTGGTAAATAGTGGTAAAATGTTGCCAATCGTAGCAGACACTGTCACTAACACTGTCGCTAACAGTCAGTAATGTTCACCAACTGCCTTTTGTAAAAACTGTCACAAACATTCGCATGAATGTTGTTAATCGTGGCTAAACGTTGCTAAATGTTGCTAATGAGAGAGGCAGACACGGAATTGCACCAACATTTGTCTGAAAAGATGGTGAATCCAGAAATCGTATTGTAGGTCAGCATTTGCCGCTCTGTGAGATACTAGCTTTACATTGTGTAGGTCTACACAAAGCTTTGTTCCAAGAGTTTCTGATATTTCTCCAGCACACAATCTTCCTGAAAAAACTTGAGAATCCATTAAGAACAGTGGTAGAAGCCGGTCACATGGGTGGCATTATGACACAGAGAGAAAACCACAAGACCAAAGTTAAAATATTTTAAAAAGAGATTGTAACAAATGCATATAAATTAGAGGTTCCAGTTTATCTCATATCCAAACAACCTCTATTAGATCGACTTCTATCTCAAATGATAGCCTTTATTTTCAATACAAAAAAAGTGAAGGAAAACATTCCCACTACTCAATTTATTTAAATTTTCTGTGCAAAGTGCACTAAGAGTTCAAAGCTGTATTTTTTCCATTTAAATTTGTTTATAACCTTTTGATTTATTCATCGCTAAACAGACATTTAAAGTTTAACAAGTACAAGATTTGTATGAAAGTGTGGAATCCATTAAAAAGAGGAAAAAGTCTTAACATCTCCTCTGCTTGAAGGGCAATCGGTGGTTTAGAAAATAAAACAATCATGCAACCCCAGCTCATCAAAACATCTTGACTTTTCAGTGGAACCACTTCTTTAGAATTCCATCCATGCAGAGCCTCCAACACACTCGGACGTGCTGGACCAAATGTGTACACAAGCTTCAACCGTTTGCTTAAAAAACAAGGTTCTCGCTTTCAAAAGAACCTTTTACAACTTTGATGTACAGAGCTGAAAATATAGAACACATCTACTGCAATGTACAGCTGCTTTGCTTGCCATTGTTCAAAGATAACTTCAAAAGTCTAACATAAAAAAGTTCCTATCAGACACACCGTTTTCACTCTTGGCACAACTGCAGAAAGTAAGGTACAATCACTAACACTGGTGAAAAAAAGTCTAATTACACTTGGCATTATGTTGATAATCAGCCACTGATTGCTTCCTGGTTTTGGAAACCTTTTCAGCTGCTGTTGACCTATCAGGGGGGATTTTTGCCTTTAACAACTTCCTGTGGGAGTTAATGAGCGGTGCAGCAAATGACAGCTAAACAAGAAACCTGAAAGGCCTCTTGTTTTTCCTATGGTAATTAAGTCAAATCACAAACTGCCCCGATATGCTCCCGAGTGTGTTTCTCTGTCAAAGTGTGCGAGAGAAAGAATAGAGACAGTGCATGATATTCTCTACAGTCTAAGCAATTAGGCCAGGATGAATGCATTTGCTTGACACAGACATATACAGACAGACATTTTATTCAGAGGAAACACACACACACACACACACACACACACACACACACACACACACACACACACACATATATACACATACACATATATTAGCAAGCGTATCTGTGCAGAATCTCTGGTGTTACTGCCACTGTGTGAAAGCATGTGTTTTCTGTGTGGGGTCAGGGGTCCGTGTCAACACTTGAGGAATTATACGCCTTCTCCGTTTCGCTTCACTCTCACTTTACATCGAGTTTTCCCACTGTACAACTGAATGCATATTTATGAATCTGACTTATATGTCACTTTCTTTTACTGAAGTGCACAGCCTGTCTTACAGTACGTATGTTTATCCTCAATTGAAGCTTTCTGCAGACAGTACACCGGAAGGCTGAAAGACAAGCCGCCGATCATGTGGCATGGTTTGTGTCTGTATGTGTGTGTGTGAGATCTTAGCTAACTCACCCACTGTCATTCAATAAAGGGTTAAAATGGTCTGCAATTTTGTAAAGGTCTGGATGTAGGACTCTGGCAGGATGTGCACATGTGCTCTGGTGTATACGTGTGTAAGTGGTCAACAATGCCTTTAGAGTGAACGGTAGAGTGCTCCCCATTATGGCGTCCGGTGGCTTCGACTGCACAGCACACGGGATGATGGGCTGAGAGAGACATAATGTGCGGCTGTCTGCGAGAGCGTGTGACAGCGTGATTGCGTGCAAACCGGTGTGTAATGGAAGCCAGGTGTGCGGCTTTGTAATGGTAAGGAAGACCCCCGTCGTCAGAACTTTGTTCCGTCTCGCAGGTCAGGACCCACACTTGAGGGTGCACACATACACACGCACAACGTCGGAGTGGCCTGCTTCTTCCATCATGCCCGCTACGTGACCGATCCTCGCACCACATTTGTCAGAGACCTTCGACAAGAGACTTCAACACCACTCACCCACACTTCAACAACACCCAAGTCAAATATGATTTGAAGGAAGCCTTCATATCACACACAGCGCACATGGCACACGCAATCTGCCCTCTTCTGCACTTCAAGCCTCGCACTACCTTGCACTACTCGGATAAATGTGCCCTCCTGTAGCACTCTTGGGACAGCCCTCGTTTTAGGCCTCATTGACACCCACAATACAAACAGAAAAGTAGCCCAGATCACCTGAATTGTACACTAACCAGTGCAGAGGCACACGTGGATGTGTTCTTCAGCTTTACTGGGAATAAGAGGCGCCTAAAGGAGGGTGCATGCATCATTAAAATACTTTCAAAAGACAGCAGCTGGTTGATTAACAATCTTATAGTTGCTGCATGTACATACTGGAAATGGGCAAACTATGGAAGGAAAAAAGCTATAGATGGACTACAGCTGGAAAAAAAAAATAACTGTTAGCAAGTGAAAGTCAAACGACAGATAGTTGTCATTATCTGCTGCATAAAATGATGCATCAATCATAGGGCCTCTCATCATTCATTATTGTTCACGTCTGATCCTCCCACATCTCCTTTCATCAAGTTCTTTTTGTCTCTGCGATCAAGGCTTTTTGCAGCTCTTCCTTTTTTGCATCATTTATGCTTCTTTTCACATCTACTTTCGCATCACAATTTTTCTCTCTGTCATTTGAGGATGACATGGTAATCAGACATGGAGCCGCCGCACAGCGTAGGAGAAAACAAAATGACAACAATCTCTTCCTTTTGCATATTATGCCTTTTTTTCTCCGCTCAGCAAAAGTTAAGTGTTGTCTGGGCCGAAGAAAGGTTGCTTTCCTTGTGGCAGTGCAGGAGAGCGTTTGAGAGTCTTATTAGCCATTAGAGCACCGGACCTCATCTGAGAGAGAAGCTAACCAAGATGATTAACAGTTTAAACTCTCATTTAACACAGAGCGATAGCTGTGGTCATGGCACTCTCTTCGCTTTGCTCTCACTCTTCTACTCCCTCTGAGGAAGAGTGATATTAAGTTCATAGCCCAGCGCCTTAATAGATGTATTAATATTACCAATGGGCTTCTGAGAGCATGAAATTATCTTTGAACGATAAATTAAAGCCTTATTGATTGTCTGTATGGTATTCACTACACAGCAGACAATTTGGAGCATGCTTTGCTGACTGACTGATTGTACCCAGGGCTGACTGAATAAATGAATAAATCAACATCTGGGTGGAATGATGAACAAAAAAACGAGAGAATTACCAAATCGGCACAAGGCACAGCAGGTCCCCCACCCTTTTTTTTAAACAAACCTCCTCCGTTGGGAATCATTTGAAGTGAACACCAGCTAACTCAAAAGAAAACCGCCGCTTATTGCAAATCACCATTCAATCACAGAGGGCTGATTTGTTTTATTTTCCTCACAGCAGCAAAAAAGAAAATGAAGTTTTCCTTAAACAAGTAAAAGCAACTAAATGGCTCTGTTCTTCATTTTGCAAAAGAATAAAATGGGATCCTAGCTTCATATTTCACCTTGCATTGCATCAAGATAGAGACGCTCCAAGATGACGATAGGCCATCTGGGAAGTTCAAACGGTCGGCGAGCGTCACCTGCTTGGTGTGTCCTGCACCGCCGGCACAAAACAAACCTCGCCGGAGGTTTTTTGACCAAGTCAACATTTTCAATTGGTGTCTGGTTGTGAGCAAAAGAGAGCACTCCAATTAGCTGTTACAATAGTGAATGAGAGCGCAAGAAGAGAAACGGATATGATGAATGAAAACAAATAAACTCTGCCAACATAAAAACACTAATGGCTGTCTAGAATGAAGAAAGCAAAGATCAGCTGATCAGCTTAACTCAAGTGAGGCCAGCTCTGTATGACCAATGAATAATAAAAACCCTTTGTTTATATGAGCCAAGTATAATAGCTAGGGTTAGCAGTTTCTCACTAGCCTAACTGGTCGGTGTTATATTTTTTTTTTCCATACTTCACCTTACTGCACAGTAGCCTGGCGGAGCACCCACAAATTCATTGTACTTTACAACTGTACAATGACAATAAAGCATTTTCTATTCTATTACTTTTGATTGGGCTTGTTTGCCTTTAAAACTACATCTATGAGGATGACAAGCAAAACCCTCAAAATTAATTCCTGGAAATGACAGTAAATGGGAACTTGAAAACGTTTTTGCTCATCATTAATAATGTGCATACAAATTTAAAAAAAAATGCTTTTGTAGCTGGCTCAGGAGATGGAGCGGGTCGGTCAATGTCCGAATGGTTGGCAGTTCGAATCCTGCCCACCCCTCAGTCATCCTGACACTGTGCCCTTGGACAAGACACTTTATCCACCCAGAGCGTCTGTGACACTGGTGCATGAATCTGCATAGATGTTTGGTGGTGGTCGGACAGGCCGTTGGTGAGGATTAGCAGCCACGTGTCCATCACTCTGTCCCAGGGCAGCTGTGACTACAGAAGTAGCTTATGAATGAATTATGGAAACACTGTAAGCGCTTTAAGGTGACATGTGACTTGTAAAGTGCCAAATAAATCTAATACATTATTATTATTATTAATTATTAATAAATACTGAAACTTTTAACATCATAGTGTTTTCTCGTCTTTTTTCCCTGTGCTGTAATACTGTATATGATGCAAAGCTTGAAAACGCTTAAATGAACCCTAACATCTAAATGTCCCCCTTACATACAGTAAGATGCATCTCTTTATAAAATGAGGCCAGACAGTATATAAATACAAATGGATACACTATATTGCAAGAGTTAGGGGAGGAGTGCTTTCTCTCACAAAGGACAAAAACATGCCAATTTCTCTCATGCCCCATCTCCTCTGATGAAATTTTCCATTCTAGTTGATTTTAAGGCTGTCACAACAGCAACAAAACATTCACAGAAACACTACTGTTAAGAAATGGAAAAAAGGAAGAACATGGGAAATGAAAAGGAGATAACAAAGAGTGGCAATAAAAGATCAAAACTATTGTATCTGTAAGAGAAAGAATATAAAATGACTAATCATGCCGCTACTTGGTTTTGATGATTGTTGACTAGGCAATTGTCTGTCACTATAATGCCGTCCCATTAAGACTGTAATAGCCATAATTCTAGGGTGATTGGTGGTCTTTGACCACTTTGAGATTTTTCTAATAATAAAAACAATTTTTTGGATTCCTCACAACCAATTATTTCTCAAAATCCTCTGAACAAGAAGGTCTAGGAAAACATTAAACAAGCTTGAACAGGACCTGCTTAAGGAAAAAAAATGTTTTTGATGTAGATTTTTTTTTCCAGCACTGTCTATAAAATTATTTTCCTGACATGCTGTCTTTCCATTTCTGCTTGTTTAATTAAATAAATCCTCCTTGATTTAGCATGGAGTCCCAGTGCGAACAGGCAGCCTTGATCTACAATCTGCCTGCACATTGTTCTCTTAACAATAATAGGCTAAATATAGATTTCAGCTTCCCCCATTCCCTTTCATCCTGATAAGAGAGATCCCCCTGCTCATTTTTCCTCATTCATCAAATTACCTTTTCCATTTTTATTAGGATAATCACCCGAGGAGGCATTAGTTGAGTTAGAAGTAGTTTTTCTTTTGCAACTACACACCAGGTATAGGCATGCTTTTGTGGGTTGTTGAAGCAAGCTCGCTTCTCTCACACATAGGTACCTACAGTATACACCATAATTATTCAAGTCTACAGTAACTTTTCTACCACCCTTTTTCCATCTTTGTTACTGTTCCCATAGCAACGGTATGAAGTTTGATTATTTCCTATATGCCCCAGTTTATCTTTCATTATTGTTCATCCCTCCCACGACTCCTATCTGTACCCATCTCCCTCAGATACACCACATGTCTCTGTCCACTTATTTTACTTCCACTCCAAAGAAAGAAAAGTGTCTAGCTAAGGTTTTTGGGTTTTGGTGATAAATCTCCTCTACAAACACACACTTAGATCATATTTACCCCCCATTTCTTTCCGACCTTCCTGACTGGATGCTTGAATGTTGCCTGCCTGTCTGTCTCTTGGCCTGACTGTCCACCTGTCTCTCTCCCCGCTGTTATTTATAGTGCATGTGTTGTCTCACTACTGCTGGATTTAGTTAAGCCTTTGTTTAATATTAGCACAGGAAGACAATCAAAAACTACTTTCTCTTTGTCAGGAAACTGACATAAACATGCACATCATGCATACCAGCATGAAGAGGGTTATGCACTCAGCTAGACCAGTCAGTGGTGGACGCACATGGCAACAAAGCTGGAGTTCATAAACAAAGAGCCCATTTGTTTGGACTTGCTGAGGTAAAAAGATGGAGAGCCAATAAACTGACACGGCTCTGGAGGAGGAGAGGTGAAAGGTCAAGCGTTCTGGTGTTTTTTTCAGACCGAGTGTCTGATGTGTATATATGTGTCTTCATTAACTGTGGTGGTGGTCTTTAAGAAGTCATGCACTCCACATACTAACCTCCTCCAGTTCATTTCTCTTTGAAGGGTAAACACATGGGAGCAGTATGGAGCAGCGATGAAACAATGGGAAAGGAACAATTCATTTCTCTTCAGTTCTTTATTTTTACTAGCTCTGCCCTCTTCAATCATTCACTCGTTCTCCATTTTTGAGCCAGACATGAGGGCCCAAGGATATGTACTGTCAAATGATTCCAACAAAGCGAGATCTCTCTTACTTAATTATCCGGTTTCACTTATTCTAACACTGGGGATAAGGATAAGCAGCCACTTATGTAGATACATGGGCAGGGTTACAGACAGAACTATAGATTATACTGAATATACATCATCATCATCATCATCATAGCAGTCTGTCAGGGGTGACAATGACTGTTTCATTTAGGTCTGATCAGATTCCTCCACACAGCTCTGTCCTTCGCCTTCTGCAGCCAGGAACTCTTGACCTTGTTAACCTGGGCGATGTCCGAGCTGGTATGAGTTGCTTTCTGACTGACCATTTCATGAAACTGCTTGCAAAGTATTTGAGTGCCGCTGGCTTTTTGCTGGACTAGCGGCACATTCTTGGCAGATAGAGGTATTATCAGTGGCAAGGACAGGCCAAGACAAACTGACTCCAGTATCTGTTGCAGTGACTGACCAGATGATAGGTTTGTTTATCTCTGCTCTTTGTGTAGTTACAGTATATACATATAACCCAGGTGTAACAACTGTACACCAATACACTTTCTTCAATACCAATCTAGGTCAGTGTTGTTGGGACATAGAGCTTATCAAAACTATAAATGATAAATGGTGGAGTACAATGTGATCATATTATAAAGACACTATATCCTAAAATTTAAATAATATGATATTTACCATATACATACAGTAGTGTCATACACATTAACGAAAACATCATTTATTGACGATTTTAAGACTCTACCTTTTTCTTCCAGCTGCAGCATTTGTGTTGTCAATTCTGACTGCAGCTAAATACACTACTCACAAAAAGTTAGGGATATTTGGCTTTCGGATGAAATTTATGGAAAATCTAAAAAGTTCATGCTACACTGATATAATATCATGAAAGTAGGGCATTTAAATAGAAGTATGCAATGGTGATTTCCTCATCTCAAACAATTTATTGAAACAAAAGCCAACAACAGTGGTGAGTATACCACAACAAAAAATGTCAGTGTCTCAATAACTTGTCACGTGCCCTTGAGCATCAATTACAGCTTGACAACGATGTCTCCTGCTGTTCACAAGTTGACGTATTCTCTGCTGAGGCATGGCATTCTACTCTTCTTGAAGTGCGGCCCTCAGGTCATTGAGGTTGTGGGGTGCAGGGTTACGAGTCTCTACACGGCAACTCAGCTGATCCCATAGGTTTTCTATGGGATTCAGGTCTGGAGAAAGTGCAGGCCACTTCATTTGAGGTTTCCCAGCCTCCAGCAGCCGTTCCCTAATGATGCAACCTCAATGAGCTGGAGTATCTTCAGCCATGAAGATGAAATTAAGACTGTGTTGTTCATGCAGGGGCACAATGACTGGATAAATGGTGTTATTCAGCTAGTACTGGCTTGTCACTGTAACATTCACAAGGTGTAGGGCAGTTCTGTATTGACTAGAAACACCTCTGGGACGGCAGTGGCTCAGGAGGTAGAGCAGGTCGTCCAATAACTGGATGGTTGGCGGTTCGAATCTCGCTCTCCCCAGATATCCTGCCGTTGTATCCCTGGGCAAGACACTTTACCCACCTTGCCTCCTGTGTCCATAACACAGGGTATGAATGTGTATAAATGTTTGGTGGTGGCCGGAGAGGCCGTTGGCGCGGATTGGCAGCCATGTTTCCTTCAGCCTGCCCCAGGGCAGCTGTGGCTACAGTAGTAGCTCGCCTCTACCGTTGTCTGTCTGGAGTGAATGAATAATGTATCTACTTGTAAAAGCGTCTTTGAGTGTCTATGATAAAGCGCTATATAAATCTGATGCATTATTATTACCTCCCCAGTCTGTAACATGGTGACAACAGTGACTGATGCACAGTGCTCTCCTTGACGCCTCCAACATTGTTGGCGGACATCATTTCTGCTCAACATGAATCGACTTTCATCAGAGAACAGCACTGAAGCCCACTGGTCCCTTGTCCAGCGTAAATGCTCCCTGGCCAATGCAAACGATGATGCCTGTGCCTGATGGTGTGGTCAGGTACCCTTGGAAGTCATCTAGCACACAGACCACACAGATGTAAACTGTTTCAAATGGTCTGACATGACACGGGTGCCTCTCACCTCCCTAAAACATGCCTGAAGTTGAAGGGCATTCATCAACCGGTTCCGCGGGGCACTGTTCACAATGAAGCGGTCATCAGCGTGGGATGTGGCCAAAGTACGTCCACTTCTATTCCTTTCCGTGACTCTTCCAGTCTCTCTGCATCTCTGTTGCAACCTGCTGATGACACTCTGTGACATTAAGCTCAGTGGCCACTTTCCTCCAAGAACATCCTGTTTGAAGCCTTGCAATGGTAAGGTACTGTTGATCAATTGTGAGGTGTCGTCTTGGTCTCATGATGTCAAAATGTGAACAGCATGATGAAGAGGACTGTTTAAATACCAATTCTAATTGAACCAGAAAATTTATTGGTTGATTCATGGATCAAACACCTGTTGTGAATTCTGACGTAAAGCACCTCGTCAGAGAACAGCAAGTTACGTAAAAAGTACTGAAACACTGAATAGTTGGACATGTGCATTCAAAAGGTTAGCGAAGGTCAAATTAAGTTCACCTGTAAAGACTATAGTGCATTTTAGGGAAGCTACCTCTGTAGCCACAGCTGCCCTGGGGCAGACTGACGGAAACATGGCTGCCAATCTGCGACAACGGCCTCTCCGACCACTACCGAACTTTTATACACATTCATACCCAGTGTCATGGATATTGGAGGCAAGGTGGGTAAAGTGTCTTGCCCAGGAACACAGCGGCAGGATGGCTGGGGAGAGCAGGATTCGAACCAGCAACCCTCTGCTTATTGGACGACCCGTTCCTGAGCAGTGCTGGGAGTAATGCATTACTGTAATGCCACTACTTTTGCAGAAACATGCTGTGTAACGAAATTACTGTTTAAAAAATTACAGTTACTGAAATTTGAACTTCTGTCAGGTCAGGCATTGGCTTGCTTGCTACCGGATAACCATGAAAACCAGTACTACCTGTCTCATGGGTCAGGCCGTTGGTGACTCAACCGGCATCCCCGGCCTTCCAAGGGTGTAGAGGGTGAAACAGGGCATTCTGGCAGAACTAAAAACAATATCTGCCACAGGTCTGTGGTGGACCACTCCCAGTTACACGGGGTGAGACTGGACATCCTGGCAGATCACATCTGTCGCAAGATCTGTGGTGGACTGTGCCAGTCGGTGCATCGTGACATGCACTACACAAAGAGCAGAGATAAACAAACCCATCATCTGGTCAGTCACTGCAACAGATACTGGAGTCAGTTTGTCTTGGCCTGTCCTTGCCACTGACAATACCTCTATCTGCCAAGAATGTGCTGTTAGTCCAGCAAAAGCTAACAGTACTCAAATACTTTGCAAGCAGTTTCATGAAATGGTCAGTCAGAAAGCAACTCATACCGGCTCCGACGTTGCCCAGGTTTACAAGGCCCACGCTAATCTATTCACACTCCGACAGGCAGTGAAAAGTAAGTTAGAAGCAGGAAGAGAAAAGAAAAGAAAGACAGCAGCCTTGTGTGTAGCAGAATGGAATGTATGCACTCTGTTGGACAGATCAACATCACAGCGCCCAGAAAGACAGACCGCGCTTGTGGCCTTGGAAATGAACAGGTACAACGTAGACATAGCTGCACTTAGTGAAACAAGATTGCCTGGATATGACAGCTTGGAAGACCATGGATGCATCTTCTTTTGGAGTGGGAAATCAACTCAAGAAAGGAGAGAAGCAGGAGTGGGATTTGCAGTTAGAAAGGAGAAAGCAGCAATGCTTGATGAGGAACCGGTGCCAATCAACAACAGGATAATGACTATGAGACTCCCACAACAGTGGAAGATGTATGCCACACTCATCAGCGTGTATGCCCCAACAATGACCAACACAGAGGAGGCGAAGGAAGAGTTCTACAGTGACTTACGTGAGACTATCAGTTGTGTACCAACTGATGACAGGCTGATGCTCGTTGGAGATTTTAATGCCAGAGTTGGTTCAGACACTGAGAAATGGAAAGGAGTGCTAGGCAGTCATGGAGTAGGCAAGTGCACTGCTAATGGAGAACTTCTACTTGCACTATGTTCACAGTACAACTTTATGATAACCAACACCCTATTTAAGCAAAAGGACACACACAAGAAGACATGGATGCACCCAAGATCCAAGCACTGGCACTTGCTAGACTACATCATAGTAAGGAAGAGAGACAAAAGGGATGTATTGGACACCAGAGCAATGAGAGGTGTGGACTGTGGTACTGATCATGTTATGCTGAGATCTAGATTAAGGATTTGCAGATGAAAACAGCACTGCAGGAGGGGTGCGAAGCCACCACAGAAGCTAAACACTAGTGCACTGAAAGGCCAAAAGAAGCAGGAAGAACTTACACAGGAAATGGATGAAAACTTGAAAGACTGGGACAGCAACAACTCAGAGAATGACATAGAAGAGAAATGGGCGACACTGAAGGATATGGAGTATCAGACTGTGACCGATGTTTTAGGCCACCCTGAGAGGAAACATCAAGATTGGTTTGATGAGCATGATGAACATCTGAAGAAACTACTAGAAGTGAGGAATACAGCTACGCAGGAAAATCTACAGTGTAACACAAGGTCAAAGAAGAAGAAATACTCAAAGGCTCAGAGTGAGCTACAGAAGTACACCAGAGACATGAAGTCCAACTGGTGGGATGAAAAAGCGGAGGAACTTCAAACTGCAGCAGACATGAAGGATATGAAAACATTCTTCACAGGTTTAAGAGAAATCTACGGCCCTAAACCAAGAGGACTGATCCAACTAAAGGCTATGGATGGTGAAACAGTTTTGCAGGAGAAAGACAAGATCCTGGACAGATTTGCAGACCACTTTGACCAACTACTAAACAACCCTGGGGATCTTGCTGAAGAGGCTAAAGAAGCTCTAGTGCAGCAACCAGTTGTATCAAGTCTGGATGAACCACCAAATCTTGATGAACTAATGGCAGCTATCAGGACAACACAGGATGGTGAAGTTCCAGGAAAGGATGGAATTCCAGCAGAAGTGTGGAAATTTGGTGGTGTTCAGCTGACCAACTGCCTGCACAAGCTCATCCAAGAGATATGGGATGCCCAGAAAGTACCTCAAGACTGGAAGGATGCAAGTATTGTGCCTTTGTTCAAGAAAGGTGACAGGAATGATTGATATATCACTGCTAGCCACTGTTAGCAAGATTCTCTCACGTGTACTACTGAACAGACTCAATGAACACATCTCACAGAATGTACTACTGGAAACCCAGTGCGGCTTTAGAAGTGGAAGAAGCACAATGGACACGATTTTCTGCTTGAAACAGGTTCAAGAAAAGTGCATCGAACAGAACATGCCACTTTATGTAGTCTTCATCGACTTCAGTAAAGCCTTCAATACTGTATCATGACAAGGACTTTGGCAGGTACTCAAGAAATATGGCTGTACAGAGAAGTTTGTCGACCTAGTCAAGACACTCCATACACATATGCAAGCAGACGTGGCAATGAGTGGTTCAGTGTCTAAAGACTTTTCAGTGAGCAACGGGGTGAAACAAGGGTGTGTGCTGGCGCCTACACTCTTCTCGCTATATCTGGCAGTCATGCTTGAGGTGGCCTTCAATGACACTTCAGAAGGAGTATACATTCAAACAAGGAAAGAAGAAGACTTGTTCAATGTGACACAGTTTAAAGCCAAGAGTAAGACATCGATAAAGGTAGTAAGAGAAATGCTCTTTGCCGACGACAGTGGTCTAGTTGCACACAGTGCGGGAGATATGCAATCTTTAGTGGAGAAATATTCAAGTGCAGCTAGCCAATTCAGCCTCAAAATCAACATCGAGAAGACAGAGTGCCTTTATCAACCACCAAAGTTCCAGTTATCAACATCACTACCAGAAGAGATCAGCATTGGTACAGAGCCACTAGTCAAGTGCAAGACTTTCAAGTATCTCGGGAGTACTGTTTCAGAGAATGCTAGGCTGAAGGATGAACCATCTCTCAGAATGGGAAGAGTGAGTACTGTGTTTGTAAACTTGAGGGAGAGACTGTGGAACAATCGACATGTGTCTATCCGTGTGAAATGCAAAGTGTACAGAGTGACAGTACTGGCTACTCTATTGTAGGGTGCTAAAACTTGGACTGTCTACAGGGTGCAGGTAGAGAAACTCCACGTGTATATGATGAGACACCTTCAAGCCATAATGAACATCTCATGGAAAGACAAGATAACCAACATAAAAGTGCTGAAACGAGCTGGTCTACCATCAATGGAGGACATGCTAATACAGATGAACCTGAGATGGCTTGGACATGTTGACAGGATTGATGACCAGTGTCTCCCTCGGCAGTTACTCTACTCACAGTTATGCGAGGGCAAATGCAATCAGGGTAGACTTAGGTTCAGATTTAAAGACACTGTAAAAAGAAACTGTAAGAAGTTGGATATAGACAGGAGTTCCTGGCAGCAGAAGGTGAAGGACAGAGCTACGTGGAGGAATCTGATCAGACCTAAATGAAACAGTCATTGTCACCCACGTCAGACTGCGATGATGATGACGATGATGATTATGATGATTTTTAGGTGCATCCTGAAATTTCACCCGAAAGCCGAATATCCCTAACTTTTTGTGAGTAGTGTATGCATTAAAAACAATTTGTTTCTTTGCAAATGTATCATATACTGTATCTTGTGCCATGTACCCACTGTGTGGGGCTCTGAATAACTGGGAGCAATCCAAAAGCTCCTCTGAATAACTGACCCTTGTAAAGAGTTATGAAATGTTGACAATAATCTCAGTTTTGCAATATGTGGTGAACTAAAGAAGCAGTTCCCAGAAGGGCTGGGTGATTAACTGAATTAAAACTTAAACTGACATTCGGCATGTAAAACCAACATAATCTTGCTCGTGATGCTTTTTTTCGGTTTCCCCCCCCTCCCTGTTGTACACGCGAGTATATGAGAGCTTTAATGTATGGCCCCTTTAAAATGTGTCCTGCGTGCCAGGTCACATGACTCCACAACCTGGAAGGAGCACAGTCAGCGCTATTCAGAAGCAGCATAAGCCAATGGAGCTAATGAGCTAATTAGCCATCAACATGAGTCACGTATAAACACTGACTTCTGCACTGTACAATATTTAATTTGGTTACATGTGTGTGGAATGATAATAGGCCTTTTCTTGATTATATTATGCTCAAATATGACCGAATCACTACAGTGATATATTCATTGACACCACACTATTTTGTAATATTGTTTAAATACAAGCCTTGTCAGTGAACTGCAAGGGAGAAGAAGGGTGGGAACAAATGAAAAAAAAAGTAACTTATGTGAAAGGTTCAGTTAACTGTGATGCTGATTTAAAGTCAAATCGGCCAGTTCTAGTTCTCAGTCTTTTTTCCCTAGAGCTAATCCACGTGTGTCTCCAAGATAAGGCAGGTCCCAACACCTCACCTACACACACATACCAAAGAATAAATTGATTCATCACTAATCCCAATATGTGAACCAAAAATGTGTTTTAATATGTTTTATGTGGGTTTATAATATGTTTTCATTAGATTTATAGCACTGGAGGCACTGTTATTTATTTTTATTTTTTTTAAATCTAAATGCTCTCACCTGCTTCAGGTCAATTTTTTTTTTAAATCCCAATTAATCAAATCAGTACATCATTCACCACCAACTTGCTCAAACGTACTTTTTCCTTCACTCAGTAGAAGGCTGAAGGCAACATGATCGGATAGCAATCCAATCGCTGTAGATGTTTGTTAATACTACGTGTAAACGTACATGGCCTAGCACTGTCACATTGCTATCTGATCACCAAAAAATACATTCTAATGCTAGGGGTAACAGGATCCTAAGACAGACAACCTGAACTGTTGCAGTGCAGTTAACGGCCAAAAAGAAATGCTAAGTTGTACAAACCCCACCTCCACATGCTTACATGCATATAATATACACCTTGTATATCCATATAAATCATATTATCTGTTCTATCAGAAATTACTCTAGTAAGTCAATTTAATTTTAAGAAGGGTTGTGACAGCAAAAAAAAAAGCTACTTCAGTCTTAAGTGCACTTGTTTTCGGATGCTGTTAACTTTGAGTGAGAAAAATATATGTTTTTTCCCCCCCCATACGATTCTGTTCGTAGCAGCACATTATTTAACTTTAATGCCAGTACTCTTTCATGCTTTTCCAAACTGGTGATGTGCTGACCACCAGGATCCAAAACACTCCCATTAAGCCTGCCAGGAAGTGGGAACTTATTAATGAAAACAACTCAAGAGTAAAATTACCTTTTGTGCACACAGCTGATCTAAAAACATTGCATAGATATGAATAAGCTGCATGGATGGCCATTCAGTGAAAATTGCAGTCAGTGGAGAAAGCGCACCACGAATTTCAAACAAGGTGTCACATACTATCCACACACCAAACAGCAGACGCTGTTTTCTATCAAAAAATTTCAGCTTTTTTTTTAATGAGGATATCACTTCACTAAAAGGCACAAAAACAATGTGTTTTTCTTACTCTTCAGACTTTAGTAACGTTAGAGTTCACAAGTTCAAGTGTAAGAAGACTTGAACGCACAAACAAACAACGCCTGGGAAGAAGGGTTTGAAAGGTATCAGGGAGGATATCCAGACAAAAGGAGGAAATAAAAGAGTGAGAACAGACAGCCAAACGTGAGGGTGGATTTGTACTGTGGATATCCCCAATAGAGGTGTGAATTTCAAATCAGTTCAAATGAAAAAGAAAAAAGAAAATACCTGACAAGCGTCAATTTAGGCAGGAAAAAAAGTGGGACCCACAAAATAAAATGACAAGGTGTCTTGCATCCCCGCCCCTCTGTTCTCTCTTTCAGTGTGAGGGTGAGACGAGGGAGGCGAGACGAGTCAGATGAAGATACCAGGGGTGGAGGAACTGAGCCAATGGGGAGGGGGAAAGGAGCGAGGGAGGGGGGGGGGGTGATCTTTGAAGACGAGCGGTGTCCCTAGGTGACTCTTGCTCCCGCTCTCCTTCGCCTTTGCTGCCAGATTAAACGCCGGTGGAACAGAGCGGAGAGGGGAGGGAGGATTGGGAGCAGAGGGGTGAGGGAAACAAGTAGGCCCGGCACCCCGCTGTGACCCCATCAATCAGCGCACACACACAGAAGCACACACAGGGTTCCATCCCACCCACCACTAATGAGCTATTTACACAGAGGGCTGTTTGTGCACAAGCACTGAGCCCGGCAAAACGCGCGCGCGCCCACACACACATACACAGAGAAAGCAAGGCGTATTCAAAACCTGGAAAGAAATTTTAAAAATACATAAATCTCATGTAAAAAAAATAAACAGACTATAGTCTTTAATGAGAAATGTGTGTGTGGGCTGCAAATGCAGTATAATGAAATGTATCGAGGCTGCAAATACCATGTACATGCATCCACACAATAGCAGACATCATCCTGCTCTCACTGGGCGGTATGTTTTATCTGTTCACATGCAGCTCCTCTACTGGATGAGCACCTGCCAGGTTTGTGGAGAAATGCGCGTACAGTAGCGGAGTGAATCCTCCTCCATGCTTCACCTGTTCAGACCGCCATTTCTGTAATTGTGGAGCAGCTGGCTGGCAGCTATACCACACAGACTCACCGTCTCCCAAGTAATAGCAGAAATGCTGTAACTGCAACATTATGATAATCTGCGTTTTTTGGTCTGTGCTTAGTATATCATGCTCTTCATTTAATTGATTCAAAACTAATTTGCTTGATGAGGCTTCACATAAATCTCTGCACTGTTCTCACAATGATTACAATAGGATTATAAAATTGCCCCACACAGTGGCATAATTATGTATAGTGGTAACACAGTGCACTTATTTGTTTATGTCTGCATTTTATTTTTGCTTGTTTAGACGTTTATTTCTGTTTTTTAGCCCAGCATTTATCTTCCTTAGTTCCTCAGTACACGTGGCTCTCCATCTGAATACACAAACAGTATTCTAACAGATGCTTTAGGCTGCACGAAAACTGATGATAACAATTTGTCTTCACATAGAATAATTTGATAGGATTATGTTAATTAGCGTTTTTGGCACACCCACTCGTGGGTACATGCATATGAGCATGAAGGACGTGAAGAAAGAAAAAAGGTGTGTACAACAGCGGCATTTTAACTACCTCTATGGAAAGGAAATTGGCCCCCAGTCTTATGCACCTTTAATGATGCATGGCCTGTTAATAGAAAACTTTATTGACTGTTATAGCGCCATTTTATGAGGTCAGCTAATTGACTGAGGTAAACTCAACCACGTCAAATAGGGCAGATTCCACACTACAGTGACATGTATATTCAATTATACAGTATGTTGTGATATTAATCATTATATTTTAGCATAGTAGTTGCTACTAGCTCTATCCTGTTTTTAATGGTCATCAGAGAAGAGGCTGCACGTGAGAAGTGCAATCATTGAAAGAAAACAACAGAAAGCAAACCATCTACAGTCATGTGAAAAAATTTGGACACCCCTTTAAATATTCTGACGCCGCTGACAGGACACGGTCTGGGGACGGATGATTTTTTCGCACATGGGGAACTGTTCAGAGCTCCTTATAAGAACTCCTTATACAAAGATATAGAGTGATGATAATCAAGTCAGTGGCGGTAATCCACCTGTAAGCTGGTTGCCAACCCCCAATCAAATCTAGAAAGAAGAAGAAGTGTTCACATATCTATGTCTAATCTTGTTTTTGTTTTTATTTGCATTTTTTAAAATTTATTTTAGCCATTGTAAGTGGGAATGAATGTGGGGTGTCCTAAAAAAGACGGCGGGGGGTATGCTAATTTATTCTTCACTATTTGTTTAGAATTACATTTTACAGAAAATTTGAAAAAGTCTTTCTTTTTTAATTATTTAGTTGTATTACATGACTCTCCCTGTATTTTTAACATTGATGTGTTAAAAAACATAGGTTTATACAGGGTGTCCTAATTTTTTTCACGACTGTATAACTAGGGTTAATCTCCAACATCAACAGCAGAACAAAGCACCAATGTAGAATTTCTGAGCAAACACATCACACAGACGCTTTAAGGGAGTTGCTGCATTTTCCCTTCTGTGCCGTTACAACATCCACACCCACATCATCTAATGATGTTGTTCATTTAAGGGCTACAAAGCATCTTTTTATCTGTAAGCTTCTTTTAGGTACTTTGGTTTGCAGGTTAGGTCAAGTATAAATCAAATATGCAGACACATAGAACTGAGGACAGAATTATGAGCCCCCATGGGAATTTCTTTTTTAGTAGCATTTCCCAACTGCTGTTAAACAGCACAAATAATTTTAACACAGCTTTTCCAAACATCCTACTTGTCTTAAATCAGAAATCATTTTACTTCACACACAGAAAACAAATTATTTCACAAAAAAATAAAACTACCAGGGTCACAATTACGAGCCCCATGAAAAACTGACCTTTTTTATTGAGCCACAGCACAAACAAAGCTTGCAAAATCAAGTTAAAACTGAGGGTTATCTTCCAATTTACACACAGTATAAAAACTTCAGCATGGGTTTGAGCTCTAGCTTGAGAAAGCATCATGCAAAAAAAAGCAAAACAAAAGAAACCAGTTTAGACTTGAGAAAAGGAATTGTTGACGCTCACAAAGAAGGAGATGGATATACAAAGTTATCACAGCATTTCTAAGTGACAAAAACTGGAGTAAGACATATCATCAAAACATTTAAAGAGCCACACAGTACAGAACAAGCCTGGCAGAGATGCGAAGTGAAAAATTTCAAAGACCCTGGAAAGAAAATTAGTGAGAGATGTGTCTAAAGACCCCAGAACAACTTCCAGAACTCTAGTGAATGACTTAGTTAAGTTAGAAATTGTAGTCTCAAAGAAAACAATCACTAGAATCCTGCACAGGAATGAACTGCAAGGTTGCAGACATAGAATAACTCCTCTCCTGCAGAAGAGACACCTTTAAGCCAGACTGAAGTATGTTAAGGACAACCTGCACAAAGATTATGCATACTGGAAGTGCATCCTCTGGTCAGATGAGACTAAAGACTGGGCCACAACTGGATGTACAAATTTAGATATCGTACATCAGCTGTGATTTTCTGGGGCCATGGAGGATGTGGATGCAGGATGTGGATGCACTGGACCCTGCACCTTGCAGGGTCCAGAGATGGCCTTGCAAACAGGGATCATACGACAGCCGTTGAATTCGTGTTCACTTCTTGAGATAATCTTAATACCTGCCTAAGTCACACGCACTCACCACATACATGTACAGTGGATATAAAAACGTCTACACACCCCTGTTCAAATGCCAGGTTTTTATGATGTAAAAATATGAGACCAAGATAACTCATTTCAAAACTTTTTCCACCATTAATATGACCTACAACCTGTACAACCCAATTGAAAAACAAAATGAAATCTTTTAAGGGGAAAAATAAGAAAATAAAAAACTTACAATAACCTGTTTGGATAAATATGCACATCTTTAAACTAATACTTTGTTGCAGCACCTTTAGCTTTCATTACAGCACTCACTCTTTTTGGGTAGGAGTTTATCAGTGTGGCACATCTTCATGTGGCAATATTTGCCCACTCTTTTTTGCAAAAATGTTCCAAATCTGTCAGATTGCAAGGGCATCTCCTGAGCACAGCCCTCTTCAGATCACCCCACAGATGTTCGATTGGATTCAGGTCTGGACTCCGGCTGGGCCATTCCAAAACCTTAATCTTCTTCTGGTGAAGCCATTCTTTTGCTGATTTGGATGTGTGCTTTGGGTCATTGTCGCGCAGAAAGATTAAGTTCCTCTTAAATGTTGAGCTTTCTAGCAGAAGTCTGAAAGTTTTGTGCCAACACTGACTGGTATTTGGAACTGTTCAGAATTCCCTCCACCTTGACTAAGGCCCCAGTTCCAGCTGAAGAAAAACAGCCCTAAAGCATGATGCTGCCACCACCATGCTTCACTGCAGGTATGGTGTTCTTTTGGTGATGAGTAGTGTTGCGTTTTTGGAATTCCTTTTGGAATTGTGGCCAAAAAGTTCAACCTTGGTTTCACTGGACCATAACACATTTTCCCACGTGTTTGGGAGATTTCAAATGTGTTTTTGCAAAATGTAGCTGGGCTTGGATGTTTTTCTTCATAAGATAAGGCTTCCGTCTTGCCACCCAAGACAGGAGATTGTTGTCACATGTACTAAACAGCCAATACTTGCCAGAAATTCCTGGAGCTCCTTCAATGTTGTTGTCGACCTCTTGGCAGCCTCCCTGACCAGTTTTCTTTTTGTCTTTTCATTAATTTTGGAGGGATGTCCAGTTCTTGGTAATGTCACTATTGTGCCATATTTTGTCCACTTGATGATGACTGTCTTCACTGTGTTCCATGGAATGTTTAATGCCTTGGAAATTCTTTTGTACCCTTCTCCTGACTGATACCTTTGAACAATGAGATCTCTCCGATGCTTTGGAAGCTCTCTGTGGACCATGGCTTGTGCTGTAAGATGTGACTACAACAATGTCAGGAAAAGCCTACTAGAACAGCTGAACTTTATTTGGGGTTAATCAGAGGCACTTTAAATGGTGGCAGGTGTGTGCCGACTCCAATTTAACATGAGTTTGAATGTGATTGGTTAATTCTGAACACAGCCACATCCCCAGTTATAACAGGGTGTGCATATTTATGCAACCAGGTTATTAGAAGTTTTTTATTTTTTATTTTTTCCCTTAAAAAAAATTCAGTTAGTTTTTCAATTGGGTTGTACAGGCTATAGGTCACATTAATGGTGGAAAAAGTTTTGAAATGATTTATCTTGGTTTCATTTTTTTTACATCACAAAAACCTGGCATTTGAACAGGAGTGCAAAGACTTTTTATGTCCACTGTATGTGGGAGGCAGGGCAAATGGCACAAGTAAGCCACACTTGAGTCACACATGAGATGTTTGTACAGATTAAGTGGACGGCGTACATCGGTTTTTCCATGAGTATATATACGTGCCAGACTAAAATTGTGTTAACCGAGAATTCTTTGTTACTGGCAAGTCATTTTTAATAAGGAAAATTTCTAGAGCTGTCTATCAATTTGAGGGATTGCACTGATAGTATTTAAATGTAATTCCCAGCCCATCTGTGTGCACCCTGAGAAGATTTTAATTCAGGCCCAGAGACAACATAAAACTCGACTCAGACCAGGCTATGTTCATTTTTACACATTTAATATTTTTATTATAATTTTATCTTGTAATATTGTGTTGTTCATCTGTGTAAACAGAAATAAGTGTTTAATCTGTATTCTTGTTCTTAAAGTTAACGATTAAAAATCAAAATGTGAATGAAAACATTCAGTGTCTTTGTATATCATATTGATATGGTTTCTCTACTATCAAATAGAACTGACAGACCAGTTTAACTGAAATTTAATGCTTTCTAATTAATCAGCTAACTAGTCAAACAATACTGTCATGAGAGTTTTGTGCATTTTTACAAACTCCCCTGAGAAGCTGCAGGTAGGAAAAGAACAACAGATAAATCAGTATTTTCTCACAAATTATGGTGAAACCAATGTAGGGAGATGGGGAAAATAACACACACTTCTGTTGCCAAGTATTTGTTAGAATTTTTTTTTGTTAGAAAAAAATATTAAAAATGCAAAAAAAATAGTTTGTATTAGATATCATCATATTATAACCTTTGCCCTGTTGTTCTTCCCACTGACTGATGGGCATCATCAGCAATGGCCTGCCATCAAAGTGCTGCTGCAGGGGCTTCGGCTGTCAATGCAACCAGTAAGCCTTATAGATAAAATAATCATCAAATTTATAACCAAGGAGGTTTTACAGACTGAAATACATCCCTAAAATGGTGCTTACCTCTGCTGAATGATGAAGAATTATTCAGCAGAATGTACGATAAAATACAATAAAATATATTCAATCATTGTACAATAAAAACTGTCCTATAAAACAATACAGTGATAGACAACAAAACAAAAATATTCCTTGGGTCACCAAGGGTTACTAAATGCATGTAAAAAGAAGAATACATTATATAAACAATTCATTAAGTGCAGAATGGTGGAGGCTGAGATCAAATATAAAAGATATAAAAATAAGCTTACTAATATAATGAGGACTTGTAAGAAAAAATACTACAACAGAATATTAGAGGATAATAAAAATAACTTAAGAGGAATATGGCAAGTACTCAATGGGATTATTAGTAATTGACCTAAGAATGCTAATTATCCAGAATATTTTATTGAAAATGGCAATTTGATAAATAATATGGAGGATGTGGTCAGTGGTTTCAATAAATTTTTTGTAAACATTGGTCCTGAATTAGCAAAATCAATAGTGACAACAGAAACAAACAACAGTGGTTCTGTAAATGAAATAGAAGATAGAAATCCAAACACAATATTTTTGGGTGCAGTTACTGAAAAGGAAATTATCGAGACTGTGAGTAAATTTAAGAACAAAAAATCAACGGACTGGAATGAAATTGACATGACAATAGTGAAAAAAGGAATTGAAGGAATTGTTAAACCACTCACCCACATCTGTAACCTGTCATTTCAAACTGGTACATTTCCAAACAAAATGAAAATAGCAAAAGTAATACCACTATACAAAACAGGAGACAGTCATTATTTCACAAATTACAGGCCAGTCTCTTTACTCTCACAATTCTCCAAAATACTTGAAAAAATCTTCACTAAGAGACTGAATGATTTCACTGAAAAACACAACTTCCTTACGGACAGCCAGTATGGTTTTAGAGCAGATAAATCTACATCTTTGGCACTGATCAAACTTATTGAAGAAATTACTAGTTGTATAGATAAAAAAAAGTTTGCTGTAGGAGTATTTATAGATTTAAAGAAAGCTTTTGACACCATTGACCACATAATTCTACTAAGGAAACTGGAAAGGTATGGGATAAGAGGGGTTGGACTGAGTTGGGTGGAAAGTACAGTACAGGTTAAAAGAAAATGAATAATATAACAAGGTCAAATTAGACAAAGACTCCTCTGATTATACAATTCCACGTAAGTTATCCGAAATGGGTGATGGCTGAAGCCGCAGCTTATATTGCCCACCCATATTCCATCCAGGAATTCAAAATAGGAAAAAGAGAAAAAAGAGAAAACAGTCAAGAGCGATTACAATTCAAAACAAAGCTAAGACAAAATGTGACTGAGAGAAAAAAGAAAACTAAGCTAGGCTAAGTTAAGCGGTTACTATTCAAAAACAAATCTAAGACAAAATATGACAGAGAAAAAAAGAAAAAAAAAAAACTAAGCTACAACACAACACAGGCTGGATATGTCAATCCTTATGTGAGTTTACATGTCGTCTTGTAAATATGTTTGGAGTATTTCTTCCTTTAGTTTTTGTTTAAATTGTCCAAGCGTTGTACATGATTTTAATTCAGGTCCAAAATCGTTCCATAATCTGACTCCTTGCACTGAAATACAGTGTTGCTTGGTGGTTGTTCTCACTGTAGGCTTTTGAAATATACATGTTCCTCTTAAGTGATATCGTTTCTCCCTTGTTTGGAACAACTTTTGGATATTTGCGGGCAGTGATAAATTCTTCACTTTGAACACTATTATTGCGGTTTTAAAGTCAACCAGATCTTTCAACTTGAGAGTTTTTTGTTTAAGAAAAAGTGGGTTTGTTGGTTCCCTGTAAGCTGCTTTGTTTATTATTCTAATAGCTCTCTTTTGAAACATAAAGAGTGGATATATCCATCCATCCATCCATCCATCTTCTACCGCTTTTCCGGAGGTCCAGGTCACGGAGGCAGCAGTTCAAGCAGAGAAGCCCAGACTTCCCTCTCCCCAGCCACCTGCTCCAGCTCTTCAGAGGGGATACCAAGGCGTTCCCAGACCAGCTGGGAGACATAGTCTCTCCACCGAGTCCTGGGTCTGCCCCGGGGTCTCCTCCCAGTGGGACGTGCCTGAAACACCTCAAGTGGGAGGCGTCCAGGAGGCATCCTAATCAGATGCCCATACCACCTCAACTGACTCCTTTCAATGTGGAGGAGCAGCGGTTCTACTCTGAGCCTCTCCCGGATGGCTGAGTTCCTCACCCTATCTCTCAGGGTGAGTCCAGCAATCCTACGGAGAAAGCTCATTTCAGCCGCTTGTATCCGCTATATATATATATATATATATGGATATATGTTTGTTTTATATGTATTTCCCCATACTTCATTACAATATGACATGTATGGGAGTATTAATGAATGATACAAGGTGTATAGTGTGGGTTGATTCAGCAAATATTTCACTCTGTGTAATATTGCAATTGATTTGGATACTTTACCTTTAATATAATTAATATGTGACTTCCAACACAGTTTGTTATCAATTATTACTCCAAGAAATTTAGTTTTGGATACCCTTTCAATCTCTACACCATTTACACTGAGTTTGGGTACTGGGTTGTTGTGATGGTTGTTAAAGACTATAAATTTTGTCTTACTTAAATTGAGCGTTAATTTGTTTGAATCAAACCACAGTTTAAGCTTTTCTAATTCCTTTCCGAGTGTATCCAGAAGTTGTTCCAAATTGTTTCCACTGCATAACAGATTAGTGTCATCGGCAAACAATATTAAGTCCATTTTTTCTGAAACTTTACATATATCGTTTATATACATATTGAATAATAATGGTCCCAAAACTGAACCCTGTGGGACTCCACAGGTCACCTTCAGTAACTGTGAGTTTTGGTTGCCAACACATACATACTGATATCTATTCTTTAAGTAACTACTTAACCAGGACAGTGTTACCCCTCTAATACCACAATTTTGTAGTTTCTTTAATAATAAATTGTGATCTACTGTATCAAATGCTTTTTTAAGATCCAGGAATACTCCAACTGAATACTCTTTATTTTCAATGGCTGTTGATATTTTTTCTGTAAATTCCATTAGGGCATATGCAGTTGTCCTCTTGTGTCTGAACCCATATTGCTGCTCACACAATAAATCATTCTTCAGTATGAAGTTGTCAATTCTCTCATAGAATATTTTTTCAAGTATCTTGGAAAATTGCGGTAATAGTGAAATTGGTCTATAGTTTGAGAGTTCCCCTCTGTCGCCCGTCTTGTATATCAGAATTACTTTAGCTATTTTCATTGCATTGGGAAATATACCTGATTGGAGAGACAGGTTACAGATATACGTCAGTGGTTTTACTATGCATTCGATAACAGTTTTGACTAATAGCATGTCAATACCATCACAGTCCGTAGATGTTTTACTTTTGAACGATTTAACAATTTCAATGACCTCTCTTTCGTCTGTGTTCTTTATGAAGATGGAGTCTTTTACAGCAGTGTTACTGCATATTGTATCGCCTGTAGGCACCGTAGTGGTTATTTCTCGGGCCAGATTAGGTCCAATGTTAACAAAAAAATTATTAAATTCATCTGCAGGTGAAGCTATATTCACACTCTGAGTCGTTTTATTATTTTTTGGAATATTAGTTGGGTTGCTTGTATTTCTGCTTTTATTTCCAAGGATACTATTGAGTATTGTCCATGTATTTTTAATATTGTCTTTGTTTTTCTCCAGTTATTTAAGTTATTTAAGTAACTGACAACAATTTGTACAAATTGGTGAGCACAAATCACCCTTCATGGACATCACTTGTGGTGTGCCCCAGGGGTCAGTTTTGGGACCCAAACTCTTTATCTTGTATATAAATGACATATGCCAAGTATCAAAAATTCTGAAATTTATTTTGTTTGCAGATGACACAAATATCCTTTGCACTGGTGAGAATTTGTAGCAGGTTTTAGAGGTGGTCACAACTGAAATGAAAAGGTTAACACAGTGGTTCAACAAAAATAAATTATCTCTAAATCTGAAAAAAAACAAAGATTATGTTGTTTGGAAATTATAAAATAAATCATGAAATAATGGTAACGATAGATGATACCAGAATAGAAACAGTACAGGAAAATAAGTTTCTGGGGGTGACACTAGACAATAAAATCTGCTGGAAACCTCACATCAGTCACATCCGGGCCAAGTTGGCAAAATGTATAGGGATACTGGGGAAGACAAGACACATCTTGGACTATAAATCATTGTTCTTACTGTACAATTCACTGTTTTTACCTTATCTTAACTACTGTGTAGAAGTCTGGGGAAACACCTACAAGACCAACCTACAGCCAATATGCACATTACAAAAAAAAAAAAAAAAAAACTTTAAGGATAATAAATAATGTAGGATATAGAGACCATTCCAATTTGTAGTTTTTAAAGTCACATGTCATAAAGTTCATGGATTTAGTTAAATTTAAGACAGCACAAGTCATGTACAGGGCAATTAATAATCAACTCCCAACTAATATACAAAAAATATTTTTTAAAAAAAAGAGACAATGATTATAATTTGAGAGGAGACTTAAACTTTACAAAACCCAAGATACGAACAACTAAGAAAAGTATGTGCATATCTGTCTGTGGGGCGGATTTGTGGAACAGTCTGGAGCCGGAACTGAAACTATGTACAAACAGAAATCAATTCAAAAAGAAGTATAGACATTATTTGCTGAAAGAATATATGTTAGAAGGGTAGTATTTATATGTATGATTCACTATGCTCACTCTGGGACACTATGGAATGGTGGGTGGGACAGCACTGTGTATATCTGTGTTGTTTGGGGCTGGTTTTGATGTATGGACTGTATGTACAGTATGTTGGGATGGATGGGTGTTAATGTTGATATGTACAAAATATAGTTAATTGTTTACTTGGGGTCTTAAATGTGGTAATTTGTATATATTTCACATGGGTTGTATTTATGGAAAAGAGGAGTTGGAATTAATAAGTGTTCACTTCTTCCTTCTCCCTTTCGAACACTGTATACTGTCACTTTATTGCACTTGTCATTTGTTTTGTTTTTGTTTTACTTTTTTGTTCGAAATAAAGTATCTATCTATCTATCTATCTAAGAAGATCACTGTGGAGCAGCTGAAATAAAAACTTTTTAAATCTAGTTTTGTGCTGCTCATCAGCCTGCGCAACATCACATCACCTTCTTTTCTTAGTTGTAGGCTGATCCTTTTCCAAATGCTTTGACTGAAGACTCTTTATCTAATATACTAACCAGCTGTCAGTAAGTCTGATTTTTTTTTTCATTGTCTGTAATGTACACAGGTTATTTATTTAGCACTTGCTCATTTTTTCAATTAAAAACAACAACAACAATAACAGTTGTTTGGCCAGTACAAGACACTCTTCCATGAGCTGGACAGAAAATGTCACAAAAACTACATGGCTTTCATCTGGATGGACCGCAACCTCTTTGCTGAACTGCTGCAGCACGTCTCACCCCGCATCCCAGTGTTAGTATAATGTTTATTTCAATTTGATTGCGGTGTTGTCATTTTTAGAATTTAGAGACATATTACAATAACGTACTGCACACTCACATTGTTGTGTGTTATAGTATTATAACATATAATACATATAGCATTATCGTGTTAAACCACAATTTTTCTTTCCAGGGGCCTTACAAATGATACATCTAACATGCTAACTCCTTGTGGGTGAAGCACGTCACACTTGCAAACTCCTGCTCACAGAGAATTAGTGGTTTGTTGGACATGTCCAACATCCTTCATATGTGCTTAGATGCTCTAAAAATTTGCAAAAAAATACTTGCTTGGTATGTGACATTTGACCCAAAATCAGCATGCAGACAGGCCGCAGCAGTCTGTACAGCCTGTTGTCACCGAGGATTAAACTAGAGCACTTTGGCCAGACAGACACTGAGACACTGCTGATGTTTACATCAATATAACAATATATTGCACATAATTTAGTTACCTATTTATTAATTTTATTTTATATTTACTTATTTTTGTAGGTTTTTTATTTATTTGGGTTGTAAATCTTTTATTGGGTTTTAGACTTTTGAGTTTTTAACCTCTTTGACTAGTCTTTAACTTTTTAATATGACCATTCTCTCTTATCTCCTTGTTTTTTCTCTTATCTCTTTGTCCTATGTCCTGATTGGTGGAGCCTTGAGTACTTTCATCATGTTTATAGTCAGCTTCATGTGTGCCTGTGTTTGTGTTCATGTTGAATGTAATTGTGGTTTGTAAATATGGATGCCACCTGACTGCAAAACAAATCTATCTACGGGTACAATGAAAGTAACCTGAACCTGAACCTGATGTTTGGCGAAAGAACAGAGAGGCGTAAAACCCAAAGAACACTATCCCTACAGTGAAGCATGGTGGTGGGAGTATTATGCTGTTGGGATGCTTCTACGCGTCTGGAACTGGGAATCTCTTCAAGGTGGAAGAAATCATGAAGGAAGAAGGATATGTGACGATTTTGAAAGAAAACCTGAAACAGTCTGCAGCAAAACTGGGTCTGGGTCGTTGCTTTGTCTTTCAACACGACAACAACCCACAACATTCTGATGAAGAACTACCTCCAGAAGACCAAAGTGAACGTTAGTGACTGGCCTGCATAAAGCCCTGACTTGAATCCCATTGAAAATCTGTAGGGTGAAAACCACCTAGCGGAGGTGCCACCCAGCCAGACGGCGGCGAGCGGCGGCGGTGATCGGTGAAGCTCGGCTGCGCCGGCGGTGTGTGCGGCAAATTAAGACCAAGGTCCACATGTGAGACCATCAAATCTGGAGAAGCTTGAGAGATTCCCCAAAGAAGAATGGGCTGGGATTGCTCAGGAGACGTGTGTGTGTGATTTACTGAAAACTACAACATCTTATTTTAATGTATTGTATTTTTTAAAACAACATATACCTATTCAGACTGTCAACAATTGCAGTTTTTTGTGACTTACACACTAAAATTAAAACTGTCCCATAATTAGCAAAACCTGATACTCAAGGAGCACAATTATTTTTGCAAAACACTACACACACTTGTATACATTTGACACAGAGATACATTGTGATATCACTTGTGATTTCAAAGCAAAGGCTTTCAAATAAACACACCCATGAAAAAAATCTGTTAAACACACACACTGGTGCATAATTACAGACACACTGATCAGGTTTGTTATAAGCACTATAAAAAGTTCACAGGTCACATGTCTTCAACAAAAATGGTCGGTGTCAGAACAAGAGAAAAAGTGTGGACATGGGTCCTTACAACACAAACCAAAGGGACCAGATGCGATACACTGTCTTCTGGGACAATGTCTCTTTTCATCATTCTGCTCTGGTCCAAAACAGGTTTCATCAACATCCAGAATTTACAGTCCAATACCTTCCGCCGTAGTCCTGCTTTCATAACCACATAGAGGAGTTCTTCTCAGCATGGCTGTGGAAGGTTTATGATCTCTGACCGTATGTCCAGATGCCCCTCATTCAAACCATGGAGCAAGCCTGTGACCAAACTGATGCAGCATCAGTATAAGGATGAAGTCGTCACTCCAAAAGATTCTTCCCACGTTGCCTTGCACATGAAAACATAGCCTGTGATGTTGACGAGGCCCTGTGGCTAGATCCATAGGTGGACAGATGATGGTTTTTTTTTTCCAGTACTGAAGTGGACACTTTGTTACTGCTGTAAACGTACAGTATAATGGTACATTCAGTGATACTGCATAAAAGTATCAGAGACTGCTCCTTGCTCACCTCCGCCCCCTGGTGGAACCAGCGATGGATCCACTCCAGTTCGCCTACCAGCATGGCATTGGGGTGGAGGATGCAGTGATCTTCCTCCTTCACCGTTCTCTGTCCCACCTGGAGAAGCCCGGGAATATGGTGAGGATCATGTTCTTTGACTTCTCCAGTGCTTTCAACACCATCCAACCGATGATCCTGAAGGACAAGCTGCTGTGCGCAGGGGTGGACCAGCACCTGTCATCATGGATCCTGGACTACCTCACGAACCGGCCTCAGTTTGTGAGAACCCGGGACTGTGTGTCCGACACGATCATCAGTAGCACGGGGGCCCCCCAGGGAACGGTGTTGGCTCCCTTCCTGTTCACTCTTTATACTGCGGACTTCTCACACAACACAACACACTGCCATCTACAGAAGTTCTCTGATGACTCTGTGATCGTTGGCCTCATCTCCAATGGAGATGAAGCTGAATACAGAGGGCTTATCCAGGACTTCGTAGACTGGTGCCATCGGAACTGCCTCCAGATCAACGCAAGGAAAACTAAGGAGCTGGTGGTGGACTGCCGCAGGCACGGGCAGCCCCTCACAGCACCAGTAAATATACAGGGAACAGACATCGAGATGGTGACATCCTATAAGTACCTGGGTGTTCATCTGAACAATAAACTAGACTGGTCACACAATACTGACGCACTCTACAAGAAGGGACAGCGCAGGCTGTTCCTGCTGAGGAGACTCAGGTCTTTTGGTGTACAAGGGGCGCTGCTGAAGACATTCTATGACACGATGGTGGCATCAGCCATCACTTTTGGAGTGGTCTGCTGGGGCAGTGGCATTACAGCAGCCGATAGGAAGAGACTGAACAAACTGATTAAGAAAGCTAGCTCTGTCCTGGGGCAGCGCCTTGATCCGGTGGAGGAGATAGGAGAGAGAAGGACGGTGGCTAAACTGTCATCTCTGCTGGAGTCCGAGTTCCACCCTATGCAGGATGTACTGAATGCACTGAGGAGCTCATTTAGCAGCAGACTACATCATCCCAGGTGCACAACCGAGAGGTTTCGTAGGTCCTTCCTACCAACGGCTGTCAGACTGTACAACCTAAGCAGGGCTGCTCGCAGAGGTAGCAAAAAGACGTAACAAACTAATAGTTTTTAAATGCAAAAGATGCAATAGACTTACACAATGGTCCCCTCCGGCATACAACTAGGAAAATACCGGTCGCTATGGAGGGTGAGAATATGTATGGGCACATAATCATACCATGTAGGATAACTAAGTAGAGGGTTATGCTGTTTCATCCCATCTAGCAACAATGCTCTGCACTGTGTGTGTTTATATATTTACATATTTATTCCATCTAGCTACAATGCTCAGCACTGGGTGTGTTCATATTTATATATCTATATATTTATTCCATCTAGCTACAATGCTCCGCACTGTGTGTGTTTATATACTTACATATTTATTCCACCTAGCTGCAATGCTCCGTACTGTGGGTGTTTATATATTTACATATTTATTCCATCTAGCTACAATGCTCTGCACTGTGTGTTTATATATTCATATATTTATTCCATCAAGCTACAATGCTCTGCACTGTGTGTCTGTGTGTGTGTATATATATATTTTATAGTAATATGTACATATGTATATTAGCTGCTCTTGCTTGCTTGTTTTTTTCTTGCCTTCTGATTGTTGCTCTGAGTGTTGCTATCCCTGTGCTGTTGCAATCCTGGAATTTCCCCGTTGTGGGACTAATAAAGGCTTATCTTATCTTATCTTAAAAAACTTGAAAATGTTTTGTTATGAATGTTTAGTTGAAACATTCAGTATTGACCAGTGAGGGACCATGTATTTTACAACAAGGCCTTCAGTGGTGATCTACCCGATTTAAGCGCCATTCATAGCAAGCACCATAAAAATAGCCTATAGGGTCGTCCACACAAAACATGTTAAAGATAACTTTAACTATAAAATTATAGTTTTAAAAATCTTTACCTTTTAATTGTAGAACTCCATTTCCCTGTGCATTTGTTTGTTGAGCTGCAGATCTACTCTTGTTTCCCCAAAGGTTTAAAAGTACTGTTGCTTGTCCAGCTGGTGGCTATGCTTTGGTGCCTCGCTGCTGCCTTGGTTAAGGCCCTGTTACACCTAGACGATTTAGGCAGTGTTTGCAAAACATATGAAAAATTTGGAGAATATGTTGGGGTACGTGGAATCAGTTATGGCTCAGTTTTGTCCAAGTTAAGAGCATACCGAAGAATGCTAAAGCATGGTATGGCGTAGTTCACCGAGCTCCTCTGAAAATTAATTTCCAGCATGCTGAAAATTTTCCGACATATAAAGCGTATGGCTGATATGTCCTGCATTCGCGGAGGAAATGGCATATTTGCAGCGTTGGTTCACAGGAAAAACCCGTACAGAGCTCTCTGCCTGCAGCGCATACACACACACACACACACACACACACACACACACACACACACACACACACACACACACACACACACACACAGACAGACAGAGCTAAACACGTATTTATTCATAAAACGGGACCTGTCAGGGTTTTTTACATTTAACTCAAGTCTATACGATCATCTGTCCTGTGTTTTTCTGATAGATATGCCAAAATATAGATATGCCGGTCCCACTGGAAAAACTCGACATACCGAGAGAACTGAGGCGAAAACGCCGCGGCTGCCGGGCTGGAGTAAGGCGGAGGACAAAAAATATAAGGTACAGACCCTCCCTTCCATCTGTTGTCATGGGAAATGTACGGTCGATACTGGGAAAGTTAGATGAGCTAGCGGCTATCTCCCGTTATGATAGCACTTACTGGGAGTGCTCTCTCCTTTTGTTTACTGAGACGTGGCTAACTGAACTAGCAGCAGATGCTAACATTGAGCTGGAGGGTTTTCACATGATACGAGCTGACCGAACACCAGAGAGTGGCAAAACTAGGGGCGGTGGAGTGATAATGTATGTTAACAACAACTGGTGTAGACCGGGACATATCACTGTTAAACAACGACACTGCAGCAAAGACATTGAGTTGCTAGCTGTTAGCATGAGGCCTACATATCTCCCGAGAGAACACTCACACGTGATCTGCATTGTTGTTTATACAAATCCGACGGCGAACGCTGGGACAGCGCGTGACGTCATCCATTCAGTAACCAGCAGGCTGCAGACAGAACACCCAGATGCTCTTCTCCTCATCTCAGGCGATTTCAACCACGTTTCACTGTCTCCCATTCTGCCCACTTTCACCCAGTATGTCACATGCCACACTAGAGACAATAAAACACTGGATTTGTTCTACGCAAACACTAAGGAGGCGTACACCTCATCACAACTCCCCCCACTTGGGAGATCGGATCACAACTTGGTTCATCTCCGACCGGTGTACAAACCCCTAGTGCACAGACAACCTCCGGCCATGCACACTGTGGAGTTATGGTCTGAGGAGACAATGGACACTCTAAAGGACTGTTTTGAAGCCACTGCCTGGAAGCAGCTCTGCGATCCACATGGTGAGGACATCGATGGCCTCATTCACACCTTCACGGGCTACCTCAGCTTCTGTGTGGACAAATCCGTTCCCACCAAGACCATACGGCGTCACTCAAACAACAAACCCTGGATCAACCCTGAGATAAAAACACTTCTGAGAGAGAAGAAGAGGATCTTCAGGTCAGGGAACAGGGAGATGCTGAAGTCCGTACAGAGGGAGCTGAGGAGAAAGATCAGAGAAGGCAAGGACAGCTTCAGGAAGAAGATGGAGGACAAGCTGCAACAGAGCAACATCAGCGGGGTCTGGAGAAACCTCAAAACCATCTCTGGGCTCCAGAATACCTCCCCCCAGGCCACGGGGGGCAGGGAGTGGGCGAACAACCTGAATCTGTTTTTCAATAGATTTGACCAACCGCCCTCCCCCCTGTCTGCACAACAACCACTGCTGCCACTAAGAAATCAAGTCCTGCTGCCCACTCCCCACTCCACCGACCCCCCCCCCCACTCCCAACACACAGCCCCCCATCCTGACCCTGACCAAGACCCAGGTGAGGACGGAGCTGAGGAAGATCAAGGTGAGGAAGGCGTCGGGACCGGACAGCATCAGCGCAAAGCTCCTCAAGTCCTGTGCAGACCAGCTGTGTGGGATTGTGACGTATATCTTCAACATGAGCCTGAAACTGGGGAGGGTACCACAGCTGTGGAAAACATCTTGTGTGGTACCTGTACCAAAAACTTCCCACCCCAAAGACCTGAACAGCTTCAGACCGGTGGCCTTGACGTCCCACTTGATGAAGACCCTGGAGAGACTGCTCCTTGCTCATCTCCGCCCCCTGGTGGAACCAGCGATGGATCCACTCCAGTTCGCCTACCAGCATGGCATTGGGGTGGAGGATGCGGTGATCTTCCTCCTTCACCGTTCTCTGTCCCACCTGGAGAAGCCCGGGAATATGGTGAGGATCATGTTCTTTGACTTCTCCAGTGCTTTCAACACCATCCAACCGATGATCCTGAAGGACAAGCTGCTGCGCGCAGGGGTGGACCAGCACCTGTCATCATGGATCCTGGACTACCTCACGAACCGGCCTCAGTTTGTGAGAACCCGGGACTGTGTTTCCGACACGATCATCAGTAGCACGGGGGCCCCCCAGGGAACGGTGCTGGCTCCCTTCCTGTTCACTCTTTATACTGCGGACTTCTCACACAACACAACACATTGCCATCTACAGAAGTTCTCTGATGACTCTGCGATCGTTGGTCTCATCTCCAGCGGAGATGAAGCTGAGTACAGAGGGCTTATCCAGGACTTTGTGGACTGGTGCCATCGGAACTGCCTCCAGATCAACGCGAGGAAAACTAAGGAGCTGGTGGTGGACTGCCACAGGCATGGGCAGCCCCTCACAGCACCAGTAAATATACAGGGAACAGACATCGAGATGGTGACATCCTACAAGTACCTGGGTATTCATCTGAACAATAAACTAGACTGGTCACACAATACTGACGCACTCTACAAGAAGGGACAGCGCAGGCTGTTCCTGCTGAGGAACATATTTATTCCATATTTATTTATATTTATTCCATCTAGCTACAATGCTCTGCACTGGGTGTGTTTATATTTATATATCTATATATTTATTCCATCTAGCTACAATGCTCAGCACTGGGTGAGTTTATATTTATATATCTATATATTTATTCCATCTAGCTACAATGCTCCGCACTGTGTTTTTATATATCTACATATTATTCCATCTAGCTACATTGCTCCGCACTGTGTGTGTTTATATACTTGCATATTTATTCCACCTAGCTGCAATGCTCCGTACTGTGGGTGTTTATATATTTACATATTTATTCCATCTAGCTACAATGCTCTGCACTGTGTGTTCATATATTCATATATTTATTCCATCCAGCTACAATGCTCTGCACTGTGTGTCTGTGTGTGTGTGTGTGTATATATATATTTTATAGTAATATGTACATATGTATATTAGCTGCTCTTGCTTGCTTGTTTTTTTTTTTTTTTTTTTTTTTCTTGCCTTCTGAGTGTTGCTCTGAGTGTTGCTATCCCTGTGCTGTTGCAATCCTGGAATTTCCCCGTTGTGGGACTAATAAAGGCTTATCTTATCTTATAAATATTAGAACACCGGAGGAGGAGGATCCAATCAGCTGATCGCCTGAAGCGCAGAGCGCAGCTGTTTTATTTCCTGTTGGCTGCACCTCCCAGCAAAAGCACACTCCATGTGTTTATACGGGTCACCATCTACTCAGCTAAGATGTATATAGATAGATATAGATATATATATATATATGCCAAAAATATGCAGGTTAGGTTAATTGGAGACTCTAAAGTGGCCCTAGGTGTGAATGTGTGTGTGAATGGTAAAGGGATAGCGCCGTACCGTGGCTGCTTCATCCATCCAGGTGGATGCCCTCAATTTCCCCTCTGGGGATCATTAAAGTATACAAAATCAAGAAAAAAAAATCAAATATAAGCTTTTTTATAGTAGTGTTAGTTTTACTTTCCATGAGTAATCCCTTTGTGTGTCATGCATGTGTTTCTGTTGTTTGGTTGTCTACTATCATGCTACTGTTAAACTGCAATTCCCCAGTTTGGGATCAATAAAGTACATCTATCTATCTATTATCTTGGTTTTATTTTTTTCACTTTATTGAAAATAAACTTTTTTATCACTATCAGTTCACATGCCTTTGAGCCAGGTTGTGACAACTGTTATCTGATGTTCCTGACGTGTCACATCAGCTGTTTTAGGCGTGACTGATCTGACAGATTTGACAGCTCTGCCAGGTCAGTCACGCCCTCACCGTGGTCTCTGGAAGGGAGAATCATCTTGGTTGAACAGAAATCATCTCTTCCAAAACTAGGATTCATGGATTGGGAGGCAACAGCAGTTTGGCATGACTGCGCTATGCAGAAGTCATACTATTGGGGGTTTTTTTGTTGGTTTTTTTTTTTTTTTTTACTTATATTGTACCCGTAGGTAGATTTGTTCTGCAGTCTGGTGTCAAGCCACCAGCTGCCGGTCGCTGCGTGCGCAAGCGCCCCTTAACTCCGTAACCTGCATGTTTTTGGCATGTGGGAGGAAACCGAAGAAATCCCGGAGTAAACCCACGCAAACACGGGAAGAACATGCAAACTCCACACAGATCACTGCTGGCCAGGGGCAGGGATCAAACCCACGATCTCATGATTCCCGCGATCCCCCGGCCGAGGGTAAACTGTGCTGCCGCGGTGCTAACCACTGCGCCACCGTGCAGCCATTCAGATTGTTGTGCATAAGTTGTGAATGTTGGCAACACTCTAAGCATTAGTTGGTTTAAGTTACCATTATTTAATTATATGTCCAAGTCGTTATGTATACGTGATGCATACGGCCAAAAGTGAAAATTTCGGCGTATCCCAGTGTTTTACACTAATTCTTATATGTATGGCGAACGCTGCCTAAATCATCATGGTGTGACAGTTGACAGCTCAAGTTTGCAAACCCTGTCTGGCTCCAAGTACCTGCCTGATCAGCTGCAAACAACAGGCATTCCCTGCAAGATAATTTGCAGCACTACTCGGAGCCTGTAATCCAAGGATACCACTCGTTGCTAATATGGAAGTGATGGACAAATCCTTTCCCCGGCTGAGACAAGCCTGCTAGCTTCGGGGTTGGCTGACCTCTCTTCACAATGACCAGATTTTCTCGAAAAGTCCGTCTGGAAAATTGATTTTTTAAAATATCAGTGACCAAATCATTTTCCTCTCCCCTGTCAGCCATTGTAGGTGGAAAAACAAAAATTATATTTAAACAGATACAGTATATTGTAGCTGCTTAAGCAAGTCCTTGCACTGGCATTTTGCTAGCTAGGACCCTCTGCATTGTGGGTGGAGGAGTCTAACCATCCAATCAAAAGACGTAAAAATGCCGACATTCTCCGATGCCTTCTATGCGTACCTCTGGACGTACAGGAGACTTCTGATTGGTTAAAGTAAAAGGATAAGTTTAACAGTCAATTTCACCTACAGAGCACACTGTTAATTCCTGAAGGCCCAAGGCAGATTTGCTTGACCTTGGCAACACAGATGGCTGAAATATGATTGGACAAAAAAACCTCTAACATGCATTACACTACTGGAAGGAGTGTAACCAAGAGAAAAGGCCAAAAACATGCAGGTTAGGTTAACTGGAGACTCTAAAGTGGCCCTAGGTGTGAATGTGTGTGAAAATGGTAAAGGGATAGCGCTGTACCGTGGCTGCTTCATCCATCCAGGTGGATGCCCTCAATTTCCCCTCTGGGGATCAATAAAGTTTACAAGATCAAAAAAAAAAAATCAAAAGCTACAAAATGAAGAGAATAGACTATTGGGAATAATTTAATACATCCTCATGGAACAAATATAAGAATGTAGGTTGTAAATATAATTCTGATTGTGTTTAGGCCAGCAGAGAAGGCTTTGCTGGCCCTGAGGGTCCACCACTGGTATCAACTGACTTGAATACATGAAAAGAAATGAATATTTTCAATCGTCTGCACAACTGGCGTCATGTAGTGTTGGTGAATTTATTTTTCCACCTTCTCTGTGTAAATGCTCAAAGTGTTTTTGGCTGAGCACAGGGGTGTTTAAACTGATTCAAAAAAAGAGTTGGATCATATGATGGATGTGTTTATGCTATGACAAGAAAATAGGGTTTTCGTAAGAAATTGTGTAGTTTTGACTAAAGTGTTCCATTTTGTAAACGATCTGGGGTGATATGCTACTTGAGTGTGGTATTGTGTTAATTGTATGGAGTGTTTTGAAAAACAGGGCCCTGTTTTTCAAAATTGTGCTTAAGCAACTGAAAAAAACTGTAATTGCTCAAACCGACTGGTTGGTTTTTTTTAAACATACTGTATTATCCACCCAGATATGATGCAGCACTACAAAACACATTAGAATTTACAAGCACATTAACAGTAAAATATGGCCGAAAAAGCCTCAACATAATGTTCTCCCACATAGAGAAAGTGACTTTGACAAATGGCAAAACCAGGACAGCAGTCTGAGCAAGCAAGGAGACAAATCCAGTGTGTGTGGGGGGGTGGGGGGTGAGAAAGGGTTTGTGTTTGTGAGTGAGTGTAGTCAGAAAAAAAAAGGCTTTGGCCTGGATAAAAACTGAAGTACCCAGTCAGCAACATGACAAACCAATCTACTGGTACTGCTTTGAAAAGCTGACAGGACCACACACACATTTCTGACATTCAATTGTTCCCGAACAATGTTGTCTGGATATGTATGCACACCCATGCTGTCTTACACAAAGAACGGCTCTCCAAAAAGTTGAAATGACTTGAATTTCAAGCAGGAAGGATTGGGGGGGGGGGGTCCTCAAAACTTGTGTGCCATTGTGTATAATGGCGTACTGTGTGAGTTATTAGTGATGAGACCAAGTCTCAGTTCCGAGTTATTATTGCAGTACTTGCAGTATACACTGTATGTATGCCATGAAAATGTTGTGCAAGAAAAGACTGTCCAGAGAAAAGCAGCGACGGACACACAGTGTCATTAGATTTACCCTTTGGGTTTGAAACTCACTGCTGTGGGCCTTGGTTACATATTTGCTGAGATTTTTTTTTTTTTCTGCTTGTGCTGTGGGTGGTCAGTCATGGGTAAAAAAATAATGTAAACCCAGGAAAGCTTTGAAAGCACTGTGCATCAGAAAAACTGAAAGCCTTAATGGACACTCAGGATCTCAAGATGACCAAGAGACAAGGCAAGGAGACAGAGCGGCACAGCGGAAGAGCAGGGGAGCAGCAGTCAAGAAGACAGCGACGACAACAACAAGGCAGACATAAAGACAGAGTGAGTGACAAGGAGAGAAAATGATGGAGGGGCTAAATAATGCACATCAATTGGACATTCAATAGAGAAAGTGCATTTTTATCACAGACTTATCAAGTCATTTTAACTCATCTTTTTGTGATGTGTGTTGAACTTTTCAATAAAGTGCATGAAGTTTGTTGATGTGGTTATAGCTATTTGCACATGAATTACCATGTCCTGTAAGAATCAACTTAGAGGGATGCAATTCATCAAATAAATAATCCACTTTCATCTTAAAGAGTAATGGGGCATGCTCAATGACACCACTCATGCCTTATTTTCTAGACAGAAAGGCTTCGACTGAGAAATACAATTAGGTGATGGTTAAGAGAAAATTAGCAGCATTTTAGGTCTGATCTTGAAATATTTAGACAGCTGTGCCACAGCAAGTCGTTATTTCAAAAAACAGATATAAAAATTTGAATCTCTACATTATCAGCAGGTGTGTAAGTAACCTATTTTCAATGAATCTTGGAGAAAGTGACTCATCTCTTCCCTGACTTGACGTGACAAAAATACCCTCCTTCCAAGATGATTGTGTAGGTCACTCTGCACGCCACTTTCCACTCACAATTTCTCATCACCCTCCACCCTCCTTCACAGACCTTGTTTGTACAATTAAACTAGCGAGGAAAATTCTAAAAATGGCTGTCCATTTCAGGACGTCACATCAGTAATTGGCAGTGTGGGATGACGGACCTTGTGCAATTTTCCACGTCGACAGAAGGGCATTTCGTTACTGCCGCAGTCACAAAATCAGCACTGCTGAGGAGGAAGAGGGGGAGACGCAAATACAGATAGGACTTCGTCACGGAGACACACAGTATGAGTTAACATGTTTATGTGCCTAGAGGGGACAGTTGCTAACGGTATTTTCAGCTGCTGAAAATGAGTGCACGGTAAAGGTCCATTTGTGCGCTCGGCACACTGCACAACGGGATAAAAGTGGTCCTCCTAAAGAACTCCAGCTGCCTTCAGGGAAACAACAGCTGCTGGACAAGCCAACCTTTATTCTTCTAATCTTTTTTGGACAATGCGGCAGTAACAAACAAGGCAAAATGTCTCTTAAGCATCTATGAATACAAGGTAGTGATAAGACAAAGATGTCGCTTCAAAATCTGTCCTATATATCTCACAACAGCCAGCGCTCCAGGCAAAAGCAGGACACCTTCTCACAGCTCATCCATTTAACATGAGATGTAAATAATCACTGGAGGATTTCACAGGGGGCAGATTGTATACATGGGCGCAGGAGAACATGTGCACTGTAAAGGAGAAAACGAATATGTATGAGTGAAATTCAAGAGAGGCAAGAGGACAAAGAAAGGTTGGATGGATTAAACTGTGAGGGGCTCCGCCAGAAGCCAAAAGATGCAGAACGGGGAGCGATGTGGTGGATGGGATGACTGCTTTGTTTTTTTAAAGAAAGGAAGTGCACAAGAAAGAAATCATAAAGCTAACAAATGCAGGAGGACAGGGAAAATGGGAATGAGACAGTAAACCTTTCCAGGGGCAGCGAGCGTGCAGGCTAAGCCCCAAGGTAGATGGAGGGCCAAGACCTTTATGAAAGGGCCCGTTGTTAGGTACACACACACACACACACACGCACACACACTGAACCTTCTAGACATTAGAGGAAGGTGCCGAAAGGTCCCAAGGGCCAGGAGCTTGAAAGTTCATGTAATCTGTCTTGGAATAATTGTGCTTGTGTGTGAGTGTGTTCAAATAACTGGAGTGAAAACTGAACTTCCACCAAATCTCTACCTGAAATTTAAGGATTTAATGTAGAATAATTCCAAGCTAGATGAAGATGTTTGAAATTCAGGGCACCCATGGATTTGAGACATTTCCTTAGCCGTTGGCGATGCGTACTGTAGTGCTGAAACCAGAATTTATGAGGACATGGGGCGCCACATTAAGACACTTCCGTGATTCAGCCGGCTGTATTCGTAGCAGAAATTCTTACTTATTTCTCATAATGTTACAGTGGAGTCAGTCTTTCCAAAGTGCTCCCTACTTTCTTTCATTAACATTAAAATTGACAGAAGATATCAGAGCGAGCAGATCATGCTGCTACTACATCATGAGGACAGAATGACAAGAATGGGTTAAAAGAATGATGTTAAGGGAAATCTTAATCTACAGCCACTTTTACAGCCATTGTTTTAAGCAGCCAGAGCTGCCAACACTGGCACAAATCCAATACATCATCACTACTGGGAAAGAAAATAGCAGCAGGTCTAGATATGCACATAATTGGCAATGTTGCCACGCATTTACATAATCTTACAAGGTTGTGTTTTTCAATTAAAGCTGTACTCTGGAGAGGTACACAGCACATGCTCAAAAACAAGTTTTGATGTATGAAAATCATTTTTCACCAAAGTAGTAGGTAAGTTAAAGTAGTGTTGTTCAACCGGGGGTCCTCGGATCCCAGTGGGTCAGTGAGAAAATATTCACAGCCCCGCAGAAAATCGTCTAATTTCACTTCTTAATTGGTGCAAAAAATTACAAACAACTTGCCGTTGCTGTGCAAAGATGCCTGCAATGGCTCCTCCATGTCAGTGGGCGGGGGCACAAATGCAATCCCTCCCCTTCTTCTTCCTCCCCTCAACAGAAAACTCACCCATTTTCACAACACATGAATCTACCATGGACATGCCTGGGCACACAACACTACCTGGATGGGAAAAATGTCATCACCTCCCCCAGAAACCGCATCCCCCACATCAGCCGCCCCCAGCACCAAACGAGCGGTGGATACGGAGGTCCGCTGGTGTTGAGAGGAGAATAGCACGTCTGCCATAAAAAAGAGCCCCCTTCGTGGGAGTGACGCGAGATTTCTCTGGAAAGTGAGTGTCTCGTTTTCAAACTTAATCACACGCCCAGCAATAGCAGAGCACAACACGAAATGGCCATCGTGTCCAAGTGATAAGCGCATTCCTGGCTGGAGCTGAACAAAATTCACTCACAAGGAACTCTACTGTCACCTGAAGCAAATCTGTTATTACTTATACTGAGTTATGCTGTAATAGGCAACAATGTGCCATTTTATAACATTTTAGATTGAAAACGTTCCGCAACACCCCACCAATGTAAAAAAAAAAAAGGGGGTTCCATGGCTCAAAAAAGGTTGAAAAACACCGACTTAAAGAAGAGGAGATCATACTGAGACAGGTGGCTGTGCCGTCTTGGAGCTAAACTTGCACTCAGCTAGACATGGAGATCCATATGCACATGAACAGTCTGAACTCGTGCTCTGGTTTTGCTAGATGCCACTCCACTTGTGAGCAGCCACTTTGCACCAGGGGAGTCGGCGGTGTTTGACTGCTATTCAGAGAGGTCTAAAAGCTAGTGGAGGTGACACCGCTGCCCCTTGTACCTCTAAATATTACATCAGCCTCATCCCAGTGGGAAACATCTCTGAGAGTCCTTTAGCAGTGCTATTTGTGCCGTACTTTCTCCTCTTGCTCCTTCCTGCCGACAATCTTCTGTTTGTCCCTCTGCATAAATCACTCTCCCTATATACGACTCTCTAAGTAATGTTTGGTTTATCTTCAGCAGACTTAACCTTGAACATAACAGGTCCAGATAAACTATATAAGTAGGTCTCCCAACAGGTTTGCATTTATGTTCATGGCTTTATATAATGTCCAAACAAATAAACATGTCTCAAATTCCAAGAAAGATGAAAAACAAATTAGCTGTAGCAACATCCTCTTTGAATTACTGGGTAACAGTTGCTAACTATGCCGCCAATGTATGATCTTGTTTTTGTGAGCAGATCAAGGCATAAACTGTGTTCTAAAGTCTTTCATGCTCCCTCGAAGTCCTTCTGGCGACGCTGCTTCACTTCAGAACATTTCCCTCCTCGTCAGCCAACTTAACATCTTTTTTCCCCTGCATGTATTGCAATGTACAAAATCTTTCATCTGATTGAATGTCAGCTTCAATTTATCTTAGGCTGTTAATGTTAAAATATATAAACCGTGCCAAGTTTTTCAGTATCAATCATATTTCCTTTGTGTGTTTCTGTTCTATACAGTCTTAGCTGTCGCATTTTTCCTCTTTTTCCACTTTTCTGAAACAGAATTAACAGATCCATAAAAACCCACACACTAACTTAAGTGGAAACCACATGTAGTTACTGGACTTTTTGTATGACCACAAAGCGAAGACTATGAGACCACATGATCCCATAATAGGCTAATTACACCAGCAGTGACAGCATATGGGTGAAAATGTTACAGCCAATGTTCTCTGATCAAATAAAGAGTCTGACACTTCTACAGTTGAGGAAAACTGCTAATGCAGCAAACATAAACAGTCCAATGAGTATATGTTTTTAAAATCATACGATCTTAAGTAGGGCTGGGAGATACACTGAATATATTTATTATATCAATACATTCTACTATGCACAATACATAAAATATCTTTATCGCGCATATCGAGCATTGTCCCAGCAGTGTAAGCTGTCAGCTTCTCTCTCCTCTCCTCTCTCACACAGCTGCACTCAGCCCCCCCGCGTCGTGTTTCTTTTCAGGGTCGTTGCCAGGTTTATTATTTTTCCTGTAATTTTGTTCTTTAGAAACTGCTTCTTTTGAACCCGTTTTCATGGAGCAGAGACACCTGTTTTTTAAGCACAATCTGGCAACACTGGCAAAGCGTGGGGAAAGGGGAAAAATGAAATGACACACACATTTCGGCTGCAGTGCAGCAGACTTGAACAAAGGGAGAAAAACGCACCAGCTCTGTTATCTGGCAGTGGTTCAGACTTCAGAAGCTAAAAACTGAACAAAATACAGTTTTGTGCAAATTATGTCACACTACTACTAATTTGTTTCACCACTTGAGATGTCATCCACTGTAATATGAAGGATGCATTATAATCCACTCTCAACATCCCAGGTAGCCCCTACAAAAAAAAAAAAAAAAATCTTCATTTGGAAAATTTATCCCATACAACAAAAGTGCAAAATAGAAAGAGATCACAACTGTAGTCACACATTATACTGCCAAAGACATGGCCCTTATTGTTAAAAACATGACCAAACAGAAAAAAGTGGACTTTAATTTATATGGTTTTAAAATATGTCTCTAGAATTCTTGCTTAATGCACTTTTTATTATGTTGAGTCCTTGTTTATGTTTTGTTTTAAATGGTTTTATCACAGGCCTACCATTATTTATTCTGATTTGCTGCAAATTTATGGGTGGGGTTGTCTGACTGGTTCAATAAAGTTTGCTAGATTTAACTTCATTTTATCCACCCCCCCACCCCCACTTGTATACAGTTTTTAAAAATGCAATACATGGGTCTGTTTCTGTTATCATGCCGGTGTCATTTTATGCAAAAGTTTTACATTTATACAGTGGTTGGAGGAGATCTCAAGATTATTTATATATATATCGTGTATCGCAATAAAACCCTAAATGTATTGCAATAATACGTTAAAAGCCATATCGCCCAGCCCTAATCTTAAGGGTATATGACTTAAAAGTTGCATGGCCTTTACTAACATCACTGCAGAAGTTCACTACATTTACCAAAACCATCAAAACTCCTTGGTCCCAGCAAAAGCAGCTGCTGTGGAGTCACATGTGCTTAAGGCTGCTTTAACAGAAGTTAGAAAATGTTCTTTCACAGGGGTTCAAATACTCTTAGCTTTGGCAAACAGCTATTTTTTGTTCATCTGACTGGAATGAATAATATTTTTTTGTAAATAAACACATACAGACTTCAAACCCAGTCCTGGCATGATGCATGTGGCAGAGTCCAAGAGAGATTCAGTCAGTTTGAAGTTCTGAAACACTCTGTTCAGCTACAACTCATTTCAGTGCACACTGTGAATACAACCTTAGTTCAGCCGTCCAGGCCCGACTCTGCAACCGACTGTCATGGCTCCAGCTCAGCCAGAATGGATGGCAACGGCACCTTCTGTATGGCCACACAATATAATGAGCACATTCATACAGCTAATGCCATAACTGAAAGCACAGCACCTTAATTGGGCTCAATGGTTTACTGCAGCACAACTCAGTCCATAAAGAACCAAAGATTTTTTTTTTAAATAAGTAAAAAATAGTCATTGTACAAACACACTGAAATTGGAAGTAAACTGTCTCCATCTAACAGACGCTTGATGTTATCATTTAAGACCACACTGCATTTGACCGCAAAGAATAACGGCACCTCACGCGCCGCCACAGAATAATAAAGATGCCGGGTCTGCAAATGTACATAATTGGCCTCAAAGCAATCAACCCCGATTACCTACCAGCATAATTGGCTTTAGAGCAATCAACAACACGACTATCATTATGTGTGAGCAGGCAGCAGCGTGCCCATGACGGCGCTTATCTCTGCTGTTTATCTGCCGGGTTAGTTACAGCTCTGACTCCCATGAATGGAGGAGAACAGCTGTAATTAACAGTGTAATACACCCGATGATGCACTGCTCTGAATTGAAAGAGTGTCAATGTACAAATGCTGCATGTGTGTGTTAAAATGTATAAGTATCCGCAGCATAAAGGGAGGGGTTGTTCGGATATTTTGGAATATGGAACTAAACGAAAGAGAAAATGCAAACAACTTTCTCACACACACTCTCTCATGTTCAGTTACATTTTCTTTCCATCATTCACAGGAACTCAAAGATCTAATGACAAATCCTAAAATGTCGTGTGAAAAATGTGTTTAACAAGACTGACTCAATGGCGACGTCTTCTACCCCCCCTTTACGCAGGGGTGGAGCTCATTTCAAGATCATTCAGGGATGAAAAATGGCCAGATCTCTCAACGATCTTTCAATGATCTCCACGGTACTCAAAGTTTCGACTCTGTCCAAAGCAATCTGTCGACGATCATTAAAGGGAAGATATTTCTCAATGAACTCTCAACAAACTCAAGTAATGTTCCAGGAGCGCTCAATGATCTCATCGATCTACCAATAATCTCTCACTCTTTCACTGAATTCTGTTGGTCTTTCATTGAACATTCAACACTCCCTTGGTGATCGCTCAGCCATCTCTACCACTTTTTTTGGAAAAATGTGCAGTTCATTGAAAGATCACAGAGATCATCAAGAGATTGCTGAGCAAAAAACTGATGAGATCATTGAGTGGTCAAGGAGAGCTCAATGATCCCCCAATAATCTCTCAATGAATGCCAAATTTTACTCTGAAGGTAGAGATGGCTGAGAAATCAGTGAAGGATCACTGAGCATTCAATGAAAGACCAACAGAGTTCATTGAAAAACTGTGAGATTGGTGAGAGATCGATGAAATTGTTGAGTGCTCTTTGACCATTCCTTGAGAGTTTGATGAGTGATCGCTTCCCTTCGGTGATCGCTGAGAAATTGTTTTGGACCGAGTCAAAACTTTGAGGATTGTGGAGATTTCTGAAGATCATTGGGAGATTATTTGTCATGTGTGTGCGTAAATGCACACACACAAATCAATTAAAACAAGCCCAAATGCCGGTGAAGGTCAACGTGTTTATTAACAAAGTGAACTGATGCACAAAATGTCCATAACACTGTCCGATTAGTAGCAATGATGGTGTGGTGAAGGTGACAGGCTACTAGCTCTATAGGTAAGCCCCACGCGCTCCAGGACGGAACTGGCAGCGGAGAAAAAGGGCAGAAAATAACAGAAGACTTACATTAATGTTGGAGCGGAAAGGCTCGGAAAAACAACATCGTAGTCTGTGGAAGAGCGAGCCACGTCAACCCAGGGAGACTGACTGATGCCAACGCACTGAGTGTTTCCACCGCCGGCCAGAAGTACCCCCAGATATTAACAAGCAGCAAGTGGAAACAAGTGCGTGGCAAACAGAGTAGATAGATCAGTATGAGTGTGTGTGTGTGTGTGTGTGTGTGTGTGGTGATACCATGCAGCTGGTGAATGTCTGGTGAGGAGGAGGCGTGACTGTAGGACTGTCAGAGAGCAAGGCTCAATCTGACAGCTGAAACTAATAAGCAATAATCAAAACCTACAGCCACAAGTCATGGATGGGGTGAACAACCCCGAACATGACATTATTGAAAGATTGTTAGAAAAATCTGGCCATTTTTCCTCACACAGCAATCTCTCAATAATCTCCACCCCTATGCAAAGGGGGTAGAAGAGCACTCTCAAACACTCAGCAACTTTGTTCGTCACCCAATAAACTCTTAATGATCCCTCAACAATCTCTTCTGGTCTTTCAGTGATCTCTCAATGATGTTTCACAGATCTCTATAGATCACCATGAAAGTTGCCAAAAATTGAATTCTTTAATCACACAGCAAAGACCCAAACATTTAGGCAGAAACATCTTTTTCAAGCCTCCAGGAGATCATTGGGCGATTTGGCCAGTATTTGATCTCTCAGTGGTCACATAATGATCTCCCAGCTGTGTAAAGGGGCCCTTAGCAATACACAACATCAAGGAAAATGGCCAATTAGGCATGAATTCATAGTTCAAATGTGTGTAGTGTAATCGTTTTAACTTAGAATGAGATGGAATGGAGCAACATCGTTTTACTTCAGGAACCATTCTATTGTCTTTTTAGATTTACCAAATTTTGCTGTGATTTGGAACTTGTGCTGCATGTAACCACCCAGTCACATATGATGATTTAGTTACTGTCAAACACCTGAATTCACACCAATTGTTGACTGTTCAATGACACACCAAGAAGCACATCAAAGACCAAATGGCAAGACACAACCGCGTAGAAAATGTGTTCTGCGGTATATTATATGGAGCAATACAGTTGTGCTTTTAAGAATAGTAGAAAGGTGAAAACTTCATTTGAGGAACTAGTTCAGTAATATGTGTATTCTCTGTATTTTAATTTGCTTTTTAAAAATAAAATATGGTAAAGATGTGTCTCCACCTTAACTATGATTATACATAACGAACCTTCAACAGTCGGTTATAACTGTCATAACGGTGAAGACATCTGACATTTATCCTTCTATTCTCTTATAACTTTCATCCTCCTTGCTCAGTTTTAACTTCCTAACTTCTGTCAGTCTTCAGGGAACTTCAACAACTTTGCCAGTACTACAGTATACGGGTCTTTTAACTGCATTCTCTTTGAACTTTCAATCAGCCAATCCTTTCCCATTCACATTAAACATTCAGATAATAAGACATAACATAAAATTAATGTGTTTCTTCCTCAAAAGAATAATGCTTTAACTTTCTCAACAACTTTTAGCATCTCTGACTCCATCTTTCACTGAACGCTCTGTCTTCAAAGCTCCCCCCTCTTCTCTAATTGTGAAGTGGTTTGGAAGATCTTTGATGTTTGTCTCCGGGAGAATTTGTGGAATCCTCAAACCAGGAGACGAAAGCAGAGATGAAGGCAGTAATTTGCTGGGAATTATTTCTTTGCTGTCAGGAGAGGGAGAGGAAATGAGGAGGAAAAATAAAATTAAAGTGCAACTTTGCAGTTTGCCACTAATCCAGAAATTATTTTCCCAGAAACCATCAGTGAGACTTTATGACTGAACAGTGAACATCACCGTCTTTTTTTTAACAATTTGAAACCGCTCTATGAAATGTAACAGTGAGATATTTTGCTCCAACATCAGTTGGTCTTTCAAGTGTTGTGAACTTATTAAAATCTCTACATTTCAGACAGCTGCTCACCAGGTTTAAAAAGGCTTTTTAGTCTGCAAATATCCTGAAACAAAGAAAACAAGGAAAGAACAAAAGCGGCTTTAGTCACAGCTAATAAATCAATATGACTGAAGGTTTCGACAATGCCAGTCTGTGTCACTGAGGATCTTACAGGTGATGCAAATCTCAGCAAGACATGAAGGGGACGGAGCTGAGAAGGCACCTGATGTGCTGTAAAACTGGAATGAAAAATAGATCTGTTGCATTTCCAGCTAGTCTGGTAGGACCTTGTTTTTAAGCACATCTTCCATTCTTTTGCTTGTGCTCTTGTTCTATTATTCAGCCCCTCGTTAGCGCGTGCTGCTCTACACTGTCTGCTGCTGTAGCTCTCAGGCTGCATCTGTATTCCCAGGACACTGCTCACTTTCTGTTTCTCCTCCATTCTCATCGTTTCCCCAAGTGTCTGAGCCATGTAGTACCAAGCACCAAAACTGAAGAAGAAACTCAGTGAGTGAAGAAAATACCAAAGCACAGCCTGAGATATTTTATACAGGTACTATATCCCTGATACACCATTATGATTCTTAAACAGCCGGCAGTGCCGACTGTCATGTTTTGTTTTGTTGTTATGCCTACATCACCACATCTGGTACACTTCTGCACAGTGTTAATACATGGGACCAGCTTTTAAAAATAGCATCAAAGAAATTTGAATACACTTGTATGGAAACCTTTTTTTTTGTTTTCCATTTTTACTTTACCGAGGAAAGGATCAACCAGATCCCAAGTCTGGACCAGTTTGGCTGAGGAAGTCTGTCCCTCCAGGATTTCACAGGCTGTTTTCATGACAGTTGTGGCCCCCAAAAAAACTGAATTTATGGTAGCTTTTCTAAAAAGTTGCAGTGTTTTAGAGGTTTTATTTTGTTTTTGCACTGAAAATCAGTCTGCCCCAGGGCAGCTGTGGCTACAGAGGTAGCTTACCACCATCGGTGTCTGTCTGGACTGAATGAATAATGGACTCACTGTAAGCACTTTGAGATGTCACCTGACATGTAAAGTGCCATATAAATCTAACTGGGATTTATTCATTTTATTTACTGGTTTATTTGACAGGGCATTGTACATTAATTCACATCACTGTAAAATGTACCAGAATTAGCCAAAATGGCTATTTTTCCACAGTCCCCGGACAAATGGTAAATTGTTACCCTAAAAAAATAAGCCAAGGTTACAATATTATTTAGAAAAAATCTAGAAGTAAACTAGAGGGCACTCAGAGAGCACATACCTCTGCCAAGGTTCTGTCCCTCCCTCCCTTTGTGCATCCACCTGTACATTGTAAGATAGGGCCTTGGCGGAGGTATGCTCTCACGGATTACCTCCAACATCTAATGAGTTCATCTTTGGGCCAAGCGCCACCTCTGGTGAAAATGTCATCCAAATCCATCCAGGAGTTTTTGTGTGATCCTGCTAGCAGTCAGAGAAACGGCAGCAAAAACAACATGACTACATTATATGACTACATTAGTAGTCATATAGTCCCACTCATTAGTAGTCCCACCCATGGGAGTAACACTCCCATGAGTGTTGGGAGTAACAAGTTACAGTAACGTGTTACAGTACCATGTTACTGAAATGCCACTACTTTTGCAGTAATGTGCTGTGTAACGAAATTACTCTTTAAAAATTCAGTAATGCGTTACAGTTACTGAAATTTGATCAGATGCATTGCTCACTTTATTAATATGGATAGATATTTTCAGCGCAAATAAATGAATATACAAACTGACCCTACTGTAACTGAGACGAGCCGTCATTTGACGTGACCTGTTGGAGAGAGCCAAGTCTTCACTACTGAGCAGAGGAAAAGGTGAAGCTACTTTGTTTTTGTGGAAATAGATTATTTTTCCTTTGTTGCATTTAAGGACAAAAGCATATTGGTGGGTTGGAAGCTAAAGTGTCAGTTGAGACCTACTGCAATCTTCAGAAGTGCTTGAAAGCAGCAACAAAGCTCCGACAAAGCTTGTGCTAAGTAATGGCTAGCTATGCTAACAACACCATGTTAGTGGAGCTATGCTATCTGAACACCCATGGCTGGATTTCAAGCAGAGGTATGCATTTGGACAGACATCGTTACAGACTGAAAACGTGATGTAAACGGTGACTTTCCATCAGACAGCAGAGACTGTGATCCACTGAAGTTAAAACACACTTACTTGGTACTTGGATAAAGATTATTCAAAAATGGATTTGATCTCCAAAAGGAATTTGAAGGACTGAATCATGTCTCTGTCACAGCAGACGTTTGGACTGTGGATAATGGACATTTTTTTAGATCACTGCACATCGAATTAATCCATATCATAAAAGTAGGATAAACATGGACAGCTTTACACAGTGTTGCCAACTCTCAACACTGCAACTCTGGCAATATTATGTTGATTTTCTTCAGATTTTTCCGACAATAAGAGCTCTCAAGGCAGGATAAAGCAGACTGAACATGTTCTAAAAGCTCTGTCTAAAACAATCTGTTTTCAACCTGACATTAATAATCCCGTATGTAATCCATTAATTAGATTATCTTGCTATGTGTGCAAGATGATTTAAGCATGCATTTAAAAGTAATGTGAAAGTTACTTTTCCAAGTAACTAGTTACTTTAATCATGCGGTAATTGGTAAAGTAACTCAATTACTTTTGAAAAGAAGTAACTAGTAACTGTAATTAGCTACTATTTTTTAGTAACTCGCCCAACACTGATTATAATAACAAGACTGTCATAATTGTATTGACCACACATTGGGGATGGACAATTTCACCTTAAATCAACATCATGGTTTATTGGATCTTTCAGGTCGTGTTTTTCTCCTCTCTTCTCCCTTACAGTTCACTGACAAGATTCATAATTATCAAGCAATATAACGAACAATGCGGCATCATATCACTGCGGTGCGTAGTAAACAAGAATAACAGAATAGACCTAATGTGATTTCACAAACAAAAAAATTAAACATTGTCCAGTGCTGAAGTTTACTGTGTTTACATACCGAGTGGGTCATGGGGCTGCAACGACATCTCGTCTGCTGGCCCGAGTTACATCCGTCTTAAAATGCACACTTTGCTTGCTTTTTCTTGGCATCTTCAGATGAAATAATGTCAATTATCACATACTTTGTGGATGAAGACCACATTCAATTCAACTTTATTTATATAGCGCCATTTCACAACAACAATCATCTCATAGCACTTTCAACTGTAGGGGAAAACCCCACAATTGCAGAAAGACCCCAGCAATCAGGTGATCCCCTGTGAGCACGCGCTTGGCGATGGTGGAGAGGAAAAGCTCCCTTTTATCAGGAAGAAACCTCCAGCAGAACCAGGCTCAGGGAGGGGCAGTCATCTGCTGCGACTGGCTGGGGGGTGAGGGGATAGAGAAGACGAAAACAACAGACATGTAGAGAGCAAACAGCAAGATGGGGACTCAATCTATGGGAGAGAACAAACAGATGTTAATGACCAGCAAAGATATTTCATTGAGAGTGAAGAAAGGAGTGAAGCCCAGTGCGTTACTGGAGGTCCCCCCGGCTGCCTAAACCTATTAGCAGTATAACTAAGGGAAGGTTCAGAGACACATGATCCCTCCCTAATTGTAGGCTATATCAAAAAGGAAGGTTTTAACCCTATTCTTAAAACCAGAGATCGAGTTTGACTCCTGAATCCATATTGGCAGCTGGTTCCACAGGAGAGGAGCTTGGTAACTGAAGGCTCTGCCTCCCATTGTACTATTGGAGATTCTACGTATTACAAGTAATCCAGCATTTTGGGAGCATAGTGCTCTGTTAGGATAATACGGTAGTATCAGATCTTTTAAATAAAAAGGAGCCTGATTGTTTAGAGCTTTGTAAGTGAGAAGAAGGATTTTCAACTTAATTCTAAACTCTATGGGAAGCCAATGAAGGGAGGCCAGAACCGGAGAGATATGATCTCTCCTTCTAGTACCTGTTCTTTCTAGTACCTGTTCTTGCTGCAGCATTTTGGATTAACTGAAGACTTTTTAAAGATGTTTTAGGACAACCTGATAATAAAGAGTTACAATAATCTAATCTAGAGCTAACAAAAGCATGGATCAGTTTCTCAGCATCACTCTGAGACAAGATGCTCCTAATCTTGGTAATATTATGCAAATAACAGAAGGCAGTCTTAGAAACGAGTTTAATATGTGAATTGAAAAACAGATCTTGATCAAAAATAACTTCAAGGTTCCTCACAGAACTATTCAGAGAAACAGTAACCGAATCCAAACTAAGAGTTTGATTTAAGGTATTTCTAAGGTTTTTTGGGCCAACTAGAATGACTTCAGTCTTAGCTGAATTGAATAGCAGGAAATTACAAGCCATCCAAGCTTTGATTTCCTTAAGACAGGCTTCTAACTTGGCTTATTGATTACTATCATCTGGCTTCACTGACAGGTATAATTATGTGTCATCTGCATAACAATGAAAATGTATACAGTGCTTTCTAACAATGTTGCCTAACAGAAGCATATATAAACTAAAAAGAGTAGGGCCTAGCACAGATCCCTGTGGAACTCCATGACTGAGCTTCGAGTTGGAAGAAAACTCATGATTGACATGAACAAACTGGAACCTATCAGATAAATAAGATCTAAACCACTGCAATGAGTCCAACATAGTGTTTTAATCTATCAAGCAGAATATTATGATCGATAGTATCAAAAGCTGCACTAAGGTCTAAACAGACAAGTACAGAAACAAGTCCATTATTAGATGTGATAAGGAGGTCATTAGTGACCTTCACTAAGGCTGTTTCAGTACTATGATGGATTCGAAACCCAGATTGAAACTTTTCAAATAAACCATTTCCCTGCAAGTGGTCAAATAATTGCGTAGCAACAACTCTTTCTAAGATTTTTAAAATGAAAGGCAGATTAGAGATTGGTCTATAGTTAGCTAAAACTCCTGGATCCAGCGTTGGCTTTCTGAGTAAGGGTTTAATTATAGTAGTTTTAAAAGCCTGCGGTACATGGCCTAATGTTAATGAAAAATTGATTATTTGAAGAATAGAGCTACCAATAAATGGGAAGACTTCTTTAAATAACCTGGTAGGAATAGAACCTAAAAGACAAGTTGAAGGCTTGGATGAGGAAATTATTGTTATCTAACTCTAAAAGATCAATTGGAGTAAACTCATCCCAACAGATATCAATTGAAGGAGTTGTAGTAGTTACTGTATTTAAGTTAACCGGGGGGGGGGGGAATCTGACTGATTTTATCTCTGATAGATGAAATTTTACTATTGAAAAAGTTCATAAAGTCCTGACTAGTAAGCTCTAAGGGAATGCTAGGATTGACAGAGTCCTGACTCTTTGTCAGCCTGGCTACAGTGCCGAAAAGAAACCTGGGATTATTCTTGTTCTCTTCTATTAATGCAGAATAATAACTTGTTATAGCTTTTCTAAGAGATTTTTTTTTTTTATAAATTAAAAGATGATTTCTCCAAGCTAAATAGATTTCATCTAAATTGGTGTAGCGCCATTTTCTTTCTAATTGACAAGTCTTCTGCTTTAAGCTACGAGTTTCTGTGATGAACCAAGGAGTTAAAAATCTCTGATTAAACTTTTTCTTTTTTAATGGGGGCACCATGTCCAGATTAAAGGGTCCAACATGTCTAGAGTCTGATGCAGAGAAGCTGTAACACTATCTACCATGCTATCAATTATAGAAGGAGCAAGCTCTCTATAGCTAATTTCCGTTGTGTTGATACATGGCATAGAGGAAACAATCTGCATAAATTTGGTAACATCATCATCTGAGAGGCATCTACTGTAGTAATACTTTTCTTTAGAAGCTAAACAGTCAGAAGCAGTAAAATCAAAGGTTAACAGACAATGGTCTGACAATACAGGGTTATGAGGAGACACTACCAGATTTTCTATTTCTATGCCATATGTCAGAACAAGGTCCAACGTGTGGTGGAGATAATGGGTAGAATTTCCTACTTTCTGAGAAAACCCCATCGAGTCTAATATTGAATTAAACGTCATATTAAGGCAATCACAATCTACATCTACATGTATATTAAAATTCCCTACTATAATTATTCTATCTGATTTCAGCACTAAATCAGCTAAGAATTCGGCAAATTCGGATAAAAACTCTGAGTAGGCTGAGGGAGGACAATAAACTATGGAAATAAAATAGGGTTTAACCTAAAATTGCTAAAATGCCCAATACTGAGGACCAGGCCCTCAAAGGAATTATAATGTGTTTTTTTGCTTTACATTAACTAGTAATTTGGAATGGTAAATTGTTGCTACTCCTCCTCCACGACCAGAACTTCTGGGATTTTGACAGTTTAAATAACCAGAGGGAGTTGATTCATTTAAACCAACATAATCCTCTTGCTCTAACCAAGTCTCTGCTAGTCCATGATCTGTTAATTGATCAACAGGTTGATTTAATATCCCTTACAGAGACTTGGGAGTTAGAGACCTAATATTTAACAAACCACATCTAATTTTTAAATTATGAGGAGGAACAGAGGCCAAATCATTCAATTTAGAGGCTTCATGTTTAATTTGAGTTTTACAACTTTTTGTTTAATCACTTTGGGATGCTTATACATTATATTTTTATTAACTTTGGAGGGAGCAGACAATGATTCTCTGATGGGGAAGACAGGGGCTAAGTTGAGGGGTGGCAGATGAAGAGGAGCTGCAGAGAGGCGTATAAGACTGCGACTCTACTTCCTGGTCCCAACTCTGAGTTATCAATGTTTTGGAAATTTGGATAAAAATCATGCCAGATTGTTAGATAAAAGACGCACCATCCAAAGTGGGATGGACGCCGTCTCGTCTGATAAGACCAGGTTTTCCCCAAAATGAGCTCCAACTGTCTATGTAGCCCACGTTGTTTGCAGAACACCACACAGACAGCCAGTGGTTGAAGGATGAAAAGCAGCTAAACATGTCATCACTGGTCAGGTTGGGGAGGGGCCCAGAGAATACTACAGAGGCAGACATCGTTTTGGCAAAGACACACACCAATTCCACATTAAGTTTTGTGACTTCCGACTGCCAGAGTCAGATGTCGTTAATGCCGGCATGGATAACAATTGTGGAGTATTTACAGTTACTTTTAGCCAGCATTTTCAAATTTGACTCGCCTGCTCTGCCTCGGGAATGCATTTAACTATGGCCGCTGGAGTCTCTAGGTTCACATTTCTGACTACAGAGTTGCCAATGATCAGAGTTTTTTCCTCAGCGGGTGTGTCGCTGAGTGGGGAAAAGCGATTAGAAACATGAACAGGTTGGTGGTGTACCAGGGGCTTGCGGCTAAGCTTCCTTCTCACCGTCACCCGCCCGTTCTCTCCTGGCTGCTCAGGAGAGATTGGAGCCGGGGAACCGCTAGCAGGCCGCCCTATGCTAGGGTGTGCCGCTGTAGCTATGGGGCATCCATCATTATTAACTGGCGCAGATGGTGTTTCAATGCAGCGGAGCCAGGATTCCAAATCAGACAGCCTCACCTCGAGCACTTCAAAAAGACAACAATTATTATATTTACCATTATCACTAAAGGAGGCAGAGGCATAGCTAATCATCTGACATAGAGAGCACACCAGAGGAGAAGAGGAAGGAGCGCTAGTAGCCATAGCTAGTGGCTAACCTGAAGCTAACCCAAACACCGATGAAAGGTGAACAGAAGGCTAAAGAGGATGATTAGGTGACACTCAGTGCGCACACAGGTGCAAGAGGCTAGATAAGCAGACGTGAGAGGTGACGGTAGATAGAAAAACACGATTAAAATGCAATTAAAGGCAATTTCCCTCAGGACAGCGAACCACAAAGCAAACCAGAACAACAAACAGCAACACACTCCTTTTCATTCCAAGCCATTTTACTTTTTCTGCAGTGTTTGATGGTAAGAGTGCACTGCTTCCGGGTTGCGGAGGTGCACGGCCATGCATGTAACTCCATGGACATGTCTTAAGATAAGATAAGATAAGATAAGATAAGCCTTTATTAGTCCCACAACGGGGAAATTCCAGGATTGCAACAGCACAGGGATAGCAACACTCAGAGCAACAATCAGAAGGCAAGAAAAAAAAAAAAAAAAAGCAAGCAAGAGCAGCTAATATACATATGTACATATTACTATAATATATATATATACACACACACACACAGACACACAGTGCAGAGCATTGTAGCTGGATGGAATAAATATATGAATATATGAACACACAGTGCAGAGCATTGTAGCTAGATGGAATAGATATGTAAATATATAAACACCCACAGTACGGAGCATTGCAGCTAGGTGGAATAAATATGCAAGTATATAAACACGCACAGTGCGGAGCAATGTAGCTAGATGGAATAATATGTAGATATATAAAAACACAGTGCGGAGCATTGTAGCTAGATGGAATAAATATATAGATATATAAATATAAACACACCCAGTGCTGAGCATTGTAGCTAGATGGAATAAATATGTAAATATATGAACACACACAGTGCAGAGCATTGTTGCTAGGTGGGATGAAACAGCATAACCGTCTATTTAGTTATCCTACATGGTATGATTATGTGCCCATACATATTCTCACCCTCCATAGCGACCGGTATGTTCCTAGTTGTATGCCAGAGAGGACCATTGTGTAAGTCTATTGCATCTTTTGCATTCAAAAAAAACTATTAGTTTGTTACGTCTTTTTGCTATCTCTGCGAGCAGCCCTGCTTAGGTTGTACAGTCTGACAGCCGTTGGTAGGAAGGACCTACGAAACCTCTCGGTTGTGCACCTGGGATGATGTAGTCTGCTGCTAAATGAGCTCCTCAGTGCATCCAGTATGTCCTGCATAGGGTGGAACTCGGACTCCAGCAGAGATGACAGTTTAGCCACCGTCCTTCTCTCTCCTATCTCCTCCATTGGATCAAGGCGCTGCCCCAGGACAGAGCTAGCTTTCTTAATCAGTTTGTTCAGTCTCTTCCTATCGGCTGCAGTGATGCCACTGCCCCAGCAGACCACTCCAAAAGTGATGGCTGATGCCACCACCGTGTCATAGAATGACTTCAGCAGCGCCCCTTGTACACCAAAAGACCTGAGTCTCCTCAGCAGGAACAGCCTGCGCTGTCCCTTCTTGTAGAGTGCGTCAGTATTGTGTGACCAGTCTAGTTTATTGTTCAGATGAATACCCAGGTACTTGTAGGATGTCACCATCTCGATGTCTGTTCCCTGTATATTTACTGGTGCTGTGAGGGGCTGCCCATGCCTGCGGCAGTCCACCACCAGCTCCTTAGTTTTCCTCGCGTTGATCTGGAGGCAGTTCCGATGGCACCAGTCCACAAAGTCCTGGATAAGCCCTCTGTACTCAGCTTCATCTCCGCTGGAGATGAGACCAACGATCGCAGAGTCATCAGAGAACTTCTGTAGATGGCAATGTGTTGTGTTGTGTGAGAAGTCCGCAGTATAAAGAGTGAACAGGAAGGGAGCCAGCACCGTTCCCTGGGGGGCCCCCGTGCTACTGATGATCGTGTCGGAAACACAGTCCCGGGTTCTCACAAACTGAGGCCGGTTCGTGAGGTAGTCCAGGATCCATGATGACAGGTGCTGGTCCACCCCTGCGCGCAGCAGCTTGTCCTTCAGGATCATCGGTTGGATGGTGTTGAAAGCACTGGAGAAGTCAAAGAACATGATCCTCACCATATTCCCGGGCTTCTCCAGGTGGGACAGTGAACGGTGAAGGAGGAAGATCACCGCATCCTCCACCCCAATGCCATGCTGGTAGGCGAACTGGAGTGGATCCATCGCTGGTTCCACCAGGGGGCGGAGATGAGCAAGGAGCAGTCTCTCCAGGGTCTTCATCAAGTGGGACGTCAAGGCCACCGGTCTGAAGCTGTTCAGGTCTTTGGGGTGGGAAGTTTTTGGTACAGGTACCACACAAGATGTTTTCCACAGCTGTGGTACCCTCCCCAGTTTCAGGCTCATGTTGAAGATATACGTCACAATCCCACACAGCTGGTCTGCACAGGACTTGAGGAGCTTTGCGCTGATGCCGTCCGGACCCGACGCCTTCCTCGCCTTGATCTTCCTCAGCTCCGTCCTCACCTGGGTCTTGGTCAGGGTCAGGATGGGGGGCTGTGTGTTGGGAGTGGGGGGGGGTGTCGGTGGAGTTGGGAGTGGGCAGCAGGACTTGATTTCTTAGAGGCAGCAGTGGTTGTTGTGCAGACAGGGGGGACGGCGGTTGGTCAAATCTATTGAAAAACAGATTCAGGTTGTTCGCCCACTCCCTGCCCCCCGTGGCCTGGGGGGAGGTATTCTGGAGCCCCGAGATGGTTTTGAGGTTTCTCCAGACCCCGCTGATGTCGCTCTGTTGCAGCTTGTCCTCCATCTTCTTCCTGAAGCTGTCCTTGCCTTCTCTGATCTTTCTCCTCAGCTCCCTCTGTTCTTAAAGGGGAAGTACGTGAAATGCACAATATATATATATTTTTTTTTTTTGATTATGTATACTTTATTGACCCCCAGAGGGGAAATTGAGGGCATCCACCTGGATGGATGAAGCAGCCACGGTACGGCGCTATCCCTTAACCATTCACACACACATTCACACCTAGGGCCACTTTAGAGTCTCCAATTAACCTAATATATTAATATATAAAATAGTTTTCAAAAAATTCCTGGATCCAGATTGTGATCTGGATCACCACCAAAATCTAATCACCTGTTCCCCATGCCATGACACACCTTTCCTGAAAATTCCATCAAAATCTGTTCATAACTTTTGGAGTAATGTTGCTAACAGACAAACAGCCAAATCAACCAACACTGGCAAAAACATTACCTCCTTCCTTAGCGGAGGTAAAAATATCAAAAGAATGATAAAAGACAATTGATCACAGACATTACATACCGTTGGGCCCAAAAATATTTGGACAGTGACACAAGTTTTTTTATTTTAACTGTTTACGAAAACATATTCAGGATACAATTATATAATCAATATGGGCTTAAAGTGTAGACTCTCAGCTGTAATTTGAGAGTATTCACATCCAAATTGGAGCAAGGGTTTAGGAATTACAGCTCTTTAATACGTAGCCACCTCTTTTTCAAGGGACCAAAAGTAATTGGACAATTGACTCAGAAGGCTGCAAAAAAAAAAAATTAAAAAATAACAAGGCTGCATGGACTCTTCCCTCATTAACCTGTCATTAATTAAGCAGTTAAAAGGTCTGGAGTTGATTCCAGGTGTGACGTTTGCATTTGGAAGCTGTTGCTGTGAACACACAACATGCGGTCAAAGGAGCGCTCAATGGAGGTGAAACAAACCATCCTGAGGCTGAAAAAAAGACGAAATCCATCAGAGAGATAGCAGAAATGTTAGGAGTGGCCAAATCAACAGTTTGGTACATTCTGAGAAAAAAAAGAGTGCACTGGTGAGCTTGGGAACTCAAAAAGGCCTGGACATCCACGGAAGACAACAATGGCGGATGATCACAGAATCCTTTCCATGGTGAAGAACAACCCTTCACAACATCCACTCAAGCGAAGAACACTCTCCAGGAAGTAGGTGTATCAGTATCTAAGTCTACCATAAAGAGAAGACTTCATGAGAGTAAATACAAAGGATTCACCACAAGGTGCAAACCATGAATCAGCCTCAAAAATAGAAAGGCCAGAATTGACTTTGCCAAAAAACACCTGAAGAAGCCAGCCCAGTTCTGGAACAGCATTCTTTGGACAGATGAGACTAAGATCAACCTGTACCAGAATGATGGGAAGAAGAAAGTTTGGAGAAGAATTGGAACAGCTCATAATCCAAAGCACTACATCTTCTGTAAAACATGGTGGAGGCAGTGTGATGGCATGGGCATGCATGGCTTCCAATGGAACTGGATCACTTGTGTTTATTGATGATGTGACAAAAGACAGAAGCAGCCGGATGAATTCTGAAGTGTATAGGGATATACTTTCTGCTCAGATTCAGCCAAATGCAGCAAAGGTGATTGGACGGCGCTTCACCAATGATCCAAAACATACTGCAAAAGCAACCCAGGAGTTTTTTAAAGCAGAGAAGTAGAATATTCTGCAATGGCCGAGTCAATCACCAGATCTCAACACAATCTAGCATGCATTTCACTTGCTCAAGACAAAACTTAAGGCAGAAAGACCCACAAACAAGCAACAACTGAAGACAGCTGCAGTAAAGGCCTGGCAAAGCATCACAAAGGAGGAAACCCAGCGTTTGGTGATGTCCATGGGTTCCAGACTTCAGGCAGTCATTGCCTGCAAAGGATTCTCAACAAAATATTGAAAAGTAACATTTTACTTCGGGTTATGTTTATTTGTCCAATTACTTTTGAACCCTTGAAATGAGGAGCGTTTGTATAAAAATAGCTACAATTCCTACATGTTTAATCATATATTTTTGTTCAGCCCTTTGAATTAAACCTTAAAGTCTGCACTTCAATTCCGTTGTAGCTGTTTCATTTCAAATCCAGTGTGGTGGCATGCAGAGCCCAAATCATGAAGATTGTGTCACTGTCCAAATATTTCTGGGCCTAACTGTATAAAACACTGATCAACAAGAGACATAAAACTTGTTAGACAGTGGCCTCGGTTACATGGGCAAAATTTCTTCAGTCTGATTACAATTCAGATAAGAATTTTACTGCTTACATGGATCCTGAAAAAGCTGATCCAATTAGGACGTGCGTTTCCACTTGTCACACGTTTGAACGGAATAAATCATTTTGACATGCGCACGTCGACATTTCAACATTCCAAAAATAGTAGAAGAAGAAGCAACTTCCGGTGTTAGCACACCCCACTTCGTGTCGAAATGGACCTATATTGTGTTATTCAGACTGTACTTTTGCTTCTGCTGGTCTCCGTAATGAAGCTACAAGTACATACTTCTGCATATGACGAACAGAGGGAGACAGCAGGACGATACAGACCAGTTTTGTTTTACTCCTGCTATGTTTTCCGCTAGCTGCTGTAAAGGCGGAAATACGTCACGTCGACGTGTGGTTGGCCTACAGACATGCGCAGTGAACATATTTTCTGCCCAACTTTCAGAATAAGTGTTTTCATGTGCACCATTCGGATTAACAATCGGCATAACCCACCCGTCTCAATCGGAATGAAATTTTGATCCAAATAAGTGTGATCGGGTCAGAATATTCAGACTGGCGTGTTTACATGAAGCATTTTTATTCTGATCAGGCTTTTAACCCAGTTACTTGTGTCCATGTAAACATGGTCAGTGAGACGTCATCACAGAGACAGAGGCAGGAGAGACAGGACAAGAAGTGTTAATGTTGCCAACTCTGACTGTCAATGAGCCAGTTCTTTAAAGTAGATTTAAAAGCATTGTAAGAAGTAAGTTCTCTGATGCTTACTGGGATACCGTTGCACTCATGTGCAGTTGTGACTACAAATGATGACCAACCAAATGCACTTTCTCTGAGTGGAACAATGCTGTCCCCTCTGGTAACACAACACGAGGCATGTTTGGTCACAAACATAACATGTTTGTATATTAAGCAGAAACGTCTGCTATACAGAACTCTTTTATGCCACAGCAACTATAGAATTTTCCACAAGTACATGAGAATTAAGTGCTCAGTAAATTTGTCATAAAAATGACCAACATTGTGCTCTTGCTAAGAACTTCAATAAAAAGATGAATTAAAGAATTGAAACTGCCCTGAATGCAAGTTAGAGCAGGGGACCCCAACCATGGACCACTCAATACTGGGCAGCAGAGAAACAAATCCATAATTTATTCTGCTCCTCTGTGTTGACTATCGAAGTATGTTTTATTATGAAACATTATTCTCTCTCTTCCTGTGCCTGACTTTCTGCCTGTCATCTGTTTGTGCGTCTTTACACACACATGTACCATCTGAAGCCACAAGCAATCTTTGCTTTCAGAACAGTTTGAGATTTATCAGAAGGAGGGAGGGGCTCCTCGAGGGTCAGCTAGGGATGAGGACGTCTCTGGATCTGGACCGGAGACTCGCGGTCTCTGGGTCGTTTAAAAATTATTGAGCAGGGTCTTTAGCAGAGATTTTAATGAGAGACGTTAGCATCATGTGTCTGCATCTCCATGTAAACAAGAAAGCAGGGACACGAGTGTCATGGGCGGCGAGAGCGCGCCCCCTCCTTCCCATGAATTATCTAATCAGTCATGACAGAACGAGCCTGCCTTAACCTCGGCTCAGCAGGTGCAACAGGGGGACAGTCACATCTGGATCGTCTAGAGGCGACCGAGCAACAGGCTTCCGTGATGAACCAACAGCTGCCAACCGTGATGCAGCAATTGGACACCTTCACGCGGCATTTGGCCAGGACATCTCCTCCAGTTCCTCTTCCTCAGCTTGCTCCCATTGTTCAACCCCTGGTCCGCCGTACCACCTCTGTTCCCACACCTGCCCCGTTCGCAGGGGAGGCAGCGAAGTGTAAGGAGTTTCTCCATCAGGTATGGATGTACTTGGAGCAGGTTGGGGGGGGGGAATACCCGGGGGATGCCGATAAGATTCAACTTTTCACCCTACTGCTGCAGGACCGAGCCCTCAGTTGGGCTCGGGCCACAGCAGACAGCCTGGGGGGCCATAGTTACACGTTTGATCAATTTGTGGCCGCTTTTTGTCGCGCGTTCGACCACACCGAGAGTCAAGGGAACACAGCTAAATGCACTTTGTGATGTGCCATGGTCAGCTATGACCAGGATGTAGTATATTTTATTTCAAAAGGGAAACAAATGTTAATGCTAACAGTGCACATTGAGTTTTTATGCACTTTGAGATAAGCCCAGTAAGATGTGACAAAAATGGTTATTTACAGAATTTTATTTTTCACCCCATTCTAATTATTTAATTGTTGTTCAAGAGGGAAAATATTTCTACTACTTCAAGTTCTGCTCAACCCCAGGACTGTTATTGTGTTTTTATGCACTTTTGATGTGCCTTTGTCATGTGCCAAGCGCGCATTTCAAACCAAGACAATGAATAAAAAGTGCAGATTTTTCATAATATCGATCTGTGTTGATTTGAAATTTGTCATACTGAACAGATCGCTGAACATGTGCGGCCCAGTTACATATCTTGATTTCAAATTGTGGGTGAAATGATTTTGTAATTGAATAACCCTGAAATCCATTAATACACACAAAACAAACAAGACCGTGTAGCTAATTCCAGCCTGATGAACAGGCAGATCAATGTGTGTGAATGTGGTGACCATGCAGGCGGTTGCCTGAGAGCAGTACCAATTGTCATGAAATGTGGACAGATGGACAGACACCCCTGCACCATGGCTTTAGCTAATTTTTTCTTCACTGGAAAGTGCTAAAAATAAATCCTTATCAAGCATTTTTTTTTTTAATTTTGGAGATGGTAAAAAAATATCAGTCAAAACTAAAATTGCACTCCAAAGAGATTCAGACCCAGGCCCTGGAGCCCTGTCCTAACTGGGGTGGTGGAAGTCTATGGTAAATTCTAAGTATCTCATTCCCTGTTGTAATGGGAATGTCCAGATGAACTAGAATCAGACCCTACCAATCTTCAGGGTCAAAAGCAGAGTCAAGGTTATTTCATATGTGGATGTTTTATGACATTATAGCTTATATTCAAATTCTGCTAATATCAAACCTGATAATGAAGTCACTATTGCCCAAATCAATTATGACACCTTTTGACTCTGTGACCTTGAGGTTTGATCTTCTGACCAAAACTATAGCAACACATACTAAGCCTGAGGTTGACCTGTTTGCCAAGTTTAGTGACCCCAGCTTCATTCTTTCTCAGGTTACAGTCCGGACAAACGGACAGACCGAAACAACCGCCCTGCCCACATCGTAATAAGATGCTACAATATATTATTATACTATTATAAATACTGGGTTTAGTGTGCATTAGAACAAAAATGCTGTTTCAGTATTAGAGTATGAGCAGAGAATTTGCACATTTCCACACTGTGAAGGTCATCTCTGAACTTAAGTGTCTAATTTGCAGTGAGGCCATGAAAACCCAAGTTCACTGATAGCTGAACTTACTTTGAATTCACCTTCCAACTTTCTTGCAAAAAACACCAACTTTTCATTGGTATGAAGAGGTTGTGTACCCAGATCCCACAGAAAATATTAAACTCTGTATTTCCAAGGAGACTTAACAAAACCAATAATTTCTCCACTGATAAAAATGATTCAGCAGCCAAGTCACCCAGTGTTGCCCGATATGATGCGCACTACACTCTGTAGAGTTCAGACCAACCAATTAGAGGGGACGCGCACGACGGGGATTAGAGTGTGTCAGACCTTAATCGAATCAATGGAGGAGTCACAGAGAATCTGCCCAAGATTAGTTATAGTGCTGTCTTCATGGTGGTTCGCCAAAAACCAAACACGGCCCCTAAAATGAGGTCAACGCAAGTCAAAAACCTCATTAGACCAAATCTAGCCTCCCAGTCGCCTATCTGGAGTGAATCTGACACACGCGGCTACTCTGTCAAAGCAATGGGAAGCAGTTACAATAGAAGTACCTCAAAAGATATCTGTAATGAGCTGTGTAATTGGGAATAAAGGCACATAAATAGAGATTAAAATCATGAAGAGACAGGAAACAAGAATCAAGATACGGCAATAAAGCCAGTGATTTTTTTTTTATGTTTTTGCAGAAAGAATAGCTAGAGGGAAAGTTTGTTATGGTGTAAGCTGTACTCACACTGCCTTTTCTATCCCTTCAACCACTTTCTATTATTCACTGTTACATCAGTTTATTGCGTCCCAAATTCTTCCAGGATAATTTCCGTCAGTGTTGCGCTGTTAACCTGCTTCAGTCTTAATCCCTTCCTCAGTAAACCGTGTGTGTCTGCGTATGTGGGTCCGTCTGATGAATTGCCTTATCAATTGTGCCAGCTGCTCTGGCAGCTCCGTCCTCAGGCGGGGGTAAGCTTATTTTTACGTATCTTTGAGTGAGTCAAGGCATATAAAGATTAAATAAGAAGCTCAAAACACGTGTGTATAATGAAACATGAGCTGTGATTTCAACATTAACATACATGTGCTTCAGTTCCGGATGAAACAAAAAGAAGGACACAGCAGGCATGAATTTCCAGTAATAATCTTTCTTTAAAAATATAATGAACAGAGGAATTTTGATAAACTCTTTGCTTTTTCTGCTGCTGAGAAAAAAAAATAAACCACACTTTGCCATCTATAAATCCCACACTTTGCTGCACAACTTCATTAAAACCCCAGGATGAGATGGTGTCAAAGGAACACCCTGAACAAGCCTCCGATTCTCCTATTTCCCCCGTTCATTACTCATCTAATAAACTGCTTTCAAAAGAGATCAGAAAAGCAAATATTAATAAGCAAGCTGACAATTCTTCAATTACTGCTAGGTTAAAAAAAGACAAGAAAAAAAAAAAAAAAAATCACCTTGGGAAAAATGAAAGATTCCACAGTGAAAATGTTCAAATCTGTTAAATCAGCTGAAAAGTGGCAAAAAGCTGCAGACAGATGAGAGTAGAGAGCAAACACAATGAAGTGAGAGCTGTTGTCAGCGCTAATGTGGGCCTCTACAGCCTGTCCAGTCTCCCTCAGTAACCTGCATCAGTGAGTTGTTTGAGCAGTGCGACTTTTCTAATAAATATAGACATTTTCTACATGTGCAACTTTTTTAATCATAAATTTGCAGCTTTTCTTGCAAATTTGAAACTTTTTTCTTGCAAATGACTTATTTTTACATAAATATACTGTTTTTCTCATGTAAACTTTTTTCCTTGAATTTGCAGTTTCTTTCAAATTTGCAAATTTTGTCATGTAAATTTGAGGCTTTTTCATGGAAAAAAAGGTTTGGAACCACTGCTTTTGCTACCAGCCATCCGGCTATGTCCACGCTCCGACTTGGCAGGGAATGAGGCTGCGGCCACCAAACTTGGTAAACAGCTCGACTTTGGGACGAGCACCTACGGCTAAACTTGTAGGGCTAAAAGGTCAAGGGTCAAGGTCAGCATGCCATATAAAGTATATCTCAACAACAAAAAAAGCTAGGGTCACCAAACTTGGTACACAGGTTCACCCTGACCTCGGGTTTGGCATCAAAAGGTCAAAGGTCAAGGTTTTTAAATCTACAGGGCTGCAAACGGGTCTGCATCTTGGTTTAGTGTATTCTTGTACGTCTGTCTGTGTTCATGACTTGATAATTTGCATTTCTGTACATTAATAGTTCCCTTTTCCCCCCCTCCCAGCCTCAATGTCCACAAACTAGTAAAATCCAATTAAACTACAGTCAGGACATTTCCCACCCATGCAAAGCAAACATTCACCCTGTCAAGGCGGAGAAACGATGTAGAAATTCTATCACATACAAGACACATTAATTGATTGCTTGAAAAAAAAAATGAAAGCAGATTAAAAGTTTCAGGCAGATTTTGTGGTTGAATGCGTCACTGCACACAGCCTGGTGACATTTGAAATCTGATGCACAGTTTTGAGAGGATTGTTTTTGTATATTGTAAAGTAGAATTCTAAAGACTTGCCCAATGGCAAATCTTTTATGATTTCCTTTATCAAGTCAGTATCAGCATGAACAATGAAATGTCACAGAATCTCCTAAATCCAACTCAGTACTTTTCAGAGCTTAAACACAACAAAGTCGTGACCACTTTAACCCAACCAGCATGTAAAGATAAATTTTAAAAAAACTTGTGAAAACTGACTGAACGACCCCAAAACTTGACATCGAAGGGATATTTCATGCATCCAAATCCACTGTCGCTTCAGTGAATAAGACACCAGCTATTCTTTTGCCGCTAATCATTAAGTGCGACTGAAATTTAGACGCCAAGTGTAATTCACTGTGCTGGGAAAGAAAGGCATGATAAACTCATCCTTCTCATAGTTAACTTTTACGCTCCGGCATTCCAAATCGGTGTATAAAACGTTAAATTGCTCAGCTCATAAAGGAGACATGAGCACTCTTAATTCAAGTTAAAATACCAGTGAGGTTTTAATTCAACCCTGTGGGAAAAAAAAAAAGTCAAACTAAGCTAAACAGCTCTATAAAACTCAAAACCACAAAAATGTCAGTCGGTGAATTCATACCAACATTTGTTTTTATGCCGTCTGAATGTCACTTGATTGTTCAGCCAGAGGACCAACTGGGAAGAGATAAAAACATTGATCCTTTTTCTTTTTTTTTGGCTCTCTCTCACCAAAGTGAAACTGTCATTAGGTTTACCTTTGACTATAAAGACATGCCTGCTAGCTGTGTGTGTGTGTGTGTGTGTGTGTGTGTGTGTGTGTGTGTGTGTGTGTGTACTGAAAGCACTCCTCCAAGTTCACATGTTAACAGATTTTATGGAAGGGCAGTAAGAGTGGGTATGAATGTGTTTTCCGGGGGAGCCGCCATGCCACATATTTTCCTGCATGCATGTGTATGTTTGTCGTGCCGTTACTCAGAAGCAGCAGAAGAAGATTTACCGAGGTCAAAATGCATTTAAGTAAAAGAAACAATTACCCTGTCAGTTCTGATATGTATCCGAAGCGGTGACTGGCTGTGAATGTGTATCTGTGAGAGGGAGAAGGCTCGGGTCTGTGAGCGTCCCCCTTCAGTGTGAGGTTTCTAGTGCTCTCTCCTTTACACAGGGATGGAGACTGTTGAGAGATCGTTGATAGATGAAAAAAAATGGCCAGATCTCTCATGGCCCTGTTTTTTTGTTTTTTTTTACCCAGTCTAAAACAATCCCATCAATGATTCCTCAGCGAGCTGTCTTCATCTTTCAACAATCTCTCCTTGTCACCCAGAGATCACTGGGTTAGGTTAATTGGAGACTCTAAAGTGGCCCTAGGTGTGAATGTGTGTGTGAATGGTTAAGGGATAGTGCCGTACTGTGGCTGCTTCATCCATCCAGGTGGATGCCCTCAATTCCCCCTCTGGGGATCAATAAAGTATACAAAATCAAAACAAAAAAAAAAATCAAATCAAATCTCTCAAGGATCTTTCAAAGATCTCTATAGAGCACCATGAAAATCATACGTGATCTCCCAGAGATTTACACAGAGGTCACTGAGAGATCAGGTCAATTTTTGATCTCTCAGTGGTCTCCCAACAATCTCCGTGCTGTGTCAAGGGGCACTTAATGACTTCCAATGTGTGTGAAATCTATGGTGGGTGAACAGAAGCCACACGGCGACAAACATTTGTTCACTTTCAGGAACTTACAAATATACAGATTTATGTCTAATACTATAGGAAAAAAATACAAATTGCCTTTACCCAAAACTAATTCTGCATATGAAGAGGCATGTGTATTTATATCTTCTTCTTACTAATGCATTTAAGTGTTTTTGCAATTCACTATCAATGTTCCTCGAAGTATTAAAAATCTACTTCTGCTCTGCAGCAAATTTTGCATTCAGAAATCTGATATTATTTCTTTTTTATTACAATCTATTCAAGGCATTGTGACTTGTGCAACACTGCATGCCAAAGCACTAATAATTACATGACTTCTAAAAAATGCCCAGTCATTTTCTCCTCCTTTTCTCCCCTCAACCAGTCTATTTTTATCAGTTAGCAAAAAGGTAAACACGGGCAGGCATCTGTCGCTCTGTATCTGTCTCTGTGTCACAGTTGGCACACAGTTAATGCTGATAGCACAATGGGTGGCAAGTGCAGGTGGGGAAATATGCGTGGACACACTCAAAAAAAAAATCTACAAGAGGAGAACAGCCTGTCTGTCTGCGCCTCTGTGTGTGTGTGTGTGTGTGTGTGTGTGTGTGTGTGCAAATGTGCATGTGGAAGCACACAAACCTGAAATGACAAGTTAACTGGAGGGTAACTAATAGGGTTAAGTGTGTAGGAAGAGCAAAAGAGATAAAGGGAAAGAAGGCGATGGAAGGATTTTTGCTTACACAGAATAAGTAGTTAAGTGTCATCTGCCTAAAGGAGGAGAGAAGGAAAAAAATGAGAGCGAGAGAAACAATATGAGGGAAAGCTTGACTATACAGAGCAGAGGGAAGCAGAGGAAAGATGAGATTGGAACAGGCAGGGTGTCAAGAAATATTTAATTGGGCAAAACTCATCTAGAATTAAAAAGTGTCACTGGATACATGGCTGTTTAAAGGCCCTTGAGGAACTATTATGCAAAGACCTGCACACTGAAGCCTCTAATGATTTTCCAAGCTATTTTTACGAGTTCCCTTAGACAAAATTCAGATTTCATTTGGGATAGGCGTTTGGTTTCGCCTCTTAATTTGCTCCCACTTCAGCCCAATGCAAGCACGCATCTCGCAATACACGCAGATTTGCTCACAAGATCAGCACATCAGCATTATTGGACAGAAAGACGGGAGGACTAAAGCAGCTGTGTGATGAGAAGAAGAGCCTGTATGCTGAGGAAGCAGGAGCTGCTCATCTATCAGTGAAAGAAAGACAAGAAAAGTCAGGCTCTAGGCTGTGTCTCCGGCTGAACCGCCCTCAACCTCCCTTTTCCAGCGCTTGTGCACTGCGCTCTGAAAAAAAAAAAAAAAGTCTGCGCCCTGTATCCTAGCAACAGCTCGTCCCTCACATCTCAGTGCTTCTGTTTTTCTCATTGAGACTTTCTACTTATTTTTTAATGGCAGCATCAACAGTCTCTAAATTACGAGGGACAGGAAACGCGTTCTGGCACTGGCAGCAGCTCTGGATGCAAAATATGACGACATGGAAAAGAAAACAAGAGTCTGGGTGCGTGACATCAACCGGTGGAGGAAACAGCTGGGAGAGTAGCACCGACTTGTACAGGAGTTGCGCCTTGATGGTGCCCGTTTCAAGGAGTATTTTAGATTGACTCGGAGTCAGTTTGAACTGGTTTTGGAGAAGATTGGCCCGTCAATTTCTCAGACGCAGACTAATTACAGAGAGCCCATCTGACACAAGTGCAGCAGTCTATGCTCAAAGTTTTGTTTATTTTTACATCTATAATGGTGTGAAAAAGTGTTTGCCCCCTTCCTGATTTCTCTTTTCTTTGTATGTTTGTCACACTTAAATGTTTCAGATCATCTAACAAATTTAAATATTAGACAAAGATAACACAAGTAAACACAAAATGCAGTTTTTAAATAAAGGTGTTTCTTATTATGGGAAAAAAAAAATCCAAACCCACATGGCCCTGTGTGAAAAAGTGATTGCCCCCTAATCCTAATAACTGGTTGGGCCACCCTTAGCAGCAACAACTGCCATCAAGCGTTTGTGAAAACTGGCAATGAGTCTTTTACAGCGCTGTGGAGGAATTCTGGCCCACTCATCTTTGCAGAATTGTTGTAATTCAGCCACATTGGAGGGTTTTTGAGCATGAACCGCCTTTTTAAGGTCATGCCACAGCATCTCAATCAGATTCAGGTCAGGACTTTGTTTACGCTACTCCAAAGTCTTCATTTTGTTTTTCTTAAGCCATTCAGAGGACTTGCTGGTGTGTTTTGGATCATTGTCCTGCTGCAGAACCCAAGTGTGCTTCACTTTGAGGTCACGAACAGATGGTCGGATATTCTCCTTCAGGATTTTTTGGTAGACAGTAGAATTCATGGTTCCATTTACCACAGCAAGTCTTCCAGGTCCTGAAGCAGCAAAACAGCCCCAGACCATTACACCACCACCACCACCATATTTTATTGTTGGGATGATGTTCCTTTTCTGAAATGCTGTGTTACTTTTACACCAGATGTAATAGGACACACACCTTCCAAAAAGTTCAACTTTTTTCTGGTCAGTCCACAGAGTATTTTCCCAAAAGTCTTGGGGATCATCAAGATGTTTTCTGGCAAAACTGAGACGAGCCTTTATGTTCTTTTTGCTCAGCAATGGTTTTTGTCTTGGAACTCTGCCATGCAGGCCATTTTTGCCCAGACTCTTTCTTATGGTGGTGTCTGGAGTGAGTGCTGCAGTTCTTTGGATGTTACTGTGGGGTCTTTTGTGACCTCTTGGATGAGTCGGCACTGTGCTCTTGGGGTAATTTTGGTCAGCTGGCCACTCCTGGGAAGGTTCACCACTGTTCCATGTTTTCGCCATTTGTGGATTTTTTTTTTTTTTTTTTTGTTACTTATTTGTACCCGTAGGTAGACTTGGTTTGCAGTCTGGTGACAAGCCACCTGGCATGTCCACAGATGTGGATCATGATATCCCTTTTGTGGCAGATCAAAGAGTCCCAAGTTGTCTGATGCAGTGAGGATCAGGCTCTACCCCACCATCGTACCGTCCTCTTCTTCTTATACCAGCGTCCTATGTCCCACCCTTTCTTAATTCTGACTGGCCGGTTAGAAAAGTTTGACATTGATGAGCGCAACTGTACTCTAAAAAGTTGAACCTTTTTCTAGCTTTCAGCGCCCTGAGCGCTGCGACAAAAAACAGTCACCGCTGAGAGCATTTTAGCGCCGAGGGCACTCAGTGCTTTATACGCTGGACTACGTAGAGAATGAATGGAAAGTAGTTGCCCATATTGGGGGGGGGGGGGAGCGTGTTTGGTGGACACACAGCCTTAATCTCAACGGTCCAATCCTCAGAGGTATGCAATCCATCCATGTAAAAAAATTGTTGCTAAGCAACAAGGAAAACAAAGGTGCATCCTTGGCACCACTTAAAATGCTCAGGGCACTCCAGTAGCAAATCTTCCCTTGAGTGCCTTTAAGCACTTCTAACCAGCATATGGAAGCATGACCAAAAGAAAAAAATTACAAGCAAAGTCCTTCATTCAGATATATCCTCCTTCTTCCTTCTCCAGGCCGGCTGTGCTGTACTTGTGTATTAAAGACCAAACAAATGTCACATTTTACTTGCCCCTCTCTGCACTTACAGGAGCACCACACAATATTCCCCTTCCTTATTTTCTTGTGAGTGAAAGAGTGTAATATTCAGAGTGGGTCACAGTGAAGTAAGCAGGGGGGGAAATCAAGGGGAAAATAGCTTTAAGGCGAGCTCATTTACTGGCACACGTCTGCTCAGCCAGCAGTGTACACCGCGGCAAGTTATTACCAGAGGTAAAGAAATGTTTAAAATGCACATTACATGTGACTATTTGGAATGAATTAAACAAGTGGTGCAAATAAGTGGCATATTTGTTTCTTCATAATTATGAAAATGATCGCAGTTTACAACGTGGGCAAAGCTCTATTCAATGCATTCAAATTAGAGAGTTATAAAGAGAAGACAATGGAACAAACTGAAGGAGGAACCAGCCTACTTCTCTCTCATCCCTTGATGACACACACTGTTACTTTCCTCCTTCCTTTCCTTCATCCATTTCCATCCCTCCTCTATTTTCTCCCGCTGAAATCCCTTTTAAGTGCTTTGAAGGAGAGCAAATGTCCAAAACCACTTTTCAAATCCCCATGTGTGTGCTTGTCCTCATTTCTAAGTGCTAGCGTGGATATGTGACAGAAAGAGGCGAGGAGAGGGAGAGGGGAAGTAACCAATATGTGGGAAAATGTCAAAAGCTTTCCAAATCTCTGTTGTTTTAAAAGACACTCAGAAGCGATGCAGAACACCGGGGAAGGAAGGGGGGAGATTTAAGTCAACAATATTTAGTGACTCGGAGCACATCGTGATTGGCTGGGAATTGTTAGTGCTGATTGGAAGACAGATTATCTTTCCCCTGGGTGGCTTTCCTGGGAGAATGAAGGGGTGGCGTGCATAAAAACACACCGATTCTGCATTTGTGTGCGTATGCTCAAGTGTGTTTGTGACGGGAGGAAGACGGAGAGAATGTGTTGAAAGGTGAGCTCCAGAGGGAAAATCAGAAGGGAAGACATCCATTTGCGTCTCTGTCTGAGCCTTGTTTAATTTATGTGGGACAGAATTTATAATTTCCCCCACATGCACAAAGACGGAGTGTTCTCCATGCCTTCACAGTCAAGGGTCTGGAGAGCGAACTGTTTATGTAGCCTCCATGAAGCTCATTCAGACTGGAACCTCATTTCACTCATGTGCACGCTACATGTTCATGTGTTGGATGATGTATTCCCATTCAGAAATAAGAAGTCCTGTTTGTTAAGGAATCTGAAGTGTACATTCCTCACTCCACAAAACTTTCAGACATTTAACTCAAAATATTGTTTTTGCCCTTACTTTACTAGCATTTACCTGTACTTTTTCCATGATTTTTTTAAGCTAATTAAACTGTGTTAAGATGTTGATTGTTGTGGATAAGAATGTGCTTTACAAATGGCTAAAAGACATTGTGAAGTTTCTGAAAGTAAAAAGTAACCATAGAATAGAGAGTCCAGAGGTGACAACTTCTCAACAATAACAAGAACTTAGCTAATAGGCTAGCATTTCTTCTCTATTTGAATTTATTTTCAAGTCAGCTAAAATGAGAAACTCAACTCAAGCTTAATGGCGGTCATTGAGTTCTTCCCCATTTCAACAGCTCACACAAGTCTTAGTGAAATGTTTGTGACATATTGTGATAAAATTTTCTTTATTTGATTATTCCTGCATAATTGTTTATCAATCTTTGCAGCATTTCTGAGAACAGCTGGTTTCAGTGCATGTATCTTTAAATCTCTAACGCCAAATTTAAGTCTGCCCTCCCTCTTATGTCACTATTGCTAATCTTAGCTGGCTAGAGTCTGGCTCCAGGCTTGGAGCCAACTAACGTAAATTTCAGGGTTTCCTCTGGTAAAATTTCCGGATGGCGGCCCGCCACACTTGAATTTATTCCGCCACTCTATGAAATATAAATTTAAGAAAAAAATATGTAGGAATGACAGTCTGCAAGCGCGCACACGAACAACGCACGTAACCATCATCCGCGTGGAGATCAGAAGCACCCAACCCATGTGACCACTCCAGTCGCCAGGCAGAGTGTCTTGCTAGTGTCACTGTCTGAGAGAAACATGAGCTTATTAAGGTACTTTAAATGCGGAAAAAAGCAGAAGAGGCACGTAAGCACTGAAGGCAATTATCATGGTTTTAACCCATTGGTAATGGCAGCAATAATGGCAGAGTCGCTTAGCTAACATGTGTGGTGAGGAGCTCAAGTTAGTTCATTTTGTCTTCTTTTTAATTATTAGTTTTTTGTTTTTCTTATTTCAGACAAGAATAAAAAGGAAATGTTTTTACCTTTACCTTAGTTAATATTAACTAATTTATGTTCATTATTATGTACCTGGCAAGTTAAGATGACCGAAATTCACGAAGTCAATGACTTTAGTCAGCAGCCTTCAGACAGACTAAACATGCCAACATTTGGATTTCAAAATAAGGGAGTTTTTTTCTGCTGTCTAGGTGGGGAGTACAGAAATATCATAACAGAAATAACTGCATCTTTGGTAATTTAAGTTAATTTATTTCATTAAATTATTTTTATTTATTTAAAAATAATTATTTAATAATTATTTTTTATTATTATTTTTTTCTTTGAAATCAGAGTTAAATTATTCTGTTCTGGCTCTGCAAAATTATGGTCAAAAATTGTTATGAGAAAAAGTAAAAAAAAATAACCACAGTCTCTTTCAAATTCATTAAAAAAAACAGTAATTTTATTTTAAAAATATAGACAAAAATTAGCCATAAAATAATCCACAAATTTATAATAAAGTCTCAAATGTACAAGAAAAGTCAATCTTACTAGAAGAAATTACAAATTTGAGGAAAATGGTTTCAAATTTAGATAAATGTACAGAGAAAAGTAGAAAACTATAAGAAAATTGTTATAAATTTTGGAGAAAAACTTCAAACCTTCAAGACTGAAGTCATTATTCAAGTTTTTAAGTGGTTGCTCTTTGTACCCTTAGCTCAACTAGAAATTTTTGGTTGTCTACTTTTAATTATTAATTTCAAAGCACTGCTTTTACATGAGAAGAATTTCTGGCTACTATACCCACCTCTGATCATATAATTTAAGTATGCATGAGTAACTTACTATTAATGTTTTTTCCCCTCCCCTACACTCTCAATAGAAAAAAAAAAGAAACACTAGAATAAAAATACAAAAAAAAACCCAACATATTTTGTCATTTACGTATGTAAACCATGACAAAAAAAATCCTGCAGGACAAAATAGGACACTTGATATTTTCTAACCTGTTTGTATACCACCATAGATACAGAGAGAACCTGAATTAGACAGAGCTCAGAGAGGGAAAGATGAGACAGAAGAGAGGAGCCAAGGAGAGGAAAGTGTTCAGGCAGAGGGTCCAGGAGAGGTGACAGCAGAGGAAGGAGAGAAGGATGACACCAGTAAAAAGTCCAAACACAGGGTGTCTGGGTGGGACCCCAACTGGCCCAATATTTCAACATTCAGGCTTTGGTTGTACAATATTTCAAATGGTAAGTTCCATATGCAAAGTTGCTGTGCAAAATTAAAAAAAAAAGAAAAAATAAATAGTATAAAATTAACATATTCCAGTTACAATAGTGTCATGTGTTTTCTGCCCCCCCGCCCCCCCCGGAAAAATATGTTGCCACTGCACCAAGGTCTTTGAGCCAGACAAAACATTGAAATTTATATAAAGAATGAAATAATGTATCACTGGCGAACAGGGGTGTGTGGTTGTCAATGATCTCTGGAGTACAATAAGCACAAAAACATTTGTGAATGAACAAAGACTAGTGGCTAACCTGCTAGCTTCAGCTAGCCACCTTGGTGGTACTTACTTATGTCTATGGAGACAACAGTGCAATATATTGTCAAGGCAAAATATAAAAAAATGAGCCCAAATGACTCAGGATATATTATTAACTGTGGATTCATGAACCGGGTGCAAACAGTGTTGTCTATTTGGGTGACTGAAATCTAAAGAAAATTACAATATAAACACGAGCGTCCAAGTACCGCTGTCAGCTCTTACGAGAAAACTGAGATAAAGGCTGTGTGTTTTTCTTAAGAGAAGTGAGTGTTTTGATATTTTTTCGATATTCACATGACCATAGATGTATTTCAGAAGACTAAAACCTACAAAAAGACAATTTTTCACTCAACGAAGCCTTTAGATGGAGCTCACATACATAGGTATATTAAATTCATGTGGTTTATGGTTTGATTCATCACTTAATTTACTACATTTTCAAAAAGCAAAAGCACTTAATTCTCTCCAAGCAATTACATACAAATATAGTACAATGTTACTGTAATATTGAATTTACTTGAGCATGTTAGCCAAGAATATTTTTGCAATATTTGTAATTTTCATTGAAAACATTTAACTACTGAGCATTCCTCTTACACGCGGAGAGTTCAGTCTGGACTAGGCATTAATCTCCTGCCCTTCCTCTCTAGCGTTTCATAGAGAGAGCCAAGTGGTGATCACAACCAGGAGGCTGCAGGTTCAAGGTCACACAAGCACAAATAAAAAGGGATTAACGTGCTACCCCCCCCACACACACACACACACGCGCACACACACTCACTGTAAAAACTGATGAGTCAATTTGACTCAAAGTGTTTGAGAAAACCAGCTGCCTTGAGTCATTTAAGTTTAACTCAAACCATTCCAGCACTTCTAACTTTATCAGCTGAGTAAACAGAGTTATATAAAAAGAGCTAACTTAAATATATCGTCTTCACACTAAACTACCATTCAAGTTTTACTTACCCTATTATTCTAATAAAGTTTATCACCACACTGTAGTATGAAAATGTACAACACATCTGACATAGTCGTTTCCTCCATAGGGCAGTGTACACAAACACTATAGGCCCCCAGTGACTGAGGGCCCCCCCCAAACTACAAATGTAGACTCCGTGTTAGAGTGTCAGTTGCCACCGTGGTACGAAGTGGAGGGGTGGGGAGAACCTGCTATGGCAGGTTGCATCACTGCCATAGCAGTCACTCATGGTGCCAAACACAAAAGTTATCCAAAACTCAAATACCCCAATGACAAAAGCTTTAACACATGTACAACTGTAACACACTGACAGTCGACTAAGGAGATGACACTTATTTTCCAACATTCTGCATTTTCCATCAGCACTTGCAACTGCTTTTTTTTTTTGAGAGAGAGAGATTCAAAAGTATCTTCATTTGATGATTATGGTTGTAATTTTTGAAATTATAAATCCTAATATTAAAATTTACTGAGAGACACTATTATTTTCTGTAGGTTTAAATTGCTTGAGTCAACTTGAGATCTTTAATCTGAATTTTATAGTGACAAATCAAGTCTCTTTTCTTCTTAAAGTGTACCAGACTGATGCACCGCCATGAAGCATCTTCCTCTGCTTCACAAAAAGCAGAAAACAGCCCTTTTTTCTTGAGCAATTCTTTTTTTTTTAATTACTATATTCTAATGTATTGAAAAAAAAATGGGGTCACTTTAGAACTTGTGGTGATCCTATCAGGTGTAATGCCCTCCATGATAAAAAAAACTTTAATATGCTATTATCAAAGGGGTTGATTATTTTTTGTGTATGTTGATTAAACGAGGATCATAAGACTGCAACTCACAATGTCAGTTTAAAGGAACAGAAAGCTATCTGGATTATTGTTTTATTGGAGCAATAAATAATAAATAATGAAAAATAAATGTCAGCAGTCATTTTTCGAGCAATATTGAAGTTAACGCAGAGGAAACGAATAAATGCAACAACCTGGAATTATGTCACCAATAATTAAAATGTCCCCAAAATACAAGAGCACTCACAGCAACTGCGTTACGACTGCAAATGTTTATTTTTGAATGAGGCTAAATTTGTAGAAATGAGTGACTCACTAAGTTATATTTACTAGCTACAGAGTAACTGATTAGGCTTAGCTTCCTGTTTCAAATCTGCCACATGGATAGCCAACCTACCTGCACAGTGTTTGTTCAGTTTTATAAATCATCAGAGGAACTCTAAGCCAAAACTTGGAGGAAATGAGTAGCTGGATTATGTGCAGCTACGCTCAGTTTATTCAGGTTTCAAAAAAAAAAAAAAAATGCGAACTGCAGTTCAAGACAACAGATTCCTTTTATGGAATGGGAAAGAAGCAGACGATTATTGCTCAATCATTTATTGTCACAAACTAAATCATGATTTAATGCTTGATTTAACACAAATGCATGAGCGTACACAGCCGCTCGCTCCGTGCAGCACTACTGCCAGAGATACACAATGTAATTCCATGGAAAACACAGATGTGTCCTTGTTCTTCTACAGCTACACATTTTTTTTCTCTTTCCCTTTCTCGTCTCCATTTTACCTTCAATTACTTTTTCTTGCACTTCTCTCTCCCTCTCCTCTTTTCGTGACCTTTTCCCCTGCATTCTCCATCTCCCTCATTCCATTTTATTTAAGTGTTCGCAGGAGAGATGTTTATGGCATCAGAGCGTAAAATGAGTGCTTAGGGCACTCACACACTAAGGCATGAATAAAATCTGACATTTGTAATGTAGTCAAGCCCCTTGCCCTCCATCCCACCACCAAGAAACTAAACACAGAAATGGGTATGTGAGGAAACAGCAGACACACCACTGAGCTGCCATTAGAGCCGACAATCAAAAGTAAGACACAAGAACATAAATGCATTCACGCAGAGATTTTTTTTTTTTAATGTTCAGTGGCAGAGTTTACCAGAGCTTCCCAGAGAAAAAGACTGGCACAACACTGTCGATGTATGACGAACACAAATCTGCAAATGTGAAAAATCTCTCTGAATTAAAGCAGAAACATTATATTCTCAGTTTACTGCGGTAAAATGAATCCATCTGGCTGTTAAGAAAGAATGGCAAAAGGCAAAAAAAAATAATTATACTAAAAAACAAACAGAAGGCTAGGGAGATGGAGTAAGGAAAGTCACATTGTCAGTGTCATGACTGACACACAAAATTCCAGGAGACATGGCAATGACAGAAACTAATAAAACACAGATAAGCCACCCACTCATAACCCACATCTCCCTAGATGCATTGTGATGTGTAGTGAGTGTGGTGGTTTGCCGTACTCGCCCTGGGTAGGGACGTCAGGCTGGCCACGGCCAGACTGTATACAGTTGTGTGTTCTCTAACAAAGAGTTAGTTGGCTGTATGACGTAAGAGAGACTCTAACTATTATTTACCAACATAACATTTTGGTGACAAGGGGCAACTATGGGGGCGTATGGGCTACCTCCACCATTATCACCGTTTCTGGAATATCCAGGAGAGCCAGCGATCCTGTGGCCAAACTGGCTGGCCATGTTCAAGGGTTACATTGTGGGGCTGGGCTTAAGTAGACTCGACGGAGTATGAAGACGAGCACTTCTGGCCCACCAACTCATCGAAGGAGGTCGGAAAATTCTCTGTATGTTGGGAGAAACGGATTCTTATGCGGATGCTGTCGGGCTGGCCGAATATTTTGCCGAACATACAAGGACCATGAAGCTGCGGGTAGAAGAGCTGTTGGTACCAAAAGAAGTTACGCTAGCTAGCTCGGGGAAGCTAGTGGCTCAGTCAGTGACTATGGGGAAGTTAGCCATGAAGCAAGGTGCGCGCCAAAACCAAGCTACCAGCTACCAGCTAGACTTCAAGGTAGAACCGGGGCCACGAGTGGTGGAGCCCCCAGTCACCGAAGATGGCAAGCCAGCCGAGGAGCTCAGCATGTTGGAGTCAGAGCAGCGACAGCCAAGCACAGAGGCAGCGCAGCCGAGTACCTTGGATGACGGTGCTGGGTGCAGCGACGAGGCACCTGGGTCAATGAGTGACACCAACAAGGGTGATGCTGAAAGTCCCGGGAAGCAGCAGCAACAGCTGGACACAGAGACGGCACAGCGGAGCACTTTGGACAACAGAGAGGAGGTGCCGGGTGCCACGGAGGTCAGGCATGACCTCAGTGCTGGTGCTCAAAGCACCTTGGACAAGGGTGCTGGGCATTACAGCGAGGTGCCCAAGTCAACGAGCGGCATCAACAAGCAAGTGTTGGTTTTCCCCGGAGTCCGGCCACAGGGGGCCAGAGTGCTTGGGGCTACAGCGGCAGCAGTGGCGTTTTTTTTTTTTACTTATTTTGTACCCGTAGGTAGATTTGTTCTGCAGTCCGGTGACAAGCCACCAGTTGCTTGTCGCTGAGTGCACAAGCGCCCCTTAACTCCCTAACCTGCATGTTTTGGCATGTGGGAGGAAACCGGAGAAATCCCGGAGTAAACCCACGCAAACACGGGGAGAACATGCAAACTCCACACAGATCACTGTTGGCCGGGGGCAGGGATCGAACCCACGATCTCTGCGATCCCCCAGCCGAGGGTAAAACTGTGCTGCCACAGTGCTAGCCACTGCGCCACCGTGCAGCAGTGTTGAAGGCGTTGAAGGCAGTCGAGAGCGGACCGATTGGCACGAAGGGACAGCGTGCCAGCCAGCAGCACTGTGGGCCCAGAGGAGAGAAGCAGTCGGTAGTGAGAAGAGACATTCTTGCCGAGGAGGTCGGCTTTGATCCCGGGGGCAGGCGGTGGCCAGGGGCATGCGTGCCGTGGGGCTGCCCTGGGTCTCCGAGCCGGTTTAATCCTTGGCTGCCCATAGACTGGTGTGACATAAATGACTATACTGTAAATATGTCTATACAGGGTTGTAGTAGTTCATATGTGCATGTGTTAAATAGTAATTATAATGAATATATATGTCTGCATCTGTGTTGAACTGTAAGTGTGCTGTACATATGAATGAGTGTGGTGATATGGGATTATTTTGCGTAGCAACGCTAATCTTAGTTGGTTTTGAGTGAATGTGGTAGGCTGTTATAGTCACTGTTCCCTGTTTTCTTAGCGCATTATTCGGGTCCTAAATTGGGGTGGTTTGAACTGTGTGTATGTGTTTTACACTTTTGTAAAGGGGAGGGGAATGATGATGATATGTGTGTGTGGCCCTCAGGGTTTGTCGTACTCGCCCTGGGTAGTGACGTCAGGCGGGCTACGGCCAGACTGTATATAGTTGTGTGTTCTCTAATAAAGAGTCAGTTGGCTGCATGGCATAAGAAGAGACTCCGACTATTATTTATCGACGTAGCACATTGGAAAGTCACAAGTTAGACTACAGTGATTCAAAAAGATAGAACCTTGGAAATAAACCTGAAACTGCTTGAAAGGGAATCAAAAAAGATTGGGAGGTGGAACAAGTCTAGAGAGGGAATGATAAATAAGCATATAAAGCAAAAGGGGAAAGATTAGCAGAGCACAAGACAGCAGGAAATGTCTCCGCTTTATTGGATTATAATACTTATAATGATAGTCTATCATGATAATCTAAACAGAATGAAGATGATATTACTCCTATTCATCTTCTGCTTTATTGGTTTGGCAGAAGGCGGCCAGCCGCTCTACACTAATCAGTAAAGGCAAGCCATTAAGACAACAGTGACCTCTAAGAGAAGATGAAACGTCAACAAAATAAGAAAGCTATCAGCATCTAACAGCTTCAGTACATTCCGCCGTTCACCTTGCACTTTTTAAACAGTTTGACAACAGACAAATTGTTCAGAGTTGGTAATGAGACAGCAGCCAAAGGGCACAAATATATCTGAGCATTTTAGTGTCTGATAGCTATCATGTCAGAAATTAAAAATAAATACACAAATGTAATGTGAAAATTCACAGCATCATTGATGCTTTGATTCACTGCAGTCTGTTCCTATTTCATTCTTATTTCTTACATGTGATAGAAGAGCATGTGTAATTAATTAAAGCCAGTTGCTTGGGGTGTGCCAAGAAACACACGGAGAAGGAAGACTGAAGACTGCTGTATTATTCTACTGGACTACCGAGAGCCAAACAACAAAGGAGTTCTTGCACACACTGATATTACTGAACTTTTTCTAAATTACATCATATCAGATAGAAAGTAGGCACAACAATGCTGAATCTACATGTGTGTTCGGCATATACAAGTATATCTAAAAATTCTGATTTTAAAGCGTGCTACCATCCTCTCTCTTTAAAGGGGTCATTGACTGAAAAATGGTGTGTTTGTAGGTTTTAACTGTGTCAAATGTGTTAACTGGTCACATAATTAGCCCCAAATTTTCCAAACAGTCAACGATCTGAAAAACGTACACTGTCTTTATCTCGTCTTTCTCTCAGAGAAACTCCCTAAAACATTTTTTGACTCTTCCGGGTAAGTTTCCTACGTCAAGTCTTGAAAAAGCCCACCCACTGCCATCCTAAAGACCCATCAGCTGCTCTATTATTGGCCCGCCTAGCTGTCCGTCATGTAGATCAAAGTGGTGGATAAAGGTAGCCTATTATCCCCTGAGCTATTAGTGTAATATTGTTGTTTTATTATGAAGTGCGGTGTAGTGGCGGTCACTTCCTCTCCCATCACTGCACCGCCCTATAAATACCAGCAGGCATCCCTATTTGGCCTCTTTGCCGATGCCCGTCTGGTGGCTGTATTGTGTGTTCAACCCAATAAAGCGGAGTTCAACTGTGCACCTGGCCTTGTCATTATGGAGGTAATTCCATACATAAAATTCTGGCAATGAGAATAAACATGGAGGAGTGTGTTTCACCACTTCGGCCCTTCCTGGAGCTCCCGGGCAAGCTGCTTGTGCCCTGGCCAAGATGGTTTGCAGCCTTTCAAAACTACATTGTGGCACTCAACCTGGGTAGGCTGGATAAACTGAGGGCACGTGCACTTCTGGTGCATAATTTGGGGTTTGAGGGACAACGTATCATGCGTACACTAGGGGCTTCCGACTCGTATGAGGACATGGTCGATTTGCTAGTGTGCCATTTCAGCACCTTGGACAGTGTGACCATCCGGAGGATTAGGTTTCGGCAGCGACAACAAAGGGCAGATGAACCTGTCCACTGGTTCGTCACCGACCTGAGGCAGCTAGCTAGTGAGTGTCGTTTTGGGCCACTGGAGGGAGAGATGGTACGTGACCAGCTGGCGGAGCACACAACCAGCAATGCTTTACGAGCTAGGCTGCTCTCAGCGCCGAGTGACCTGATGTTATCCGAGGCTGTCGAGCTAGCTCTCCAAGTGGAGACCGCAGACAAGCTAGCTTCAGAGCTAAAGTGGGGTCAATCACAACGGCAGCTGGGGCCTACCGCCACAGCATTAGTAGTGGACCCAGACAGCAAGGATAGCGTGACCGAAGACAACGCGGAAACCAACACTATCAGCCGAAGGTCTGCCCCGAGAAAACCCTTGTGTATGGGTTGTGGGTCTGCGAAGCACCAATACAAGGCTAGGAAATGCCTGGCTAGAGGGAAGCGCTGTAGCAGGTGTGGAGGCTTGAACCATTATGCCAGGGTGTGTCGTATGTCCGAGCCGGAGAACCCACGGAGAAAAACAACGCTACCCGCCCCGGCAACTGTCCATGCAGTGTCCCCGAGTACCAACTAGACTGGTCACACAATACTGACGCACTCTACAAGAAGGGACAGTGCAGGCTGTTCCTACTGAGGAGACTCAGGTCTTTTGGTGTACAAGGGGCGCTGCTGAAGACATTCTGCGACACGGTGGTGGCATCAGCCATCACTTTTGGGGTGGTCTGCTGGGGCAGTGGCGTTACAGCAGCCGATAGGAAGAGACTGAACAAACTGATCAAGAAAGCTAGCTCTGTCCTGGGGCAACGCCTTGACCCAGTGGAGGAGATGGGAGAAAGAAGGATGGTGGCTAAACTGTCATCTCTGCTGGAGTCCGAGTCCCACCCTATGCAGGACATACTGAACGCACTGAGGAGCTCATTTAGCAGCAGACTACATCATCCTAGGTGCACAACCGAGAGGTTTTGCAGGTCCTTCCTACCAATGGCTGTCAGACTGTATAACCTAAGCAGGGCTGCTCACAGAGATAGCAAAAAAAACGTGACAACCTAATAGTATTGAATGCAAAAGACGCAATAGACTTACACAATGGTCCCCTCCGGTATACAACTAGGACAATACCAGTCACTACGGAGGGTGACAATATGTATGGGTACATAATCATACCATGTAGGATAACTAAGTAGACGGTTATGCTGTTCATTCCATCTAGCTACAGTGCTCCGCACTGTGTGTGTTTATATATTTATATATTTATTCCATCTAGCTACAATGCTCTGCACTGTGTGTTTATATATTTATATGTATATATTCGCTGCTCTTGTTTTTTTCTTGTCTTCTTGATTGTTGCTCTGAGTGTTGCTATCCTTGTCCTGTTGCAATCCTGGAATTTCCCCATTGTGGGACTAATAAAGGCTTATCTTATCTTATGTTCTGCAGGGTGACACTGGATGGTGAGGAGGTGCCACTGCTAGTCGACACGGGGGAGGAGGGATCGTTACTGAATTGGGCCACGGTGAGGAAATTTTTTCCCCCACTACAGAATAAGAGGTAACCCAGCACCGCTCTACAGTTATGGAGGTGGCAGACTGCGGATGGTTGGAACGCTGGAGTTAACAGCTCAGTACAAGTCAGCAGTGATGGATGTCTGACTTCACGTTCCACGTGACGACCCGAGGCGACAACATCATGGGCTGTGACCTGTTTTATGGACTGGGTTTCACCATTAAAGAAGATGCTGGGGAAGAGTGGACTGGTTGTGTGGGACGAAGATTTACCAGGCACCATGGCAGTCAAGCAGGACCAGCCTCACTCAGGTTCGACGCAGGAGGATCTCAGTGCCGGCGCTCGGGGTACGGTGGAAGAGGGTACCGAGCGTGGCAGCGACACGCCTGTGTCAGTGGGTGATGCTGACAAGCTAGCCTCAGTTTCCTCCTGAGCTTGGCTATAGTGGACTGGAGGATCTGGAGCTACAACGGTGACCACTGCAGCAGCTTTACAAGGAGTCGGGACCTTGTGCCGATCAGCAACACTGCAGGCCAAGCAGAGCTCCTCTGAGAGTTACAGACCTGGTCCGGGCTCAAAAGGAGGGATGTCCACAGCCGATGTGGGCCAAACAACAGCCAGAGGGACAACAAGAGCGGCTGCGTATCGTGGCTGAGTGGGGCGCAGCCTACTTCCAGCTGTTGGACGGCTCCAATGAGCTGCGGCATGCCTGGGAAGAGGTTTTATATGGCGGGTTCGGATGAGAGAAGTGGTCGATGGCGAAGAGGAGAGGCGCTCTCGTCTATGAGGTCAGCTGCGATCCTAGTGGCATGCTGCTTCCAGGAGCGGGTCTACTGAGGGGCTGCCCTGGGCCCCCCACAAGCCAGTTCTACCCCTTTCTGCCAGAAGGACACTAGCGTAGTTTTGAAAAAAATAACAGAATAAGTTCCAATGTTCATATGTTTGTGTGTGTAAAAAAAAACAAAAAAACAACTAAACTGTTACTGTTCTGGGTGTGTTTTATTTTAGGAACACGGCATTGTTCTTAGTTATAAATGGACTTTTGTTTACGTTTACAGGTGGCAGAAAAACTCACCTTGCCGTGTGGGGTGGGACGGTAGTCCACCCATCCCCCCTAGCTTAGGTTTGCTGTGTGAATGTGATAGGTCATTTAGTGATTTCAGTTATAGTTTTCTTTGTACGTGATTTGGGTCCTAAATTGGGGAGGGTCTCAATTGTATGTGCGGTTTTGGACTTTCTGGGGGGGGGGGGGGTATTGTTGTTTTATTATGAAGTGCGACGTAGTGGTGGTCACTTCCTCTCCCATCACTGCACCACTCTATAAATACCAGCGGGCATCCCTATTTGGCCTCTTTGCCGATGCCCCTGCCTGGTGGCTGTATTGTGTGTGTTCAACCAGTACAACTGAGTTCAACTGTGCACCTGGCCTCGTCATTACGGAGGGAATTCCATACATGACAATTAGACCACGAGCTAACACTGGTAACAGGATGCTGGCTGTAAGCACGGCTTATATTGTTATTTTCTTCAGATCTTAGTCACCCTAATAGCCATCCCAGTTACCACCTGGTTCACTGCGGCCCATCTCTGAGTGGTTTCATCGTGACTCCATTGCAGATCGCCCATACCAGCACATCGGTCACTTTTATGGCCCAGGAGCAGGGCTACTGGCCGGTGTTACGCCGAGAACTCCCCCGCTCATCCGGGGGAGTACTCGGCGTAACACCAATATGGGCGATTTGCCGCGAAATCATGACGAAACTGCTCAGACATGGGCCGCAGTGACCTGAGACACACCGCTGAACCAGGTGACATAGGCATGGAGGCCAGCCCTTGCTTCTTCTTTCTCTCTTGGCACTGTCTGCACCTCTTGCTGTGCCTGATAACAATCCACAGAGTGCCCGGAGGTCTGGTGATCTCCTCAGGGATGTGGTATTGATTGCTAGAATAAGCACTGGAGATGTCAGAGTTAAGTTGGCGGCCAATGCCTAGAAGTTCCTGGTGACTGTAGGTAATTAGTTCATTGCAGGAGGAGGACAAAAATGGTAGAAAAAAACACAGAAACAAGCACAGTAGTCCTGAGCATCTAGCCGCAGTGTGCGGACGTGCAGCCATCTTGATTTTTTTTTTTGTAATGACTAACTGACGTAAGATGGAGGGCGGAGTTGAAACGGTGAAGGATAGTTCTTAAAGTGACAGGCTTTAAATCAGACCGTTTCAAGAAAGCCAGGAAAAATAATAAACAAATTTGCTTAATTATTTTTAAAAATTAAAGAAAATGTGAACAAATTATGTCACAAACATTTCATTAAGACATGTGTGAGCTACTAAAATGTGGAAAAAGTGCAGTCACTGACCCCTTTAAATGTCACCCTCCCCAAATGCATTTCCCCCTGAATCATCTAGTTCCTGTGAACAAGTGATCTCTCACAGAACATATACCATCTTTTCCCCCTCAAGGCTTCTGTTGGCCCAAATTAAGCAGGCCTGTGTCCTTTGCTTTCAAGCCATCCCATGCCTGAGTCTTTTGTCCTCTAAAAGGTTGACCATGAATTATCTGGGTCTCAGACAGCTGTTTGTCCCTTAAAAAAAAAAAAAAAAACCACCCCAAGGATAGGAACTTTATATAAAATTGTTTAAAGCCCGTTCCATGTGGGCACTCCACTCTAGATCTGCCTTTAGGGTGGAGTTACATTTTCAAATGAGCAACTGTTGACTAAGTGCTGCCATCTAAGTTTTGGTGTGTGCCCTGGGTTCCATCTTTCAGGAGCCTGTGGAGCTAAGAAGGTTGCCAGAGAAAAAGAGCGAAACAGAAAGAGAGAGAAATTCCCATCTCTGGTTACCCTGTGGTTTGAAGCTCTATGCTCCGGGCTCCCTCACATTCCTGTATCACATTCCCACTCCTTTATTCAGCTCTGAACAGTGATCTGGTTGGGCTTGTTCATATTGATTCTATCTTCAGTGTCTTATTAAATCCAAACTAACAATTCCTTCAACCATCCAATAGACATTGTTTGGCAGAAAAATCAAATTTTGTCTGCTCTCTGCTCAAACCAACCTTATAATTACCATAAACATACAGGACTTCCTTTCCAAACAACATGCCAAATCAGTCATGCATTCATATGGCTCTGATTTAACTGTCAGCAGTTTTGTAAATTTCAGAGAACAAAAAGGGGGAAACCACATGAGTTAGTTTTGTCGTTTTTTTGTTTTTTTTTTAAAGTGAGGACGCCTGACAGGAAGTTTGTAAGCAAATTCATTGTGACATTTTGGGATTGATCTCACGATGTGTCAGTGTCTGGCATCGTCACACACAAACCATAACATCACATGTTTCTTCAATAATTCTGCTAGCCAAAACATGTATCAGAATCCTATTTAAACCATAAGTCAGTTCTCTAATGTTTTATTCATAATCTACAAAATATCCTGCTGCTACATGTTTACTTTGTTTCCATGCCTTTTATAATTGGCTGCCCCACATATCAGCCAACGAACTGCTGACAACTGGATGTCAGAGAAGCTGTAAAGGTTGATGGACAGGGTCTAATCTGAAAATACTGTGTGGAAAAAAAAAAGTGTTTACTCTCTGGGTCGTAACAGCCAAATGCACTGTCTATAAGGCAAACATAATTTTGAAGGCCAACTTCTGATGAGCATTGAAGGATGTAAATGTTAAAGAGCCTCAGACTGGGAAATGTTCACACCAATATCAAAATTAGCGGTTAGCATACACCTGTCTGGGATATTCACACTGGAGGAAACTCAAGAATTGTACAATCCTTTGCAATTTAACCAGATCATGAGTGATGGGGTAGCTCATTCCTGCCTGATGAAATCACCATAAGACCTTTGACTCTGACTTTACAATTGAGCACAGACCAGCTGAAGATCATTGTATGCGAGTTTGCTCAGTATTGGGGCAACTGCTTAGGAGTAGGGGTGGGAATCACCTGAAGTTGCACAATACAAGATAATCACAATACTTGGGTTGAAATGAGATGTTATCACGATGCTGTAACATGTGACTACTGCGATATTGTGTATTGCGATTTCCCATCACAATCTTTGTCTTGTTCAACTGTGCTGACCTAACCAGACAGTATTTAGCACCATCTAGTGACCTGAAAAGTCAACTGGTTTTTAGTAACGTGGTATCTAAATAGGTTAGTTTGTGTTTGCAACATTAATAATTTTTAATGAAGTATCACAATACTGGTGTCTCTGAATCAATACAGTATTGCCACCACAAAGTATCACAATATCACGGTGTATTGGTTTTTTCCCCCACCCCTACTTAGGAGGAGAAGTGATTCCTGTAAAAAAGTGGATGAACTAGCAGACAGATCGATGGATAGATGGATGCCATCACATTACCTCCTTTTGGCTTCCGGAATGAGCTAACCCTTTTTGTTTTGTTCATGCAACACCTGTGTGCTCTTTTCACATTATGATGGTAAGGCCTTTCATATGGACAAAATGTGTATATCGTATATGGACCCAACAGCCTTAGAAGTTAGAGAGTGAACTTGTGGCTCTATTTTTTTTTTTTTTTGTAAAAGGCCACTCTTGGGTTGTGCCTGAATCAGAGGTCATAATTAGAGGTGCACACTTATGGCCCTTTTCCAATAGCACCTACTCAGCCCGACTTGACTCGACTCTACTCTGTTTGTATGGATTTCCATTAGTACCTAGTACCTGGTACTAGGTACTAGGGATGGGCATAATTTACCGATTAACCGATAATTGATCATTAAGAATTTCACCGACGAAGTTCATTTTCGTCGACAAACCGTTTTTTTTTTTTTAAACAATCCGAGGTTATTAGGCCTATGCACGGCCGTCCTCAAACAATGCAATGGCAAAATTTGGGCACCAGGGGGCAACATTACACCATCGCCGTACCCCGGCGTGCCTCAGTTGATACATACGAGCTTCCGTAGGGCAAGCGGTTACGGCGAAGTGTTGCGTGGGACCATTTCAGTTTAAAAAATGACCAGGGGTACTGCAATCACTGCAATGCAGCATACAAATATACCTCATCGACAGGGTCCATGGAACACCCTTATTACGCGAAGAAACCGCCAACAGTGGTTGTGCGCTGAGTAATGGCGGTCGTGAAGATTCTTTTTTTTTTTTTCAGAAACTTTATTGAGAAGGTCATGAAGATTCGGTAGAAGACACACACACACGCGTGTGTGTGTGTAAGTGTACATACATACGTAGATGTAAATAAAGTGTACATAAATATGTTTTTAGAACTCTTATTCTTATACCAAGATACGTAACTCAAGATGAAAATGATTTACGTCTCGGCCAATCAGCTTGCGGGGTGAAACGTCTCGGCCAATCAGCTTGCGAGATTCCCGAGTGAGCCAACACGACAACAGCGAACAGAGAGAGAGGTGGATTCGAGTTGTGCCGCTCTCCGTGCACCTGATGTTCTAATGTAGTCTACCTGCCTTGTTACGTACCTAAAAATGTTAATGATTAACCGATTATTAATCATTAATTCTCCCGACGATCGGTGAAGAAAATTTCACCGAATGCCCATCCCTACTAGGTACTATTTTGGTACCTACTCCAGTGAGGTTCCAACCGTGCTCAGTCGAACTGAAAATGTGACGTCAGACTGCAGGCCTCTGACTGGCCAAGGCGTAACGTCAGTGGATGAGAGTGATGTCTTCACAAAATTCAAAACCGCCACTTGTAAATTCAGCTGTTAATTATTTCTGTGATAACCAATGAGATAAATGGCTACATACAAATCAACAACGTGGTTCAACGATGAGGTGCGGACTCTTCTGTGCTTGGTGGCTGACTAGAGAATCCAGAGGGAGCTATGGGGCTGAAAAGTTCATACAGTGGTGAAATTTGACCAAATATGGTTATTTTTCAGCAGTCCCCCCTTTGGTCCACACACTTCTTCCATTGGTGTTGCAGCACTTGGATCCCTGCACTTGAAAAATAAACTACATTTGGTCAAATTTCACCACTATGAACTTTTCAGCTTATGAACTTTTCAGCCCCCGTTGCCGGCAGAGTGACCCGAAATGAAACATCAGGAGGTATCCAAGCTGATGGCTGCTCATGGGGAAGAAGGTGAGTGTTTTGTGATTTTAAGCATCTTTCATGTTATTTATCCCATTGGTGACAAGCTCACTTTGAACAAACAAGGGTAATGCCATTGTCTCCTGTATGCTAGCTAGCCATCAATGCTAATTCCATGCTTTGCTTGTATTTTGCGATTGCTGTAATAAGTATTCACTTCTGACAGCAAAATGTCAGCATGTCAACAACATAACAGGATAATGGGCCACCTTCCTGTGGCCACCTTGAGGTGGTACTCTGTTGTAATGGAAAATGACCTAAACCATGTCAGGCTGAGTAGAGGCGAGTCAAGCTGAGTAGGTGCTAGTGGAAAAGTGGCTTTATTCATGAGGATGCACTTATCTCCTGTATGACAAGAAAGAAATGCTTGAATGAACCCAGTTCCACACCATTCACAGCCTTCTTGTTGTAGCCCAGCTCCAGCCTTTCTGCTCAGCTTCCCTTTTATCCTCCAGTGTGTCCATCATGTTTCCAAGCTATCCCAAGAGTCTGCTGGCGGAGGAAGCAGAGTTACCAGCTACCCTGCCTCTAGGCCACGCTCCCATCTCCCCAGTTCCCCTATACACCACCCAATGGGCCACCTACACAGGCTCCAAAAATAATGCTATGCTCCTGCTGGGAGGACCATGATCCATCACACAGATCTGATTACTTGTTTTGGCCACATCCTCTGTTCTCCTTTTGGACTTTGCTTGTTTCTATAAAACATCTGAAAGATATTCTTTACGAAGTGATATTGCCATGCTGTTGAGTTTGTGGGTTAAGAATTTCATTATGTTTTTTCTTTCCTGTGTTGTGTTCCTGTTTTCCTGTCTTTGCTTGTCCTCTGCATCTAATATGGTACTGTTCTGTTTATTCATTTTTTACTTCCTATTCAACTTTGGTAATTACTTTTGCTTGCATCCAGTATTGTTTCTGTAGCTAGTTTACTTAGTCAGCCATCATGTGCATATACAACTTCCTATGCCCTTCTGTTATTCTGTCAATTTGGATTCCAAGATGTCCACATTCTCCCTGTGATAACTTTTATGGACCAATGTTTTTCTCTTAACATTACCCTCTGGATAATTATTTATTTATCTACTTAATGACTTGAAGTTCTGCAATATTGTGCAACATAAGATAAGATGAGCCTTTATTAGTCCCACAACGGGGAAATTCCAGGATTGCAACAGCACAGGGATAGTAACACTTAGAGCAACAATCAGAAGGCAAGAAAAAAAACAAGCAAGCAAGAGCAGCTAATATACATATGTACATATTACTATAAAATATATATATACACACACACAGACACACAGTGCAGAGCATTGTAGCTGGATGGAATAAATATATGAATATATAAACACACAGTGCAGAGCATTGTAGCTAGATGGAATAAATATGTAAATATATAAACACCCACAGTACGGAGCATTGCAGCTAGGTGGAATAAATATGTAAGTATATAAACACACACAGTGCGGAGCATTGTAGCTAGATGGAATAAATACTGTATATAGATATATAAAAAACATCACATCTGCAGAAGCAGTACATCAGCCTGAAAAATGATGGCGAATATCTGTATAATTTTAATTTAACAGGGTTTTGAAAGTGTCTTGTTATTGTATATTATCACCTCCTTTTTTATGGATACTAGATTTAAAACTGAATATTGATAAATACCTGATGATAAACATCACTTTTATTGTTATTATTTAGTTTAAATCACCACAGCATGTGCTTGTGCTCATCTTTCATATTGCACATTTGATATACAATACTCCTAAAGAGAAAAAATCTGAAGGAATGCAGTACATGCAGCGTCGCGTGGTAAAATCGCCTCTTTGGTGTACTGAACAAGTAAAATGCTCATTAAGATGGTAGTTTGTGAATGGGTGTTGTTTACAGGCCATCAATTACAAAATCAAATAAGGTTGGTTTGTTTTCTTGACAAAATTATCTTCTGGGATCCAATGTCTTGAAAAACAATGTAACTGTTCCCTTCACTTTCTTTTCATGCAAATGCCTCTAAATGTAGCCACTTGCCAAGCCGCTAAAATTCACCCAAGAGCCACAAAAACAACATGCCAACTAAATTTTCCTTTAACTAAACTTTACATCCCTTGACACACTACTTGCACTTATCTGTGTTAATGTTCTTCATGATTCTGAAAAGCTGAATGATTTGTATTATTACTGAGGCCAGCAGCAGAAATTGGCTTCAAGGGGTCATTGGGCACACCTTTTCCACATTCTAACAGCTCACACATCTTAACAAAACGTTTGTGACATGTTTTGGCCAAATTTTCTTATTTAATAGTTGCAGCATAATCTGTCAATCATCTTTTGCAGCCTTTCTCAGAATGGATGGTTTGAGTGCATTCATCTTTAAATCTCTAAGATGGCAGTCAACTCCACCCTCCCTCTTATGCCATTATTGCTAATCTTAGCTCATAGCTCAACTAATGTAAATTTGTCTCAAAGAATGAATCAAATAATGCATCCCTGGTGGACAGGGGTGTGTAGTTCCAGTCATCGATAAGACATGACCAATCCCCTGGAGCACAATAAGCACAGAAACATTCGCGAATGGATGGCTAAACTGCTAGCTTCAGCTAGATGCTTTTGATCCCAGTTATACAGTGGTGTAAAAAAGTGTTTGCCCCCTTCCCGATTTCCCATTTTTTGTACGTTTGTCACACTTAAATGTTTCAGATCATCAAACAAATTAAATATTAGACAAAAATAACACAAGTAAACACAAAATGCAGTTTTTAAATGAAGGTGTTTATTATTAAGGGTAAAAAAAAATCCAAACCTACATGGCCCTGTGTGAAAAAGTGATTGCCCCCTGTTGAAACATAAATTAACTGTGGTTTATCATATCTTTGGAAAGCTGAGTTCAATTTCTCTAGCCACACTCAGGCCTGATTACTGCCACACCTGTTCTCAATCAAGAAATCACTTAAATAGGACCTGCCTGACAAAGTGAAGTAGACCAAAAGATACTCAAAAGCTAGACATCATGCTGCCATCCAAAGAAATTCAGGAACAAATGAGAAACAAAGTAATTGAGATCTATCAGTCTGGAAAAGATTATAAAGCCCTTTCTAAAGCTTTGGGACTCCGGTGAACCACAGTGAAAGCCATTATCCACAAATGGCGAAAACATGGAACAGTGGTGAACCTTCCCAGGAGTGGCCGGCCATTCAAAATTACCCCAAGAGCACAGCAACGACTCATCCAAGAGGTCACAAAAGACCCCACAACAACATCCAAAGAACTGCAGGCCTCACTTGCCTCAGTTAAGGTCAGTGTTCATGACTCCACCATAAGAAAGAGACTGGGTAAAAATGGCCTGCATGGCAGAGCTCCAAGACAAAACCCACTGCTGAGCAAAAAGAACATAAAGGCTCGTCTCAATTTTGTCAGAAAGCATCTTGATGATCCCCAAGACTTTTGGGAAAATATTCTGTGGACTGACAAGACAAAAGTTGAACTTTTTGGAAGGTGTGTGTCCCATTACATTCAGCGTAAAAGTAACACAGCATTTCAGAAAAGGAATATCATACCAACAGTAAAATATGGTGGTGGTAATGTCTGGGGCTGCTTTGCTGCTTCAGGACCTGGAAGACTTGCTGTGGTAAATGGAACCATGAATTCTGCTGTCTACCAAAAATTCCTCAAGGAGAATGTCCAGCCATCTGTTTGTGACCTCAAGCTGAAGCGCACTTGAGTTTTGCAGCCAGACAATGATCCAAAACCCACCAGCAAGTCCACCTCTGAATGGCTTCAGAAAAACAAAATGAAGACTTTGGAGTGGCCTAGTCAAAGTCCTGACCGGAATCCGATTGAGATGCTGTGGCATGTCCTTAAAAAGGCGGTTCATGCTCAAAAACCCTCCAGTGTGGCTGAATTACAATTCTGCAAAGATGAGTGGGCCAAAATTCCTCCACAGCACTGTAAAAGACTCATTGCCAGAGATCGCAAACCCTTGACTGCAGTTGTTGCAGCTAAGGGTGGCCCAATCAGTTGTAAGGTTTAGGGGGAATCACTTTTTCACACAGGGCCATGTAGGTTTGGATATTTTTTACCCTTAATAATAAACACTTTCATTTAAAAACTGCATTTTGTGTTTACTTGTGTTATCTTTGTTGAATATTTAAATTTGTTTGATGATCTAAAATATTTACGTGTGACAAACATACAAAAAAATGAGAAATCGGGAAGGGGGCACTTTTTCACACCACTGTATATAGTACTACAAGAAAATAAGCTAAAATTATGTCTAAGAATGATAAATATATTCAAGTATTATAGATGAACAAGGATTCCAGTAGGAGGTGAATTGAATTTATCGAAAATAGCGATCAAAACCAGCCGGATCAACAGTTAAGCTAACACTAGGCAGCCCGTCCATCACTTCCTCCCCACCGACACGAACACCAACTGCCTATCCAAGTTAATGCTAACAGATTGATATAGCATCATCGTGAAAATATAAGAAAATAAGCCAGAATGATGCGAGATACATTATCTACTGTGGATTAGAGAACCAGGTGGAAACGGTAACATTTACTGTATTAGGGGTGACCAAAATCCATCCATCCATCCATCCATCCATCTTCTTCCGCTTAATCCTTTTTGGGTCGCAGGGGGCTGGAGCCTATCCCAGCATCTTTGGGCGAGAGGCAGGGTACACCCTGGACAGATTGCCAGTCCATCGCAGGGCCAACACAGAGAGACAGGCAACCATTCACTCTCACAGTCATACCTAAGGACAATTTAGAATCCCCAGTTTGATGCCAATTAACCTAACTTGCATGTTTTTGGCATGTGGGAGGAAACCGGAGAAATCCCAGAGTAAACCCACGCAGACACGGGGAGAACATGCAAACGCCACACAGATCACTGTTGGTCGGGGGCTGGGATCGAACCCAGGATCCCCCAGCCAAGGGGTGACCAAAATCAGAAGGGAAAAAAAACAGTATAAACTACCCATGGTAAACAAACTTCTTTTAATGCTGTTCGCGCATGACAGAGCAGCGGGCAGGTATCAAGGACGGTGATGGCTGGGTTTATCATTTTATACTGTCCCGTGGCAAATCCAGAAGAGTCAAAACAGCTAATCTGACACAGAAACGATATAAAGACTGTGTGTGTGGGTTTTTTTAAATAAATTAGTGTTTTGATATTTTTTTCAATAATCAAGTGACCAATAGATGCATTTCTGAAGGTTAAAACGTACATAAACACAATTTTTCAGTCAATGACACCTTCATTTTGTAAGCTTGTTTTTAATTTTTTATTGTTGTTTCTAACCATGACTGTGCATGTTTAGTGTCTATTGAACAATATTATCAATTTACCATTTTGCCTTTTTCTTCATATTCTAAAAGTATAAATGACATCAGTTATAAGAGTTCACTGCATGACACTAATTATCATTAAAAAGGAAAAGATAACATTAAAAAGTTGGCTTGAGAATATACAATACGGCCTTAATTATGTCGACTCAATAGCAAGTTACCACTCTTCCTGTATGTGTGCACCACCACCCTCTCAAATTCCACAGTAGCCAGCAGTGGAACAAAGAAAACACATGTTTCAAATAGCCAAGTCCAGCACTCACTGAAAATACACACGTAATCACAACCGCATGTCAACATGCAAACAATGTATAGAAATGTGTAACATGAAACATGAAAATGTGCAGGCAGGAATGCATGTACTGTAGCACCTCAAAAATCAAATAATTTGGTGGAAAATAAATCTGTAAATACTTGCAAAATGCTCCTGGATGCCTAAAGGTTGTTTTTGAATTAATACATCCTTGATTTTTGGTGTTTCTTCTACTGTATTGACGTGTAAATGTATAGAATTGTTTTTGCTCAAGTACATGTGTGTCTTTTATTAGCCGTCTCATCTAAGATCTTTCTGGCAAAATCTAACTTAAGACTTGCTGACAGACGAGCTGATGAAAGAACTGCCTTCATGTGCAGAATTTTTATCAACAGCTATGAGATAGAAATCACTCCACTTTCTTCCACTGACCTCTCCATTTCCTGGCGAGGACATTATATCAGACCACTGGTTTCCTATCTTCTATGTGTGTCAAGATAATGGGTATACCACCTGTGATTTTACCTTTAATTTCTGCACCCATCACCCTATCTTGCACCATGTACTATCACTCAATAAATGTATTTCTTCCAATAAAGCATATTCTTTAAATGAAAGTGGAACTTCCCCTTTAAAACTGAAAATAACTGAAAGTAGGCTTTGGGGGTTCTACAGCACTGGAGTTCATGTGAGACTTACTTATCCAAGGGATATCTTATTACGTCCATTCATTCTGGAGCGAGAGCAGTGTAACCTTTTGACTGGGGAGCTAAATCATGGCCATTATCCACCGGCAGTGCTCGTTATTCTGCACTCCCTCTGTGGGACAGAGTGGTCCGATTGACTAACTGTTCCCTAAACTGTTTCCTTTACATGGAGGGAGGCAGAGAGGGGAAAATAGCAGAGCGAGTGGGATGGTGAAAATGTACAGAAAGATAAAGGAAAACCAACTGACAAAGTGGCTTCTTTTTAAACAGAAACTTACTTTTCATGAAGCAGAAGAAAGTTATCTATAGAAAGCAAGGTGCCAGGCTGCTAAATGCTGCCAAAACTATACCCCACTTAGATGAGGTGTCATTTTCCAAAGAATCCCTTGCAGACACACAAATGAATAGGGCCTTTTGTTCTACATGGGGGAAAAATTACAAGTAAATACTTGGGGAAAAAGGAACACATCAGTAATCTATTTCGAAACGCAGCAATTTTGTCAGTAACACTGTCTGTCTGTCTGTGTGTGTCTGCACAGTTGACCAAGTTTAAGCATCTGTGACTGTGTCTCTTGTAAGCCGATATGCCGTTCCTCACTGATAAATGCATGACATATGTCTGGCCAACAAATTAAGCATTTTTGATGTAACACAAAACCCAATGAATCCTGTTTTTAATACTGAATGTCAGTACATATATCTGTGAATGTACCCTGCAGCATAAAGTGTGCATTTTGTTTTCTATACTTAATGAGTGGCACTGGTAAGCTTATCTGAGGGTAATCTTGTGTGTCAAAGAAAGGATTAGAAAAGTGTTACAAATGGAAATCACAAAGGTTAAGATTCTGCTGAATGCAGGTAGTGACTCATGTACCATATGATTACATGTACTTGTGAAAATTAGAGAAATGGGAATGGAAAAGTGTCAAATGTGTACAGCTGAGTTTTTCTGTCTAATATGATTCTGTGAGACTTCTTGGAGAAGTACCACTCAGCCAGCTGAAAGTTAAATGTCTTCCTTCCAAGCAGCCTCGGTTCTGTGGCCCATTTGCTTGCTAACTGCTGGGCTGTTATTCTGCTGCTGACTGACACCGACCTAATGGCTGCTAATGGTTTCTAGTTTTATTGCCTCCCTCTTTAGCGAAAATGTAAGATGCAATGAACAGTTTCCCAGTGCCTTTTCTCCCGCCCGTATCTTTGATGTTTTCTGACTGACTTCGTTACCAGATGACTTTGCCTACTCCATCTCAAATCAGACATCGCCCACAGGGTACTTTCCCTCAAAGAATGGGAAAAACGACACTTGATAAGCCTTTAGTCAAATAATATAGTTTGATTAAATGAAGATGAAACTTTGAGGAAAAAAAATAATTTTGCAATCCGTTATATTATAAATCCAGATTTGGTGAGGAGAAATCGTCATCATCACCTGATTTAATCTGAATAAAACTCTACAAGCAATATTAGGAGTAATGAGAAATAGAAGTGGATTGTTTTCATGTGCTGTATTCTACATTTTTTATTTTAATGTCCAATTTTTGTATATGTACTAGTAGTGAGCCACAATTAAAATTTTTTTAATTGTGATTAAACAAAAAAAAAATGTGTGTTTATTCTTGATTAATGACGATTAAATGTAGAATTGTTTTTCTATGTAATGTCCCTTAAATTTGTCATTTTACAAGTTTTCCCACACTTTTATTAACACAGGAGTGGAGTTGTTAGCTACAGCAGTGAATAGCAAAAACGTGTCAGCTTCAGCCCGCCTGCGGCAAAACACTGCGACCACGCAAAACACCCAGCCACAGAAGTCTCTCACCTCCCTTTTCGATGGGAGTTCCAGTAGTAGATAGCGCAGTTTGTTTTCTAGGGAGTGGACATTCACAAACAGAATTGATGGAAGCCGTGTTCACCCGGAATTAGCCTTTAGCTTAGCTGTTAGCCCGTTTCACCTCTGCTTTTCATGGCATAACGCCAGCAGTAACATGACTGCATTGTAACGCTGACAATGCCGCGCTTCGCTGTTTGGATCCCGCGGCATCTTTCATCTTTCAAGAGATGAAGCACCGGACCAGTGGTGCCCAGGACCCGTTCCCGGACCCTGGACCCTGCAGCTGTTGGCCTGCTAGTGGGTTTAAATTATTTTTTTACCTGTTTACATTTCTTTGTATTAATGGGGGGGGGGGTATACAAGCCTTTTGGAAATTTGGTGCAAGATAACAAAGGTGTTGATTGTCTTTCTTTACATTTCTATATTAATGTTATACAACACAATGTCTTCAAACTGTCACTTAATGCCATAGAGGTAACCTAGGTGAAGATAATGCTCACAGAAAAGGCTTCATGTGAACAAGACAGGTTCAGTAAGAAACAAAAAAAATCTGCAATACCAGTGCCACCAAGTAGAATCTCTGTAACGTCTGAATATACATTAGGTACAATAATATTTTTAGAATGTATAGAAAAAAATAGTTCATCTGAAACATGCTGTCGCTGATGTATTCATTAGTGACAGCAAGCAAAATAACATTGTTACATGTTTATGTAAAAAAAAAACCAAAAACTTACGAAGCACGGTAAATGTGGGGAAAAATACTATTCTTACCCAACTCTCATATCTGTCATTCTCTCTATAGTTCTGATCAGCTGTCTAATACAATAAATTGACAGAATGGGAGTTGTTGGTGAAAAGACTTTATCTTAAGATAAAAGCAGTTGGTAAAGAGAATAAATTAGGGAAACGCCTCGATGCAGGGCACACAGACATGCTGCACTGGACTTTTCTCTCAAGAAAATCCTTCACCCTTCGCTGCCCTTTTACTCTTTATTTCCTAAAGCCACTCTTTCACATTGCCCTACTCTCCGTTTCTTCTGGAACACACAAACACTTCCATGCACAACTCTTGGCACAGACAGAGAGCTTCATGCATTCAGTGCTTGGTCTGTGATTTTAATCTTTTCTCTTTTTACCAAACTTTTTGGACTTTTCCTGTACAGACTTGGAAGGGCCCCTGGTGGTTCAAATTTAAAATTCAGAAAAATACAATTTAAAAAGAAAAAAAAAATCACACACTTACACCCGTTAGCATACAAGCGTTATCGCACATGAGCACACACTGAAAGTCACCCCTGGCATGCCTGTGTCTTTTCTCTGCAAATGACACAGTGGCACCGGGTCCCTGCTTAAAGCCTGATGATTCCCAGCCTCGTCACCGTGGGCGATGGAATGTCCTGTCACTATGGGGAAACGAAACGCCCTGCCGCCACAGGAGATGGAATGCCATGTCACCTGGAGTAAAGGAATGCCTTGTCACCCAGGGTAACGGAATAAAGACATAAACCTCTACGACAGTCCAGACATAGAGGTATGACACATGAGGCACATATGGAGAGGGAGGGATAAAGCAAGCGACAGAAAGAGATTGTAGATGGGATGGTGGGGGGTATGTTGCTAGGGCGGAGAGCAGGAGGAGGAACAGGAGTACCAGTTAGCTAATGGCTCAGAAGTAATGTGACCTACTGACTGTTAGAAGGTCAGACAAGCTAATAAGGCTAACCCCTAAAAAATTTCATTTCTAATTATTGTCAAATTAGTAACACCACAATTCACCATGCAATTCGAAGTACTGTAGGTTAATTTTCTTTTATTCTGCATACCTCTTCTAGAGCACAGTATCTGTAGACATGAGTAAACAAAATTCATACGTAATAAGAGGAAGATGATATCCCTGCCTCCATCCACTCCTGGCAAAGAACGGCATGGGTCTTCCAGTGACCTGAAATGTAATCACAACACTCAAGCCAAAATAGCCACCGCAAACAAAAATGATGATGGTACAGACAAGTAAAAAGCATATATTTCTTTAGCCAGAACCTTACTTCCAAAATCCACACAGTTTGGCCTTTATAGCCTTTTATATCACAATTCATTCCCTAATTGTTGTTCACTTCTAAACCACTATTTTGTCAATGCATGCTTATGAGGAGGGGCAAGTTCTTCAGCTGAATATGTGGTAGGGCTGGGCGATTTAAAAAAATAAATACAGACATTCGTGGCGTAAAATCTTGTTCATGTCGGGTGTTTTTTTTCAGTTTTTCCCCTCTCCCTGTTGTGTGCATGTGTATATGACAGCTTTCATGTACTTCCTGTCATGATCTGAGCACAGAAGGATTCCGCCGTGCTCAGTCTCATGGCTTTTTTCCATATTTGTATATTTGTTGTATTTTGTGTTCTTTGTTTCCTGTCATTTTGTCCTTGGATGGTTTTCTTATATCTTGTATTATTTCTTAGTTTACGTTCATCACAGTCTTGTTATTTATATGTTTGGTATTATCTGTATTTATCCTTCAGTTTATTATGTGTCCTTATTGTAGTTCTCTCTTTCTCTCCAGGGCTGCAGATGTCAGTGACACTTCCTTTTTCCATTTCGCTCTGGCAGTGGGCGGTGCCCCTGTCAAGCTGTCAGTCCGGTCTTTCCTCCTCTCTTGACTCTCAGCTGATTCCTGTCATGTAATTAGGTCAACCTGCCCACTCATGTGATTCACACCGGCTGTCATTCATTTTCATCGGGTTATGCCTTATTTAAGACTGACTGTAAAATGTCCTTAGGTATGACTGTGAGAGTGAATGGTTGTCTGTCTCTCTGTGTTGGCCCTGCGATGGACTGGCGATCTGTCCAGGGTGTACCCTGCCTCTCACCCTAAGATGCTGGGATAGGCTCCAGCCCCCCCGCGACCCGAAAAGGATTAAGAGGAAGAAGATGGATGGATGGATGGATGTTTCATTCACTCGTTGTCAGAGCCTCGTCTAAGCTACTCATTCCCTGTTCCAATGGTTGCCTTGCTATCTTCTACTCATTTGTAAGTTTATTTTTGTGCACTTTTTGTATTTTGTGTTTCTGTTAATAAATGCCACAAACTGCAGTTCAGCGCCTGGGTCCTTCCTCTGCCCCGAAGAGGCATTTGTGACAGAAGGCTCTGACAAGTTCAAGACCCAGCAGCTGTAGTTTGTGGTTTCTCTTTTTGTTTTACTCACCTGTTTTTTGGGAGCGGTCAACATGTCACCAGCTCTCATGGACTCTGCAGGTGGGCGCGAGTACCCGATGAGCCTGGAGTGGGAGTGCTACAGAACACTCATGGAGGTGGACGGACTCATCTCCACAGCTCGCATCACTCCAACCCCAAAGGACGCACTGTGATACCTGGGGCTCGCAGAGTCAGCTGCTCGCCGGTGCCCTCAGCTCAAGGAGCATGTTGAGGGGGTGGAGAAGATTTCACTGGTGGTGGCTATGCAACATGAGAACAGTGGGATGGTGAGGAATTCCCCGAAGAAGCCTGGGCCAGCGCCGAAGGGGAGGCATCCCCGAGCTTCTGTGTTATTGGCTCCTCAACAGTCTCCGACACCAGTTCCAACTCCAGCTCCATTTGCTCCAGGACGCTGCTGTCCAGTGAGATCCTACCGTAAGAACGCCTCCACCTCTCAGTCAGCAGTTTCTCCCACGCCGAGCCAGACAATTCCCACAGCAGTTCCCCCTTCTAGTTCTCCTTCCCTGGCTGTCCAGTTAGCCTCCTCTTCCTCTTTTGTTGCTGCGACTCCCGTCTCCTCGACACATCCTCCCGTTGCTGAAGGTCTGGCCATTTCCTTCCCGGCTCCGCCCATCACCGTGCCTGCAGGGGCAGCTCCTCCACGATCCCCTGAGGGGCCCATGTCCACGGTAGCCACGGAGGCGGCTGATTCAAAGCCAGCTGCAGCAGAACCCATCATGCCCCGGAAATTCAGGCAAGTGTTTTTTCATTCTCTATTACCAACACATGAATTACCTTGCCTGATACCCGATGGTGGGGCTTAGTTATTGCAGTCCCCTGAGTCCTCACCACCTGCTGCAGACCACACCACCTTACCTGCTCTCTCCGTGTTCCCTCCTATTTTCCCCAAGTGTCCGCTGGTCCCAGGGTTGAGCCGCTGGACGACGGAGGAGCCTGCAGACTTGGTTCCAGCACTGCAGCCACGGTCTGGGTGGAGGGAGAGCGCTGTGACCGAGCTGAAGCCTCTGCCAATGTTGGCGCATCCCCTGGCATCAGCAGAGCAGGATCCAGTGCCAGCAGGAAACCGACCTCCTGTGTCCATGCCAGGTGAGCCACCTGCGGGGGCCACTTCACTGGGGGGTCCTGGGACTGCATTCACCACCATGCCTGCTGTAGGGGCCGCCGCAGCAGAGTCGAAGCTGGACCTCCAGCGGACCGGGCCCGAGACGCCGTCGCCTGGATCAACAGAGTCCTGGAAGGCAGTGGAGCTGAAGCTCAGGCAAGTGCTCTTCTTTGTTTTCACTGTTTCTTTTTTGGAGAGATCTTGCCTGGCTCTTGGTGGGGAGAGCCAAGTGCAGCCATTGGCTGCACCTGAGCTCACCTCGCTGGGCTCCACTGCCGCCGGTGACCCTGACCCTATGTCTGTCCCGCTTGTCTGAGCCTTTCCCCAGGGTCATCGAGGTTTGTCCAACTTCGCCAGAGGTCTCTGTGGGTTCAGTCTCGCCGCCCAGGACCTCCGTGACCCCTGCTCCCCCTTCAGCTGAGGTCATCGCGGGTGCTCCGTCCCAGCCCGGGACCTTCGTGGGTGCAGCTCCTCCTCAGTCCAGCTCTCCATGGGTGTTGTGTCCCAGTCGGGGGCCATCGTGGGTGATGTGCCCCAGCCTGAAACCAACGTGGGTGCTGCACTCCAGCTTAGGTCCGCCGTGGATGTCATGCTCCAGCCCAAGGGCCACCGTGGGTGCAGCTCTAACCCAATCCGGGTCCACCACGGGTACAGCTTTGCTCCAGCCCAGAGCCACCGCGGGTGCTGCTCTACTTCAGCCCGGGGCCACCGCAGGTGCTGCTATGCCCCAGTCTGGGGCCACTGAGGGTGCTGCAGGGCAGTACAACGCTGTCATGGTCCCCTCTCCTCTGCCCAAGGCCGTCATGGTCCCCTCTCCTCTGCCCGAGGCCGTCGTGGTTCCCTCTCCTCTGCCCAAGGCTGTGGTGGTTCCCTCTTCTCCGCCCCAGGCTGTGGTGGTTCCCTCTCCTCCACCTGACGTTGTCGTGGCTTCCCCTACTCTTTCACCATCCACACCGCCCATTCTTCCTGTTGGGCGGCCGCCTCCTGGACTACCCCTTCTGTTCGGGTGGTTGAAGAACTCTGGAAGGCCGCCCGACAGACTGTGCCACTGTGGTAGGTGGTCCATATTCTCTGGGAAGCCGCCTGATTCCTTCTATCGAGCCAACCACCAGGCCTGGGACTCTGGCTGCCTGCCTAAACTGTCCGACTCTCCGGCCCAGGGGGTTTAGGCGGTTTTATTTTTGCCTGGTGTGGGTCCTGAGCGTGGTTTTTGTTTTTGTCTCTCCTAGCCTGTTCCCTCTCCATCCGCCCGGGGCGGTTTATTATTCTACTCCTTTTTTGGGGGGAGAGGGGGGGTCCTTTTTAATTTTTTTCATGCTACCCTGGGTGTCTGGTTTCCACCGCTTGAGAGGGGGCCTCTGTCATGATCTGAGCAAAGAGGGATTCCACTGAGCTCAGTCTCATGGCTTTCTTCCTTATTCGTTTTATTTTGTGTTCTTTGTTTCCTGTCATTTTGTCCTTGGTTGGTTTTCTTATATCTTGTATTATTTCTTAGTTTACATTCTTCACAGTCTTATTTATATGTTTGGTATTACCTGCATTGATCCTTCAGTTTATTATGTGTCCTTATTGTAGTTCTCTCTTTCTCTCCGGGGCTGCAGCTGTCAGTGGCACTTCCTGGTTTCACTCTGGTAGTGGGCAGTGCCCCTGTAAACCTGTCAGTCCCATCTTGCCTCCTCTCTTGACTCTCAGCTGATTCCTGTCATGTAATTAGGTCAACCTGCCCGCTCATGTGATTCACACTGGCTATCATTCATTTTCACCGGGTTATGCCTTATTTAAGACTGACTGTTTCATTCACGCATTGTCAGAGCCTCATCTAAGCTACTCATTCCCGTCGGCACCCATTCCTTGTTCCAACGGTTGCCTTGCTATCTTCTAGTGCTACTCATTTGTAAATTTATTTTTTTGCACTTTTTGTATTTTGTGTTTCTGTTAATATATGCCACAAACTGCAGTTCAGCGCCTGGGTCCGTCCTCTCTGCCCTGGAGAGGCATTTGTGACACTTCCCCTTTAAAACGTCTCCTGCATGTGCGGTCACGTGACGCCACAATCTAGAAGCAACACAGCCAGTGTTGTTCAAAAGCAGCAGAACATGGCGCAAAAAAATAAAATGGATTGTTTCAAAAAGAAGTGTGGTGTCTGTCAACATAGTATGAGATGACTGACTCTGTTTCATCTGAAGATGAAAAGAAAAAGAAAGCAAAGGGCATGGAAACTATGCTCCAAAGATAACTCAGTTTTTCCTCTGGCTTAAAGACCTTGGCGCGGTGGCAACATATATTTCCGGGAAAGGAGGGCAAGGGGGCACAGACAACACATGACACTATTGTAACTGGAATATGTTAATTTTATACTATTTAGTATTTCTTTTTTTATCTTGCACAGTAACTTTTCATATGGAACTTACTATTTGAAGTATTGTACAACCAAGGCTTGAATGTTGGAATATTGGGCCAGTTGGGGTCCCACCCAGACATCCTGTGTTTGGACTTTTTACTGGTGTCATCCTTCTCTCCTTCCTCTGCTGTCACCTCTCCTGGACCCTATGCCTGAACACTTTCCTCTCCTTGGCTCCTCTCTTCTGTCTCATCTTGCCCTCTCTGAAGCTGTCTAATTCAGCTTCTCTCTCTGTAAATGGTGGTATACAAACAGGTTAGAAAATATAAAGTGTCACATTTTGTCTGCAGGATTTTTTTGTCATGGTTTGAAGTAATTTAATTCGCTCATGCTTCTCTCGGACAGTGACGGACACCAGCAAGACACTCTGCCTGCCGACTGGAACATGTGGGTGGGGCACTTCCGAACTCTGCATGGATGATGGTCATGCGCGCTGTTTGTGTGCGCACTTGTGAAGCATCATTCCTTCATATTTTTTCTTAAATTTATATGTCCTTAGCATAGCGGCATAATTTCAAGGGTGGCGACCAGCCACACGTAAATGTTACCAGAGGAAACCCTGGATAAATCGCTGTTAACCTCTGACTGCTATTTACATCATGTCAACCCTTTACAGTGGGAGTGGACGACAAAATGGACATGCTAAGGCTGTATTTGAGAACCCAATCAGAGACTCATAATCCTTCTGTGGTGATAACATAATCATGGATGTGTAAAAGATTCCCCCAATGCAGCTAACAAGCCAACAACACGTGAGATATGTAAACACTGACTTCTGCACTGGGCAATATTTAATTTGGTTACATATGTGTGAAATGCCAATAGGACTGTGCTTTATTATGCTATGCTTATTTACTGCCAAATCACCTCTTTTGTAATATTGCTTCATTGCAAAGTTTGTCGGTGAACTATAAGGGAGAAGGAGGAAAAAAAAAAACATTGAATCAACACAAAAGGTTAATTAACCGTGATGCTCATTTAAGGCAAAAATGCCCAACCAATATGTGCTGCAAAACAAATTCTTTAATATATTAAAGAACAGTCAGATTTAACTGATCAGTCATTATTCCATTCAAACTCAATAGCACAATAATGTGTGGTTATGCCAAATGTCCTGGGTGCGCTACTCCCGAAGTTAAAGGAATGTTAAGGCCTTCAAAGACAAAAAATAGCTAGCTAGCTAGTTAGCTACAGTTGCAGGCCTCTCCCAGTTCTTCCATCTCACCCATAAGATCTTGGTGATCACTGAAGAAAAACCTTATTTAGACCTTTATAATATCAAGACAGGGTGCTCATAAAGAAAAGAAAAAATTATTCACATTTTGCTTTATGGACCCCAACAAGTTATCAAACAATAAACGATTCACCAAATCCACTGTTCTTCCCCAGCAGCCAACTCTCAAACCTTATCTTGGTTCAGGCATTTACAGCGTTTTCTGCTCATTTTCAATTAAATCTTCCATAAATTCCTGTATAAGAAACTATTGGAATAGCTGTAGCATCTGTTAGGCCTTTTTTAAATTAGGATCATCATGATTTAAGTGGCCTAGAGTGAAAAAGTCGGCATGCTGACCCTAACATCAACTTACCCTCACTGTAGGAGTTAAATTTAATATTCTATGTAAACAAAACAAGGAGTTACATAATATGAATTCTGGTTTCTTGATATGCGTCCGCTGCAGCTAAAGAGAAACTCCACAACAACCAGAAGGCAAACAGTCCATCTAGAGTCAGACAGTTATGAGCAGACAGGTGAAATGAGAGAAATGGACTCAGACAGAAAAAGAGGGCTGCAAAAAAAATGAAAGACAGACCCAGCAGAGATCACGGCAAGGCACTTTAATTGAAAAAAAAGGCAAAAGGGAAAATCATTAAACAAGCCCCACTGGTGTCTCCCATATTAGGTTCCCCCTGCTGGTGTCATGCTGATTAAATTCCCCCTTGTTTCCCTTAACAAATTCTAAACTCTCTGACAATTTGTTAAGGAGAAGGATTATATAGAACTGTAGGAAAACTCTGTGCTTGGGTGTATTTTTCTGTGCGCATAAGTGCATGACTGCTTAAAGGGCTTTTATGCTCTTACAAACTTTCATTGTGGCAATTTAAAGTGCAGTGAAAGTACACATGCTTTATTAAATACTTTCACCAACACTAATAAGACATTATTAATGACTTGCTGGTAGAAATGATACCAAGGGAAGATTTTGCTTTTGGATACTACAATGCAGCTCTCTTTTCTGGTTTGTGCTTGACGGCATTATGATGTGCAATATTGACTCTGGAAAAAAAGGACACCTACTTGCTGCTTGACTTCCTGTCAGTTTCCCTTTATTCCTTCTCTCGTAGCCTGTGTCACTTTTCTCTCCCTCACTCATCATCAGCATCACAATATTTTCCAGCTGCTTTGCGAGATGGAAACATTAACCGAGTCTGAGCCAGCGTGAACAGCTGCAGGCGTCCATTCCCATATATTACGGTATGCCTAACCTCCACATATTCCCTTTATGACAAGCCTATCGCTGAGTACACTAGACCTCATTACTCTCATTAGCTTTTACAGCACTTGGCTGGGAGAATATTTGAATTTGTGGAAAGACAAGAGAATGGACTGCTGCTGTAGTTTCACCAGTAGTCTACATGTTTTTCAAAATGCAATGCAAAATTGGATTTGTTTATGTGGTTTATGCAGGCTTCTGATGCTTACCGTACAATATCAAAGCCAATTACTTTGTGGTATTGGCATACAGCATCCCTAGAATTGCATACAAATCAACAAATGAGAAAAACTATACAAAATCAGAGAGCTTGATGTTGCTGTCTTTAAATTTACTCTGCAGAAAATGGAACTGGCTGACTCGCTCAAAGCCTAAAATTTGATGTTATTTTAAAGGGATCATTGATTGCACTTTCTCCTACATTATACATAACAGCTGACATGTCTTAATGAAATGTCTGTGACATGTTTTGTTCAAATGTTCTTTAATTATTCAATTATTGCAGCAAAGCTGTCTGTTTTCCAGCCTTTCTGTAAATTGCCCGCTTTGAGTGTATATTCCTTTGAATCTTCAGACTGAACTTAACTGCGAATTTAACAAAATAAGCCAGAATGGGATAAGATATATTATTGACTGTAGATTAGCGAACCAGGTGGAAACAGGGATGTCTCTTAGGGTGAGTGAAATCTAAAGAAACTAATAATATAAACCATGCTTGGTAAGCTAACTTGTTATCTTACTGTTCCCCACATGATTGGCCAATAACAGAGCAGTGGGAGGGTATCAAGGACGTGCCGGGATGAGTTTACTATGAAAGTGCGGCTCCGAAACAGTCAATTTTGCTTTTTATTTAGTAAAATTTTTTTATAAAAACTGTTTTTTTTAAAGATAAGTAAGCATAATGATATTTTTTTGATAATGACCTGACCAACAGATGTCTTTCAGAAGGTTAAGACCTACAAAAAAAAAAATTCAGTCAATAATCCCTTTGTGTTGTTTATTTCCATTTAGTTATTTTATTTTGATAGAAAAGTGAAACTGAAACGCCATGTATAACATTATTATGGAACTATTAAAAAGTTTGTTAAAAAGCCGAGTTAGATGGCAGAAGCTTCTTCTCTCCTCTAGCCTCAATATGTCTGAAACCAGCTGAGGTAGTCAGACAATTTCAGCATTTTCACTGTACAATTAGAGCCACTCAGACCAATCATGCCATGCCGTTATTTCCTCTACACCACCTGCTCCATATGCTGACAGAGCCATACCTATTGCTATGTCAGTTTTAGCAAAGGGAGCATCTAACCAGCTCTATAGCATAAAGCCCTGTGACCCTTTCCATAAAATCTTTGTCTCTGAACCGAATAAATTCATTCAGTTTCCTAACCACTTTATCCTAGCATGTAGTGAACTGCATGCAACACAGTAGATCTTCACACAGCTCCGGGTGATACATTTATATGAGGGAAGTAAGCTATATAAGCGCCCAGAGGTCTGTCTGGACAACAGTAATGGGGAGAGTTTGGGTGACAGTGAATATGCACATGTGGGTCTTTCCTACATAAATAAGAAGTACCCACACCAGCAATCTGCCAGCATACGCCTGTGTCTGCACGCATGCACGCACGGCAGGCGAAAGTCCCAGAACAGCTCGACAAGCTTAATACCATTATCAAGATTTACAGCAACGCTCATGTGGGACTTACATCAAAATGGTTGGTGCAACGCACAGACAGAACCCATGTCCCAATTAGAGAGCCTGAGGAACAGCAGCGTACGCACACCCACAAGACAACACACAATCCCTCTCATGCAATCTCTATGTCCCACTATCTTTCCCTCTCAGACACTTCTGCATATTCACAATCTCTTGAATGCTGCCTCACACACACACGCACAAACATGCACGCAAGCCCACTACACTCCCCCCGGGGATGGTGCCTCTGGCCTTTACGGCTGGAGGAGGAGGAAAAAAAAAATGCTGAAATGGTGGAAATAAAGAAAGTCGGAACAAGACAGAGAATAACCAAGTGTGAGCGAGAAGAGACTGGAGCAGCATCCCAAACAGCTTCAAGCCACAAAGTTAGCATCGACTGCAGCGAGCCGTTTGTGATTTAATGATCCACTACCTTAAACTATCCAAAGTAGGTATGAGGACATTTATTTTCTTGGCGTGTGCCACACTGTTCTTTTGAAACAGTTTGACCTCATCATTGAAATTTCATTTAAAACACAGGCACATGACATCTGAGCATCTCGAAAAATGTGAGCATATATTGGATTACGTTCCTAAGTGTGCACGCGTATGTATGTGACCACGTTTGTGTTCCCAGAAAAGCAGCAACAGCCTTAATGATAGACCAGAAAATGAAGGCCCAGCATCTCCTTGAGCGAGTCTCAGAGAGACCAATTCAACTTTGGAGCTGGAGACGCGAGTGCTAAAATGTCTGCGGGTGCTTTGGAGTCTGTTCATTATGTACCCCAAACCTAATGCTAGATGCTCTCAGTGTCAAATCAAAACATCCTGATGATTCATTATTGAGTGGTAAGAGAATTCGGTAATTCTCCGTTCACAGAGCTCTGGCGTGCAAACAAATGACCAACTCCAATTCTGAGCCATCATAAATAATTCATGGTAACTCCTAGGTCTTTAGGCATGGAAATTTTAAAAAGCATTACCTTGTGTAATATCAAAAACAGCTTGTGATGAATAGAAATGTACAGCACTCAGTCAAGACTTCGGAGGCTTTAAGAAAAGCACTTCGAAAACAGCATGTTGAGACTTTAATCTTCATTCAAATGTCTTTATGACAATTTAATCAGCCCCCTTTACTACACTACAAGGTATTCTAGACAAACTGTGATACAGTGAGATGAGATGAAATTTAAGCGTGACAAACATACAAAAAAATGAGAAATCAGGAAGGGGGCAAACACTTTTTCACACTACTGTATGAAAGTAACATAAATGCTGCTCCTGTGGCTGACTAACATAGAGACAAAACGTGTCACTCTCGTCTCCCGAGTTTTTCATTGCCCTTTATGTGTGGATACTTTTTCATGCCTCATTTACTCTGCAGTCTTTGCTCTCTATGTTTTCTGAACCCTTTACAGAAATTCAGCTCAAACACTGAGAAAAGGGAAACTTTGGCAAGAAATCTTTCAAGTTCAGTTTCTCTTGCTCCCCCACTGTCAAGGCCAACGCACCGAAACATTCACAAACGTACAATCACTCTTACACATACAGACACACTGAGGCACCAAATGCACTCCCAAAGCAGAAGACAACAATCAATGTCGGCCAGTCACAGTTCAATAAGCAGACTAAACAATGTTGCTCCATTATTACTGTCTTGTTTAACCAGCAGCACAAGAACACTGAGAATCAATACTCTGCCACACTACAGAGGGTGTGTGTGTGTGTGTGTGTGTGTGTGTGTCCCCCACTCAATGGAGCAGCCAACAGGAAAAGGTCCTTGATGATTAAACGTCCACTTAAGCAGACTTTACAGACTTGTGCGTGCGCACGTGCCTGTGAGCGTGTGTTAATTCTAAGTATTCAACAAAAGGGGAGACGGTGAATCCACCTTGATTGATTTTTGTCGGGCAATCTGGTTGCCAAACTTTGTCATTAAGACTTGAATCTGTTTTGTTTCCATGGAGTGCAGGGTCTGGAGTTTAGAGTATTGACTTGGACAACATAGAGGAACCCAAATCAGAAACAGCACTTTAAAAACTTGAACACCTTTAAACTAGAGCGTTCATTTGCAATCTTTTTTTTTTTTTAATTCATTCAGAACTGTAAATTTGCTCATGAAGCCGTACTTCACACGTTGAAATGACAAATACTATGACAATGGCAATTATATCATATACTGAACATACTACTAATACTGCATCTGCACATAGACGCTAATACAAGCAGTGGTTAAATGCTCTCATTCTCCTGTGTGAAAGTTGCAGTCCTCGTGTTGCTGACTTCTGTTGCATTAAGAGTAACAACCAAACTATCTGAGACAGAGATTTTAAAGCCTGATTTAAAAAAAAAAATATATAACACGCAACTTGAGAAAATATTTTTATTTCAAATGGCAGTGACATGTTGTAATTCAAGATGTGTAATGCCCACGTCAGTACAGAGTCACTCCATAACCCTGGTGGCACCACTCCGTCTGAAACTCTGGAGTATTTGGTTATCTTAACTCTGTGCTCTGTAAATAATTTATCTGGTACATCTCCTCAACCCACGTTTCAAAGACCAGAAAGGATGGAATAAAAGCTTAAACAACTAAACTGCACCACAGCACAGTGAGAAGGAAGACTGCTCTTTGGTCAGTTGTCTTTCTCTGGAGGATCAAATGTCAATAAGAAATGGAACAAGCAAGTTCGTGAGTTTCCATTCCATTATTGGAATTGATCATTTGAAGGAAATTCTATTCACCATTGACTTCATATTTTGTATGAATATTATCAGGGTGAAGACGAGTGTCAGGGGTGATTTGTGACAGAAGGATAGCAGCTAGAGTGAAAGGGAAGGTTTACAAGATGGTGAGATCTGCTATGATGTATGGTTGGCACTGATGAAAAAACAGGAGGGGGAGCAGGAGGTGGCAGAGTTGGAAGATGCTAAGATTCTCAATGGGAGTGAGTAGGAGGGACAGTATTTCAGAGGGACAGCTCAGGTTGAGTGGTTTGGAAGCAAAGTAAGAAAGGCAAGACTGAGATGGTTTGGACATGTGCAGAGGAGGAATAGTGGATATACTGGACAAAGGATGTTAAAGATGGAGCTGCAATGCTAGAGGAAAAGAGACGATTCATGGACGAAGTGAAGGAGGATGTGGAGAGGGTTCATGTCACAGAGGAAGCTGCAAGGGCTAGGGTGAGATGGAGGCAGATGATCTCAGCCCCTAAAGGGAACAGCCAAAAGGAAAAGAAAAAGAATGATGCCAGCTGTAAAATGTGCCAGTGGTAGCCTTTCCAACATTCCTACCAAGAACTGGAAAGTTATATAGTGTTGCTTTAAGTCAAGCAAGGGTATATTCATCATGTTTTTTTTGTTTTCCACAATGAAAACAAGGCAGATGGGAGAACAAAGTCAGAAATAAGAAGTAAAATGTCATTTCAGAACTGACATGTTAGTCATTACTTGCAAGTTTTGGTTCATTTTGAAACTAAAAATAAACTTCTGTGAGTCGTTAGTTGACCTGAGGCCAAAACGGCAACCCTGCCCTCATTTTCTGACAAGACCTCAGTACTGAGTGAGATAAACCAAAACCCTGGAGGAGCCCAGAGGAAGCAACACAAATAACCACAGTAACAATACAAGGATTTTGAGGAGCTAGAGAGAGCCGTGGGCATTGTCTGGCTTTAGTCAGCTACTTTGTGCATCTTTTGAAACTGTTTCTTGGGTGTGGATGACATTTCTCAGAACAGAGAAGGGGGAAAAAAAACCTTCAAATATTTCTGCTAAGTTTTCTTCCTTTTGCCTTTTGTTTAAAGTTTAAATGTTCCTTTCTCGTAGGAAGGAAAGAAGGAAAGAAAAAAGGAGAGAAGGAAAGAGAATTTGTCCAAAGCAGTGAAAGATGAAAGGTAGTGATGAAGAGAGATGTAAGACATTGTAACAGCAGAACAAAGATGGAGACAAAATACAAAAAACAGAGCTTCTTTTGAAGTGGTGAAATAGCCCCATTTTGACACTATGACATAATTCTTGCACTCATTTTTCTGCTCTCAAAAACTAACCCCATACCCACAATGCCCCTGGCACAAAATCCAAATATGCAGCTCACAGATGTCCATTTCCCACAGTACATACAGAAACACATACATATCAACAAGTAGGTAACAATGCCGTGATCATGTGCACGCCTGGCCAATGACATGAATGTCGGAGCATGAAGTAGAACAAGACAACAGACAGGCAAGGCAGACGTTAAGCACACAGCGGGGTGACTAAAGAGAATGAGACACAGGACAGGATGAGAGAAGCAGCCTTCAAAGTAAAACAGAAAGCACACTGGCACAGACTGGAGGACAAAAATTGGGGAAATTCAAAGAGAAAGAAATGAACCCAGCAGCAGCAGAGAAATATATACGTAAGTGATCATTGGGTTCCTAGCAGCTGTAGACTTCAAGGTTTCGTACTGTTTAACAACAGCATTTAACACCTACGGTGTGCTACACATTGTGATTTAAAGTGCACAGGAGAGCACTTCAGGTGTTGTTCAGAAGAAGAAAACTTCCCTGAACATGGGTCCTTCAGATTACCATACTAAAGCCTTAACCCACTCCACCATAGGACTCTTTCAGCACACAGTCTTACTTCCTCAACACAAACTGTCCCATTGGCAAGACACAAGGCTAGTAGATATTTGCTAAAGATGATTTGTGGCACACACACTAGTAACAAAATTGCATAACACTTCCTGTGCATTCAAAGAATTTAGTTGTGATTGTGAAGTTTTATAAAGTTTGGATCACTATATCAGAAAATACAGGCCAAGACAAATGATACAAACTCGCTGGCCTGTAAAATCAAAATGGACTGACATTTTTTGACAATTTTAACAATTTTTCATTGTCAACATTTGTAGATGATTCATGGGTCATTTCAAGCAATTTGGATGAATGTCCTTTGACAAGTTCATTTTACTTTCACTTGTACATTTTCTAAAATATAAAAACTTCATTTTTAGAGCGTAAGACCAATGCAATTGTGGAAAAATTCAGAGGGTAGTACCTTGATTTTGGGTCTCTGAGTGGTAGAGAGAATTTCTTCCCTGACAGTTTTTGCTGCACGTGCACTTTTATTGGAAAAAAATGATGAGAATAAGAATCAGAATAAAAACAACTGATTTCATACAGCTGCACTGCTTGCACCCCTAATTAAAAAAAACCCTGACATTTGGTATTTGGGCACAATAAAGATGAAGCTGAAGATAACCAAACCAAGAATTACATAATCAGAACTAGAAAAGCACTCGGAGAGCGCAGACCTCCGCCAAGCACCACAGTTCCCCCCATACAGTGTTTGTGTGTACGTTTTCAGATTCCTTCACCATGAAAACATATGACTAGCAATTGGATTCACAATGATAGGATTAGTGGTTCAGTAGTAAAAGCATTACCTCCTTGGTGGAGGTAATAAACTCAAGTGTTGCTGTTGTGTCCATCTCCTCCATCTCCAAACTCCCAGGCTGCGGGCGTTGCAATTCATCGCACAACCGCGTACAACCCACAGGCCAATGGGTTATGCGAGCGTTTTCATAGATCACTGAAAGCAGCACTCAGGGGTTCACTGACGGATGCAAATTGGGTAGACAGGTTGCCGTGGGTTTTATTGGGGTTGCGCTCCGCGGCAAAAGAGGATTTGGAAGCTTCCCCGGCAGAGAGCTTGTTTTTGCGCAGCCACTATGGCTGCCCAGGGAATTTCTGCCAAATAATCCCGCGCCGGACAGCTGCCCGTCTCAGCTTTTGCAGCGTAGCGCAAACACAGGCACGCTGCCGGGCCCTGCCCACCACAGTTTTCCGCGTGCTTTTGTGCCTAAAACTCTGAAGAACGCGGAGTTCGTGTTCGTCAGACACGATGACCAGCGCCCTCCATTGCGCCTGCACACATGTTGAAAATGGCCCTATCTCACAATGTTAAAGAATCCTTTAAAAAATTCCTGGATCCAGACGGTGATCCGGATCATCCCCAAAATTTAATCAGTTCTTCCTTGTACCATTTCCAACAACGCCTGAAAGTTTCATTGAAATCAGTCCAAAACTTTTTGAGTTATCTTGCTAACCAACAGACAGACAGACAAACCCCGGCAAAAACATAACCTCCTGGCCTGCGGCCTGGCGGAGGTAACTAAGGAAGATATAAGAAACAGTCAAACTCAAGACAAACATTGAGCTAAGGTATTGTCCATTTTAGAAGTACTAAAATGATGTTTTAATACAATTTGGAACTTTGTCTTTTTTAGTCAGACTGGAGCAAATGGAGAATAAGTATCATGCATGAAAATAATCTGAATATTTACCATTTGCATGATTATTAGAACTGTACCAAATACTAGTTTGGGGGCTCCAATTATGAGCAATTGAGCACAAATATCCAAATAGGACTGGATCCTTTTTTTTTTTTTTTTTTTTTTTTTTTTTTTAGAAATGTTGCTTTACTTATAAAGTAAATATTCAAATACTACATTTGAAATACTGGCATAATGAAAAAAAATTCCAATAATGAAATGTGGACATACAGCCCAAATGTTGAGTGATTAGTATAACTCAGCAATAATATTTCTTTAATCTACAGTATATTTAAGCACTATTACATGAGAGGGAGCACCGTATCAATGGATATAGTAACTATGTGTGATACTCTAATGCCCTCTATAACAATGTTGTGTAATATTGCTTTCATACAACAGTTCCGGCAAGCACAATTTATTAAATGACAGCAGTACTGGATATTATGATTTGTTTGTTTAACCAATTATTTTGCACAGCTGAGAAAAAAAAATAGTCCCTTCCAAATGTAGCCAGTAACTGCTGCTAAACATCTCAATCAGCATGAAGACATCTATTGTCATTTCATACACATGTAAAGAAATTAAAGATTGTCAAGTGCAAAAGTCACTGTTTATAAAACATATACCTGTTGAGTCTGTACTGCAGAAGACCTGAGATCAAAACATGGCCATTACACCAGTAGCTAGTCAGTGGCTAGTAGTTAGCATACTAGCGATTTCTTCGGCGCAATTTGTTTGTTTTTCTTGGCATTTTCAGATGAAACAAAGAGTTCATCACCACAAATGTATTGTGGTTTTACCGTGTTATCCTCATTTTTGTATTTCACCAGATTGTCCAGGTCAGCTGATGAAATTTTTGCACACCGGGAGGTTTCCATGGAAATAGCCTGGCTTCTTCCCTTCTCCTCCTCCTCTTCTGATGACCATTCATAATTGAACTCAAATGTTATTTTTGGAAAAATGTCCATCATTTTGCCGTATTCCATTAATGTTGCCTTAAAGTGCCGACCAGGAGCTGACAGTAAATAACGGTTACTAGAACACCTTTAAAGCAGAGTGATACATATCCAGTGAAATTGGAGTGCAGTTATCATGGATTTGACCAACTCCTGGAATCCTTATTGTCCAATCAAATTGCTTGGTTGGAACTAACTGTTGTGTAAATGGTACTATGACTCTAGTTATCCAAGATGGCTATGACTCTTCGATCCAAAATGGCGCCCACAGTGGCCGCCATGGTGCTTCGCTACGCTTTTCTGTGTATGTTTTTGTTCGTCAGTTGTGTGTCTGCCTGCTCTTACACCCGTGAAGAGCTACTAAATATCAGGACTTTCACTCCCACGGACCTACTCCCTGTTTTTTTGGCTCCTGCCGCCGATCTGGTTCACTTTTTAGCCCAAAAAGTGAGACGGTGAAAGAGAGGAAGGCGAGCGGGCGCTCTCGTGCGGCTTCGCAGGAGAGGCACGCGCACGGCTTTGCCTGGCATATTTCTGTCCAATGTCAATTCTCTCTTTAACAAGGTAGATGAACTGAGACTGCTGATGCGATTTAAGGACTTCTCTACCTCGTCTGTCCTCTGCTTTACTGAGACCTGGCTTAAGGAAGTGACTCCAGACAGCGCGCTCCTCCTCGAGGGATTTCAGCTGTTTCGTGCTGATCAAGACACAGAGCTCTCCGGCAAGTCCTCAGGAGGAGGAGTCTGCTTTTACATCAACAGCAGCTGGTGCTCTGATATAACGGTGATCTCCCAACACTGTTCTCCTGCTCTGGAATATTTATTCATTAACTGCAAGCCTTTTTATTCCCCGCGTGAGTTCGCTTCATTCATCCTGGCCGCTGTTTACGTCCCGCCCGACGCGGACGCGCGCGAGGCTCAGCGCGCGCTCGTGGATCACATTCAACATACGGAACAGACTTTCCCGGACTCTCTGGTTATTGTGGTTGGCGACTTTAACCAGAGCAACCTGAGCCACGATCTCCCCCGGTACAAACAGTTTATTAAATGCCCCACCAGAGGAGAGAACACACTGGATCACTGTTACACTACAGTGAAGGACGCGTATCACGCTGTTCCCCGCGCTGCGCTCGGACTATCTGATCACGTGATGGTCCACCTCATTCCCACATACAGACAGAGACTGAAGCTCACAAAACCTGTTGTGAGCACTACGAGGAAATGGACCAGTGAAGCTGGGGAGAAGCTGAGCACGTGCATGGAAATAACTGACTGGGGCATGTTTAAAGGAGCCACGCATGATCTGGATGAGTACACAGACACTGTGAACTCATATATCCACTTTTGTGAGGAGAGCATTCTTCCATCGCGCACCAGGGTGAGGTACTCAAATGACAAGCCCTGGTTCACAGCTAAGCTCAGACAGATCAGGAAGGAGAAGGAAGCAGCGTTGAAAAGTGGAGACAGGGACTGCTACAGGGAGGTCAAATATCGGTTTAGCAGAGAGCTGAGGAGAGCTAAATCTGTGTATTCTGAGAGACTCCAGCAGCAGTTCACTGCTAACAACTCTGCTTCTGTGTGGAGAGGACTGAGGCAAATCACCAACTATCGTCCTCAGGCTTCTAAAGGTCAGGATGACAAAGCCCTTTGTCAAAGACTGTCCCAACATTATGCCTGTTTTGACACCTTGTCAGCTGTGTCCATCTCCCCCCCTCCCCCCAGCGCCACTGCCTCCATGGTCCCCACTTCATCAAAGGCGCCCCCCCCTCCCCCCCCTGCCCTTGTCATCAGTGAACAGGATGTGCACAGTCAGTTCTCCAGACTGAACCCGCGCAAGGCCCCCGGTCCAGACGGCATGTCTCCCTCCACCCTGAGACACTGTGCGAAAGAGCTGACTCCTGTCTTCACAGACATTTTTAACACCTCCCTGAAGTTATGCCACGTGCCGACCTGCCTCAAAGCCTCCACCATCATCCCTGTCCCCAAGAAGCCACGGATCACTGGACTTAACGACTACAGACCTGTAGCGCTCACCTCTGTAGTCATGAAGTCCTTTGAGCGCCTGGTCCTGCCCCACCTCAAGTCCATCACCACTCCCCTCCTGGACCCGCTACAGTTTGCCTACCGAGCCAACAGGTCTGTGGACGACGCAGTCAACCTGGCCCTCCACTCCATCCTGCAGCACCTGGACTCCCCGGGAACCTACGCCAGCATCCTGTTTGTGGACTTCAGCTCTGCATTCAACACCATCCGCCCCGCTCTGCTCCGGGACAAGCTGTCCCTGCTCAACGTGCCTGACTCCCTCTGCAGGTGGATCACCGACTTCCTGACGGACCGGAGGCAGCATGTGCGGCGACCGGAGGCAGCATGTGCGGCTGGGAAAGACTGTCTCAGACTCTGTTAGCATCAGCACCGGATCACCCCAGGGCTGTGTACTTTCCCCCCTACTCTTCTCCCTTTACATCAACTCCTGCACCTCCAGCCACCAGTCTGTCAAGCTGATCAAGTTTGCGGACGACACCACCCTCATCAGGCTCATCTCCAACAGCGAAGAGTCCGTCTACAGGAGAGAGGTGGCCCAGCTGGCGTCCTGGTGCAGCCTCAACAACCTGCAGCTGAACGCTCTGAAGACAGTGGAGATGATCGTGGACTTCAGGAAAGTCACAACCCCTCTGTCCCCCCTCACCATCACAGGCTCTCCCATCACCACTGCAGATTCCTTCCGCTTCCTGGGCACCACCATCACCCGGGACCTCAAGTGGGAGCCGACCATCAGCTCCCTCATCACAAAGGCCCAGCAGAGGATGTTCTTCCTGCGGCAGCTGAGGAAGCTCAAGCTACCCACCAAGATGTTGGTGCAGTTCTACACGGCCATCATTGAGTCCATCCTCACCACCTCCATAACCGTGTGGTACGCAGGAGCCACTGCCAGGGACAGACTAAGGCTGCAGCGCATCGTGCGTGCTGCTGAGAAGGTGATCGGCTGCAAGCTCCCATCTCTCCAGGACCTGTACATCTCCAGGACCCGGAGGCGTGCAGGCCGGATCATAGCCGATCCTTCACACCCTGGTCACGTTCTGTTTGCCCCCCTCCCCTCAGGTAGAAGACTTCGGTCCATTCAGACTAAAACCTCCCGTCACATGAACAGCTTCTTCCCCTCTGCCATCAGACTGCTGAACACAAAATGACTTATTGACTCTCGTGCACTATGTACAGCAGCTCAACCAGACTCATGTCAATAATCACTGTTTTCTTTTTGCATTACCGACTGCACTATGTGGTACTCCACAATATCTGCTGCTCGCTAATATATTTAAAAATTGCTTTGACTAATATTACCCATTCATATTCTACATTTTATTGCATGTATAGTTTTTTTATTTCTATCTTTAATTTTTATCATGTTTAATGTTGCAGCATTGCACCGAGACAAATTCCTAGTTTGTGTACTACATGAACAATGGCAATAAATCTGATTCTGATTCTGAGTTAAAGCTACAGTTCAGAAGCCATGAGAACTCAGGACTGGGACACACCAAACCAACAACTGGCCATCTGCCAAGTTTTGAGGTGTAGGTGAACTTAGTCATGTTCATATGTCCAGTATGAAAGCACAAAATACACCTTGTCTCATTTTTTCTTTTGGCTGAAAACTAACTGTCAATCAGAGTTACTGGTCAAAAAGACATCTCTGTTTGACATAGCAAATGATTGAGTGAGAGGACAGACGGACATGATGTAGGTCCAAAACATAGGTGCATGTTTGCTGTTGGCTGTAGTTTTCATAGTGCATCCAAGTCAGACATGCAAATTATCAACTAATTTGTTATTCATTAGTTGGTTTGCCTTATGGAGCAATAACAACTAATTGATGAGTGGCAATTTTCCTGATGACCTGAGTTTCCCTCGGCATGGCTAGGGTCTGTCTAGCACATAAAAAGCTAAACATTGCTTACAATATACTGAATAAAAACTGCATGCCATATTCTTAAATCGATGATTTATGGTACCTTTGAGAATGTAGTACTGACAAGGACATTTTTTGCAACTGAACAAATTCCGCATATAAAATTAAACAAAATACTGTATGTAAGCTACTTTAACATGAAAATGAATTGTGCACTGGCTCATCTGTTGGATGTGAAACAATAGCAGCATTAAAAAGTTCTGAAGAGAAAACCTGCCTTCCTGTCAGTCACTACATTGATTGTAGGTTGTGACGTTGAGGCAGTCGCTCCTTGCAGCACAGCTTCATGTGAGTTATCTAGGCGCTAACAAAATGTCGTACTTCAGCAAAGTACCATATTGCATAGTGTACATTTGGCATGTTTGTTATCATGTACTAGTTTGTAATAGTCCCACTCTGCACTCCATTTTGACCGCTTCATGTTTGTGTGTTCTCTCATGTGCACTGGTGGATCAGGCATGGCCTTAATTAGGTCATGGCACCCACACCTGGATTGGCAACGCCACTACATTTCACAGAAAAAAAAAAACCTGTTGAAAATGACTGTGGAATGTTCAATTAATTGACAATTTAAAGTGGTTAGCACAGTGGCAGCACAGCAAGAAGGTCATGAGATCGATTCCACCCTTGACCATCGTGGGTTCGATCCCACCCCCAGGCCATCGGTGACCCTTCTGTGTGGAGTTTGCATGTTCTCCCTGTGTCTGCGTGGGTTTACTCCGGGCACTCCGGTTTCCTCCCACATGCCAAAAACATGCAAGTTAGGTTAACTGGCATCAAAACTGGGGATTCTAAATTGTCCTTAGGTATGGATGTGAGAGTGAATGGTTGTCTGTCTCTCTGTGTTGGCCCTGTGATGGACTGGCGATCTGTCCAGGGTGTACCCTGCCTCTCGCCCAAAGATGCTGGGATAGGCTCCAGCCCCCCCGCGACCCGAAAGGATTAAGCGGTAGAAGATGGATGGATGGATGGAAGTAATTTTTAGTGACTGTTTATAGACAGTTGATAGAAAAGTTTCATATTTGTTTCATATTTGTGATTTGCTTTGTCTCAGAGTCTGTGTGAAAGTGTCGAGGATGCAGCTGAACTATGCTATCATTTTGTTTTAGTTCATTCTGTGCGTTTCCTGTGTGACTGGTGCAGAGTGAGCGTCATGGTTCCTGAGAAAGAGATAATCTGTACACCAAGTTTTGACCATGGACATTTTCTCCTCCACCTCTCAGATAACGAAGGGCTTAAAGAACGGAGTGATGTGTGTTTGGGTCAGAATGATGCACGAATAGGTTCTGAGACTGTTTTGTATTGTTTTCCACTGGCCAGTGTAATCTGATCCTGCCTGGTTTTTGACTGAAGGTTAAGAAGAATTTTTTTAATAGTCAATTGCTATTATTCCAAGTCTAAGTGCAACTTTTTATGCTGACAAACTCGATTAAAGGGGATGCAGCCTGATGTCATTCATCGAGTGTTGTCTGAGTGTGTCCCAGGTCTTAACGACATCTTAAGCTGAAAGTTGTCACAACAGCTTGGTTCTTTGCCACTGTAGTGACACCTTCCTTTCCAGATTCCCTCAGTAGAATCAAAAACTTCCACTGTCCAAGGATTCCATTCAGTCCAAATGTAAGACAAAACACACAGAAGGTCTGACACAAAAAAGGATCAGACAGAAACAAGAAACACTTAAAAAAAAATAAAAACAGGAAGAAGAATTGTTTAACAGTAAATTGATTGTACTATTTTTCCAGCGGGAGAAAAAAGTAAAAAAAAAAAAAATACTGTATGAATATACTTTAGCAGTTCTGGTATGACACTACCAGAAAATATTAAATATTCATGATGGCTTTTACCGTCTCTTTGACCCTCCAAGAGCCAAAATATCAAACATGATCCAAGACAGTGGCAGGATATACAAAGATCTGCCAAGAGGACAACAGCCTCTGCATATGGAGACACAGTTTATATCCACACTACAACTTTAACTGCCAAGCTAACCAGTCACAGCCAGTGTGTGTGTGTGTGTGTGTGTGTGTGTGTGTGTGTGTGTGTGTGTGTGTGTGTGTGTGTGTTGGCTGCCCTGTCTGCAAACCCCCTTATACTGTATGCAATGGTGGAACAGGGCAGAGACACTTGTCCCTCGGTGTGCTAGCTCTGTGTGTGTGTGTGTGTGTGTGTGTGTGTGTGTGTGTGTGTGTGTGTGTGTGTGTGTGTACAAATGTTCCCAGTACTGGCACACCGAGCAAGCCACATGTCATTGGACACTGAGCCAGTTTGTCTTTGGAAAACCGTTACAGCACCACTACACCAGCTGTGCCTCAGGCATGATGGCAAAAAAAAATGTAGAAGCGCAAAGAAAAAGAAAGAACTGTATCTGGCAGATGAGGTGTGAGTCTAAATATGATTTGTTACCAGTGTAATAGGTTCTCCTCTAATCCCAATAGGTTGATGAAAAAGTCCAATAATCTGTCTGCTCCAACCACAGAATCAAGTAAAGTCTGCACGGACTCCCAAAAATTCATAAAGACTCAAAAGCCACAGCAAAAACCTGCTTCTCCAACCAAAATGTTCAAATGTAAAATAAAATATCTTTAAGTGCCTTAAGCAAAAGCCTTTAACACATGGTGAAAATGGCTTCCTTTATAAGAAAAAAAGATCAAAAAGAATCTACCTTATTCCTTGGGGTGCCGCTGTAGGAACGATTTTGGGCGGAGCTTACGGTTTTGGCCGCAGTAGTGTTAAATCAGTCAGTAAGAGTGGAGTAGCAGGGGCATTTAAAATAGTGTTTTTAAAAATTTTTCAAATTCATTTTAATGTATAGTCCCCATACGTGTTTTGCACTCAAGTAGCAGCTAATTTCAGCACTTAAAGTTTTTGTATTTTTTGAATGTTTTAGTGAAGTTCTGGTACTTGTTGCTGGTGTTTGTAGTTGTGCCATAGACTGGATAAATGGAGGCTTCTCACCGGCAATGCGTAGATCATGCACTGAATGAAAAAGGACTGTTGGTGTGATTGGTGGTACAGACACAGGACAGACAAAATAGCACCAGGTATGTTTTCACATATATGAATGTCACAGATCTGATGTTTATGTGTTATATATGTCACCAGAATGAAGGCTGCATGAAGTAAAATAGTAAATAAAAAAATAGTAACAATTTGCTTCCTAAGGCTTAACAAATTAAGAACGATATCAAACCGTTTTTGGGTTTTTTTTGCATTTGTTGCACTGCCTTGGAACGATATGGACTTCAGCATGCTTCAGCATGCATTAATTTTTAAATTATCACAAAATATAGGTCAATAAAATTCTGACTAATCATCAGAAAATGTCTGTACAATTTAATTTAAATAACAAGCATTTATGGCATGACAGCAGCATGAGCATTTTAATTTCGGGGTAAAACGAACGGCTGCAGCCGTCTGTATTTACCATGACAGCCAAACATGGTGTTGTGGTGTATGTCTGTTCTAAGGTAAAGGTGATTATGTCCAACATATTTTAACAAAATGCAGCCGACTTTATTGCGGTGGAGACATTGATATATCTCAGAGCTTTAATTTATTTGTTTACAGCATTAGCATCTAAGCAGTGGCGCTAACAAACGGAGCTACTGTCTGCCAGGCCACTTTTTAAGGTCATCTTCCCATCCCTCGATAGTCATAGGAAGTGGTATAATTATATTACTGTTTTTGAGGTGCAAAAGGCCGTGTTCCATGTGCCGCAGTCATTGTTTTTTAACAAGGAAACAAGGAAAAGTGTTCCATTTCAGTGACAACCATACATTCTAAACCAGTACCGACAGTTGCTACCATAATTCACGCAAGGCATCATGGGGCCTAGGAATAAGGTGGATAAGGAAAAAGGTTTTAAGTTAAACTGAATCTGCAGTGGCCGGTGACAACTTTCAACTCGAAACACTGTACTCCATAATCCATTTTTTAAATTTATTTTTATTTTGTATACTTTATTAATCTTCAAGGGAAATTCAGGGCATCCAGCTGGATGGATGAGGCAGCCACAGTACGGCGCCAATCCTTTCACCATTCACACACACAATTACACCTAGGGCCACTTTAGAGTCTCCAACTGACCTAACTTGCATGTTTTTGGCCTGTAGGAGGCAACCGGAGTACCCAGGGTAAACCCATGCACACACGGGGAGAACATGCAAACTCCACACAGAAGGGTCACTGATGGGCAGGGGGTGGGATCAATCCTGTGACCTTCTTACTGTGCTGCCATAGTGCTAACCACTGCTCCACCGAGCTGCCCTAATATATTAACACTCTTGAGATCAAATCTGCACATTTTTAAACTTTATTTTAGATAAGGAAAATATTACCTACACTCTCAACCCCAAGTAGACTTTCTTAGAAAAAAATAATTTATTTGGGCTAAGTGATGCTGAAATGTGTCGTGATTAAAAAGCGATGCTGCTCTATGCAAAACTGAATTCCTCCTCCATCCATTCATTTTCTACCACTCATTCAGGGGTCCGGGTCGCAGGGGTATCAGTCCAGGCAGAGCAGCCCAGACCTCCACCCAGTCCACACAGCACCATGATCCTCATGATCCCTCCTGCAGGTGATGAGCCACCTGGAAGGTGGACCCATGTGCCTCCTTTGGGTACACCGAGTCCTTGATGTAACGTTTAACATGAAGATCTACTGAACCGCTCTGAAGGCGTGTTCAGACCAAGCATGGTGCAAATACATGTAAAGTTACATAAACAAGCGGAAAATATGAGAATTTGCGTGTTCACATCTGTGGGATAGTGCTAGGTAATGGCCTTGAGATTCTGCCATCACCGGAGTAAAAATATCCCCATTAAAGAGTAAACTAATTTGAAAATGAGACTCCAGACAAATGGACCGGGAGCTCTGCAGCTGAATCCGAGTTTCGGAGTTATTCACCCACAGACTCCTGCCATGAACATGCTAACTAGGGCTAGCAGACTAGCACTGTAAACAACTGTCATCCAGGTGACGTTTTGGAGGCAGGGAAATTTTTTTTCAGGTGAGAGCCCCATCAGATAACGTAAACCCAGGTATGATGGCATTTTTGGGGACAGCTGCAGAGGTTATACAGGCAACTCTGCCTGTCTGCAACTCGTTCAGACAGTGTATTCACGTCTATTCGCATATTTACATTGAATTATCATGTAATCACGCCACATGAAAAATATGGCCATTCGCGTTTGGTCTGAATGGACCATTAGTCTGGCCCGTTACCCAGGACCAGTTTGCCTTGGGAGACCCTACCAGGGGCTAGCTGGTCTCGACAACATAGCTCCCGTGATCATTCAAGCACTCAAACCCCTCCACCATAGGGTGGCGATCCACAGAGGGGTGAATTCCTCATTAGTGACTAAATTGTTTACAACACTGAAGTTGAATAGTTAATCCTTTGAAAAAACATTAACCAAAGTAGTAAGTAATTTAAGTTACTTGCACCTTTTTAGCTTGAAAACTTCTATTATTTGTAAGAAAAAATATTAGACTCTCACATATACTGAATTTAACTTGGACAATATTTCCTCAGCTTTTAATGCTTCACTGTTTTGTCAGATCAAGCATGTGTTGCTCCTGTTTCCCATATGAAATTACAGCTAGATTACATCAGCTGTCAGATGGCAGAATGGAGCCTCAATATCAATCTCCCCGCAACACAGAAAATAATGTGTGACGTCTCAGTGTTTTTGAACAGTGTGTCAAATATAGAACATCTTTAATTGTATGCAGATCATTTATATGATACATTAGAATAATAACATCACAGTCAAGGAACAGAGAATCACAGAATTGTTTTTTGTTATTAAAATAGGGAAATAGTTATAGTATAACATTGGGTCTTGGTGAGGAGCATTGTGGTGTCTTCTGATTTAGTATTTCAAAACTGGAATATCTTTCTTCTCTAATATTACACACAGGAGCGGAGTAAATTTAAAGCTTCTCTTCTTTGACAACAAATGCTAACTAAATATTAGGGGTGGGAGAAAATTGATACAATGTAATATTGCAACACTTTATGGTGGCAATACTGTGCTGATTCAGAGACACCAGTATTGTAACACTTTATTAATAAAAAGCACCAAGGTGCTGATGCCTCGGTGCCTGTGCCACGGTAGCATGGGTGGCTGTAAAATAGTGGCACTCCAACCTCTACTGGCCCGGCATAGTTATTACATTTCCCGTTTTCGCGGCTGCACTGACAGAAGTGGTGAGTTAAATTTGTGTTTATTTTGAAAACAAAGCCTTATCTCACAATTCTGGCAAATTAAAAGTCGATAAAAAATATGGTGATAAAATGATATAAGCCTTTACAGACAGACAGATACACATAGCCACAAACAGATGCACTAACTGATTACTGTATGCCTCTGTTTCTCTGTTTCACTATGTTGGACTTAATGGAACTTCGTTGCAGTGGTTTAGATCTTATTTATCTGATAGGTTCCAGTTTGTTCATGTCAATAATGAGTTTTCTTCCAACTCAAAGCTCAGTCATGGAGTTCCACAGGGATCTGTGCTAGGCCCTACTCTTTAGTTTATATATGCTTCTGTTAGGTAACATTATTAGAAAGGACTGTACATATTTTCATTGTTACGCAGATGACACACAATTACACCTGTCAATGAAGCCAGATGATAGTAATCAATTAGCCAAGTTAGAAGCCTGTCTTAAGGAAATCAAAGCTTGGATGACTTGTAATTTCCTGCTATTAAATTCAGATAAGACTGAAGTCATTCTTGTTGGTCCAAAAAACCTTAGAAATACCTTTCCAAATCAAACTTTTAGTTTGGATGTGGTTACTCTTTCTCTGAACCTTGGAGTTATTTTTGATCGAGATCTGTTTTTCAATTCACATATTAAATTCGTTTCTAACACTGCCTTCTATCATTTGCGTAATATTGCCAAGATTAGGAGCATCTTGTCTCAGAGTGATGCTGAGAAACTGATCCACACTTTTGTTAGCTCTAGATTAGATTATTGTAACTCTTTATTATCAGGTTGTCCTAAAACATCTTTAAAAAGTCTTCATTTGATCCAAAATGCTGCAGCAAGAGTTTTAACAGGTACTAGAAAGAGAGATCATATCTCTCCGGTTCTGGCCTCCATTCATTGGCTTCCCATAAAGTTTAGAATTAAGTTTAAAATCCTTCTATCATTTGCGTAATATTGCCAAGATTAGGAGCATCTTGTCTCAGAGTGATGCTGAGAAACTGATCCACACTTTTGTTAGCTCTAGATTAGATTATTGTAACTCTTTATTATCAGGTTGTCCTAAAACATCTTTAAAAAGTCTTCATTTGATCCAAAATGCTGCAGCAAGAGTTTTAACAGGTACTAGAAAGAGAGATCATATCTCTCCGGTTCTGGCCTCCCATTATTGGCTTCCCATAAAGTTTAGAATTAAGTTTAAAATCCTTCTTCTCACTTTCAAAGCTCTAAACAATCAGGCCCCTTTTTATTTAAAAGATCTCATACTACCCTATTATCCTAACAGAGCACTACGCTCCCAAAATGCTGGATTACTTGTAATACATAGAATCTCCAAAAGTACAATGGGAGGCAGAGCCTTCAGTTATCAAGCTCCTCTCCTGTGGAACCAGCTGCCAATCTGGATTCGGGAGTCAGACTCGATCCCTGTTTTTAAGAATAGAGTTAAAGCCTTCCTTCTTGATATAGCCTACAATTAGGGAGGGATCATGTATTTCTGAACCCTCCCTTAGTTATGCTGCTAATAGGTTTAGACAGCCGGGGGACCTCCAATAATGCACTGGGCTTCACTCCTTTCTTCACTCTCAATGAAATATTTTTTTTTATTTTTTTTTTTTGCTGGTCATTAACAACTGTTTGTTCTCTCCCATAGATTGAGCCCCTATCGTGCTGTTTGCTCTCTACATGTCTGTTCTTTCCGTCTTCTCTATCCCCTCACCCCCCCCAGCCAGTCGCAGCAGATGACTGCCCCTCCCTGAGCCTGGTTCTGCTAGAGGTTTCTTTCTGATAAAAGGGAGTTTTTCCTCTCCACTGTCGCCAAGCGCTTGCTCACAGGGGATCGCCTGATTGCTGGAGTCTTTCTGCAATTGTGGGGGTTTCCCCTGCAGTTGAAAGTGCTATGAGATGATTGTTGTTGTGAAATGGTACTATATAAATAAAGTTGAACTGAACTGAATTAAGTTGAGGCATAAAAATTACTAATAAATGTTAAAAATACAAACTTGACTATTTAGGTATCAGAGTGATTGACTTTTTAGTCCACTAGATGGTGCAAAATGCTCACTGTCTGGTTAGGTCAGCACAACAAAGGAAAATTAGGCGGCAGTTGAACAAGACAAAGATCGGGATGGGGAATCACAATATATGTTATTACAACACTCAGCATATCACAAGATTGTGATAATATTGTACTGCAGCCCAAGTATTGTGATAATATTGTATCCTGCAGCCCTCTAGTGAGTCCCAACCCTACCAAATATTGTCCAAGATCTCCACCAAAATGGATTTTAACATAATACAAACAAATGAATAGCAAATGAATCAGCTTCAATCTCATGGCTTGCAAAAATCAGCAGGTATAGAAATATAAAATACCACAATCAGAGAAGTAAGGAAAAAGGTGATAGAGAGACACATTTCAGGGTCAATCTAGTTTCTGCCGAATGGCTGGGTGATATGGCCTAAAAATAAAATCCCATATTTATTTATTTATTCATTCATTTCTGCTTTTAAAAATTTATTTTATGCCTCATTCGGTTCTTGATTTTAGTTGGTGTTTTGGGATTGAAGGCAAGGCATTATTTCAAATAAAGTTTTTTGATCAAACAAAGATGAATACACACATTTCTGATAAATAAAGTGCCAACTTAACTTTTACAAATCTAACTTTTAAGGGAGGGGGTAGAGCTGGAGTTTATCATATTGGATTCTCACAATATTCATATGCTTTTATATCACCCAAACAAAAGAAATCAAATTTCAATTAAAAAAATCAATTTATTGCCCAGTCCTAACAGGTATAAAAAAGAAATTTTGTCAGACCAGAAAAGAAAAGAATAAAAAACATTTAAAAGGTCCTGAGCTACCAAGTAAGAACACACACACAAGCATGAAGGCCAACGCACAAAGTCTGTGTAGGAGGGAATCAATGAAAACAAAGCAGAGCTGCAACATGTGATAACCAGCACCACAGAACGAGTCAGTTGATCTTACTTTTATAGCTGTATTGTTGAGTCAAAATTGTTTGCACCCATTATGGGAGAAAAAAATAGCTGAGGTTGAACAGGGAGTGTAGGAGAGATTGTTTAAAGCGCTAAATCATTCAAAACGACTGTAAAGCTTTCACCCATTGACCTCCTCTGCACTCCATTTAATGTTAAGCATCTTTCTAAAAATGTAGTGTCTTATTATCTCCACCAGCTGCTCTCACACAGTGAACAACTGACCTTTGAATTTACTAACAGAAAGACTATTTACATTAATAGGAATCTAAATAAATCAGTAATTAATGCAAATATATTTTGTATTTAGTAAAGCAAATTTTTAATGAAATACTTGCACGTCATTTCTAAGTCAGGCATTTGTTTTAAATCCAATAGTGGCATTTCCCATCAATTTTCCTTTTATGTGATTTTAAAAAGTACACAAAATACCTTTCTTGTAAAAAACTGAAATTTCAACCTTGTGTTGTAAAAAGGCACAAGGTTTCCATCTAAGTCTGTCATGGACATTCAAATGCCAGCAGAAATGCAAGATGGAAACAAACTTGTAGAGTCACTTTTGAATACTTATATGCTGCCATGGTATAGAGATTGGGCATTGGTGTCATGCCGCGCTGCATTCTGGGCCATTGTTGCCATCATAATGGTCCGGCTTCTTTGTTTACCTGTATTCTTCTGGGCTGCACGGTGGCGCAGTGGTTAGCACTGCGGCAGCACAGTTTACCCTTGGCCGGGGGATTGTGGGGATCGTGGGATCGTGGGTTCGATCCCAGCCCCCGACCAACAGTGATCTGTGTGGAGTTTGCATGTTCTCCCCGTGTTGCGTGGGTTTACTCCGGGATTTCTCCGGTTTCCTCCCACATGCCAAAAACATGCATGTTAGGTTAATTGGCTGTTCTAAATTGTCCCTAGATATCTGTTTCCTATAGGCCCTTAGAATAGAGGGTTAGTGTTGATGAAAGCGCTTTGAGTGGTCTTTGTGACTAGAAAAGCGCTATATAAGTGCAGGTTAGTTAGTTAGTAGTTAGTATTCTAGGCAGCTGCTAACGTGAACAGACATGCGTTTGATGGAATGCAGCAAAAAGAAAATTAAAAAACCTTATTCAGAGAAGCTGAATAAGGAAGCAAAGGAGCGGTACCTCGAAAAAACTTAAGAAATAAATGAGATTGATCGATATAAGCACAAGAAATGGACCACGAATCTGGACCAACTGCCTCAAGCCACGCTGTCAGATGTGTTTGCCTACCTGGTTTGTGGGGTGAGCGCATACACCATGAGCAATTTAAAAACTATAAATCATTAGAGGCTCATGTTCAATTCACCAATGGATGGGTCCAGCCGCCTCAAATATTCTGGGTAAGTGACCAGAAAACCATTGTTTAACACAAAGGTAAGCAGTCATCATTTTTACAAAGTCGAAATACGTCGAGATTAATGTCCACCGTCCCCAAAAATTATTTCTAACATATGAGTAACGCTCTTTGAACCCTTGTGTAACTTATTGAACAGGTTTCTAACTTATAGCTACCATATAATGGCGTATTTGCAGCGTGCAGAGCTCTGCTGATGCCTGCAGCGTATACACACACACACAGAGAGCTAAACACACGTATTTGTTTGTATAATGGGAACTGTCGGGATGTGTCTGAGCACTTTCAAGTTACAGGATAAAGATTTTTATCTTTTACTGCAGTCTGTAACATCAGCTGTCCAGTGTTGTTCTGATAAATACAGTGGGCCAAAAAAGTATTTAGTCAGCCACCAATTGTGCAAGTTCTCCCACTTAAAAGATGAGAGAGGTCTACAATTTTCATCATAGGTATACCTCAACTATGAGAGACAAAATGAGAAAAAAAAAATCCAGAAAATCACATTGAAGGATTTTTAATGAATTAATTGGTAAATTCCTCAGTAAAATAAGTATTTGGTCACCTACAAACAAGCAAGATTTCTGGCTCTCATAGACCTGTAACTTCTTCTTTAAGAGGATCCTCTGTCCTCCACTTGTTACCTGCATTAATGGCACCTGTTTGAACTCGTTATCAGTATAAAAGACACCTGTCCACAACCTCAAACAGTCAGACTCCAAACTCCACTATGGCCAAGACCAAAGAGTTGTCAAAGGACACCAGAAACAAAATTGTAGACCTGCACCAGGCTGGGAAGACTGAATCTGCAATAGGTAAGCAGCTTGGTGTGAAGAAATCAACTGTGGGAGCAATTATTAGAAAATGGAAGACATACAAGACCACTGATAATCTCCCTCGATCTGGGACTCCACGCAAGATCTCACCCCGTGGGGTCAAAATTATCACGAGAACGGTGAGCAAAAATCCCAGAACCACATGGGGGACCTAGTGAATGACCTGCAGAGAGCTGGGACCAAAGTAACAAAGGCTACATCAGAAACACACTACGCCACTAGGGACTCAAATCCTGCAGTGCCAGACGTGTCCCCCTGCTTAAGCTAGTACATGTCCAGGCCCGTCTGAAGTTTGCTAGAGAGCATTTGGATGATCCAGAAGAGAATTGGGAGAATGTCATATGGTCAGATGAAACCAAAATAGAACTTTATTGTAAAAACTCAACTTGTCGTGTTTGGAGGAGAAAGAACACCATACCTACTGTGAAGCATGGGGGTGGAAACATCATACTTTGGGGCTGTTTTTCTGCAAAGGGACCAGGACGACTGATCCGTGTAAAGGAAAGAATGAATGGGGCCATGTATCGTGAGATTTTGAGTGAAAACCTCCTTCCACCAGCAAGGGCATTGAAGATGAAACATGGCTGGGTCTTTCAGCATGACAATGATCCCAAACACACCGCCCGGGCAACAAAGGAGTGGCTTCGTAAGAAGCATTTCAAGGTCCTGGAGTGGCCTAGCCAGTCTACAGATCTCAACCCAATAGAAAATCTTTGGAGGGAGTTGAAAGTCTGTGTTGCCCAGTGACAGTCCCAAAACATCACTGCTCTAGAGGAGATCTGCATGGAGGAATGGGCCAAAATACCAGCAACAGTGTGTGAAAACCTTGTGAAAACTTATAGAAAATGTTTGACCTCCATCATTGCCAACAAAGGGTATATAACAAAGTATTGAGATGAACTTTTGTTATTGACCAAATACTTATTTTACCGAGGAATTTACCAATTAATTCATTAAAAATTCTTCAATGTGATTTTCTGGATTTTTTTTTTCTTATTTTGTCTCTCATAGTTGAGGTATACCTATGATGGAAATTGGAGACCTCTCTCATCTTTTAAGTGGGAGAACTTGCACAATTGGTGGCTGACTAAATACTTTTTTACCCCACTGTATGCCAAAATGTCAGAACACCGAAGGAGGTGGATCTACTCAGCTGATCGTGCTGGTGCACCAAAAAAAATTACTGGTATAATTAGCTGCTATTAAAACATCCTAAATAAGGACAGTGACATTTTTATAGTCACCTGAAAGAGGTAAATTTGCTTAATTTAACAATACCAAACAGTCTATGGACTTCAGTCCCCAACTGATATTAAATCAATGCATAATGAAGGCAACAAGTAATCACAATTTCAAGAAAAAAATCAAAGAAAATCAAAAATAAACACCTTCAATTAAAAACTGCATTTTGCATTTACTTGTGTTATCTTTGTCTAATATTTAAATTTGTTTCATGATCTGAAACATTTAAGTGTGACAAACACAAAAAAATGAGAAATCAGGAAGGGGGCAAACACTTTTTCACACCACTGTAAGTGTTTTTACTTTGTGTCATCCTGGATTTTGTATGACGTTTTATATGTATATTTACATTTCCTATGTGTGAATAACGTATTCAGTCATTTTAATAAGGCTGCGTGTCCACAGGGAAAATAAAAATGCTCTCAACTTGTTTTTCTGAACGCTTTTCATGCGCATATTAAAGGGTACCTGTGGTGGTCATCTAAACGCATTCAACTTGAAAACATTAGGCAAAGTATTCGTTATTTGGTTAAATAATTATTGCCAGCCACATACCACCAGAGAAATATGCAAATACGACCGCAGGCATGGCCAGCCAATGAAAACTCTGCGCGCAGCCATGACACATGCGGATGTGACGTTATTACATTGCCACTGAAAAGTAAATGCTCCGCCTGTATGAGCGACTAGGGTGCTTTTGTGAGTGTTTTTATTCTATTATGGCTGAATTGTCGGACTCTGAGGAAGAATTCGTCCAACATGGCTACAGGTTTGAGCCAGAAAGGTCTTCTGAGGGTGAAAGTGACGAAGTGGTCCTCCCACACAACGCAATTTCGTCTGAAAGGAAACGTCTGCCCTGTTCCAAAATTGCGCAATCACTTTTCCACTACGATCTTCTGACAAGGTGAGCTGGGTTTGGGTACACAAAAGAAGTGTTTATCTTTGTTTTTTCGCTTATTATTGAGACATCCAAAGGCTTTACATTCCGCCATGTTGCAATATCCATATCGCATTGTATGTTTTTGTTGTTACAAGAGCGCCGAGTGTCTGCTGCTCTGTAGAATCATCGGCCGTCTGGCGGCCATTATGACCTCCGATCAGACGAGACGACCCGCTGAATTTAAGCATTTATTTATTTATTTTCTACTCGTTTTAGTTTTGCATTTAATATGAACCCTGAGTTTGAAATAAACATTTGAATTTGAATTTGAATATCCCGAAAGCCACTGCTCATCCGGGCACTCCAGGCTCAGCCAATATTGACCCAGATCGCGGTAGCCACGACACTACGTCACAGGAAGCGTCCTGGCAGGCCATGTAGCTGCCAGTATGGCTGCTCGCATGTTTTGCTGACATAGCTGAACCAGCACATCAGCAATGGATTTATATCACATTGCTTTGAACTTGAACTTAAACTTGAACTAGAACGTGAGACAGGGGCTCAATATAATATCTTTTTTTTCACGACCACAACAGGTACGCTTTAAAAAAAGCACTCTGCCCAGTATCCTGGCAACCGCTTGACCTGTCACTCAAAATATGCCGGGGATTTCAGATTTTGCTTTGAAACGTTCCACTCACTGGAATAAATTACATCAAACTGGTAAGAAAATATACATCCCTCCAAGCTTTGGCTGTTAAATATTGATCATGGTGTACTTTTAGGCTGATAGTGATTGGCTGGTGAGAGAGGTGTGCAGCTGATGAGCGCTGCAGTGCTCCAAAAGTTGAACTTTTTTCAGCTTTCAGCGCCATGAGTGCAGCGCTGACTGCTGAGAGCGTTTTTGCGCCGAGGGCACTGAGCGCATTAAACACTGCACTACATAGAAAATGAACAGAAAATACTCGCACACAGCAGAAAAAAAAAATGCATTTGGTGGACACACAGCCTAATCGCATTTATTGCTCACTACTAAGCACAGACAGGCATGACACTTGTCTCACAATTCCTTGCAATTGGTCTATAGTTTGAGAGTTCCCCTCTGTCGCCCGTCTTGTATATCGGAATTACTTTAGCTATTTTCATTGCATTGGGAAATATACCTGATTGGAGAGACAGGTTACAGATATACGTCAGTGGTTTTACTATGCATTCGATAACAGTTTTGACTAGTAGCATGTCAATACCATCACAGTCCGTAGATGTTTTACTTTTGAACGATTTAACAATTTCAATGACCTCTCTTTCGTCTGTGTTATTTATGAAGATGGAGTCTTTTACAGCAGTGTTATTGCATATTGTATCACCTATAGGCACCGTAGTGGGTATTTCTCGGGCCAGACTTGAAAACATTAGGCAAATTATTCTTTTTTTGGTTAAATAACTATTGCCAGCCATATACCACCAGAGAAATATGCAAATACGACCACAGGCATGGCCAGCCAATGAAAACTCTGAGCGCAGCCATGACACATGCGGATGTGATGTCATAGCGTACATACATACTCCGCCTGTATGACAGACTAGGGTGCTGCTGTGAGTGTTTTTATTCTATTATGGCTGAATTGTCGGACTCTGAGGAAGAATTCTTCCAACATGTCTGCAGGTTTGAGCCAGAAATGTCTTCTGAGGGTTAAAGTGACGAAGTGGTCCTCACACACAATGCAATTTCGTCTGAAAGCATTCGTCTGTGCCCTGTTCCGAGATCACTTTTCCGCTAGAGGACCCGCCGAATTTAAGCATTTATTTATTTATTTATTTTCTACTCGTTTTAGTTCTGCATTTAATATGAACCCTGAGTTTGAAATAAACGTTTGAATTTTGGTCCTCACACAACGCAACGCGCCGAGTGTCTGCCGCTCTTTATAGCGGCGAGGGAGGAGCCGAATTATCTGCCGTGTTGCGGCTGTTAACGACCTCAGATCAGACAAGAGGACCCGCCGAATTTAAGCATTTATTTATTTATTTTCTACTTGTTTTAGTTCTGCATTTAATATGAACCCTGAGTTTGAAATAAACGTTTGAATTTTGGTCCTCACACAACGCAACACGCCGAGTGTCTGCCGCTCTTTATAGCGGCGAGGGAGGAGCCGAATTATCTTGTTGCGGCTGTTAACGACCTCAGATCAGATGACAGGACCCGCCGAATTTAAGCATTTATTTATTTATTTTCTACTCGTTTTAGTTCTGCATTTAATATGAACCCTGAGTTTGAAATAAACGTTTGAAATTGAATATCCCAAAAGCCGCTGCACATCCGGGTACTGCAGGCTCAGCCAATATTGATCCAGATCGCGGTAGCCATGCTAATACGTCACAGGAAGCGTCCTGGCAGGCCATGTAGCCGCTAGTATGGCTGTACCCACGTTTTGCTGACATAGCTGAACCAGCACATCAGCAATGGATTTATATCAAATTGCTTTGAACATGAATTTCAACTTAAACTTGAACTAGAACTTGAGACAGGGGCTCAATATAATATCTTTTTTTTCACGACCACCACAGGTACACTTTAAGGGATAGCACCGTATCGTGGCCGCTTCATCCATCCAGGTGGTGGATGACCCTCAATTTCCCCTCTGGGGATCAATAAAGTATACTAAATCTAAAAATCAAAAAATCTTACCTTTAGGAGTAAAGTCTGGTAATTCCTACTTACTTGTATTTTACTCTCTGGTTTAATTAATGATATTTCCTTAGTTATATTGATTCCTGATTTTATTTAGTCAGGTCCTGTTTCGTAGTGTTTATCCTCCCTCTGTGTTCATGTTCCCTCTGTGTGGTTTGTTCCGTTTGTCTCCCTGTATCTCTCCCCTCACCTGCCCGATTGTTCTCAGCCGTTTCCCATCCCTTGTCTCCTACCTTATAAGGTGACCTTTTCCCTTCCCTCTGATGCGGCGTCATTTCATGTTATGGTGTTATACTCTGTGCCCGTGGACTTTCCTGTGATTCCCTGGCTGCCTTGTTCTCCCAAGGTTTGTGTATTTGTGGTTATCCTTACGGTGCAGCTGTTGTTTGTTTACTCAGTGTTTATTAGTGTAGTGTTCTCCGGTCCATGAGTTGTGCTTTGCTTTCTATCTTTAATAAATCATCTTGAACCGGATCATTGCCTGTGCCTGGGTTCTCCTTGCCTGTTATTAACTCCAGCACATGACAGATGCCTCATTCAGGTCAAAGCAGGAAGGAAAAGACAAACCAACCCTCCCTCCTTTTTTTTTTTTTTTTTTTTTACAATGAGCAATAACGAGTATACTTAGGACAGCATATGGCTTGATATCACCAAAACGCTCAACCACAATGATGGGGATGTTACTGCTGCTCATTTGCAAAGGCTGTATGTTGGCACAGAAGGGAGCTAATGTTAGCCACAACAGTTAACGTAATCATCAAATCTGGTATTAACAGTGAATGTACTGCTTCCGGTTATGGCTGCCACGTAGGACGGACGTGTCTCGCTCTGCTCTGCTCCTGGAGAAAAAAATCGGCAAATAACTCTCTCATTTGGGACAGAACGTATCCCAGCATTTGAGCGAGGATATGTCGGCGAAGCCTAAGGCTGGAAAACCAGGAAAAGGAAAAAGCGAGCCGCCGAAACAGTCCAAATTAACGGACTTTCAGGTCTGTGACGCAGCAAACAAGGCTCCATATATGGCGGAGGAGGCGGGCGGCGGTGCGATTTCTGCGGGGAATGGCGCAGATGCGCTGATGGCTGCCATGAGTTCAATGAGAGCGGACTTTTCCTCTAGATTTGATGGGATTATGACAGCGTTGGAAGGAATAAGAAAGGAATTGGGTGACTGTGTAGAACGAACGGCGCAGATGGAGCTCCGTCTCGCTAGTGCTGAAGATGACGTCACCCGTCTTCAATTAAAGGTGCGCACTTTGGAAAAAAAAAATAAATCTCTGGAAGATAATATTTTGGATTTGGAATCTCGGTCGAGACAGAATAATTTGAGGCTGGTGGGTCTTCCAGAGGAATCAGAAGGTCGGGACGTATGTTCCTTTCTGGAAAAGTGGATTCCGGAGGTGCTGGGCAGCGAGGAGTTGCAATCAGCAGTGGTTCTGGAAAAAGCACATCGTATTGGCCCACGGAGAGACAAGGGACCGCCGAGGACCTTAATTATGAAGTTTCTTAGCAACAGAGACAGGATGAAGATCTTCAACGCTGCACGTGCTAAAGGAGAGATTAAACACCAGGACCAGCAGGTGCGGTTCTACCCAGATTTGGCCACAGGAATCCAGCAATTGAGGAAGCAGTTTGATCCCGTACGTAAGGAGCTGCGCAACCTTGGGATTCGTCATGGTGTAATCTATCCTGCGAGACTGCTGACCACGTATGAGGGCAGAACCCACATCTTCAAGACCCCAGAGGAGGCGCAGGAGTTCATCAAGAAGATCAAAGAAGAAGAAGAGACTGGTGGGAGCTAAGCATGAACAAAATATAAGGTAGAATAATTAAGCATTTGCACAGGCATCTGACTGACTTGAAGTAAATAGTAAGTTTACAAAATATAGATTGTATTATATATTAAAAAAAAAAACAAAAACAAAACAAACAAAAAAAAAAACTATGATGTACAAAGTTGTTAAAAATCTTGGAGTTAAGTTGGAAAACTACAGAGGAGAGTTAATGTTACGTCATTAAAAGTAGTAGAGTTAGGGTGATTGGGAGGATGAAGAAGGAGTGGCTTAGGCTGTTCCCCGTGGGTGTGGAACGGTCGATGGCTATATCGGGAGACAGAATTTTTCTTTTGATTTTGGGGGGTTTGCCACAAGTGTGGGAAGGGGAAATTTGTTTGTGTGTAGTTTGTAGGATGAATGTTCAACCACTCATGTTTTTGCTTCTCTGTATGAGCATGTTTACACTGCAAGGTAATCCCAAACTCTCTATTGATCATGGACCAAAGTGTTAATCTTAATTTAACTTCATGGAATTGCAGAGGTCTACAAAATTTAAAAAAACTTAAACAAGTTATGAATAAAATAAAGGACATGGGTTCAAGAATTGTGTTTTTACAAGAAACTCATCTGATAGAGGAGGATGTTAAAAGAATTAGGAGTAGATGGCAGGGAAGTGTATTCACCTCTTCATTTTCATCCCGAGCCAGGGGAGTTATGACTCTCATACATAAATCAGTTCCTTTTCAAGTGAAAAATGTAATTGGAGACAAATTTGGAAGATATGTAATCATTCAAGGTTCTTTGCTATTAGAAAATATAAATCTTGTGAACTTATATGGTCCCAATATAGATGATCAGAAGTTCTTTGCTAATTTATTTCTCATCTTATCATCACTTACAGGGCAACATATAATAGCAGGGGATTTTAATTGTACATTGAATCCAGGTGTGGATAGATCAACAGGACTGGATTGTACGCACATTGGATGTAGGATGACTATTAATCATTTTATGAAAGAATTGAGATTGTTAGATATATGGAGAGAAATGAAACCACAAGTTAAAGCCTATTCTTGTTATTCCAGTACCTACAAGACATTCTCACGTATTGATTATTTTTTGATTTCCACAGAATTAAGGTCCAAGATTCAAAACTGCTTTTATGATAACATCGTGATCTCTGATCATGCACCCTGTTGTCTAATATATGTAGATAAAAAATTGACAAAGGAATCAGGTAGATGGCAATTTCAGCATAAATGGCTTCAGGATGAGGAATTTGTCAAGTATATAGAAAAACAGATAGACGAGTTCTTTGACATCAATACTACACAAACATCAGCATGTGTAAAGTGGGAGGCTTTCAAAGCTTTTATTAGGGGACATATTATTAGTTATACAGGATCAAAATCTAAGAAGACTCGAGAGGAGAGAGCTAAATTGGAACATAAAATAAAAAATCTTCAGGAAAAAGTGTATGCAGGAAGTGACCCAAGGTTGGAGAATGAATTACTGATTTTGAGAGCTGAATACGACAAAAAATCAGCGAATAGAGCTGCCTCGAGTCTTCTAAGATTGAAACAATCTTTTTATGAACAAGGTGAAAAATCAGGAAAATTATTAGCATGGCAGATTAAACAATTGGAAATTAAAACACCAATTACCAGTATTATAAGTAATGGACAGGTAGTTATAGATCCTTTAGAAATTAATAGAGCCTTTAGAGATTACTATGAAAAATTATATGATACCAAAAATGAACCTGATTTAACAAAACTAAATGGGTTTTTGAACGAACTATCTATACCGTGTATTCCAAATGAAAACAGGGAGATATTGGAGTCTAAAATTAGTCAAGAAGAAGTTGGGCTAGCCATTGATAATATGAAATCAGGAAAAAGTGCAGGACCAGATGGTCTTCCAGTTGACCTTTATAAAAAATTTAAGAATAAATTAATAAAACCTTTTTTGGAAATGGTTTTAGAAGCATTTCAAAATAATAATTTACCATCATACATAAATAATGCCTTAATTATACTGCTGCCAAAACCAGGTAAGCCCTCTAATAAATGTGAAAATATGAGACCAATAAGCCTATTAAACGCCGACCTTAAGATAATCTGTAAAATTTTAGCAAGACGAATACAAGAAATTTTACCAAATATTATTAATCAAGATCAGAATGGCTTTATAAAGGGTAGACAAGGCTTCCATAATGTAAGAAGACTATTTAATATTATTTATTTTAATAAAGAAGCACCGGATACAGCTCTCCTATCATTGGACGCCGAAAAGGCCTTTGATAGAGTTGAATGGCCCTTTCTTTTTGAAGTCCTACAAAGGTTTGGACTTGGAAATAATTTCATAAAATGGGTTCAAATAATATACAATAATGCTACAGCAGAAATCCTAACAAATAACAATATTTCAAAACCAATAAAAATCAATAGAGGATGTCGACAAGGCTGTCCACTTTCACCTTTACTGTTTACTATGGCAATTGAACCTTTAGCGATAGCGATACGTTTACATTCACAAATATATGGAATTAAAGTTGGACCAACAGAACATAAAATCTCCCTGTACGCCGATGATATAATTTTGTTTATGTCGAATCTAAAAAAATCAATTCCAACCTTGTTGAATTTAATAAAGAATTTTGGGGAAATATCAGGATATAAAATAAATAAAACTAAATCTTCAATATTAATGCTAAATGAGACCCAGAGAAATTACCCAGCCCCTGAGGTAAATCAATTCAATGTTGTAAATCAGTTTAAATATTTAGGAATCCAAATTATGCCTAAGCTAGAATCAGTCGCCAGTGTCAACTATGAAGCCTTAATGTCAGATATCAGTGAGTTAACTCAGAGATGGATGTCACTACCAATGTCGATGATCGGGAGAATCAATATACTTAAAAGTAATATTTTACCTAAAATACTTTATTTATTTCAATACATTCCCTTATCACCACCTTTAGATCTATTCTCAAGAATAAAAAAAAAGTTAGTGGAATTTATATGGAACAACAGGAGGGCTAGATTACGTTTGTCTTTATTATATTTACCATTTGATCGTGGAGGTCTGAAATGTCCAAATTTTATGTTGTATTATTGGTCGGCACAACTGAGGTCTATGACATATTATTTTTCATCAAATGATCTCCCTCACTGGACTGAAATGGAATCATACAATTTACCTTTACCTCTTCCCATATTCATATACTCAGATTCGGCAAAAAAATTACAAAAACAAGTTAAAAATCCATTTGTAAAGCATATGATCAAAATATGGTGTGAAGCTAAAAACTATTTAAAAGAACCACAGTCATTGTCACAATTTAGTCCAATATGGGGTAATCAATATTTTAAACCAGGGAGAGCGGACGCTGTATTTAAAGTATGGAATTTAAAAGGGATACAAAAGATTCAGGATTTATATTTGCCAGGTGCAGACAACATAATGTCTTTTGAAGAGCTGAGGATCAAATTTAATCTCAATAGAACACATTTTTTTAAATATCTTCAACTTAGAAACTTTATTCGATCAAATCAAAATAAAGCTCTCACTCGACCTATTTATTCATCCTTGGAAAAAATGATGATGAAAGATAGTAAAAGAAAGGGTATTATTTCAGAGTTTTATAACTCATTGACACTATCTTCAAGTGAAAATTCACTGAAAAGATTAAACTACTGGAAAGAAGATCTGCAAATTGAAATTTCAGAGGAACAATGGGAATTGGCTTGTACAGAAGCTCAAACCAAATCAATAAATGCACGCCTTAAATTGATACATTTCAAATGGTTAATGCGGATGTATGTTACACCGGAGGAGTTAAATAGATATAACAAAAATATACCAGATACATGCACAAAATGCATGGAAAGTAAAGGAACCCTATTTCATTGTTTATGGGAATGTAGATTAATAAGAATGTTTTGGGAAGAGGTGAGGGTAACAATTGAAAAAATAATCTCAAAACAAATCATATTGAATCCTAAACTGTTTTTGTTGGGTCTGTACCCAGAAAAGCATAATTTTAATAAAAGTGAAAGAACATTCATAGACCTCAGTTTGCTTAATGCCAAAAAATGTATTGCACTATTATGGAAAAAGACTCATAGACCAGATGTGACTCAGTGGTTAAGACAGATGTTAACAAACCTTCCATTAGAAAGAATAACATATATACTAAAATCAAAGGAAATTGTGTTTGAGAATATATGGAGACCTTTTATTGATTATGTAAAAAATTTAAACATAACTCTTGAAGAAGAAGGTGAATGATGTGTGTGGACCTTGTAAATTCCAAACTGGTGAACATAATATGTATACTTATGTATTGGATTGTCTAGACTAAACAGAGGAGCATTGTTGAAGACTTGATTTTGTTGGTGGTTGTTGGTGTTTTTAGTGCATTTTTTTTTTTTTTGTAGTACTTTAGTGTTAGTGTTTGATTGTTTGTATCATGTTTGTTAAAAAAAAAAAAAAGGTTCAATAAAGATATTGTGGAAAAAAAAAAAAAACAGTGAATGTACTGGGCCTCACTCATGAAACATATGTGCTAAGAGACTAGCACGCCCACGACGGTGTCAAACTGCTTCACCGTCATCCAAAAATGTTGCCTGAAGTTGTATGAAAACTACAGTGGAAATTTTGCACCCGTCCAGTTTCAATTGTCAACATGCTACAGCACATTTATACCCTGCAGCGGTGTAAAACAGCTTTAATCTGGTATTTTATATTAAAATAAAAGCAATTCAAATCAGCTTATAATGGTGAATATTGCTGAATCAGAGGGTAACCACTGAAGGGAGAACCTCTGGATGAGTGAAATACAGATTTTGATTGCTCAAACATCTAGTGGCCATAAGCGGCATTGCTCTTTTCTTTTGCATTAACAGCAGTGACAGAGGTCCTCCCTTCAAAGCACAACCATAAAACTTATTTTGTAAAAGCAATGTAAACTCAAGAGCTCTCATTTCCATTGGAATCATTTCATGTAGTGTTTTTTTTTTTATTTCCCTCTTTCATTAAAATGGTCTTAATTACTCTCCACTCTACCTTGCATTTGAGATTCCCATGATTCCCATATCCATCACATTTTTTTTTCTTATTGCTCTATATTGCTCTGCCCGGTTTCCTTCACCCTTTCATTATCTCTTTTTTTTTTTTCTCCCAAAGAACAAAAGATTTTTACAGTAGGGAGTCATTGTTCTCTTTTCTTCCTCTCCACCTACATTCCCTTCCTACCTGTTTTCCTCTGAGGTGGAGAGGGAAAAAAGCTGCATGCCTGGATAATTCTGGAAAATAACAATGTGATATTTCATCCGCACGCACACACACAAACACACTGGGCACATAAAACATGCCTTGTCAGCACAGTGCTGCCCGTATTCATTAGCCACTTAGAATGCTGCGTTCAAATGAATCAGAGTAAACTGCTTACACGTAATCTTGTCACCGGAAGACTAAAATATACCAGGTCAGTTATTACATTGGTCTAGTGCCAAAGTGAGTCAGTGGGTTTGCAGTAGCATATGGGTGTCTGTTTTATAGAGTGTGTGGATGAGGCCAGTTAGTACTGATGGCACACATGAACAGCATTTGTGTGGGTTATTTTCCTGTTTTTTTCTAAGTAAAGCAATGCACATCAAGCATATGGCAGGAAAACAGTTGACCAAAAACCTTATTAAATCTCATTCTGAACTCCTTTTCACTGCATTGACAGAGCTATAATGTTGTGTCTGTGTGCGTGTGAATGCAGCAAGCCTAGTAGGTAAAGAGTTACAGTTGTGATTACAGTAATTATGGTTTCAGGTTGTGGGATATTCTTTTAGATGGGCCACTAGATTACCAGACCATTTTGGCACAGAAAGAAGTAAAGTGAGACCGTGTGGAAAAGAAAAGGGTTACTGTTTAGAGGCGAGGGAGAAGAGGTTGGATTTAGAGAGCAAAAAGAGTGAAAACGGAGGAAAACAGCAGAAACAGGGAGGCTTGAAAAGGGCGGGGGGACTAGAGAGAAAATTGAATAAGTAACAAAAGGGAGAGAGGAAGAGTGTAGTGCTGAAAGATACGAAAAAGAAACTAATCCTTTAGGTGGCTTCCAAACGCTGCTCAGTCGTCCTGCCCCCTCCACCCCATCCCTGCTTCATACTCAACCAGGAGTTGAATGGGCTTTTACAGTGCAGCTTCATTTCATATAAAAACAGACCATGAATGTCAAATTCCATAAAAGAAACACCTTTTCAGTATGTTCTTTTTCTTTTATCCAACTAACATTTCTCAACTTTTTTTTTATACTTCTACATTAGTTTTCCTCCCAACTGTCATTTGGCTTCTTACTCTCCTGTCCCACACTTAATATTGAACAATGTGCATAGCACGCTTTCAGTGGAAACAAAAAGGGCCCGGGTCCCAGCCTTGCGGGCCCCCCCGTCGTGGCACGTTGTCTTTTCACAAAGGCAGCTTAATTACATATTCATGGTGACACAAATAAGACCCTCTTTCTCCCAACACACACTAATGTGCCGCTTGGCCAGATCTACCCCAACGCCCATCTGCTGGTCGTGTGTCAGCCCTCGAGAAATTGTTCTTCTGAGCGAGAGCGCACATATGTAAAAGCGTGTCTCTGTCATACTGGTGTATGTCCCCAGAAAAGCGAGATTTGAACAATGTAGAAACTCATAAGTTTTAGCACAGCTGGCATCTGTGATAATGCTATAAAAAAATTAAAGTGCATATTAAATTTGCAACTTGTCTTTAATATGAATGCCATAAGCAAAGAATCTAGAGACAGAGCAGACGGTGCTTTGGCATGAGTCCAAACAAAGTGTCAAAGGCAGATCTGGGAAGGGACAGGGGGATTAAGCTGAAGAAGCAGAAGTCGGTTTATTCACACACAAAGAGAGCGGGGTGGGGGGAAAAAAGATGTTCATGTAATTGCTTGTCTCCAATAAGAGCAGCTTGCTCCTTGTTGTTTTTGAAGCAAATAAACCAACCTGTGCCATTTACTGGAGGTTTTACGGTATCAAATAAAAAAAAATATATGGACCATGAAAAGGCTAAGCTGCTGGCTGTGGACACAGGCGAGGCCTTAAAACAAAGAGATACAGGGTGAGATTTCAATGGAGAGCAGCTGGCACTGTGGTGGAGCTCCATTTCTCTACCTGTCCCTTCCCTTCCCTTCAATTCCATTTATCTGTACTGGACCCATACATCTGTGGGTGTGTGCGCGCGGGCGCGCGTGCATGCGTCAGTGTGTGTAGGCAAACTCTCTCCCTCCCTCTGGCAGACTGATGAGTTTCTGTAAACAACACACACACACACGCACGCACGCACACACACACACACACAGAGAAAATAACCCGCTGCTTGTGGGCCCTGGACAGCAGCACAACAATATGTCCACTGTTTGGGCCGCACTCTAATTAAACGGCGTAAATCTAAGTCGAGAGAGATGCAGAGCTAAGACAGCAGCACCGCGGGGAGGAAAATAAGACTAATTTTTAAGAAACTGAAAATTTAAGAAAGCAAAACAGCATGTCAGAGGTAGCAGATGGAAAAGATGAAAGCAGGACAGAGATGGAGGGAGGAAAAAAGAAAAAAATGGGGACGAGTGACAAGAGAGAGGCACGGAGGAGATGGAGAACAGCACAAAAATCTGCGGCCTGGCACTCAGTGGTAGCGATTCACAAAGTCCAACTGTTTACTACGGGGATCAAATACACACAGTTTCTTTGTGAAAAAAGACAGAGTTAATATTCCAGTTCAGCTTTGCCTGGCCCATTTCACAATAAACCGTAGTTTTAAGGGCAAATTAGAAATTAATGTTATCCTATTACGTCAATATTTTCTGAATGTGGGATAATAATGAGAGGATAAAAACTTTAAAATAGGCGAATAATTCTTTTGCACTGAGGGCTTGTAGGGACCAGAGGGATCTGTACAGTAGGCTGCTGACTGAGAACAAACTGCTTTTTTTTCCAGTACAACCTCCCTATACAAAGTGAGACACACAAAGGCATAGACACAGCTAACTAAAACAAAAAGCCTGGAAATGAGAGCACCAAATGAGGCCTTGGGTTTCACAGGCCATGAAAAATTCATAATTCCAGATCTTTACATGAAACTCTAGAAGGAATTAGGCCTAACAGCAGGAGAAGCAGGGAATCAGTTTCAGAATATTTTTTCTTTTTCTAGCTCAGCCTGTCTCTCTCTAGTAAACGTGCATGCTCTCTCTCACTCACAGAAACACAAATGCACTTGGTTGTGCGTGAGCACACACAGAGGCAGGCATTCTTACGCTCAGTCCTGGGTTTTCCCCTGTAGAGAGTGATTGAAAACTGTGAAAGCCATGTACGGCATGACGCAGTTTGTGGACACAGTCTTTTGTGTACTGAATGTAGCACTTCCTTAAAAAATAACATGTTTTTCTGCTACACAAACAGCCTGAGTTCATATTCTTTATTCTTGAAATACGGCGGAACTGTTACTGCTACTGTATGTGCTCAAGTAAGTCATGCTGTGAAAAAGTATGTGCCCCCTTCCTAATTTCTTAAATTTTTGCACATTTTTCACACATAAATGTTTTAGAGCAACAAAAAAAATTAATATTAGACAAACAAAACCCAAGTAAATAAAAAATTAAACTTTTAAATGATGATTTCATTTATTAAGGGGAAAAAATATCCAAATCTACTTGGCCCTATGTGGAAAAGTAACTGCCCCCCCAGATACAGGGTGAGATTTCAATGGAGAGCAGCTGGCACTGTGGTGGAGCTCCATTTCTCTACCTGTCCCTTCCCTTCAGTGTGGACCAGTGTCCACAGTGAGGTTGTGCCACCCTTGACGGCAATAACTGCAATCAAGCCTTTGTGATCTTTTACAACGTTGTTGAGGAATTCTGGCCACTCTTCTTTCCAGAAGAGTTTTAATTCAGCCACACTGGAGGGCTTGTGTTTGAAGTCACGAACTGATGGCCAGATATTCTCCTTCAGGATTTCTTGGTAGAGAGCAGAATTAATGGTTCCGTCAATTATGGCAAGTCATCCAGGTCTTGAAGCAGCAAAGCAGCCCCAGACCATCAGACTGCCACCGCTATGTTTTACAAAGAATTTCTTTTTTATTTGTTTTTAATTTGAATTTTGTATACTTTATTGATCCCCAGAGGGGAAATTGAGGGCATCCACCTGGATGGATGAAGCAGCCACGATACGGCGCTATCCCTTAACCATTCACACACACATTCACACCTAGGGCCACTTTAGAGTCTCCAATTAACCTAACCTGCATGTTTTTGGCCTGTGGGAGGAAACCGGAGAAATTCCGGAATAAACCCACGCAGATACGGGGAGAAACATGCACACTCCACACAGATCACTGTTGGTCAGGGGCTGGGATCGAACCAGGGATCCCATGGCCAAGGGTGATTTACTGTGCTGGCGCAGTGCTAACCACTGTGACACCGCACCACCCACACATTTTTATGAAATGCTGTTAGTTTTACGTCAGATGTAATGGGATGCACATGTTCCAAAAAGTTCAACTTTTGTCTCGTCAGTCCACAGAATATTTTTCCGAAAAGTCTTGAAGACCATCAAAGCGTTTTTGACAAATGTGAGATGAACCTTTATGTTCTTTTTGGTGAGCAGTGGTTTTCACCTTGAAACTCTCCCATAGATGACATTTTGCTCAGTCTGTTTCTTATTGTTGCAGTGGCGTAGCCAGGAATTTGTGTGTGTGTGTGTGGGGGGGGGGGGGGAGGCTGAACCCCAACCACCACCACCATTCTGAATGCTCGGGGCGTTCGCCTGGGGCAAAGCTTTAGCTTCAGCCCCCTGTCAACAACATCTCCCTGTCAACTACAGATTTCTTAGCATTTTCAATGCAAACTACTCAAATCCTGCTCTTTATTTACATTTCTTTTCTTTTTTCTCCCTTTTTTCTTCTTTTTTTGGGGGGGTGCTGCAGCCCCCCCCCCCCCCCGACTACGCCCCTGTTGAATCATGGACCAGTGTCCACACTGAGGCAAGTGAGGCCAGCAGTTCTTTAGGTGTTCTTCTGGGTTTTTGCTTCTCATCTGTTCTTAAATTTATGTAGATTGCGGCATGTTGCATTGTTTTTTGAGATGTTTTAGACTACTTCTCTTTGTAGGACAGATTCTATTTAAGTGATTCCTTGATTCAACAGGTCTGGCAGCAATCAGGCCTGGGTGTAGCTACTGAAATTGAACTCAGCTTTCCAAAAAATTGTGGTTAACAGTTAATTCAAGATGTGACGGTGTGACGGGGGGGGGGATTATTTTTTCACATTGGGCCAGGTAGGTTTGGATAGTTTTTTTTTCCTTAATAATGAAATCACCATTTAAAACTGCATTTTGTGTGTACTCAGACCATCTTTGTCTAATATTAAAATGTGTTTGATGATCTGAAACATTTAAGTGTGACGAATATGCAAAAATAAGAAATCAGGAAGAGGGCAAATACTTTTTTACAGCACTGTATGTAAAATGCAAAGACCTGGAGGTAGACAGCATTTTCCTTCTCCAACATTAAGTGTACTCAGTGAACGGATGAACAGCCAAGGCCACAGGCAAGGAGAAATAAGACCAGTAAAACCCATTCAGCAGCTGACAGAGGACACTGACTGAAAGGATAAAGATAGAGAAAAGGTGGGTGGAAAAAAAGTCTCACGACTGGTCACACTTAAAGTGAGAGTCTATGAAATGTACGGATGAGTAAGCAAGGACAAGAAATAAATAAAGAAAAAAACTGCAGAGAGGGCAAGGGAAATATGCCATCACTAGGCCGCTGCTAGCAGCAGGAGGGTCTTCAACACAAAGCGACCGCAGACACCGTCAAAGACTTCCTTTCACACGCAGTCGCCTGTCCATGCATATACACACACTATGCACACAGAGTACACTCGCATGCACGCGCACGGAAGGCACACAGAATGCAGCATTGTCTGAAAAAAGAAAAAAAAAATCTTTGTGTGTGTGTGCTGCAGAGTGTGTGGCAGTCAGTCTGCTTGTCAAGTCCTAGCGGAGTGATCAAAGCTAGTACAAACCACCCAGAGAGATCTCCCATCCTCACCCATTCATCCCCCACCCCTCTCTCTCTCTCCCCCTCTGATATGGTAACGCCGTCATATTTGCCACACAAAATCCGCTCGGCCAATTGCACTATGCTGGCTGGAGCGGCACGGCCAATCAAAGTGGCCTGTTTAGTTCCAATAATTCCCAGCTGTCCCTCTACAAGCACTGAACCCTGGATGGCTGCACTCCACCGTGGGACAGGATCATAGCATAATGGGAGACAGCATGGGAGCTTTGGCACCGTCATACACACAGACACACACACATGATGCAACGGAACACCATATGAGCTCAGAACTCTGTGTTGGTGCCAGGTCCTCTGAGACCATCCCCAAAGCTGCCAAATTTATCAATACACACATTTTACAGGAGCTCTATTATCGCAACTACACCAACAGCTTTATGAAGTCCCAGAATGTATCTTAAAGTGTAAAAAGTGTTCTGAAATAGTCTCAAAGTGTGAGCCAAAGGGTGACACGCTGGGCATGCAGGATCGTCAACAACAGTACCTCACTATGAAGTTCTGCAGTCTTTTTTTGTAAACTCAGAAGCTCTGAAGTCATCGCCAGCTTAATTGTAAGACATTACAGTAAACACGGGGACTTTTCAGACTTTCTATAGCGATCCTGACACCCATTCATTTCAGATCAAACGTAAGAAGGTTTAGCTAATGGCTTTTTAATAGGCACAGCTACTTGAAGGTGGAGCTCAGTCAGAAGATATGCACTCAAGCAGCATGACGGTATTTCAGCTAACGGTCTCCACGCACTGTATTTGCTCAGTGTGCACTATGCGTATCCATGTACACAAGACTTCTGTGGCAATGCAAAGCTACAGCGATGATGTCGACACACCAGATTAAACGAATAAAGGCTAAGAAAAAAAGGGCGATTGTTATTAGAAGCTTAGGAGAAAACTGGATGCAAATTCAAATGGCTTGGACTGAACTCTGTGTGGGAAAGTGTGCTCAAAGTGGATTAAAAGAACAAAACCAGATAGCTTCTGTGTGAGGTTTTGAGATGCCATTACCACATCTAAACAGCGTCATCATCAGTCATTAGCCACAACCTCAAAAAAGAAACAGCAATTAAATTTACAAAACCACACCCGACTTTAGACAACAACTGGCCACGCCACCGTAAAACGATCAATGATGCATGAGCCGCAATAAACAGCGGAGTCATTCTGTTTGAACAACTCATTGTGATTCACATTCAAACATCAGATGCACAGCAACACAAGTGTGGAATTTGAAAGAAGTTCCCGCTCACAGATACACAGGGTGGATCAGGACCCCCCCCCCCCGCCCCCCCACAGTTGACTTGTGTTTGTGTGTTTTTGCCCCATTCAGAAGAACTAATGGAGTGACACCATGTATACAGAAACAACTTCACAGACATGAGCCAAGTTGTTTGGAACCAAGGAACAAATGAACAAACAACAGGAAAACCAAATGCAGTTGGGACTGGAGAGCCGTGGGCATGAAAAACTCTGCACATTTCATGAGGGTGAACATGGAAGCGTTTCCGTGGAAGAGCACAGGACAAAATGAGATTCCAATTATGAGATTCTCTCAACAAAAGTGGGAAAAATGAGTTACATTTTGGTACTATGGGTGCAATTTATTGATGGTGTGTGAAAGTCTACTCTGATTGTGTCCCTAAATTGCAATGTATTGATTTAACAGTAAACCAATAGAAAATGGTTAAATGAATGTCGGAGGGAGTAGCTGAAATGCTGCTCCCCTGGGCAGTGAGAGAAGTGGCTTCAGCATCACATCCACTCAGGACCAAATTCAGGAAAAAGAAAATGAAGCCAATATATATCCAAGTGCAGACTAGCCAGATTAGTATAAGCCAGGGGTGTCCAATCATGTGCCATGGAGGGCCAGGACCCTGCAGGTTTTACCCCCAACCTGTGTCTTCAGCAGCAGATTTCACCGAATTTCTTCCCACTGATAGCTGATAAGTGAGAACACCTGCTGAAGAGAAAACCTGCAGGGTCTTGGACGTCTATGACACATGAATGGCCACCCCCGATCTAAGCTGTTTATAAGCTGAATATTAGTTAAGAGGTTAAAGGCAGCCTACAGCGAAATCTTGATCAAACACTGTAACACACTGCCCATGTGGAAGAAAGGAGGTAAAATGACAAAATGTTCTAAAAAAAAGAGGAAAAAAAGTGTCTTTTCGTATAAAACCAAACCGCGCCTCGTGCGCACACAGCGCATAATAGAAACACACAAAATTGTTCGAAAGTCTTTTTTGTTGTTTTTTTTTTAAAGTACATTATAGCTTCTTGCAGTCTATTCCAAGCAACATCCGCCACCAGAGATGAGCAGCGGTGAGACGCTGCACGCAGTTTTTCCACAAATATTAATGTAATATTTCCCTTTTACGCACGGCTCAGTGCGCACAGTGACCGTGTCCGCACTTTGATTGTGGTTAATGGGGATAAGACGATTGTGATCATGAGGCATACAGCCCTCTCTTCCAACCATAGGGCGTCCATCATTCATCAGTCCCCGATATGTGGGCTATAATTGCCTCTGGCGGGTTTTCCCCTCCTTTTTTTTTTTTTTTTTTGACTTCAGATCGGAGCAGCGACGCGTCGCCAATTATTAGAGCCAAGTGCTCTGCAATTAAGACAGCAGTCGCCTAATGGCGGATTCCCGAGCGGCGCCCTTCACAAATTGTGCGACCAGAGTTGATTCGGTCGTTTATAATTGAAAGAGAAACACCACAAATCGGCGCAAACTGCACTGAGTGTGTCAAAAATCCTCAGCGGTTCTCTGGAGTTTTTGCAGTTGTGTTCACGAGTGGAGACCACATTTCCCCGCGATTAAGTCCACTGCCCCACTTGCGCGGAGGCTACTGTATATTTTTAGTCTTCTTAATTAGTCTGCTGCTCCTGTCCTTCCAGGGAAAAGTGGGGTGCCACCGACTTTCGTCTTTCTGCGTAACCGCCGCATTTAACGCAGACAAAAAATGCCAACACGCATTAGGATGCTGCGCGCACTCGTCAGCGTCAACTCAATTTAAATGGAAATACGGGGGAAAGTAAACCTGGCTGGCAATGAGCTACTTTTCCCTCTCGGTCTACTAATTGGCATTCCGTTCCCGACACCCAAACGCATCACAGCAGCGGAGAAGGCCCGGCACTTCCCCACGCGCGCGGCGTAATTAGAAGACTGCGCGAGAAGACGCCCCCCCCCCCCCCCCCCCGCGCGCGCCTTACCTTGAGCTACTCCTGGGTGCAGGAGCGCCAGGAGAAGCAGGATCCCCGGTGCTGCCAGCATTCTCACCAAGCCGAAGTCTCCGAGCCCTACTCCACTTCTGTGTCCACTTTTACACATTGCGGGCGCCGCGTAATTCACACGAACACGCACGAAACTCCTCCGTCCACTGTGGGGGAAACGGGACCCCCCGCCCCCCCTTTCAACAACAGAATGTGCCGCTTGATCAATGCAGTCCAAAACCGAAGAGGGGAGGGGTGGGAGGACAACCTCCAGTCCCGGTGTCCAGGCGCGCGTTGAACTGTGTCAAGTGGGGTGGAAACAACCGCGGGCTCCCGTCCCTCGTGTGAGCGGCGCTGCTGCCTCGTCGCTACTGAATCTCCGCTTTCCTCTTTCCCTCCGCGCGCTCTCACTTCTCCAGTCTCTGTTTACGCAGAGAAATGCCACCGCCCTCTGGCTACCATACCAGACTCTTCTTTTATTCCTCCTGGTCTGCTGTGCTCTTCCCGTTTTCTTATATTTTTGCCCCCACATCCACACGAAATAAGGATAAAATCTCCCCTCGGCACATCCGACTTTTAAAGACGTGCCCGAGATGAGCGCGTGACAGGTGCGTGTTTCACTTCTGAGGCGAAAATAAAGGCTGACAACAACCTCACATTTTCACACGGAGAGTTTGACAACTTTTTTTTTTTTTTTTTTTGGCTTATTGACTTTGCCTTGCTTGCGCGTGTACGAGGGCGTGCGCCCAGGCTGCAGACAGATAAATCCTGGAATCCTGAGACTGTAGAGCAAAGCAAGAAGAGTTCACCGACTGTTGTCTGCCCCCTGACGGCCACGTCCGTGGGATCTTGCAAAAATATTACTTTATTTCATTATATGCCACTGGTTAAATGCATTGGGTGGCGCCACACGAGTAGGCTGCCCGTTGCAACAGCCTTTATTTATTTATTTTTTTTATCTCCCTTCTTCTTTCTACACCTTTCACTCTGTATATATATCACGGACGCACGGATCGCCCCGGGGGTCTCCCGGGTCGGCGGACGGAGCCACGGTTTGCAGCGGGAGACGTTACAGCGGGGAGGAGCTAGTGCTAGCTAGCACTTGGCTGCCGCCCGGTGCTAATGGGAAACTCGACATACCGGGAGCTGTAGCGAAAACGACGCGGGTGCCGGGCTGGAGTTTAGGCGGTGTGCAAGAAATATAAGACAGAATAATAAAGAGCGATGGCAAGAACCAAGCAGACCGCCCGTAAAATCTACTGGAGGAAGAAGCCCCCCAGGAGACAGCTAGCCACCAGGGCTGCTCGGAGAGGCGCTCCGGCCACCGGCAGAGTGAAGAGGCCTCGCCGTCACAGGCCCGTGACTCTGAGAGAGATCCGTCGCTACCAGAAATCCATGGAGCTGCTCATCCGTAAGCTGCCCGTCCAGCGCCTGGTGAGGGAGATCGCTCAGGACTTCAAGACCGTCCTGCGTTTCCTGAGCTTCGCCGTCATGGCTCTGCAGGAGACCAGCGAGGCCCACCTGGTGGTCTCTTCTTCGCTAAGGGGGTCACCATCATGCCCAAAGACTTCCAGCTGGCCCACCGCATCCGCAGAGAGAGAGCTTAGACTTTCTGCTGCACATTCACCAACCAACCATAATGCTCTGCACTGTGTGTCTATATATATACATTTATAGTAATATGGACATATGTTTACTAGATGTTGTTTTTTCTTGCCTTCTGATTGTTGCTCTGAGTGTTGCTATCCCTGTGCTGTTGCAATCCTGGAATTTCCCCATTGTGGGACTAATAAAGGCTTATCTTATCTTATCTTATCTTATTATTTTTCCATATGGTTATTCTCACCTTCATAAAAATCGTAGACAACAAAAACACTCCTTTCCTGGCTGAAAATCGGCTCTTTAGACCAAAACAGAACAAAACCAAAACAAAACAATCCCCTCCATGTATCGCCCGCCACCTTACCGTGGTGGAGGGGTTTGAGTGCCCGCATGATCCCAGGAGCTATGTTGTCAGGGGCAACTTGTCCCTGGTAGGGTCTCCCAAGGCAAACTGGTCCTGGGTGAAAGGCGGTCCAGTGGATCTCCATGAAAAACGTTACATCAAGGACCCAGTGTACATAGATCCGCCCTCCAGTAGGCTCACCACCTGCAGGAGGGATCATGGTGCTATGTGAACCGGGCGGAAGTCTGGGCTACTCTTCCTGGACTGATGCCCCCGCGACCCGGATAAGCAGTAGAAGATGGATGGATAGACTAAAACATCAAGAAAACATTCAACGTCATTTCAACACATGGACTTGAAAAGATCAACTTCTCTTTTAAGTTTACATTTTTTTTAATAAATAAGTACTTCATTATGTAATAACACATTTTCACCTTGCTGAACTAAAGTAAAGCAAATGATAAATAAAAAGTGTGAAATAAGAAAATATATAACTTCAGTTATATATTATGCAATTTTGGACAACAGTTACACGATATATATTTTCATGACCCTTCATTACTATATATTCACTACCCTTGTTGGAAAATTTGCATACACAATTTATCTGTCATCACATCTTACAGTCTTTGACCAGCGAGGGGGTTGTGTGCACATGAAGCCTCGAGAAATGAACCTTTTGGTGAACCAATTGGCTGAAAGGCTTCAAGGCTTCATGAAGCTTCATCTCACCATTGTTAGATTTTAGCGTGGAGGAGTCAGAGCAGATGGCTGCAAAGCTTACTGTTCTTAGCATCATGAGGAGACAGTCCCACATTGAGCTGTCTTTAAAAAGACCCTCACTCAATCAGTCAACTGAATGTGAGCAATTCACCAACTGCAACTGACTGTATAACCTGATGAAGAGGTAACACAACAGCCAAAGAATAGAATGTGCCAAGAGAATAATCCACTCACCAAGAAACATGACAGTCCCCTATTTGGTCACCAACACTTCCAGACTGATTTGTTTAATAGATTTGTGCAAACACATATGTTGCAATACCTATGCTTCATCTAGTATCTACTTGTACCCATGCCTTCTTGCCAAACGCTCAGTCAGTGACAACACACATCGTACAGTATTTGACTATACAGATACTGTGTATCTGATGTCACCTTGGAATTTTTGTCTATCAATGAACTGGCAAACTGAAAATGAACTCTGTACATTGAATGTGTTTGTCGCACGCACGCACGAGCGCGTGCACACACACACACACACACACAGCTACTATAACTCTCCACAGTGTTGCTGCACAGTCATTTGAGCAGCACAGTCTGGATCATGCATTGTAAATGGCAATAGTAAAATATGTGCTTGGTGCCATTTGTCACCACAGCAGCCCTGAAGCTCAGTGACTACCACTGGAAGTAGCTGCTTCCCACAGGGACCTGTAAAAGCCTTTTTATTCTGCCACTTTATTGGGAATGGGAAAGCAATACGTTACCCAAGAAACATATGGCACACTAAGATATGGATCTGCACTTTCACTAGCAACAGTCGACACAAGACAGCACAGCTTATAGCTATGTAAGGTACGTTTATCCACCATCTTCAATGCAGTTTGTTCAGTGGTTCATTATGGCCATTTTGGCAATTATTTAGATTTTTAAGATTAACAAAAGTACTGCACCATTTTCTTATATTGGTGGAACCTTACACATACTGTATTTAAAACAAATTCAACTCATTGAATTCCATTGCATCCAGGGCAGGGGTCTACAACCTTTGCCAACCAAAGAGCCATTTTGCCCATCTTTGACTAAAGTAGAAGTGGCTGACTTCCTCAACGGCAATTTGACCTTTAAAATAAAGATCATTCTGGTTATAAAGTTTATATATATATACGTATATATATATATATATATATATGTGAATATTATGTGGCATTAATGAATTCATACTACAACAGTGGGAAAAAAGTTGTCAGGCTTTATATATAGCTTCATTCATGAAATACGTAAAAGCATTACAAATATACTGTATGTATTACAAATTGTTTTGTGCTGAAAAGGCTATATCCGAAATTATATCTGACCATAATGTTTGTATAATTTTTTGCAATTATCAGCACATTCATAAATTGTTTAAATCTGAAAAAAAAATCCATCTCCTACTTTCAACAGCGATCACACAGCTTTTGCTCCTGATATTTTAATAAATTAGAGATGAAAGTTTTATTTAGGAGAAGCTACTTTTCATCCTTTTTATGTTTTCCTCATCATGCTTATTCAAATGTATTAATATAATATAAATCTGTATCACTGACCTGTTCTCCAGACTCTCAGTTTGATAACTAGTGGATTGGTTGTCTGATATTGTTCTTTATTTATTTGTGAATAAAACAAAAACAATTCAAAACAACTTTCTAAATAGCATAACTTTAAAATCATTTGGTGCAAATTAAGCCAATTAGAAATAATTACAGCAGAATGGAAAAAAAGTTTAAAAATACCTTCTTCCGCTGAGCTAAATGTTGGTTAGAATCTTTAAAAAAAATGTGTGGCATTGATAGACAGTGTGCACATACAATCCATTGTCCAAAATCCCAAAGGTAACAAGCTAGTGTTAGGATTCCTGCCTGGTCTGTGTCCTTGCCTTTCTCCCCTCTGATTAGGCGCCACCCTTTGCAGCTGATTACACCATCTGTCGCTAATCAGAGGAGCCCTTTAAACTGGATGCTCTCCTGCCAATGTCTGGTTGCATCAGACATTCTGCTGGCATGTTTCCCAGCTGGGCGTTGACTGACAATATCTGTCTCTTGTGTTTTGACTAACTTCCTGACCTAGAATCTAGTCAAGGACAAATGAAGCTTTCTGAAGCACTGAAGCTTGTATCTGAAAAGGGTTCATTACTTGAAGCTTTTCAACACAGTCCTCTTTGGAACCATCTGGTGGCCAAAAGTGAACTGCTTTATGGTTTCCCACTCTAGAGTTGAGAGCTTCTGTTTATTATTACATGACAATTCTGTCTGATATTGGGGTATCGTCGTGGTACTTTGAACATGTTTTCTTTTTTTTTGGGGGGGGGGTAGAAATAATGGTAAATAATTTTGATGATTAAACTTTCCTTGGTTAAACATGTGCCATGGTGTGAGCTCCCTTTGATGTTTGTAAACATAATAAAAAAACATATATATTAATGTACAACACAGTCTTAGAATAGCTTGGGAGTATGCTTGTGCTGTAAGGTCCCTGCCTCCCACATGCTTATGTAATTAGTGGACAGATACATTTTTTATATACATTAACTTATAGGTAGAGTGTTTTGTTTTTGTTTTTTTGTTTTTACTTGGGGGTAGAAGTGCTTGTGAACTGGGAAAGTGCTTATGAACTGGGCAGTGTACATGCTTATGAACTGATAACATGAACACATAATGCAAATATGGTTTTATTTATTCATCTACTTATTTATTTATATTATGGTTAACTTTTTTTTGCTCATAGCACTGGTGCTACAGAGGTTCATGTTATGTCTGTAAAACGTAGACCAATGATAAGGTGAGTGGTGAACTACACAGGACTTTATTAGATGCTCATTGTATCCAGACAGATGCTCCTGTTAGGCAGAGAGACTGCCCCTCTACCGCACAGCCCTCTTATACCCTGGGCAACATCACCGCCCGTGTAACACCATAACATGTCCCACGAACAACACTACATTTCCCCCCCCTCTTAAAAAATGGGCAAGCACACACAATTGAAACCCTCCTGAATTTGGAACCCGAATCACACACTAAAGTGAACAGAAAATCATCAGGGCCTACCTCATTCACACAAACAACTAAGGCTGGGGGGGGGGGGCAGGTAGACTACTGTCCCACCCCCAAATGGCTAGACGGATTATTCTGCCATCTCTGCTACGAAATAGTCCATAAAATAAAACCTGCCGTGTTCCTAGTATAAGGCATAAAACAATCCTGTTATCACAACAAACATATATACAAACAAACTATCAGAATAATATTCATTTCAACACCATGTATAGGAACTAAACTCTGGGCAATTTATATAACAACATATATTGGACACATTGCCCCCCATTACCAGTCAGTCCCGGTGGAGAAACCACCCCTCGGAGACCCGTCAGGTGGGTCCCAACCCGAGCATCTTCTTCTCTTGGCACCCGTAGATGACCCACGTCAATGCCAAGACACCTCCCCCTCTTCATTGGCACGCCACAGCTCATTGGGATGTCTCCGTGTGCCATCAGACAGCTGAAGGTAGCCGTCCTCCTGAACAGCCGCTACTTGCAGCCAGTCCTGGTCCTCCTGCCGTTTTCTCTTCCTGCAAAACCCTCTCAGCCGGGCCCTCTCCCTGGGCTGAACCACATCAGCGACCCCCAGAGGAGCCCGACTCGGCTTCCAGTGTTCCTGTGTGGCACGTCGTTTTACCGTGCCAGCCGGCCCTGCCCTGCTTGCTTTCATTTCAGATGCTGGCAAAGCCGTTGTGATCCCCCAGCTTCTCGGTACCTCCCAGCTGAACTCTGGAGGCAGGTTGGGCCAGCCACTCAGCTCCATCCCCCATCACGGGCGTCCCACCGCGCCGTCCAGTTCCCTCAACTAGGGCAACTTGGACCCTGGCGCAGGCACCCTCCCGTGATAGCCCTGGATAGGGTTGGTCCTGCTTATCTCCCAGAATACTAGGCCAAGGTTCATCCCATATTGCGTTGTCCAACACTCGCGGAACCGGCCGGTCCCACAAGCCACAGCCCGACCACTCCTCTCCACCACTGCTGGTGATCATGAAGCCAAGTCTGTAGAAAAGGTCGCAGCCCATCACATTCACTCCGCTGGCGGTCACCACAAACTGCAGATTGGCTACCTCCGCTGCCTTGTATCTAGCCCTCAGTTCCAGTGGACCCACAGTGGGCAGTCTATTCCCACCATATCCACAAAATGGTGTTGAAAGAGCTCTCACATGCTGATATGGGAAAAAAAAATCCTCACAGTAGGCCAGTTCAGCACGGACCTCACCACGCCCATGTCCACCAGTAGCGGCACCTCCTCGCCATCCAACTTCACCATACAGTATGCACGGCCATCTGTGCTCGGGTAGACGGTGTGAATCACCATAGGAGTTGGAGCAGGGTTATCTGCTTTGTGTCGCCGTTCCCCTAGCTCGAACCTATTACAGGCCCTGGCAAAATGATGCAGGTATCCGCACTTGCCACAGCGTTTACCTCTCGCCTTATATTGGTGTTTAGTGGACCCACAACCCAACCATTTGGGTGATCCCGGGACAGACCTCATCTTCACAGCTGCAGCGTATTCCCCCTTGCTCGCTGTCTTCGCTGTCCGGATCCACAGCCTGCGCCGCTCATTGTGAGTCATAGCGGTGCAGCGTAGCTCTTTCACCGAGGTCATGTGACTTGTCTGCTGCTTCACACCGTTGAGCTATTTCCACAGCCGTGGCTAAAGTTAATTCACCAGAGTGTGTTAATAGTTTTGACCGTGCTGACGAGCACAGCGTGTGCTCAGCCAGCTGGTCATGGACCATTTCTTCATCCAAATCACCAAATTGGCAGTCTCCAGCCAGCTGCCGCAGGTCCGCAACATAGTGCTGCACCGACTCGCCAATCCGATGGTGGCGCTGCCGAAACTGGATCCTCCTGACGATGACATTTACAGGCATGCAAAAATGTCGCGCCATTAGCTCAACCACGTCCTCGAAGCCATCACTAGCCCCCAAGGTAACAAGGATACACAATCCTTCCATACCTAAACTGTGGACTAAAATCGCCTGTGCTCATACCTTCTTCAATTCGCTGAGGTTCAATGCCACCAAGTAATTCTGAAAAGCGGCAAACCACCTCGCCCAAGGCACCGGAGGCTCCCCCGGAGACTCCAAAAATGGCCAAAATGAAGACACGCCAGCATCCATACTTTATCCTCGTCGCCAAATGTTATGTCTGTAAAACATAAACCAATGATGAGGCGAGTGGTGAACTACACAGGACTTTATTAGTTGCTCACAGTATCCAGACAGACGCTCCCGTTAGGCAGAGAGGTGGTCAAGAGACTGCCCCTCTACCGCACAACCCTCTTATACCCTGGGCGACGTCACCGCCCATGTAACTCCATAACATGTCCCACGAACAACACTACAGTTCATAGTCATGTAGCACAAGACAAAAACTTGTAGCACAATAACTTCTGTTACTTCTCTAAAACTGACTGCAAGGATAAGGACCTGTACTTATTTAGCACTTTTCTAGTCTCAAAGACCATTCAAAGTGCTTCACCAGTATTAACCCTCTATTCAAAGAGCCTATCAGAGGCAGATACATAGGGACCACTTAGAATCACCAATTAACCTAACATGCGTGTCTTCCGATTGTGGGAAGAAATCAGAATATCTGGACTAAACCTACACAGCACAGGGAGAACATATAAACTCCACACAGAAAGGTTCCTACATCTGCAGCCTGGGGATTCAAATCTGGAACCATCTAGCTCAGGGGTCCCCAAACTTTTTCCTGTGAGGGCCACATAACTTTTGCCTTCTCTGATGGGGGCCGGGGTTAGCTTGTAACAGAAAAAGTGTGACGATCACAGGGGTGCCTAAACATAAACATTTATTGTTTTCCAGAAAGCCACACATAACCAAATATTAATAACCCTTTCCGGGATCTTCACAGGAAAAAAAAGTCAGAAAACAAATAATAACACTATTAATGAAATAAATAACACTATTTATGAAATAAATAATAACCAAATAACCCTCTCTGGGTTCTTCACAGAAAAAAAGTCCATGGAACATTAACTTTCTGTTGTGCCGTGCACAATGTTAACAGGTAAAAGTTCAGCTTAGTTGTCAGAGCAGAATCTCTTACTTAAATGACTCATATGAGCAGTCTCTCAAAGTTCTTGTGTTTCTTCCTTATAATCCCTTTGTAGGTTCAAGTAGGCTTGTAGACACCACTGTCTGAAGCTCTCTCTCTCATCAACTTCACTGTGAAAACCACAAAGCAAGCAGGCTGAGAAACCGAACTAAGTGATACAGCGCCTACACAGCACAATACATTTCACTACCAGTATGGTTGTGGAGATGGATTTTAGCCCAGTAGATTTTATTATGATTACATTTGTTAATAGTCAGAATGACTCATTCAAGTCAGAAAAGTGAGCTTACCTATGTATATTCATCAGTGTGAACTGTGGGCCTGCATCTGGCTGGTGAGAAGTTGAATGTCAGGTTCCATTTTAGTCACAGCCAGTCTCAAACACTGATGCAGATGTTCATCCAGCTCCTCGCACATTTCAAAGTTTGCGCTAACTCCACGAATAAAAATGAGCAGCTGCGCTGTGTCCTGCACGTCCGTGCTCTCATCCAGTGCTAATGAAAAAAAGTCAAATTCTTCCGTCTTCTGCTGCAGCTGGGCATATACATTACCCCCGATTTCTTCAATGCGTCTGGTGATTGTACTCGCCGACAGACTCACGGCATTAAAGACATCTTTCTTCTCGGGACACACCTCCTCCGCGGCAGCATTCCTTGACAAATTCTCCATCAGTGAAAGGTTTACTGCTGCTTGCTATCAGTTGAGCAACCCGAAAGCTGGCCCGAACGGATGACTGGTTCAGCTGAGCTTGGCGTACAAATGTATTCTGCTGAGCTCACAGTCCACTTTTTAGCTTTGAGAGTTTGTCTGCTCGCATTTGGCCTTGCAAGCTATCATGCTTGTCTTTGTGACGGGATTCATGGCGTCGGCGCAGATTGTATTCTTTGAATACCGCCACAGCCTCTTGACAGATGAGACAAACAGCCTTTTCTTTGCATTGAACAAAAAAATAATCGTTTGTCCACTGCAGGTTAAATACCTTGCATTCTGAATCAATTTTTCTCTTACCTAACCTTTTCGCCATTATTCCGTTTTATTTGACAGGGGTGAGTCTAGGATTTTTTTTTTCTGAGGAGGGGGGGGGGGGTTCAGATAGGGGCACAGACTGCAGAAGGGTGGAATAGAATGTCACGTTCTATGTGTGTATTAGTCTTGATCGCGTGGCCAGACTGAAAAAAAAAAAAATCATAATGCATCTCTGGTATTGTTCAGGGGGCCGGGCCAAATGTGGAGGCGGGCCGTATCCGGCCCGCGGGCAGTAGTTTGGGGACCACTGATCTAGCTGTTAGGCAACAGTGCTAACCACTGTACCACCGTGCAAGTAGTGCAGTTTAATCATTAAAAAATATAGTATCTCACTTTATAATTAAAAAGAACTTATCAAGATCTAAAAATTATTTTAAATTTACATACATTTCCACATCAGTCATCAGTCCTAACCACCTAAACACACTCATCATACCATACAAACTAACGGGCCAGTTTTGGCCCACGGGCTCTATGTTTGACACCACTAAACTGGACTGTAAAAAACAGCCTCTAGGTGGTGGGCCAAGTGCGTTTTTCATGTCATTGATCGATCCGCATCGGAAGAGTTCACCATTTTTTAAATATAGTCTTCTCTATTTTTGGTAAATCTGAGAAAATTTGTTGGCAACCTTGGTCTGCCGGCATTTTTTAATAAACTTACATTTTTATCATCAGTCCTCTCCATCATCTCTCAGAACAGCTTTAGGTGACGAACCAATCAGGTTGCGGTAGGTGACCGCATACACCAATCACGTTCGACTAAAGCTGTGTTCACACCAAATGCGAACGGGCGGCGCAATTCCATAGAACATCAATGGGGAGACGCGAGTACGTGCAAATTTTCATCGTCGCGCATTCACGTCTGCTAGCTAGCTACGCTATCAGCAAGGTAGCTAGCGAACGTAGTAAAATGATCACTGTTGCAGAGTAAACTAGCTAGAAAATGAAACTCGTAACATATGTAAAAGGCTGACCGCGACCCGAAAAGGATTAAGCGGAAGAAGATGGATGGATGGTATTACCAAGATGGTGGCTGGGTTGGACGTGGGTTGGACCAGGGTGGCTAACTGCCGATTTCCGGTAGTGACGCCACTTGGGGTGTAAAGGAAGTGGGCGGAAGAGGCTCTGCCTCTTTTGTCATGGGAGCCACCTGGCATGCAGGCGAGTGCCATAAGCCTATTGTATATACCGTATTTTCTGGACTATAAGGCGCACTTAAAATCCTTTAATTTTCTCAAAAATTGACAGTGCGCTTTATAATCCGGTGCACCTTATGTATTAATTCTGGTTGTGCTTACTGACCTCGAACCGATTTTATGTGGTACATGGTGCTCAAAAATCTGTCAAAAATGTTTTAGTACGACTTTGGTAAGCTACGAAGCCGAACCGCTTGATGGATTGTTGGAGCATTACGGTAGTCAGGAGCCTCGCGGAGTAATATGTGCTTCAACATAATGGCTGGATGGCTTTTTCCACAAATCTCCGTCCCTATTGATCTGCGACTCCATGTGCGCCCATCTCACCGATACTGTAAAAACCCAAGTGAAGCAAACTAATTCGGAGCTTGCCATCATTCCGGGTGGATTAACCAAAGAACTCCAACCGCTAGATATTGGTGTCAACAGGCCGTTCAAAGTTAAATTGCTAGTGAGTTATGCCACTATCTGCCAGTGGATCGTGGATCGAAACTGTTCCTGTTTAGCTGTAATTAATATTCAAAAATGATATTTTCGGGACGAAAGAATTCAAGCGTCCCGGCATTTGTTTACTTCCCGGGGCTGCCGCCGGAGAGCAAGTCGTATCGAGTACAGAGGGAGTATCCTGGCCAATATGGCGATGTAAACAGCCATGGACCAAAAAACGTACATTTGCTCGTGGAACAGGTCATTCACACTCGCAGACAATCGCGCTATATGTGTCTATAATGACTATAGATAGGATTTTCTTTCCTTGCACGCAAAAAAAAAAAAAATTTCCCAGATCCGACTACCTCGCGAGGTAGTCGATACCCAAAAGCCGATGGTGTATAGAACACGTATATTAGGATTTGTATGTGAAATTTCGGCATCGAAACTGCTCCCATTTAGCTGTAATTAATATTCAAAAATGATATTTTTGGGACGAAAGAATTCAAGCGTCCCGGCATATGTTTACTTATCAGGGCCGCCGCCGGAGAGCGAGCCGTATCGAGTACTGAATGAGTATCCTGGCCAATATGGCGATGTAAACAGCCACGGACCAAAAATGTTCCACCTGCTCGTGGAACAGGCCATTCACACTCGCAGACAATCGCTCTATATGTGTCTATAATGACTATAGATAGGATTTTCTTTCCATGCATGCAAAAAAAAATTTTTTCCCGGATCCGACTACCTTGCTTTAATGCGCCTTATAATCCGGTGTGCCTTATGTATGAAAATAGACCATCAAATAGACCGTTCATTGATACTGCGCCTTATAATCCGGTGCGCCTTATAGTCCCAAAAATACGGTAGTTGTGTTATCCTGAATAAAGCCCTGTTAACCAAGTTCTTACTTCCTCGTTATTCTTATAATTATGGACACAACGAGGTAAAAGCGGTAATGGAGCGTTCCATTGCCAGCTTTCTGCTGCTTTTGGAGGCCCCGGGTGAGCCGCCCGTGCCATGGCCTCATTGGTTTGCTGCCTTTACGAACTATCTCATTGTCTTAAACCTGGGCGAGATGGAGAAGCTCCAAGTGAGAGTTGTGTTGGTCCATAATTTAGGAATGGAAGGGCAGAGGATTCTTGAGAACCTTGGAGGTGATGACAGTTTTGATGAAGTGGTGAAGCTAATGGCACAGTACTTTAGGGCGCCGTAAAACATCACTGTGAAGTGCATTCAGTTTCAACAGCGCCACCAACGGTTGGGAGAGCCGGTGAGAAGATTTTTGGTGGACCTCCGTGAGTTGGTGAGGGAATGCAGGTTTGGAGAAGAAGAGAATGAGTCTCGCGCTGAGGCACTGATCATGGACCTTTGTGATGGTGAATGCAGAGAGGAAGATTTTGCCTCCGTGGTCAGGATAAGGTCTGCCCCAGGTACGCCAAAGTGTTATGGGTGTGGGTCCACTGAGTACCGCTATAAGTCCAGGGTGTGCCCGGTGAAAGGAAAGCGTTGTGGCAAGTGCGGTGTTTTGAACCATTTTGCCAGGGTGTATGACAACTTCGTACGCAGGAGCTGTAGGAGTGAACCAGGTGCTGCGCAGAAGACTCTGACAGTGGTGCGTACCGTCTCCCCAGAGACGACAGGGAGGATCGGCTGCACTGTCATGCTAGATGGCGTCGAGGTTCCACTTTTGGTGGATACTGGAGCGGTGATTTCTGTCCTGAACCTGACGACCATGGAGAGACTGTTTCCCCACCGGCAGATTAGGAGGCAATATGAAGAGTATTATGGTGATGGACGGAACAGGTTGGCTATTTTGGGCTATGTGGAAATGGAGGCCCGGTATAAGGACAGTGTGGCACCCAGAGTTCGCATCAATGTTTCAGCATCTGGGGTTAATGCTATGGGGTGTAACCTATTTTACAGTCTTGGGTTCTCCATTGCTAACGTGTCGGGTGAAGAATGGTCTGGATGTGGACTGTAGGGCCGGCCTGATCCAGTCATGGAGGGTGCTGAGGTGTGGGATTCAGACTGGCTGGACAAAGTTTCAGAGGGAGAGCACACACTGTGCCACGCAGAGCCATTTCGGCCTGGACCCAATGCTATCACGCAGGCTGCTCTGGACAAGGGTGCCGGATGGCACCCCGGGACCCCCATTGAAGCTCGTGAGGACGAGGCGCCAACACCGGAAGGAAAAGGGGCTAAACCGTGGAGCGTGGTGATCATAAAGTGCTCCCAGCGACAGTCTGCCAAGAGGAGACCTAAACGAGCCAGCGAGCCGGAGCGATCGGTGACGGAGGCCTGTCGCAAGATTGGTGATCTGGATGAAAGGAAGAGGGCTCCCTCGAAGACCAAGGTTGATGCTCGAGTACGACGGGATCACAGTCCATGCGAGCAGCGGGACGACCAGAGGCGGTTCCAGGTGGAGCCTGACTGGATGGAGGTGGATCGGCGTAGGTCTATTCATGTCTGGAGACGCCCGCGGGATCTGTGGCTGCCAGTGGTGGAGAGGAGACGGTGCAGCAGGAGCCCTGAGGTGAAGAGACGGAGATGCCTGGAGAGGGATCCATCCAAGGACTGAGGGTCTTCTTGGTTTTGTGTGTCTATTGTGTTTACCCTAGTGCTGTATGTTGTTTCACTGTTTGGTGCCCCGGTACATTTATTTAAAAAAAAAAGAGAGAACGAAAAGAGAAAGTGCAGAAGGCATGTTAAGTTGTTAGTTGCGAACCTAGGCTATGTGTTTGCATGATAAATTTTGTTGGCCGGGATAGTGGTATGCCTGATTTAGCACTGAGTTTTAGAGTGTTATCATTTAATTGGTATTTGTATGGGGCGGCGCGGTGGTGGAGTGGTTAGCACTGCGGCAGCACAGCAACTCACCCTTGGCCGAGGAATCCTGGATTTGATCCCAGCCCCCAACCAACAGTGATCAGTGTGGAGTTTGCATGTTCTCCCCGTGTCTGCGTGGGTTTACTCCGGGATTTCTCTGGTTTCCTCCCACATGCCAAAAACATGCAAGTTAGGTTAATTAGCATCAAAACCGGGGATTCTAAATTGTCCTTAGGTATGACTGTGAGAGTGAAAGGTTGTCAGTCTCTCTGTGTTGGCCCTGTGGTGGACTGGCGATCTGTCCAGGGTGTACCCTGCCTCTCGCCCAAAGATGTTGGGATAGGCTCCAGCCCCCCCACGACCCGAAAAGGATTAAGCAGAAGAAGATGAATGAATGAATGAGTGGTATTTGTATGTTAAATTTGCAGTCAGAGGGGTGGTGGCTCGGTGAGTAATTACGTTTATGGTAAATTTGAGCCCACCTGGTTTGTTTGACCTATTTCATTGGACACCCAACGTTATTTTGTGTTGAATGCCCATTGTGGAATGGGAGTTGGGATGGGGGCTGCCAGTAGTGTATGTATTGTGATTTTATGTGTGATGTATATGTAGCATTGTTATGGGAATTGTTTTGGAGTTAGAAACACGGCCATATTTTATTTTGTTTTGTTAAATTGTTCTCTTTTAGCGGCAGAATAACCCGCTCAGCCGTGTAAGAGGTGCTTGCAGTCTACCCGGCCCCCCAGCCTTAGTTGTGTGAATGGATAGGAGTTTATTTATTTTAGTACATATGTTCTTCCCTTTTAGTGTGTGAGTCGGGTGACAAATTTGGGTGGGTTGTTTGTGTGCCTGACATTTTTTTAAGGGGGGGGGAGGAATGTAACTTATGTAAAAGGCTGGTATTACCAAGATGGAGGCTGGGTTGGATGTGGGTTGGACCGGGGTGGCTAACTGCCGGTTTCCGGTAGTGACGCCACTCGGGGTATAAAGGAAGTGGGCGGAAGAAGCTCTGCCTCTTTTGTCGTGGGAGCCACCTGGCATGCAGGTGAGTGCCGTAAGCCTATTGTATATAGTTGTGTTATCCTGAATAAAGCCCTGTAAACCGAGTTCTTACTTCCTCGTTATTCTTATAATTATGGACACAACAAAACTCACTCACTGGGAGACAGGAGGACCGGGAACTCTTCAGCTGAATCGGGTTTTTGGGTTTCCGGCCACGGCCGTCCTAGCAAGCTAGCTAGCAACGTAAACACAGGATCATCTGCGAAGTGTTGGAGGCTTTAGACATAATTTTCAGGTGAGCCCCTGTTGGGATAATGTAAACATAAGCATGACGTTATTTTTGGGAATTTCCACAGCAGGTTGAACACAGCCACAGAAGTTTTAAAGACAACTTCGCCTAGTCTGCATCTCACTGTTCATGTCTGTTGGAGTGTTTACATTGAGTTATAATGTAATCGTGCCGCACGAAAAATTTGCCTGTTCGCGTTTGGTGTGAATGCTCCTTTAATCATGCCCCCTCCCCCGCACACCTCCAGGGTAAAAAAAAAAAATCAAAATGCAGCAGGTGAGCACGGGCGACAAAATTAAGACTTATAAAAATGCCGGTTACTCTCCATAGTTTCTCATCGCGCCTGTGCTACGTCAGTTCATTCATTCTTGGCACAGAGCTACCAAACTTAGCGGATTAACCGAAACCAATTCAGATGTTGCCACATGGCAGAACGCCCTCTCTTCTTTGTTGGCTCCATGTCTCTCATGCAAAATCTCCACCAAAACACACCACAAATCCTGCCAAGACTTCACTTTCTTAAAAGCATTAAGTCATTGGTCACGTGACTCTGGCCAAACAAATCAAATGGTAAATGGCATTCACTTATATAGCGCTTTTATTCTCATCTCTTGATGACCAAAGCGCTTTATAGATCCTGCTATCCACCTATTCACACACACATTCACACACTGATGGCGGCATGCTACCTAACATGGCGCTTCCAGACCCACCAGGCGCAATTGGGGTGAAGTGTCTTGCCCAGGGACACAACGGCAGGATACCCGGGGGAGAGCGGGATTCAAACCGCTAACCATGTGGTTATTGGACGACCTGCTCTACCTCCTGAGCCACTATCGCCCCTCATCAATCAATCAAGCCTCAAACCAGTGTTTCTGAACACCTGTGCCGTTTTTTTCTGACACATGCTCCAAAGCTTCAGATTTATGCAGTCCATCACTACTAGAATCCCAAGCCTGGCTACTGATTTGGATTTGCCTGCCTGCTCATTGTGTTGCCTGCCCTGCTCTGACCCTGGCCTGCCTGACCCCCTGGCCTGCCTCACAGGTGTGATTGTTTACCCCCCTGGATTGTGCACACTCCCTTCTTCTCCAAAGTAAGTCAACTTACCACCGTTTACCTTCACTGCTCCACTCCTTTACCCTGCATTCAGGCCTGGCCAGCTTGCCCCAGTTCCCCTCCAAAGCACACCACAACTGAGGATTTACTCCTGGTGTCCAGCTTCTCTGCGGTTGAAGATTATCACCAACTCCACGCAGCTCATTCCTGAGAAGTGTGTAAGCACAAATTACCCAATTAACCTCCTTAATATAGTTTGCCCATTTATATACAGTGGTGTGAAAAGGTGTTTGCCCCCTTCCTGATTTCTTATTTTTTTTTGTATGTTTGTCACACGTTAATGTTTCAGATCATCAAACAAATTTAAATATTTGACAAAGAAAACACAAGTAAACAAAAAAAAAATGCAGTTTTTTAAATGAAGGTGTTTATTATTAAGGAAAAAAAATCCAACCCTCCATGGCCCTGTGTGAAAAAGTGATTGCCCCCTAAACCTAATAACTGGTTGAGCCACCCTTAGCAGCAACAACTGCAATCAAGCACTTGTTATAACTGGAAATGAGTCTTTTACAGCATTGTGGAGAAATTCTGGCCCACTCATCTTCGCAGAATTGTTGTAATTCAGCCACATTGGAGGGTTTTCGAGCATGAACCACCTTTTTAAGGTCATGTCACAGCATCTCAATCGGATTCAGGTCAGGACTTTGACTAGGACACCCCAAAGTCTTCATTTTGTTTTTTTAAGCCATTCAGAGGTGGGATTGCTGGTGTGTTTTGGATCATTGTCCTGCTGCAGAACCCAAGTGCGCTTCAGCTTGAGGTCATTAACAGATGGCCGGACATTCTCCTTCAGGATTTTTGGTAGACAGCAGAATTCATGGTTCCATTTACCACAGCAAGTCTTCCAAGTCCTGAAGCAGCAAAACAGCCCCAGGCCATCACACTACCACCACCATATTTTACTGTTGGTATGATATTCCTTTTCTGAAATACTGTGTTACTTTTACGCCGGCTGTAATGGGACATACACCTTCCAAAAAGTTCAATTTTTGTCTTGTCAGTCCACAGAATATTTTCCCAAAAGTCTTGGGGATCGTCAAGATGTTTTCTGGCAAAACTGAGACGAGCCTTTATGTTCTTTTTGCTCAGCAATGGTTTTCGTCATGGAACTCTGCCATGCAGACCATTTTTGCTCAGTCTCTTTCTTATGGTGGAGTCATGAACACTGACCTTAACTGAGGCAAGTGAGGCCTGCAGTTCTTTGGATGTTGTTGGGGGGTCTTTTGTGACCTTTTGGATGAGTTGTCGCTGCACTCTTGGGGGTAGTTTTGGTTGGCCGGCCACTCCTGGGAAGGTTCACCACCGTTCCATGTTTTTGGTACATGGCTTTATAACCTTTTCCAGACTGATCAATCTCAATTACTTTGTTTATCTTTGTGTAGCTTTTGAGGATCTTTTGGTCTACTTCACTTTGTCAGGCAAGTCCTATTTAAGTGATTTCTTGACTGAGAACAGGTGTGGCAGTAATCAGGCCTGGCTGTGGCTAGAGAAACTGAACTCAGCTTTCCAAAGTTGTGATAAACCACATTTAATTTATGTTTTAAAAACTGCATTTCATGTTTACTTGTGTTATCTTTGTCCAATATATAAATTTGTTTGATGATCTGAAAGGTTTAAGTGTGACAAACATTCAAAAAAATGAGAAATCGGGAAGGGGCAAACACTTTTTCACACCACTGTGTTATGTCCGAATAACATGAGACTGGAGCCACTCTCAACTGAACACTGAACTGACTTTATTATCAAGGACAACACAATATACACTCCAGTCGTAGCCTGCCTGACGTCATTACCCCAACCCCCTCGGCCAGGCTATGGCAAACCCAGAGAGTCAAATCTCTCACATAACTTCCCCCCCCACACACACACACAAAGTCAAAGACCCCCACCCCAGAACAGAAAAAAAACAAACACAGTGTTGTCTCCCCTTTTTTTTAAACTAAGTAGGCAAAACTCAGCCAACCAAACGGGCGTCTGGGTAGAGTACCAGAACGCCCCACCATGTTGGAGCGGGTTATTCTGCCACTTAGTTCCAACACGCATTAGCTAGTACTGTTTTCAATACATAGTCTTCCAGGTACCTGGGCTTCTGACAAACTCTAGCCGGGCGTCCCCTAGGTGGGGACTCTGCACCAGGCACCATCGGCCACATCTGTGAGTTCTCACCACCCTAGTCCAGCAAGCCCCACCTCACATCGGGTTGTCCCACCATAGCTCTAATCCTCTGTTCCGGTGGTGACTTTTTGAGTCTACTAGAGTGCCACCGCGACCCATCTGCAAGCTTGAACATGTCCTGGCCCTGTCGCCTCATGATCCGCAGGGGCCCTGTCCAGAACAGCTGCAGCTTATGCGTGCGGTTAGGGTGTTTGAGCCAAACTTGATCCGACATCTTCAGTCCATAGGCTCTCGCCCTGTGCTTCTTGTCAAATCATCACTTCATCTTACACTGTTGCACAGCGACCCGGTCTCATGGAGAGTTCATATTTCTTGGAGGAGGAGTCGTGGGCGGTATCAGTCGCTCCAAAGGCAGAAGTAGTTCGCATCCCAGCATGAGAGCAGCTGGGGAGCATCCTGTCGTAGCATGGGCTGTTGCCCTGTAGTGGAGGAGTGTGCTCTGGAGGGTGTCCAGAAATACAAAACCATCTGCCAAGTGGGCTCTCAGTCCATTTTTCAGGATCTTGTTAAAACGTTCAACGCCCCCATTGGCCTGGGGATAGTAGAACACGGTTTTAATGTGTTCCACGCCCCTAGCGCTCAAGAACTCTTCAAATGCCCCAGAGGTGAACTGTGGGCCACTGTCAGTTGTGATTACATTCGGGACCCGCCACCTGGTGAACAGTGACGAGAGGAAACCCGTAATTACATCCGTCGTGACTGAGTTAGTGGGTAACATCTCCGGCTACTTTGAGAACAGGTCGTAGACCACAAGAAGGAACCGGCTGTTTGGGGTGCTGTATGTAGTTCACCGCAGCTATCTAACTGTATGTGTTTCCAAGGGCCCTCCGAGTATGACAGCGGCCGCAGGGGTGGAGGGGGTGGTCTGCCAGTCTTCCTGCTCTCCAAGCACGGAACACAGTTTTTCACCATAGCTTCAATGTCCTTATCAATACCCAGCCACCAAACTGAATCCCTGCAGCGCTGTTTTACCCTGACCATACCCAGAAACGAGGAAATCTGTGCAGGTGTTGAAGGGTCTGGGAGGTGCAGAACCGCCTCCACATTTGAATGCAGGGGCCTCAGGCCCCCCACCGTCAACCGGAACCCCACAAACTCGATGGAGTCCACCGCGAAGATGCACTTTTCCCTGTTTAGGGTGACTCTGTGTTCCTGTAGTACCATCAGCACCCCTCCCAACCGATCATCGTGTTCCTCCTGGGATGTGCCATGCACCACGATATCATCCAGGTATACCACCACACCCTTGAGGCTGGCCAGAATCATGGACATTATTTTCTGAAAACAGCTGGGTGCTGAGCTCAGACCAAAAGGCATGCGGGTATACCTGAACACACCAATGTGGATCACGAACGCTGTCAAGTTCCTGCTGGCTGGGTGGAGGGGCACCTGCAGGTAACCCTGGCGAAGATCCAGCTTCGTGAATACGTTTGAACCTCTGAATGTTGCAGTAAGTTCCTCCATCGTGGGGAGCGGGTACTTGTCTGGGACGATCACTTTATTTACCATCCTAAGATCAATACATGGTCGGATGCCATACAATTTTTTCTTGGCCACCACGATATTTGATATCCAGGATGAAGCATCCACTCTCTCGATGATGCCTGCTTCCAGCAGTTTGATCAGCTCTGCCGCGACATCATCCCATAGGGTGAGGGGAAGCCGCGGTAGCGGTAGCGTCACACTTGGATCTATGAGTGGGCGGTAGTGGAACGCGCTGACGCATCCCAGGCCTCTGAACAGTGCCGACCAGCGGACATGCCATTCAGGGTACACTGTCAGTACTGTTGAGCCCTCTGGGTCCTTGATGGAGAACCCCAATTCACTCAATAGATCTATCCCTAGCAAGTCCACCCCCTGGCGCGAAATTTGGAAAGTGAATGCGGGAACTGTCTTCAACCCACATTTCACTGAAAAGTTGACTGTGCCCGCCATTTCAATTTCGGCGTGGCTGTATCCAAACATTTTCACTGCTCCAGCATTGATGGTTTTATTTGGGAAAAGTCTCTTCAAAGTAGCCATAGTCAATATGGACCTACAGGCCCCTGAGTCTACCATAAGCAGCATGTCAACTCTATCGAGTTTTAGCACGTACCATTTCAACGGTTCCTTCTTTGCGCATGACATACACACACATGCTGTGTCTCTGGACTACGCTGCCGATGACTTAGCAGTGATAGTGTAGGCCCTGTCCCGCACCACAGTCCACCGCCTCCTGGGAATCCACCCTGGAGAATCAGCTACCTTGCTAATGGCTGCGCTTGGCAGGAAAGCTTGGGTGGCTGCACTCCCTTTAGCCAACACCGGCAGACTCAGCTGAACTGTGGACTCAATCTGCCTGACCAGTTCAAACACCTTTTCCAATGAGAGAGTATCTTTAGTTAGCTTTAGCTGCTCTTCAGCCACACGTTGTTAGTACTGTGGGCTAGCTTATCCCGGACCAGCTCCTCCTCGATAGGCCCAAAGGCGCATTCTCTTGCTCAGCTACAGAGCTCCATAATAAAGGACTGAGTGAACTCATCCACTTGCTGCTGGCGGTCAAAAAACTCATATCTCCGTGCCGTGACGGTGGAATGGTCTCCGAAAACACAGTCCATTAATTCCAAACCGTCTTTTAGTTTTATTTATTTAGCGAATGCAAAGTCCTTAAGCCAAGCAGTTGTCTCCTGGTTTGCTGTATGGAGGGTGTGTAATCCTCCTTCCAGTCTTTGGAGCGGGCAAGCCTCTATGATGTGTTCCATTGTTTGCTCCTCTCCACATGCGCACAGTGGGCTAGGGCTACTGCCCCATCTGTGAAGGCTGGCCAAGCAGGGGCCATGTCCAGTCCTGAAGCGACTGAGTGTAGCCCACTGTCTCCTTGGAAGGTTGGTGCCCGGGACCTGTTGGTTGGGGTTTATCACCAGCTGTTTGTTTGGGACCTCCTTGGTCTCCCATTCCTCTTGCCAAGCTGTCTGGATGGTAAAGTCAGCTGGGGGAGGGTTTTTCCCTTTTCGTCTTTTAGTGAACCACTGCCACGCAGCCAAAAAAATATCCGCTGGCCTTCCTCACTGAGGTAGTGGACCATTATGCTCCTTCGTCTCTCTTCATCGACGTCGCTCAGGCCGGCTGCAGCCACATACACGTCAAACGTCTCCCTCCAGCAGATCCATGGTATAGCTGGTGTGCCTGGAGATTGTAAAAATGGAGGTGATTGTCTGATACACACTCCCATGGTTTATCCTTGTCGCCAAATGTTATGTCCGAATAACATGGGACTGGAGCCACTCTCAACTGAACACTGAACTGACTTTATTGTCGAGGACAACACAATATACACTCCAGCCGTAGCCCACCTGATGTCATTACCCCAACCCCCTTTACCAGACTACGGCAAGTCCCGAGAGTCAAAGCTCACACATAACACACTGTATACTCACCTTTGTGTCTGCTCTCTTCCTGCATGGTTGCCATATCTCTGTTGCACTATCATTGCACAATTACTGTCAATAAATCATTGTTTAACCTTAGACAAGCACTCTCATCCAGGCTTGCTTTTGGGTCTGGGTTTCTTAACCTCTTGCGCTCCGTTGTACCGCGGACGGGCAAGTCTCTGCGTCCTAGAGTGCACGAGGGCGCTCTCGTGCGCTCTAGAACGCATGATGGAGATGGTGATGTAGGTGGTGATTGCGTCCAAGCGCGCACTGAAAATAAAAGCTGCAGACACAGCCGCAAACAGATTAGTTCATCTGATTGACCTCTCATTCGACTAATAAGAGCCTTGAATTGGGTTTCTGAAACCTTGAAGAACCAATGACTGAAACCCTAGCCAGAAGGACCCGCCTACCAATGCTGTGAATGCAGTGAGCCAATTGAAGCAGAGAAGTTCGCGAGTGTGATGTATGTGATGTATGAGTTGCATTTGTATGAGTTGCACGGGGGGGCTATGCCTGAGTAAACGAGCAAGCTAATGACCTGCAGCCGTGTGTGTCTTTGTGTTTGTTCCTCCGAGTGGTAATCTAAAGTAGAAACCCACGGACACAACATCAGTGGCGACGAGGATAACTTTAGGTTTCCAAGTCTCGCCGCGGTATTGACTGCGAGTGACGGAGGAAGAGGAACGTTGGTCCTGGTGGGAGTTTGGCTGGGCGCGGCACGCCAGGTGACAGGACGCCAGGTGACAGTGCGCCAGGTGACAGGACGCCGGGTGGCAGGACGCCGGGTGACAGGATGCCGGGTGACAGGACGCCAGGTGACAAGATTGCTAAACACTAGCTAACTGCATGCCATGGCTGGATTTATTGGACACATTAACCCATTCGACGAGTCGGTGGAGCAGTGGACAACCTACGTTGAGAGGTTTGAGCATTTTGTAACGGCAATTGGTATTGCAGAGGAGAAAAAGCTTGCTGTTTTCTTAAGTGTAATTGATGTGTCAACATATGGACTTTTACGTAGCCTCGTAGCTCCAGATAAGCCAGGGGCTAAGACATATGCTCAACTCATGGAAGTTTTGAAAGACCACTTTTCCCCAAAGCCAATTGTGATTGCTGAAAGATTCCGCTTTCATAAACAGAACCAACAAGAGGGAGAAACTGTGACGCAATATATAGCAGTCATTAAAAAGCTTTCTGAACACTGCGAGTTTGGTACGTACCTGCAGGACGCACTGAGGGATAGGCTCGTGTGTGGATTGAATATTGAAGCTATCCAGAAAAAATTGCTGACGGAGGAGAAGCTTACTTCTTCCAAAGCAATGGAACTAGCCGTGTCAATGGAGACAGTAGCTCGCGAGACACATCAGCTGAGCAACGCGCTGAAAGTGCATGCACTGTCACCACATGACAAACAACACACGAAATGTTCGCGCTATGGAAAAATGAACCACAAAGAGAGCGATTGTTTTTATAAGGAGCAAAAATGCCATAAATGTGGTAAGAGAGGACATATCTCGAAAATGTGCAGGAACAAAGAGACTGTAAATAAGGAGAAACCAGTGGAGTATAAAGCTAAAAAGAAAAAAAGGGTGCACCAATTGGATGCAAAAGAAATATCTAGTGATGGTAGCACTACAGACACTGAAGTGAGCCTGCATATGGTGTCTCAACAGAGTAATTTGTCATACATGTGTGTTAAACCAAAAATTGAAGGTAAAAGGATTATCATGGAATTAGATACCGGTGCTGCCGTTTTTCTGATTTCAAGAAAACTGTATGATGCACACTTTAAGGACTTGCCCTTGCGCCAAACCCATATAATGTTGAAAACATATACGGGCGAGGTGATTGCAGCAGAGGGTGTCATCACCGTTTCAGTGAGGATGAACAAGCAGTGGGCTAGACTACCACTGTATGTGGTTCCGGGAAGTTCACCCCCACTTTTTGGTCGGGAGTGGCTGCGGAGGATTCGAATTGACTGGCGAGAAATAAAGACGGTCCGGGAGGAGACGCTAGAGGGCGTGCTACAAAGACATGCAGAGGTCTTTAAAAAAAGAATTAGGCACTCTGAAAGGCATGGAAGTAGCCATAGCGCTGAAGCCGGATCATGTGCCACGGTTTTGTCAAGCGAGAGTCGTTCCCTATGCCCTTAGGCCAAAAGTGGAGGCTGAAATTGACCGATTGTGTGGGCAGGGCATTATATCCCCTGTCAAATTCAGTGAATGGGCAACACCCATTGTGCCCGTTGTGAAAAAGAACGGAGATGTTAGGATATGTGGGGATTTTAAAGTCACAGTTAATCCTGCCCTGTGTGTGGAGAAATATCCAATTCCACGCATTGAAGATCTATTCGCATCACTGTCGGCGGGGGGGCAGCATTTTAGTAAACTGGACTTATCTCATGCCTATTTGCAAATGGTGATGGAGGGAAATTCCAGAAAATATCTTACAATAACTACATCCAAGGGTCTGTTTTGTTATAACAGGCTGGCATTTGGAATTACCTCAGCACCAGCGATATTCCAGCGTGCCATGGACCAAGTCCTCCAGGGTCTGCCGAACGTTCACTGTTACCTGGATGATATATTGGTCAGTGGACAGGATCGTGTGCAGCATCTGAAAAATCTGGATGCAGTCCTAGGGCGCTTGGAAGAATTCGGTTTGCGAGTATGGAAGGAAAAATGTGAATTTTTCAAGGATTCACTGGAATATCTGGGTCACGTCATTGATGCCCAGGGTCTACACAAGGCACCAGAGAAAGTTAGGGCAATTGTGGAGGCTCCTGCACCTACAGACGTGAGTCAGTTACGTTCTTTCTTGGGGCTAATTAATTATTACAGCAGATTTATCCCCAACTTGTCATCTATCCTAAGCCCACTGAATACTCTGTTGTGTAAAGGAAAACAATGGCAATGGACATCTGAATGTGCTGCATCTTTCAAAGAGGCAAAAGAGCAGTTACTCTCTCAAAGCGTGTTAACCCATTATGATCCACAACTTCCCATTCGGTTGGCGTGTGACGCATCACCTTATGGTGTAGGTAGTGTCATCTCACACATTCTCCCGAATGGACAAGAGAGGCCCATAGCTTTTGCATCAAGGACTCTGAATAAGGCAGAACACAATTATGCCCACATTGAGCGCGAAGCTCTTGGCATTATATTTGGAGTTCGTAAATTCCATCATTATCTGTATGGTAGGCAGTTTACACTCCTTACAGATCATCGCCCATTGACCACTATTCTGAGTCCGTGCAAAGCCACACCATCTATGGCTGCTGCTAGAATGCAGTGGTGGGCTCTCCTGTTAGCTGCCCATAATTACACCATACAGTACCGAGAGGCAGCTCGTCATGGAAATGCGGATGGGCTTTCACACCTTCCATTACCAACATCATCAAGAGAGAGAATCAGTACTGTGGACAGTTTTCATATTAAACACCTAGAAGCCTTACCTGTGAACTGTCGAGAAATCTGCCGAGAGAGCAGGGGTGATTCTGTCCTTGCTCAAGTCCTGGAGATGGTCTCCACAGGTCGCTTTCCGAGGGTCCAGGATGTGGCCAGCACATTGGCGCCATTCATCAGCCGGAGGGATGAGTTGACACTCCAGCAAGGTTGCCTTATGTGGGGTGTGCGCGTCGTCATTCCCTCAAAATTGAGATCACGACTGCTGTCGGAACTGCATACTGGACACCCAGGTGTTGTCAAAATGAAAGCTGTCGCCCGCAGTTACATGTGGTGGCCCGGAATTGACGCTCAAATTGAACAGGTCTCAAAAACATGCCAGTCCTGTCAATTCACACAGAAAGCACCGGGACCAGCACCACTCCACCCATGGACTTGGCCTGGATCCCCATGGCAGAGAATTCATGTTGACTTTGCTGGGCCGTTCCAGGGCCAAATGTTTATGGTGGTTGTAGACGCCCATTCAAAATGGCCTGAGGTACATCTTATGAGTTCTACTACAACGGCTAATACCATCCAGGTGCTCCGAGGGTTATTTAGTCGCTATGGGCTCCCTGAGGTGTTAGTGTGCGATAATGGTCCCCAGTTTACCTCACATGAGTTTGACACTTTTATGAAAGGCAATGGAGTAAAGCACATTCGCTCTGCACCATTCCATCCATCAACAAATGGTCTTGCAGAACGTTTTGTACAGACATTTAAGCAGTCACTGAAGCGTTCCACTGGAACCACTTCCATACAACACTGACTGGACGCCTTTCCACTCACGTACCGTAACACTCCACACTCTACAACGAAGGAGTCCCCGTCTATGCTTTTCATGCATCGCAAGTTGCGATCTCGATTGGACCTGTTGAAGCCTAGCGTGACATCAGAGGTAGAGAAAGCACAAGAGGCACAGTGTGCGTATCGAGGAATGCATGCTAAAGCCAGAACGTTCAAGGTGGGAGACCCAGTTCTTGTTCGGGATTATGGGAGAGGAGAGAAGAAGTGGATACCAGGGGTTGTTTCAGCTGAGACTGGCCCTGTATCCTACACCGTCGACATCGGCGCATCGCAGCACTGGAGGCGACATGCGGACCAGATGCTGGCCAGGGTTGTTGAATGGGATACCTCTACAGACAACGGCGGAGCTGCATCGTCGTGCATTTCAGCAGACCTGCCTGTGGTGGAAAAGACTGTTCCAGAACCAGCTACTCCGGTTCCTGTGAGTGACCCCTCACCACTACCCCAGGTAACCTCAGAGGGAAACACCACATCACCTCCAGAGACTGGTAAGAGATATCCTTCTCGTATTACTAAATCACCAGAGCGTTATGTTCCATAAACTTTATTTAAGATACTTTTAAGAGACATATATTGGACATTTTTGAATAAGAGACCTTTTTTATGTGTTAGATGAGAGAGTCACGTCTCACCAAAAGGGCAGAATAAACCCTTGACTGACTCAAGGGTTTGGGATCATCTACTCCCAGCCTCAAGGCTAGTGTGTATTTTTTTAAAAATAATAAAAGTTGTTTGCTTTGTGTATCTTGGGGGTGGGTACAATATTTAGTGGGGAGGAGATGTGATGTATGTGATGTATGAGTTGCATTTGCATATGCCACCCCATTGGTGGGCGCTGTACCCTGTGGCATCGCCAATAGTATAAGAGTGTGCTCATTGAACTGAACTGTGGATGTGTATGTGCATGTGTGTATGTGTGCGTATGCCTGAGTAAACGAGCAAGCTAATGACCTGCAGCCGTGTGTGTCTTTGTGTTTGTTCCTCCGAGTGGTAATCTAAAGTAGAAACCCACGGACATAACAGCGAGCTGTTTTTTTTTAAGGCTGGGTGAAGACTGACTGCTGCAGCGGATCAAAAAAGGACCCGCAGGAAGAACCCCACAGACCCAGCAGCATGGAGACCCTCCACAAATGCAACCTGTGTGACAGGGAGTGCCATTCGCGCATCGGCATGTTCGGCCACAGGCGGTGCTTATTTTGTTTTTGTTTCAGCAGAGTAGACGTTATGATTTCTTCCATGGTCATAGACCGACGGAGGCTGACGACGAAGGCTGAGTGACACACACGCCTTCGCCAGTCTTTTTTTAATTACTACTGTTATTTGTTTTGAAAAATCGTTTGCCAAAAACCGCAATCATGGAAGCGCAAAACCGCAATAATGGAATTATGTTTTGATTGGGTCGCGAGACCAGCGTCGCGTTCGTCTGACAATGAGGAAGAAGTTCGCCAGCTCCGCTTCTGCTGTGAAGAGGTAAGGTGTTCTAAGCTAAATTATCCTTTATCCCTGAAAATTGTAATCAAAATGACTTTTGACCAATCGGTAAATTACAGCTGTGCGTCATCGCTGCATGATGGACCGTGGCGCAACGGGCAATGTCTTTCCTCTGTAGCGAGGGGGGGGGACAACCCCCCCCCCCCACACAGACACAGCCCTGAGTGTCACCTTTCATTAGAGCCCAAAATGAAGCTTCTACATTGAAGCATTCAAAAGTTACAGACGTTTTTCCAAACTGTGCCATTTGGCACAATTTGGCACAGTTCCAAAATGCCTGGGAACTACCTGAGAACAAAGCTGTGTAATATATTCATTTTTTGTGGTATTGTTACAAAATTTGGACCTCAGCTGGATAACACTTGGTTCTACATTTCTGTTGCATTTTCCAGCCCGGATCTGAAGCTGTGTGTTATTTGCAAGCATTTGTATCCAAAAAAACACCCAGGCCAAATTTATTTTCTTCAAGTTCACTATGTTTAGATGACTGTAACTCAGTGACCGGAGCACTTGGAGAGATTATGACTGTTTTGCCAAAAAACTCAGAGTGTTTTCTTTTAAATGAGACCAACCCCATGAAGATGCTACAAAGGGTTGAAAAACAGCTTTGGATTTAATTTGGGCACGTTATTTTTTGGCATTTTTAGGGAAATTGACCGGAGTGCAAGGGGTTAACCATGTCAGCTAGCAGCTATCCTACAGACAAAAAGCTGAAAACATCCTTAAAATAAAAGGCTCACGTCTATATTACTGTTGGAGAATTTTTTTGCCTCCCTTTTTTTAAAAAAAAATTTACAAATTGTGAGTGAAAACTCTTGGCTGTAGGTTGTTGATTTCAGACAAGTATATCCGGTTGACAGTGCTTCACAATAAAAGCAGACAATGGACACAACAATTCTTAAAATGGAATTGCTATAAAGGGCTTTTATTTTTTTGTAACTCAGGAAGTACTGAGTTGTGATGATGACAATAAATTCTCATTACGTAATTCAGACTTCAGTCATGTCTGGTGAATCCAGCATTTATAGTGCAGGTGACTAATTTTAAGGTTATTGAGCAGTAATTCAAGGATTGTTTCTCATTTTTAAGGACAATTAAGGCTTTGATTTTAGATGATCATATTTAAGACTTTTTATGGACCTGTAGAAACTAATAAGGTGGCTGTTTTTCTCCTTGTTTGTGTTCTCGTGGAGAAATTCTTTCCACATAACAATCATACATGAATGCAAATGAATCTGTCCACACAGAATTAAACTCTCCATTTTCCTCTGTGATTTTACTTTCTCTGGATCTGTTCCTGTTTTACTGATGGTGGGGAGGAGAAGCAGGAAGCTGTGGCTCTCTGCTCTTCACATGCGCTGCATAGAGGCTCTCCGTGCGAGCCGCTGTTGGATGTGATGCATGGCTGACAACATAATAAATAATTTTTAAAACATGTATTATACGTTCATGAAAGTATGTGTCTCCATTGACAGATGTATCCAATAAACAATAATTTGAAAAATAAAATAACTAGAAAAGCACTCATAGAGCGCATACCTCCGTCAAGGCTCCTTCCGTTTCTCATGGATCACCTCCAAAATGTAATGGGTTTGTGTGTAGGCCTATAGCCGCTTGTGGTGAAAATTGCATCAAAGTCTGTCCATCAGTTTTGGAGTATTGTTGCTAACACACTGTGAGAAGATAAGAGCCTTGCCTGAGGTATGCATTCTCAGATCATCACCAAAATATAATGGGTTCCTCTGTAGCCCAAGAACCACCTCTGGTGAAAATTTCATCCAAATCCATCCAGTAGTTTTTGTGTAATCCTCCTGCACAAATACAAACAAAGCCCTTGGTGGAGGTGTGCACTCTCAGATCATCACCAAAATCTAATCATCTGTTCCCTGTGCCATTACACACCTTTCCTGAAAATTTCGTCAACATCTGTTCATAACTTTTTGAGTTATGTTGGTAACAGACAGACAGACAGACAAACCCTGGTAAAAACATTACCTCCTTGAGGGAGGTAATTAAAATGAACTTCATTAATTTTCATGTGTTTTGAGATATAACTGCAGGGAGCCACAGCATGGGGGCTGAAGGGCCGTAGGTTGCCGACCCCTGATCCAGGGACATCTGCTTTCTGAAGAGCTGTAATAAGATCTACACTTAGTGGATTTCTTTTATAAGAGATACTATATATTCTACTTTCAGAATCTTTGGCAGTCCCACAAACCTTTAGGGGATTTAAAAAAAAAATTACTTCACTTTTTGGAAGCACTTTTGTGTCTGTGCCTTGGCCAATGTACCACCACGCCTGAGGAGGATGTCAAATTTCAGATACTTTTTCTTGCTCAATATCCGTACAGATGATCTTCAAGCAAGCCTTGCTAAATTTTAAGATGGACCAAATCTCCAAATTTGTTTTTTCAGTCTCTAAATCCACTTTTTGGTGTCTCTCAATGAATTACTGCTTTGTAAATGTGGAAGGGAATTCAATTTGTCTCTTTTAAGCTGCTGTTAAACATTTTTCATTTATTTTTTCATAATTTAATTCCAGAAGTATTTTTTTAATATAAATAAAAGGAAATGTTTCTTTCTTGTTGTTTGGGTTTTTATTATTTTTGATATAGCTAATGAAATTCAGAAATCTTGTATGTCAAATTATTTAAATATTTCATTTCACATTTGAGTAAGTTACTGTTCAAATAGTATAAATCCCTCATATCTCCCTGAGCAGTTCAGTGCATGCAACCAGACTCATGGGAAACTCACTACTGTCTTTACAGTTGTTCAGAAGATAATCATTGATACACTCTACAAAGAGGGTAAGCCATAGAAGGTCACTGCTGAAAAGGCTGACTGTTCAGAATACTGTATCAAAGCATATTAATGGAAAGCTGACTAGAAGAAAAAAAGCGGGGTAGAAAAAGGTGCAACAGTAACGGGTATGACCGTAGCCTTGAAGTTTTGTAAAGCAAAGTCAATTTAAGAACTTGGGAAGCTTCTCAAGGAACTGACTGATTCTTAGTGCATCAAGAGCCACTACACACAGATGTCTTTGCTGTTGTGTTCCTAATACTAAGCCACTCCTGAATTACAAAGGTAAAAGGTCAGAGGCAGAGAAAAAGAACTGGACTGCTGGTATGATGTTGTCAGTGGTCCAGCATCCTCTTTTTTAGTGAAAACAAATTTTGAAATTCATTTGAAAATCAAGGTGATTTCTTCTTCTTCTTCTTCTTCTTCTTCTTCTTATTATTATTATTATTATTATTTGAATTTATTTCATGACTTGATTTTATGCAGGTTAGATCTGTATCTCCGATGGAAAGCTAAGCCTTTTAGCCTCAGGCCTCGAGAACTTTTCTGAGGATGCGCGCCATTCCAAGTAAGGTGTTATGACCCGAGCGTCGGTTCTGATCGCACTCGGGCTAAACTATGTCTCGCTGCCGGCCTTGACAGCTGCGGGCGGTATTCTGGCCTCTCCGGGCTCTTATTGTGAAAGTGCTTGGTGGGGCTTCCGCCTGTCAACGGTCGGTCAGCTGAGTGTCATCAGCGTCATTAGTGCTTCGTCAATTTAAGCCCAGCACTGGCGTCGGTAGGACGCAGCAGTGTCTGGTCGCCAACCTGGTCGCTTAACTGGTTACTACCTGATCTCTTACCTGCTCACCCACCGTCACGTTGCGGATGCCTGGACTGTTATCACACCTTGGCTGCCTTGGGCTTGACCGTCTTTCACCGGTACCAGTAAGTGTGCTACATTAGCCTTATTCCTCCCGGCGTGTATTGATCTGTAAGTCCCTGCCTTAGCAGCCAGTGTGCTATTATTACCAAGCCTGACTGTGTGTGACTGTCTCCTGCTCTGGACCTATAGTGTGCTGTATAGCCCTATGCCTCCTGTTCTGTGAAGAGTCTTGTCATTATCTCAGCAGCTTGTGTTATCACCCTTTTCACCGTAAATAAACTCACTGAAAACTCACTGGTGACTCTGTGCGTCTTATGGCTGGCTCGTGAGGGCCAGCGCATGACAGTACACTGCTGCCAAAACAGCGTTACGGTGACGCCAACCCGAGACGCTATTCACCAGTGAGTTTGAGTTTTGGACGTTGCTTTTCTCTGTCTGGGTCCTGTGTATGTGAGCAATGCTGTCACCGAAGAGCCACGTGCTGACGGGTGTTTTGGAAGCCGTGGATGAGCTGCTCATCTCCGCTTCCCTGTTGGACTATGACCACGGCATACATTGGTACCTGGACGCCGCCGAAGATGTAGCAGGTGAAGAGGCACTCCTGCTCTTCGCCTATGGATCCTGATCCTGGCTTCGATCCATTTTGGGAGTTCGCACCATCTGGGGGCCGGCGAAGGCGTCGGCGTCACAGCCGGGCGCATCTTCGGCAAGCTCCTGCTCCAGATCCAGTTCCGGGCCACCGGGATGACCCCCTCAACCAGCCAGCTGCTGAGAGTGAGCTGAGTCCTGCGCCGGTGGGCTCCGTTCTTGGATCCTTTTTTACCATCCAGCGAGCGAGGGAAGGAGCAACGTCCGCTACAGCTGACAACATCCTCCCCCCGGGAGAAAGGCAAGTCCAAGTTCACTTTCCTATTGAAAATAGTGATCTCTCTTGTCTGACTCCTGGGGGTGAAGCTCGGGGTTTGCAGCTCCCTGAGTCACTTTTCCCAGCTGTATCCACTTGTATTAAACCTGCTGCCTCTGTGTCTCCTCCTGCAGAGCGGTCCTCGGCGTCAGTCCCACGCCGTCGAACGAGGGGGAGGCCTGCAGCTCTGGGAAATATCCCGGCCCTGCAGCCTTGCTTTGGACAGAGCAGAACGGACTGCAGTGAGGAGCCAGAGCCGACGAGAGAGCGTCCCCAGGCTTCCTCAGAGACGCAGCCCGAGTCAGCAGGTCCAGGGTCCTCTGCCCCCACGCCATACGGGTTATTGGCGTGGACGCCAGCGCGTGAGGGTCCAGCTGCAGAGACCATCAGGCCGGCTGTGGAACCCGACGCAGCCGAGTGGGAGCCCGACGACGAGCTTCTCCTTGAACCTGGATCGGCGAAGTCCTGGACGGCTCCAGAGCTCGAGTACAGGCAAGTGCTCTTTCTTGTTTTCCTGTATGGTGTGTTAGAGCATTTTTGCCTGCCTCATGGGGAGGCGAGTGAGGAGCAGCCGTCCGCTGCACCCGAGCTCGTCTCGCTGGGCTCTGGCGCTGCCGGTGGAACTGATCCCGGTCCTCTCCTGTTTTCTGAGCACCTCCACAGCGTTACCGGTCCGGAGCCAGTCAAGGTCACGGGACTGGGGGTTCCAGGTTCGGAGATGGAGGTCGTCGCCGGAGCAGTCCTGACCCGGTCGGGGTCCGACGCATGGGCCGAGGTGATCCAGTTGGGCTCCGACGCATGGGCCGAGGTGACCCAGTCGGGGTCCGACGTGGGTGCAGCGGTGACTCAATCGGGGCCCTTCCTGACCCAGTCGGGGTCCGACGCATGGGCTGAGGTGACCCAGTCGGGGTCCAACGTGGGTGCAGCGGTGACCCAATCGGGGCCCGTCCTGACCCAGTCGGGGTCCGACGCATGGGCTGAGGTGACCCAGTCGGGGTCCTACGGGGGTGCAGCGATTACCCAATCGGGGTCCGACGAGGTTCAGTCGGGTTCCGACTCAGGTGTGGCTGTAACCCAATTGGGGTCCGACGAGGTCCAGTGGGGGTCCAGCGCAGGTGCGGCTGCGACCCAATCAGGATTCGAGGGGGTCCAGGTTTTTGGTTGTCCCCCTCTCAGGAGCCACCAGCTGGGGGCCATTAGTGGGTTTTGTTTGGCAGATCGGCGCTCTCCTGTTTTGTCGGTTTCAGGTGAGCGGCTGCATGCAATCCTTCCACGGTCCTGTTGGTTGTGGGATGCGGGTCGGCCACCTGAGGAACTGCCTGGAGCGTTCGGCGTCTTGGGTTGGCCACCCAATAAACTGTGTGTGTTACGGGGTGACCTGGTTCGGCCACCAGAGGACTTGTTTCTGGGGGCCCGGGACTGGGGCAGGCCACCTGATTATGTACTGTAGGATTTTCTGTGGGCCCATATGGTGCCAAGTCATGTTTAGTACGTCTAGCAATTTTTGTTGTTTCACGTAATCATAGTCATAGTCAAGTCTAAGCAATTTTAGATTGCCTCTTGTTCTTTTTTGTAAGCCATAGTCATAGTCAAGTCTCAGCAATTTTAGATTGCCTCTTGTTTTTTTTCTTGTAAGCCAAAGTCATAGTCGTAGTCAAGTTTGAGCAATTTTTGATTGCCTCTTGTTTCTTTTTTTCTTGTGAGCCACAGTCATAGTCTTTGCCAAGTCAGAGCAATTTTGGATTGCCTCATGTTTTTTTTTTTTTTCTGGGAAAGCCACAGTCTTGCCATAGCCAAGTTAGGTCAGGGCAATTTGGTTTGCCCCATGTGTTTTGCAGTACTTAGTTTGGTTTTGTTTTGCTATTGTTTTGTTCTCCACTCCTTCTTGGGGGGCTGTGGTATGGAGGTTTATTCATAGTTTCCAGGGGTTTGCTTGTATTTTTGGTCTCGTGTGTTTGTTTTTTCATGGTCGCCATGTTTGGCGCATATTTCTTTTGTTTCCACGGTTAGTCATGTATTTCTTTCCTTTGTTTTTTTTTTTTTCCAGAGTCATGTGTTATCGTGTGTTTCCATGTATTTCTTGTATGGTTTTCTTGTCTGGTCTTTGTCTTGTTCTTGGGTTGGTTTCTCTCCCTCCGCACCTGTCCCCCAACCTCCCACCCTGGGGGGGCGGGGGGGGCAGGGTGGTTCCTTGGGGCGTTCAGAGTCCGCCCGTGGAGGGAGGGTACTGTTATGACCCGAGCGTCGGTTCTGATCGCGCTCGGGCTAAGCTATGTCTCGCTGCCGGCCTTGACAGCTGCGGGCGGTATTCTGGCCTCTCCGGGCTCTTATTGTGAAAGTGCTCGGTGGGGCTTCCGCCTGTCAACGGTCGGTCAGCTGAGTGTCATCAGCGTCATTAGTGCTTCGTCAATTTAAGCCCAGCGCTGGCGTCGGTAGGACGCAGCAGTGTCTGGTCGCCAACCTGGTCGCTTAACTGGTTATTACCTGATCTCTTACCTGTTCACCCACCGTCACGTTGCGGATGCCTGGACTGTTTTCACACCTCGGCTGCCTTGGGCTTGACCGTCTTTCACTGGTACCAGTAAGTGTGCTACATTAGCCTTATTCCTCCCGGTGTGTATTGATCTGTAAGTCCCTGCCTTAGCAGCCAGTGTGCTATTATTACCAAGCTTGACTGTGTGTGACTGTCTCCTGCTCTGGACCTATAGTGTGCTGTATAGCCCTATGCCTCCTGTTCTGTGAAGAGTCTTGTCATTATCTCAGCAGCTTGTGTTATCACCCTTTTCACCGTAAATAAACTCACTGAAAACTCACTGGTGACTCTGTGCGTCTTATGGCTGGCTCGTGAGGGCCAGCGCATGACATAAGGCAGCTTTTTGTAGGAGCTCGATCTTGGCAGAAACGCCTATTATGCTTAGATGTTTTTCCAAGTTGTTTGTAACTGTGGCCAGGGCTCTCACCACTATTGGAGCAGCAGTAATCTTGATGCCCCATAGTTTAGCCACCTCTCTTCTCAAGTCCTGATATTTATCAACTTTCTCCTTTTCCTTTTCTCCGACCCCTGTACCACTTGATACAGCAATGTCAATTATAAAGCACTTGGCCCTCCTTTCTGTTAATCAGCACTCGATCCGGTCTACAAGCTTCTATTTCCTTGCCTGTCTATATGTTGAAATCCCAGAGAAGTTTCACTTCTTTACTTTGAACTACTCCTTCTGGCTCGTGCTCATACCACTTGTCAGCAGCGTTGAGCCCATATACTTTGGCAAGCTTTCAATGGATAATCCGCACAATATTGTCGTGCCGTTGTTTGTATTCAACTTGTACAAGTTTACTGCATTTGCTTACAAGATGATTTGTGGTTTCATCCTTTACCCTGCACATCATGCATAGGGGGACAGATTCTGTTTCTGGACCTTAGCCTTCATTGAGTTGATACTTAATGCCTGATCTTGTGAGACAGTAATAAGTCCTCTGGTCTCTTTCTTGAGATTCCCCTTTACCATCCAATCCCACAATGCCCTTCCTCTTATGTCCTGTGTTTGATGCAGGAATTGGCTTGCATAGGCTTACTCTTCCACCCTTTTAGTCGCTTCTGCTTATTCTGTTCTTTAACAATCTTTGGGTCTTCAACCTACTCTTTGAGCGGAAATCCTTCCTTCTTGACTTCAATAAGTAGCTGTTCCGTGCTTGCCTGGATGTAACTTGCAAGCCCAATTTCCTCATTACGGACACAGTCTTCAGCGCAGATAAGGCCATGACTTCCATAATTTCTAGGAGCATAGAGTCAGTCCACGTCTGCTCACGAATGGAGCATTCTATAGATGGTTAACTGCTTTCTAGTTTTCCTATCTGTTTCTTCTAATTCAGTTTTAGTCCAGTTAATGAGTCCAGCTCCATAGCGGAGGACAGAGACAGCCCATGCATTTATTCCTATTATGATATTCTTGCCATTTAATTTTGACTTTAACACTCTTTTCAGTCTGCGGAGATACTCACCCCTTAACCTGCTCTTTATTCCCTCGTGCAGTATGTCATCATATTCAAGGACTCCCATGTACTTATATCCATCTTTATCAACTATTTTCATCTTTCTTCCATCAGGCAAGTCAAACCCTTCAAGCTTGATGGCCTTCCCTCTTTTCAAAACAAGTCCACCTTGCGCTCATCTTTGCCATAGAGCTTTAGGTCCTCCATAAATGGTGGTTAATAGCTGGGGATTCTTTTCCAAGTTGGTATCTTGCCTTTGACTCCCTGAGGATTATTGATAGTGGTATCAGCTATATGATGATCAACAGAGGGGATAAGCTGTCACTCTGAAAAATACCTCGACATATTCTGACTTCCCCTAAAGACTGACCGCTAGTTGTTAGTTTTGTTCTCCAATTTTGCATGCTATCTCTCACTAGCCATTGAATGTTGGGTGCTATCCCTGTCATCTCAAGTGTCTCCAGTATCCAGGAATGTGGCATCATATCGTAAGCCTTCCGATAATCAATCCACACCATAGCAAGATTTGGTTTTCTCTATTTGCAATTCCAGAGCACCATTTTGTCGATCATAAGTTGGTCTTTTGTGCCCCTTGAGTTCTTTCTACATCCTTTCTGTTCTTCTGGGATTATCCTCTCCATCCCAAGGTGGTTATATATCTTCTTGGAGAGTATCCCGTTGAGTAGCTTCCACATGACTGGAAGGCATGTTCTTGGTCGAAAATTTTCAGCGGCACTGCCCAACAGTGGATCTTTAACACAGAGCACTGTCCTTCCAAGAGTCATCCATTGCGGCACTGTGCCAAGCTTCAAGATCACATTAAGTTGGTCTGTGAAGCGATTGTGAAGTGATGTGAAATACTTCAGCCAGAAGCCTTGGATACCTTTGGGCCCTGGTCCTTTCCAGTTTGCTGCTTTCTTCAGTTATTGTTTTACATCCGCAGTGGAAATTGTGACATTCTCCTGGAGCGAGTGTTTGTTTAGCTCTTTTCTCACATCTTCCAGCCATTCGGCACTTCGATTGTGCTCCATAGGGTTGTTCCAAATGTTGCTCCAGAAATCACAGCTTGCTTGGGGATCTGGTTTAGCATCACTGTGAATAGTTACACCATCCAGTTCCTGGTAAAGCTTTTTCTGGTCATACTGGAACATTATATTCTTTCTGTACTTGTTTAATCGCTGTTCACACCTCCTCAGTTTTGCAGCTGTAGCTGTTATATGCTGCTTCAGGTCTTCATTCACCACTTCCAGTCCTTTCTTCCCTACACCATATTTCTCTTCTATCTGTGTCACTCCCTTCAAACCTTTATTCTGCTTATTCTTTCTTCACTCTAGCTTGCTTAGTCCATTCCTTAGTAATTCAGTTTTAACCTGTATCGTTTTTTTCCACATAGGCTCTTTTCTTGCTTTGGATGCAGTAATGCGTATACCTAACTTACACATGACAACAATACCAGCCGCATGGACAAGCCGGTTGGACTCAGTTATGTCGTCTATTTGTATATAAGATAAAACATTGTTCACTTTGTGAACCACTTCTCTGAGCCTTTTTCTGTCAATATGTTTCAGAGATCTTAGTTTATCTTCATCCCCTTCCTCTAGTGCCAGTTTGATGCTGTCGAGAATATCTTTCTGTCATTCAGCCAGTCTTTCCATGTTCAGGATTTGGAGATGGTGATATCCTTGCTCTACACCATTTCCTTCTGCATGGCTCGCTGCATGTCAACAGGGATATTGCTTTCACTCTCACTTGCTGCTCCACTCTCTCTTCCCTCGTCACTGTTACTGTCAACATTGCTGCTCACACGCCGCTCAATCTTCTCTAACTCAACATCAGAGAGCTACTTGTTCTTTCTGATTGCTCGGGCTTGGTCTGCAAGATTTTGTTCAGACACAACAAACAATTCTCTGTTCTGCTATACAGCATTCTTCTCCTATAACCCCTAGTTCCTGGTTTACTCTCATAGTAGCATTCCATTACTACTCAATAGAGTACATTATTCCATGTTCTATGGCCAGGTGCTTCATGACGACCAAGTGGTGCCTGGCCGTACACACCAACACTGCCAGACGAGAGACCATCAGTTCTGGTCTCATTCATGTCATTATTGTCATCTCAATTAAAGTTTATTATCATCACAGGGTGAGTTTATCCAATTGCATGTTAGGATTTTTCTTTCGGGGTTCTCTCCCTTCTCTCCTTCCACCGTGTTCTGCAGAACCGGGGGCACCACGGACGGTCTTTAATATGTGAAAGGCAAGATGGAATGGCTACTTGCTGATAACAAACTGACCATAAGTTACGTATCGTACCGCTGGTTATGGAGGGACCAGTCTGCAATGCCAGGGTGTTAATGGCCACCAGAAAGGTGCTACTCCTCCAGTGATCCTTGCCCCTATTAATATTAATGTTATTATTATTATTATTGTAGTGAAGGGGTTAATACCAGGGAGCGGTGTGATGACGCAGGCAGCTGGTGACATCATCATGCCAACCTATATAGGGGAGAACCGGCCATCTTAGGGCTCTCTCCACTTATAGCCATATAGGAGATGAGTGCTCAGGTAACCTGCTCTGTAATGACATTACTGTGTGTAATAAAGTTCGTGTTCAAAGCAGCACCACTCTCTGTGAGTCTCTCCGGGTTTCCAGACATAAGATTTGGCGATGAGAGTTAAACCACGGAGGCGTACTTGAGGCCACCACAGCCGTTTCTGGATACCCCAGGTGAGTTGTTCGTCCCGTGGCGCTGCTGATTTGACATGTTTAAGGATTATGTCGGCACTGTTTGCCTGAGTGACGCTGACGACGAGAAGCTGAGGAACATACTGGTTCTCAGTCTAGGCGAAGAAGGACGGCACGTGCTCTGTACCCTGGGCCAAGTGGACTCATTCGGTGACTGTGTGAGCCTAATGGAGAAATATTACAACATCACGACCAACATTACTGCCCGAAGATTTGTTTCCTTCAGCAGCAAACGACATGTGGGTGAGTCAGCTCAATGTTACGCTACGGAGCTCAGAGTCTTAGCGAGCACATGCGCCTTCGGGCCCTTAGAAGATGAGTTAATACGTATCAAGCTAACCGAAGAGAAAAAGACAGTGAACACAGCAAAAAAGGAGAATACAGCACAAAGAGTGACCACAGCCCAGAGGGTGAACATGATGTAGAGAACGAACACAACATGGAGGGAGAACAGCGACCGGGCTCGCCTCAGATCCTTGCCCTGCGTGTGCTTCAGGGTGCCGCTGAGGAACTGCAGGAGAGGGAGCCCGCATCTATCGGGAACAGCAACGATGAGAGTACAGCCATTCCGTGCACACAGGAGGAACGCTACTCAGAAAGGGGACAGCGATTGGACTTGCCTCAGTTCCTTGCCCAGCGTGAGCTTCAGGGTGCTGCTGCAGAGCTGCAGTAGAGGGAGTTTGTGAAGAAAGGGAATCCCGGTGACCAAGGATGGCCCGGCCCATGTCCCGTTACCGACAACAGCGACACATCATCCCGACCTAAACCAGCACCAGACGAAAGTGAGAAAGAGCCGAGCTGCTTTAGAATCCTTGCTCAGCACCAGTCTACCAGAGCCACTGCTGAGCTGATGGGTGAAGAGTCCGTGACTGTAAGTGACACAGCAGAGACGCCAGACGTCTTCAGGATCCACGACCACCATTGGCCTCCAGGGACTGCCACTGTATCACTGAGTGAAGAGTCTGTGACCCAACAGAATGTAACAGAGCCACCACAGCCTTGTGGACGCCCCACAGCAAATGTGAGTACGACACCATTACAACCACAGCACCATATGCAGCCATACAGAGCTCTACTCACGTTGATGAACTGGGTTCGGAACCAAGTGACCGAGCTCACAGTTGGCTGTAACAGTGTCACCTCCACTGACAAGTATGAAGATAGTGGCACAGCTGAGAACAGCCGCCGTTCAGATGGCGGATGGATTGGGACGGTGGGCCAGCAGTCCACAAGAGGTGAGAGCAGCTGCTGCGCATCAGGATGCAGTGTTGGAGCTGATTCAGTTGGTGTGAGATCCAGGCTGGGACATTGCAGACAGGTGTGCCATAGCTCCAGAGGGATGGCACCCAGGCCTGCTGAAATTGGAGCCACCAGGGGCACGTCTACCATGGGCCTGCTACAAGGCCCCTCCAGCAGAACTGCCTTCCCTATGGAAGACTGTAAAAAAAAAAAAAAACTGGAGAGAGTTGTAAGCTATTAAAGTGTTCTGTGTTTTTTTCCACGGGGGGGGGGGGGGGATGTAGTGAAGGGGTTAATACGAGGAAGCGGCGTGATGACGCAGCCGGCTGGTGACATCATCACACCAGCCTATATAGGGAGAGAACCAGCCATCTTAGGGCTCTCTCCACCGATAGCCATACAGGAGCTTAGTGCTCAGGTAACCTGTTCTGTAATGACATTACTGTGTGTAATAAAATGTAATAAAGTTCGTATTCAAAGCAGCACCACTCTGTGAATTTCTCCGGGTTTCCAGACATAAAAATTATTACTGTGTTATGGGCTGCTAAACAACTTTTTGGAATTGAAACTGTCAAGAGATATAGTGTTTGTGCGTGCATGCGTGCGTGTGTGTGTGTGTGTGTGTGTGCCCGTGCACGTGCATGCACATGCATCCAACTTGACTAAAGAACTCCACTAACTCCTGCAGGACTTTGTCACACTATAACTGTCTGACTATTTCTTTGAATTTGAGGATCATCAAAGCAATCCAACATCACTTTATCCATGTTTTTCATCATTACAGAGATAGCTATACTGTGCTTAGAAAGTTGAACATATTTCCCATCAGTTCTCTGTGCCTGTAACCCACAGCATCAAAGAGGGAGCGATAATGAGAGGTTGAGACATACGACAGAGTAAAAGATGGTATGAAGAACTTGATAATCAAGAGGAGGGTAATAAGCTGCTTTATCATATACAGCACTAATTTGACTAAAAAGATGATCAGATTTTCCATTAGATGCTTTCTGTTTTCAGTGTAACATGTGCATCTATATTGTGCAAGCTTATGTCATATCAGTCTTTTTAAGAGTTTGTTTTAATTGTTCTGAAAAGAACAGATTCCCATATTATCGGCTACTTAATTGCTTTCTTACTACATGTTCAGCAGGATGATAACACTCATACTGTATCTGGCTCAGTGAAGAAACTCCCTAGAGTCTATTGTCACATTCTGGTTGCCTGGCAACCAGTGACTAATCTAAAACCTCAACCAGGGCCCTCGTGTACCAAGGGTGTGTATGCACAAAAATACGGCATACACCCTTTTCCACGGAAAATTTCAGATGCATTGAGAGTGAAATGACCGTTGAGATGTACACAGCCCCATGCCAACTTCATGGCTGGCATACACTTTTTTTCTGCAGTTATTACTCCATTGGTGACACTTCGAGGTGATGCTGTGAGAACAATTAGATCTATTATACACACCAGAGACACATGATCAACAAGCAGTGTTGGGCAAAAAAATAGTGACTAGTTACAGTTACTAGTTACTTATTTTCAAAAGTAACTGAGTTACTGTTGTATGGTATCTCCATCACCAGTGTGTGAATGGGTGGAGAGCTGGATCTGTAACGTGCTTTGGTCGTCTAGAGAACAAAAAAGTGCTATACATGCCATTTACCATTTATCATTTACCATAAGAGAGAATGCATTAATTCAAGTAGAGATCTGCTTGAACATGTAAACTACTCACAGAAAGTTAGGGATATTAAGCTTTCGGGTGAAATTTATGGAAATTGTAAAAAGTTCACGCTACAGTGATATTACAATGGTGTGAAAAAGTGTTTGCTCCCTTACTGATTTTTCATTTTTTGTATGTTTGTCACACTTAAATGTTTCAGATCATCAAATAAATTTAAATATTAGACAAAGATAACACAAGTAAACACAAAATGCAGTTTTTAAATGAAGGCAATTATTATATTTTCCCCATCTGGAAGTCGATCATCCTCTCATGGCCGCCCCTCCTCCTCCTCCTCCTCCTTCAGCAGCGGCCCAAACCCGCAAGCCCTGGATTAAAACCATTTTAGGTGTACCAAACTATACACCAGCTCCAAAAAGAAGAGAGCGCATCACCCCGCCATCACAACATCATCGGCAAAATTATCCCCCATTTGTCATGACTGATAACGAAATTCGGCCCACGTGCATGGTGCAACAACAAAGAGACAATCAATGGTAAGCACGTTTGAAAGTTTTATTAAATCTCAAAACACGCTCTGCTACAGAACAGCAACTCGCCAGAGGAATGGGCCTGTGGAGAGAGAGTGAGAGCTGTGAGCAGAGCAGTGGAGATAGGGAAAGGGGCGAGCCAAATTACCACTTACGTGGGCTCTGAGGGAGCGCAGGTCGAACCCCAGCGGGGAATAGATGAACTGGCAGGGCAGGAGACTGCGGGTGGAGTCAGACCGGGCGGAGGTTCCCGTCGTGGGAAAAGTTGTGGCAGGAGAGCGTGCGCAGCCCCCAGCGACACACCTACACGATGGTAGCAACCTGCAACAAGGAGGTAAAGCACAAAGATTAATAGCTTCTTAACCCCTTGCACTCCGGACAATTTCCCTAAAAACGCCAAAAAATAATGTGCCCAAAGTAAATCGAAAGCTGTTCTTCAACCCTTTGCAGCATCTTCATGGGGTTGGTCTCATTTAAAAGAAAACACTTTGAATTTTTTTGCAAAACTGTCATAATCTCTCTAAGTGCGCCGGCCACTGAGTTACAGTCATCTAAACATACTGAACTTGAAGAAAATAAATTTGGCCTGGGTGTTTTTTCGGATACAAATGCTTGCAAATAACACACAGCTTCAGATCCGGGCTGCAAAATGCAACAGAAATATAGAACCAAGTGTTATCCAGCTGAGGTCCAAATTTTGTAACAATACAACAAAAAATGAATATATTGTGACTTCCGGTTATGGCTGCCACGTAGGACGGACGTGTCTCGCTCTGCTCTGCTCCTGGAAAAAAAAAATCGGCAAATAACTCTCTCATTTGGGACAGAACGTATCCCAGCATTTGGGCGAGGATATGTCGGCGAAGCCTAAGGCTGGAAAACCAGGAAAAGGAAAAAGCGAGCCGCCGAAACAGTCCAAATTAACGGACTTTCAGGTCTGTGACGCAGCAAACAAAACTCCATATATGGCGGAGGAGGCTGGCAACGCTGCGATTTCTGCGGGGAATGGCGCAGATGCGCTGATGGCAGCCATGAGTTCAATGAGAGCGGACTTTTCCTCTAGATTTGATGGGATTATGACAGCGTTGGAAGGAATAAGAAAGGAATTGGGTGACTGTGTAGAACGAACGGCGCAGATGGAGCTCCGTCTCGCTAGTGCTGAAGATGATGTCACCCGTCTTCAATTAAAGGTGCGCACTTTGGAAAAAAAAAAATAAATCTCTGGAAGATAATATTTTGGATTTGGAATCTCGGTCGAGACAGAATAATTTGAGGCTGGTGGGTCTTCCAGAGGAATCAGAAGGTCGGGACGTATGTTCCTTTCTGGAAAAGTGGATTCCGGAGGTGCTGGGCAGCGAGGAGTTGCAATCAGCAGTGGTTCTGGAAAAAGCACATCGTATTGGCCCACGGAGAGATAAGGGACCGCCGAGGACCTTAATTATGAAGTTTCTTAGCAACAGAGACAGGATGAAGATCTTCAACGCTGCACGTGCTAAAGGAGAGATTAAACACCAGGACCAGCAGGTGCGGTTCTACCCAGATTTGGCCACAGGAATCCAGCAATTGAGGAAGCAGTTTGATCCTGTACGTAAGGAGCTGCGCAACCTTGGGATTCGTCATGGTGTAATCTATCCTGCGAGACTGCTGACCACGTATGAGGGCAGAACCCACATCTTCAAGACCCCAGAGGAGGCGCAGGAGTTCATCAAGAAGATCAAAGAAGAAGAAGAGACTGGTGGGAGCTAAGCATGAACAAAATATAAGGTAGAATAATTAAGCATTTGCACAGGCATCTGACTGACTTGAAGTAAATAGTAAGTTTACAAAATATAGATTGTATTATATATTAAAAAAACAAAACAAAAACAAAACAAACAAACAAAAAAAAAAACTATGATGTACAAAGTTGTTAAAAATTTTGGAGTTAAGTTGGAAAACTACAGAGGAGAGTTAATGTTACGTCATTAAAAGCAGTAGAGTTAGGGTGATTGGGAGGATGAAGAAGGAGTGGCTTAGGCTGTTCCCCGTGGGTGTGGAACGGTCGATGGCTATATCGGGAGACAGAATTTTTCTTTTGATTTTGGGGGGTTAGCCACAAGTGTGGGAAGGGGAAATTTGTTTGTGTGTAGTTTGTAGGATGAATGTTCAACCACTCATGTTTTTGCTTCTCTGTATGAGCATGTTTACACTGCAAGGTAATCCCAAACTCTCTATTGATCATGGACCAAAGTGTTAATCTTAATTTAACTTCATGGAATTGCAGAGGTCTACAAAATTTAAAAAAACTTAAACAAGTTATGAATAAAATAAAGGACATGGGTTCAAGAATTGTGTTTTTACAAGAAACTCATCTGATAGAGGAGGATGTTAAAAGAATTAGGAGTAGATGGCAGGGAAGTGTATTCACCTCTTCATTTTCATCCCGAGCCAGGGGAGTTATGACTCTCATACATAAATCAGTTCCTTTTCAAGTGAAAAATGTAATTGGAGACAAATTTGGAAGATATGTAATCATTCAAGGTTCTTTGCTATTAGAAAATATAAATCTTGTGAACTTATATGGTCCCAATATAGATGATCAGAAGTTCTTTGCTAATTTATTTCTCATCTTATCATCACTTACAGGGCAACATATAATAGCAGGGGATTTTAATTGTACATTGAATCCAGGTGTGGATAGATCAACAGGACTGGATTGTACGCACATTGGATGTAGGATGACTATTAATCATTTTATGAAAGAATTGAGATTGTTAGATATATGGAGAGAAATGAAACCACAAGTTAAAGCCTATTCTTGTTATTCCAGTACCTACAAGACATTCTCACGTATTGATTATTTTTTGATTTCCACAGAATTAAGGTCCAAGATTCAAAACTGCTTTTATGATAACATCGTGATCTCTGATCATGCACCCTGTTGTCTAATATATGTAGATAAAAAATTGACAAAGGAATCAGGTAGATGGCAATTTCAGCATAAATGGCTTCAGGATGAGGAATTTGTCAAGTATATAGAAAAACAGATAGACGAGTTCTTTGACATCAATACTACACAAACATCAGCATGTGTAAAGTGGGAGGCTTTCAAAGCTTTTATTAGGGGACATATTATTAGTTATACAGGATCAAAATCTAAGAAGACTCGAGAGGAGAGAGCTAAATTGGAACATAAAATAAAAAATCTTCAGGAAAAAGTGTATGCAGGAAGTGACCCAAGGTTGGAGAATGAATTACTGATTTTGAGAGCTGAATACGACAAAAAATCAGCGAATAGAGCTGCCTCGAGTCTTCTAAGATTGAAACAATCTTTTTATGAACAAGGTGAAAAATCAGGAAAATTATTAGCATGGCAGATTAAACAATTGGAAATTAAAACACCAATTACCAGTATTATAAGTAACGGACAGGTAGTTATAGATCCTTTAGAAATTAATAGAGCCTTTAGAGATTACTATGAAAAATTATATGATACCAAAAATGAACCTGATTTAACAAAACTAAATGGGTTTTTGAACGAACTATCTATACCGTGTATTCCAAATGAAAACAGGGAGATATTGGAGTCTAAAATTAGTCAAGAAGAAGTTGGGCTAGCCATTGATAATATGAAATCAGGAAAAAGTGCAGGACCAGATGGTCTTCCAGTTGACCTTTATAAAAAATTTAAGAATAAATTAATAAAACCTTTTTTGGAAATGGTTTTAGAAGCATTTCAAAATAATAATTTACCATCATACATAAATAATGCCTTAATTATACTGCTGCCAAAACCAGGTAAGCCCTCTAATAAATGTGAAAATATGAGACCAATAAGCCTATTAAACGCCGACCTTAAGATAATCTGCAAAATTTTAGCAAGACGAATACAAGAAATTTTACCAAATATTATTAATCGAGATCAGAATGGCTTTATAAAGGGTAGACAAGGCTTCCATAATGTAAGAAGACTATTTAATATTATTTATTTTAATAAAGAAGCACCGGATACAGCTCTCCTATCATTGGACGCCGAAAAGGCCTTTGATAGAGTTGAATGGCCCTTTCTTTTTGAAGTCCTACAAAGGTTTGGACTTGGAAATAATTTCATAAAATGGGTTCAAATAATATACAATAATGCTACAGCAGAAATCCTAACAAATAACAATATTTCAAAACCAATAAAAATCAATAGAGGATGTCGACAAGGCTGTCCACTTTCACCTTTACTGTTTACTATGGCAATTGAACCTTTAGCGATAGCGATACGTTTACATTCACAAATATATGGAATTAAAGTTGGACCAACAGAACATAAAATCTCCCTGTACGCCGATGATATAATTTTGTTTATGTCGAATCTAAAAAAATCAATTCCAACCTTGTTGAATTTAATAAAGAATTTTGGGGAAATATCAGGATATAAAATAAATAAAACTAAATCTTCAATATTAATGCTAAATGAGACCCAGAGAAATTACCCAGCCCCTGAGGTAAATCAATTCAACGTTGTAAATCAGTTTAAATATTTAGGAATCCAAATTATGCCTAAGCTAGAATCAGTCGCCAGTGTCAACTATGAAGCCTTAATGTAAGATATCAGTGAGTTAACTCAGAGATGGATGTCACTACCAATGTCGATGATCGGGAGAATCAATATACTTAAAAGTAATATTTTACCTAAAATACTTTATTTATTTCAATACATTCCCTTATCACCACCTTTAGATCTATTCTCAAGAATAAAAAAAAAGTTAGTGGAATTTATATGGAACAACAGGAGGGCTAGATTACGTTTGTCTTTATTATATTTACCATTTGATCGTGGAGGTCTGAAATGTCCAAATTTTATGTTGTATTATTGGTCGGCACAACTGAGGTCTATGACATATTATTTTTCATCAAATGATCTCCCTCACTGGACTGAAATGGAATCATACAATTTACCTTTACCTCTTCCCATATTCATATACTCAGATTCGGCAAAAAAATTACAAAAACAAGTTAAAAATCCATTTGTAAAGCATATGATCAAAATATGGTGTGAAGCTAAAAACTATTTAAAAGAACCACAGTTATTGTCACAATTTAGTCCAATATGGGGTAATCAATATTTTAAACCAGGGAGAGCGGACGCTGTATTTAAAGTATGGAATTTAAAAGGGATACAAAAGATTCAGGATTTATATTTGCCATGTGCAGACAACATAATGTCTTTTGAAGAGCTGAGGATCAAATTTAATCTCAATAGAACACATTTTTTTAAATATCTTCAACTTAGAAACTTTATTCGATCAAATCAAAATAAAGCTCTCACTCGACCTATTTATTCATCCTTGGAAAAAATGATGATGAAAGATAGTAAAAGAAAGGGTATTATTTCAGAGTTTTATAACTCATTGACACTATCTTCAAGTGAAAATTCACTGAAAAGATTAAACTACTGGAAAGAAGATCTGCAAATTGAAATTTCAGAGGAACAATGGGAATTGGCTTGTACAGAAGCCCAAACCAAATCAATAAATGCACGCCTTAAATTGATACATTTCAAATGGTTAATGCGGATGTATGTTACACCGGAGGAGTTAAATAGATATAACAAAAATATACCAGATACATGCACAAAATGCATGGAAAGTAAAGGAACCCTATTTCATTGTTTATGGGAATGTAGATTAATAAGAATGTTTTGGGAAGAGGTGAGGGTAACAATTGAAAAAATAATCTCAAAACAAATCATATTGAATCCTAAACTGTTTTTGTTGGGTCTGTACCCAGAAAAGCATAATTTTAATAAAAGTGAAAGAACATTCATAGACCTCAGTTTGCTTAATGCCAAAAAATGTATTGCACTATTATGGAAAAAGACTCATAGACCAGATGTGACTCAGTGGTTAAGACAGATGTTAACAAACCTTCCATTAGAAAGAATAACATATATACTAAAATCAAAGGAAATTGTGTTTGAGAATATATGGAGACCTTTTATTGATTATGTAAAAAATTTAAACATAACTCTTGAAGAAGAAGGTGAATGATGTGTGTGGACCTTGTAAATTCCAAACTGGTGAACATAATATGTATACTTATGTATTGGATTGTCTAGACTAAACAGAGGAGCATTGTTGAAGATTTGATTTTGTTGGTGGTTGTTGGTGTTTTTAGTGCATTTTTTTTTTTTTGTAGTACTTTAGTGTTAGTGTTTGATTGTTTGTATCATGTTTGTTAAAAAAAAAAAAAAGGTTCAATAAAGATATTGTGGAAAAAAAAAAAAATGAATATATTACACAGCTTTTTCCTCAGGTAGTTCCCAGGCGTTTTTGAACTGTGCCAAATTGTGCCAAATGGCACAGTTTTGAAAAACGTCTGTAACTTTTGATTGATTCAATATAGAAGTTTCATCTTGGGCTCTAATGAAAGCTGACACTCAGGGCTGTGTGTGTGTGTGTCGGTGGGGGGGTTGCCCCCCCTTGCTACAGAGGACGGACATCGGCCATCGCTACATGACAGATTAGTCATGTGGCGATGTGGCGACCGCAGCGCAGTCACCGCGGCTTCCCCCCCCCCGCTACAGAAGAATAGCGGGGGGGGGCGTTCACGGTCCGGACGCGGCGAACGAACCGTGTACCGCGGCGCATGCACTTTGGACTTCGTGCGCCGCACAGTTGTAATTTATCGATTGGTCAAAAGTCATTTTGATTATAATTTTCAGGGATAAAGAATAATTTAGCTTAGAACACCTTACCTCTTCACAGCAGAAGCGGAGCTGGCGAACTTCTTCCTCATTGTCAGACGAACGCGACGCTGGTCTCGCGACCCGATCAAAACATAATTCCATTATTGCGGTTTTGCGCTTCCATGATTGCGGTTTTTGGCGAACGATTTTTCAAAACAAATAACAGTAGTAATTAAAAATAGACTGGCAAACGCGTATGTGTCACTCAGCCTTCGTTGTCGGCCTCCGTTGGTCTATGATGACCATGGAAGACAATCCTAATGTCTATTCTGCTGGGACAAAAACAAAAAAAGCACCGCCTGGCCGAACATACTGATGCGCGAATGGCAGTCGCTGTCACACAGGTTGCACTTGTGGATGGTCTCCGTGCTGCTGGGTCTGTGGGGTTCTTCCTGCGGGTCCTTTTTTTCATCTGCTGCAGCAGTCAGTCTCTCTTCACCCAGCCTTACACAAAAAAGCTCGCAAACTTCTGTGCTTCAGTTGGCTCTCTGCATTCACAGCGTTGGTAGGCGGGTCCTTCTTGCTAGGTTTTCAGTCATTGGTTCTTCAAGGTTTCAGAAACCCAATTCAAGGCTCTTATTAGTTGAATGAGAGGTCAATCAGATGAACTAATCTGTTCGCGGCTGTGTCTGCAGTGGAAGAACGGAAATGGAGCTTTTATTTTCAGTGCGCGCTTGGACGCAGCTCCATCATGCGTCCTAGAGCGCATGAGGGCGCACGAGAGCGCCCTCGTGCGCTCTGGGATGCAGAGACTTGCCCGCCCGCGGTACAACGGAGTGCAAGAGGTTAACAGTTTGTGATCAAGACAACTTACTTGCCCATTAGGTAGTTACCCAGACGAGCCAGCGTTGAATCACTGAAGCAAGCCTCCTTAAATATGCTGGCTGATAAGAGGGCGCAGGTGTGTTCTCCTGCTCAGGTGCACTGACGAATGGTGGAGAGAAGAACGGGAAGGAGGGGGCGCGCTCTCGCTGCCCATGACAGGGCCCTCCCTTCTAGGAGTGCCTCCCGGCGATCTACAGGGCTTATCAGGATGGGCCTGATGGTAGGACCAGAGCATCTCCCTATCCAAGATCCGGGCTGAAGGAACCCAGGATCGCTCCTCCTGGCCGTAGCCCTCCCAGTCCACCAAATACTGGAGGCCCCGGCCCCTACGGCGAACATCTAAGATCCAGCGGACTGTGTGGACGGGGTGCCCATCGACGATCCGGGGAGGAGGAGGCGGCTTCGGGGGCGGGTAACAGGGGACTGACCGAGAGGGGCTTGATGTGTGAGAAGTGGAAGGTCGGGTTCACACGGAGCGTAGGTGGGAGGCTCAGCCGAACCGAGGCGTCGTTGACAATCCTGGAGATGGGGAAGGGCCCGATAAAGCGAGGAGACAGCTTCTTGGATGTAGTCTTCAAGGTCACCTGACTGGCCGCCAACCAGACCTGCTGTCCCACTGCGTACTTGGGTGCGGGCGTCAGACATTTGTCCACCGCCGCCCGGTTGCGCTCCACAGAGCGAGTAAGAGTGGTGCGCGTGGACCTCCAGATGCGCCTACAGTGGCGCGCATGCACCCCCACTGAAGGAACCGCGACCTCCCTCTCAGCCATAGGCAGTAGTGGAGGTGTGTACCCCAGCAACGCCTCGAAGGGAGAGAGCCCCGTAGATGAGGAAACAGCCGTGTTCATGGAATACTCCACCCAGGTCAGATGTGAACTCCACGAAGAAGGGTGCTCGGCTGCTACGCACCACAAGGTGGCCTCCAGGGACTGATTGGCACACTCTGCCTGCCCGTTGCTCTGCGGGTGGTTCCCAGAAGAGAGGCTCACCGTGGTTCCCAGGGTGCGGCAGAAGGCCCTCCAGACTTGCGATGTAAACTGTTGCCCCCGGTCAGACACGATATCCACTGGGATGCCGTGGAGACGAATAACGTGATCTGTCAGCAGGACGGCCGTCTCCAAGGCCGAAGGAAGTTTATAATAATCATTGTGAATATTATACTGAAAAGCAATTTAAAAGTCAAGTGCAATTAGATGGTAAACTATCAATAATACACTTCAACAGCAGAAGTCTTAACAAAAACTTTCCACAGATTCAGGACTATTTAAAACTGCTAGATAGAAAATTTACAGCTATCGCAGTCTCTGAAACTTGGCTTAGTGAAGAGCAGGCTTCTCTGATGGCAATGGAGGGATATCAGATGTTTTATATTAATAGATCTCAAAAAAAGGTTGGTGGTGTTGCACTGTATATTGATGACCTGTATAGGTGTAAACTTGTAAATGTCCTTTGTGCTACCAGGGATTCTGGAATGTGTTACTGTTGAGATTGACCAAGATAAAACAAAAAATCTAATTATAAGTTGTATATATAGAATGCTGGGAACTTGCATTGAGACATTCAGAGATAAATTAGTTGAGCTGTACAATAATATAACTAGTAAGAAAATGGTTGTAATCTGTGGAGATTTCAATATTGATTTACTAAATCATTCATTCATTCATTCATTCATTCATTCATTCATTCATCTTCTTCCACTCAACACTTTTCGGGTCGCGGGGGGGCTGGAGCCTATCCCAGCATCTTTGGGTGAGAGGCAGGGCACACCCCGGACAGATCCATTTCAACAAAATGTAATTATGGAGTTCATGAATTCTATGTACAGTATGAGTCTATATCCCACAATAACACATCCCAGTAGAATCACAGTTCACACTGCTACACTTATTGATAACCTGTTTGTTAATATTATTGATAAGAAAATAGAAAGTGGATTATTGATAAATGACATAAGTGATCATTTGCTAGTCTTTGCATTTATCCATGGCCACACAGGGGCCAATACAGAAAAAAAACTTGAAAATCTTTCAGATAAACCACAAATTGCAATCAGTTCTTTTAAAGAAGACCTGCTGAAGCAAGACTGGACAAAAGTCTATGTATCAGATGTAAATGAAGCCTATGACACATTTATGAACATTGTAACCACTCTTTATGAAAAAAAAGTCCATTAGTAAAGAAAAAGCTTAAACAGAAATTTGTTGACAAGCCATGGTTAACCAAACGATTACAAAAAGCGTGTAAAAAGAAAAATTCATTATCAAATCAAATCAAATCAAATCAACCTTTATTGTCATATTGCTGTACATGCAACTGTAGTGCAGGCAAGATGAAATTGCATTTCTCTCGCCATCCATATAAGTAAAAAAGAACATAACTTAAGACACACTCACACACACCCTCACCCCCCACCCCAACACAGCCATTCACACATCCCTGAGACATACTTGAAAACTAACTAGAACTATAATATACAAATAATATACATAATGTCCATATGGTGCAGTAGTATGTATGAGAGATTCCAGATCAACTGTTCAGCATCCTAACAGCTTGTGGAAGGAAGCTGTTAATCAGTCTGGTGGTTCTGCCTCTGATGCTCCGGAATCGTTTGCCAGATGGCAGAAGTTCAAAGTGTTTATGCAGAGGGTGAGAGTGGTCCTTGACAATGTTCAGTGCCCTGCTCCTACAACGGTTCTGAAAAAGTTCTTGGACAGAGGAGAGGGAAACTCCAATTACACTCTCAGCTCCCTTAACTATCCTCTGCAGGGCTTTTTTGTCTGACATACTGCAGCTGGAGTACCATGTTGCAATGCAGTACGTCAGAACACTCTCCACCACACCTCTGTAGAAGGTCCTGAGGATGCAGATGGGGAGAGAGGCCTGTTTGAGTTTCCTCAAGAAGTGCAGTCTCTGCTGGGCCCGCTTCCTGATCCCCAAGGAATTCTTGCTCCAGGTCAGGTCCTGTGAGATCTGCATTCCGAGAAACTTGATGTTCTCCACTCTCTCCACCAAACGGACGCCGGTGCTGAGAGGGGCGTGTTTTTCTTTAGAAAAACATGTCCTATTCTTTAGAAAAGCTTATATAAAGCTGTTCTAAAGAAAAGGGCAGAAGAAGCAGAACAGCGGTATAAAACATACAAAAATAAGTTAACATATATAATGAAATGTAGTAAAAGAGACTATTACAGTAAAGAGCTGGAGAAAAACAGAGATAATATCAAAAATACATGGACAATACTTAACAATATTCTTGGAAATAAAAACAGAAATACAAGCTACCCAACCAATCTTTCAAAAAAAAACCCAACAAAAACCCCCAACTCAGAGTATGAATGCAGTCTCACCTGCAGATGAATTTAATAAATTTTTTGTTAACATTGGTCTTAATTTGGCTTGAGAAATACCCATTACAGCACCTACAGGTGATACAATAAGCAAAAACACTGCTATAAAAGACTCCATTTTCATTAAGAACACAGATGAGAGAGATGTCATTGAAATTGTTAAATCGTTTGAAAGTAAAACATCTACAGATTGTGATGGTATTTACATACTTTTAGTCAAAACTATCATTGAATGCTTAGTGAAGCCACTGACGTATATTTGTAACCTGTCTCTCCAAACAGGTATATTTCCCAGTGCAATGAAAATAGCTAAATTAATTCCGATATACAAGACGGGTGACAGAGGGGAATTTTCAAACTATAGACCAATTTCACTATTGCCGCAATTTTCCAAGATATTTGAAAAAAATATTCTGTGAGAGAATTGACAACTTCATAATGAAGAATAATTTATTGTGCAAGCAGCAATATGGGTTCAGACACAAGAGGACAACTGCATTTGCTCTAATGGAATTTATAGAAAAAATATCAACTGCCATTGAAAATAAAGAGTATTCAGTTGGGGTGAGTGCAGCACCCACGTCGGGCTGATTCTGGGGCACAGCCCCCACGAAGATCCAAAGTCAGCGCGTCGTACTCACGGAGACTCAGCCTGTAGAGGGACCTATACAATGGCCTCAGACAGCAGGGGAGCAGGACCCACGACGTCGTCAGGCAGCGAACCTGGTTCCACGGAGACCCCTGGTGATGAGGGCTCCTCTCCGGCAACCCCAGAAGAGAACTCAGGAGTGGGAGAAGAAACCAGGTTATTAGGGTCGCCGACAGTGATGGAGCCTGGTGAGGGGAGTCCAGGTGCAGCTGCGTGCAGCGCCTGACTCACCTCCCCTAGAGCCAGACAAGATCTCTCTAAAACTGACATCAGAAAAACAAGAGGAAAACGTACCTGAGCTCGAGCTCCGCCGCCGTCCAGGACTCCGTCGATCCCGGTGATGAAGACTTGGGCCCGGCCTCCAGGAGGTCCGAATCCGGCTTCCAATTTGCTGCGACCGTCCCCACAGCTGGCAAGATGATGACGGCAGTCCCACAGTCCTCAGGTGAAATAACAGTCGCTGGGGAAGAATCCAGCGAGGATGCTGAAGACTGGCTCCATGTAGGCTCTGGAACAGGATCCTCCAGGGCCTCAAGCTCCTCCATCATCCGGCGGCTAGGTTCCCGGGCTGGCGGACACTCAGGGGAAATAGGAGGAGACACGGAGAGGATAGGAAAATGGTCAGCATTGGCAGCTGGAGGAGAGGACTCAGCGGACTGCTGGAAATGAGCCTCTCCCTCAGGAGACAGACAAGGTTTAAAATAATTAAGTTCAATTAGATGAAAAAACCCTTGCCTGTCATCTCGGCGTGTGATGTTCACAGCTGCAGCTGGCTTGCAGTCACCCCTCTCCATGTCCACGACCATACCGGCCCTTTCCACTGGTGACAGAGAAGCCAGATACGACACCGATGACTCCTCCGGCATGACTGCGGGGACAAGCTCCGTGCTGCCTCTGGAGCGGAATCCTCCAGGACCCCCAGCTCCTCCACCATCCGGTGACTCTGCTCACACTCGAGGATTGATGGGGGAGACATGAAAAGGACAAGAGAAGGGTTAACCTCCGCAGCTGGAGGCGAGAGCCCAGTGGACTACTGGAACTGGGCCTCTCTTCCGGGAGACAGACAATGTTCATCATTATTACATTGAATTAAATGAAAAAAAACCCCAAAACACTTGCCTGCTCTCCCGGTGCTCGATGTTGACAGCTGTGGGCAGTTGGCCGTTATCCCCTCCCCCGTGTCACTGGCCATTTTGGCCCCTTTACAGGATAGTAGAGGAGCTGGCTCCGATGACGTGGAGGTGGGCGTAGCCAGGACAACCCTGGAGGACCTCTCAGCGGCAGAAGAGATGACGGTGGCTGAGGATGAGGAGGACTTCTCCCGGCGTTTCGTCGTAGAATGACGCCATCCCCTGTTTGCTTGAGAAGAGTGTGCTGGAGCGGGGGGAGAGTTGGGTGAAGCATCACAATGGATGGAGGTCTACTGGGAGCAGTGCCTTTGTCTCAATGCCGTGGAAAACGTCAGACCAGGGAATGAGCGCTGGAGCATGCAGACTGTGGCCAGCAGGTTGGCGTACTGTGGGTAGTCCCATAACCCAGGGTGCGCCTCCAGGATTACCACCGCTCTGTCCAAACATTCCAACATCTTCTTTGGTCCCCGGGCGGCGGAACACTTCATCCACGATGCTCTGGATGCTCTCGGCGGCCCATTCCTCTGCCACCGTGAGAGTCCATGCTGCCGCTCCTCCTCTGCCTTGGCGAGACCAGGGCATAGTGCTCTCCAGAAAACAGGTGAGTCCAATAAATGACACACAAAAATAAGGGAAAGGGATGTGTGGGTGAACCCGCTAAATCCTCCTTTTCGGCTGGTTCATGCTGTCATAAACCCTCCCATGTGCTTTTACGCAGCGCACAGAGAGGGGAGGATGAAATAACGAGGATTTACATGTGAGGGTTCATCACAACATATTTATTACAAAAAAGACAGACAGTTCCCAAAAAGATGAAGACTCACAAAAATACAGAACACTTACTGTTGCCATTTGGGGGCCGGCATTGCCCAGCGAACATAAGAGAAGGGACGTGTTAACCACGATTGCGCCCCAGAGCCGACATTGCTACAAGGGCGCGTAGAACCACAGCAAACGCAGAGTGGCTAACACGTTGTGAGAATGCTGACAATCACAGCTTACTTACAGCACAGAAGACAATTCTATGAACCAGCAGTGCGTGACTGGCAAAGACTGCTTAAGTACATGCACTGTTGGTGATGGTGTGATGAGGAGCACCTGGGCGAGGACCGGGAAAGATAATCAGCGGGAGTGGGAATCAGCTGGTGATAATGAGAGCGGGGGCGTGGCTGGACCGATGAGCTGTCAGCATGTGCTCACAGAAAGTAGGTCAAAGCGGCAGTCTAACAGCTGCCGGCCAGACAGTGGCTAAGGTAGAGGAAAGCACACTGAAATACATACTATACACATACACAGCAGCACCTAGACCCACAGGGAGGGCAGGACCGAGCCGGGGAAACCAAGCTGGCTCGGCTCCTGACAGTGATTGCCTTAATATGGCATTTAATTCAATATTAGACTCAATGGGGTTTTCTCAGAAAGTAGGAAATTCTACCCATTTTCTCGACTACACGTTGGATCTTGTTCTGACATATGGCATAGAAATAGAAAATCTGGTAGTGTCTCCTCATAACCCTGTACTGTCTGACCATTGTCTGTTTGATTTTACTATTTCTGACTATTTGGCTCCTAAAGAAAAATATTACTACAGCAGATGCCTCTCAGATGATGATGTTACCAAATTTATGCAGATTATTTCCTCTATGCCATGTGTCAACACAACAGAGATTAGCTACGGAGAGCTTGCTCCCTCTGTAATTGATACCATGGTAGATGGTGTTAAAGCTTCTCTGAATCAGACTCTGGACATGGTGGCCCCTTTAAAAAAGAAAAAGTCTAATCAGATATTTCTAACTCCTTGGTTCAAAACAGATACTCGTAGCTTAAAACTAAAGACTTGTCAATTAGAAAGAAAATGGCGCTCCACTAAATTAGATGAAATCTATTTAGCTTGGAGAAATCATCTTCTAATTTATAAAAAAATTCTTAGGAAAGCTAGAACAAGATATTATTCCGCATTAATAGAAGAGAACAAGAATAATCCCAGATTTCTTTTCAGCACTGTAGCCAGGCTGACAAAGAGTCAGGACTCTGTCAGTCCTAGCATTCCCTTAGAGCTTACTAGTCAGGACTTTATGAACTTCTTCAATAATAAAATTTCATCTATCAGAGATAAAATCAGTCAGATTCTCCCTCCCCCCATTAACTTAAATACAGTAACTACTACAACTCCTTCAATTGATATCTGTTGGGATGAGTTTACTCCAATTGACCTTTTAGAGTTGGATAAAATAATTTCCTAATCCAAGCCTTCAACTGGTCTTTTAGACCCTATTCCTACCAGCTTATTTAAAGAAGTCTTCCCATTTATTGGTAGCTCTATTCTTCAGATAATCAATTCTGCATTAACATTAGGCCATGTACCGCAGACTTTTAAAACAGCTGTAATTAAACCCTTACTTAAAAAGCCAACGCTGGATCCAGGAGTTTTAGCTAACTCTAGACCAGTCCTTTTCAAATAGTGGGGCGCGCGCCAGGGGGAGCGCGTGTGACCCCCGGAGAACATGCTTTTTTTTGCCATACTAGAATAAAGTGTAATTGCACATCCACTACAGTAGGTGGCAGTGGTGCTCTCATTATCAGAGTGTGCGCAGGGAGTATTAGCTCTATGGTGAAGGGTTTTTTTGCACCATGCATGCGCATACACGGCACAGAGCAGGAGATATGAAGTGCAGTGAACAAACCCTCAAGAGGCACCACGGAAAAATATTTAACAGTGATGAAAAGAAGGGTGGAGAGAGATGGAGATAATGAGACAAATAAAAGTCTCCCTAAAGCTAAGATGAGGAAATATGACGAAGTGTATGTAGCGCTTGGCTTCACTGTGACTATGGTGGGAGACGAGGAAAGACTGGTGTGTTTACTATGTCTAAAAATGTTGGCAGCAGACAGCATGAAGCCAAATAAACTAAGGCGTCACTTAAAGACATTACACTCCAGTCACGCTGATAAGCCACTTGAGTTTTTTCAGCAAAACCGTGCCGAATATTGCCAACAATCATCCCGCTTTGTGAATGCTACTTCAGTAAACCAGCGAGCACAGTTAGATAGATAGATTTGTTTATTTGACAGGGACAGTGCAATAAACATAGACAATTAATCAATGACAATCAATCTGATGTGTTGCACAGAGTGTATAGCTATTAGCTAATTTGCAAC